>CM077167.1:48380018-48985225 GCA_039583875.1 Platanthera guangdongensis | reverse complement strand
TGGTTCAATACCTGTTTTCCATACTTCGGCATGTAGGCCCACACATGAACCTATAAAGTAAACAATTCGCTTGGCCTTCAAGGGCCAGCACAACATCAAGGGATTCAAACCGCTACTTGCCACTAGGCTCACCTGTTCCTACATACAAACAATCCACGAATGGTGGTAAAACAGGTAACGGTCAGCTAAGCTGATCAAATTATAATGACCTCACCCCTTAATCAGGGCGGCGGTGCTCCTTCCCTGCATTTCATTAGTATAATCAAACATGAAGTGAAAGTACCATTTAAGCACACTTCACCACAGGCGTAGGCACGTACGACCACACACCTCGTACTCTCAGGGCATATTCTCGGTGATCTGGTCCATTCTGAGCTCACCACTGCCCCCAGGATGGCAAACATCGTGAGCATTTTAGTCTTTCCGGCCAAAGCCTAGACCCTCCATCTATGCCATCATAATTGTCATGTACCTTAGGTCTCTTTAACCGATCCACATAGAGGCGGGTACGGTTCCGCTTAACCCATTGCTTACATTGCCACTCAATTTAAGCCATAGGCGCGGGTCAAGCTTCCCCGAGTCCCAAATCGATCACCAATTTACATAACTCAGTTATTTGCAAGTTGGCTCCCAGCGACCAAGATGGCAGTACCACGCTTCTGCCCAGTTTTCCGGGTGCCCTTGGAGTTAGTCTCCAAGGCTCCCTGCTGCAATCTACCACGTAGAAACCCGAAAAACAAACGACACGGAGTCTTCTCCGGCAATACTGCATAATGAAAACATCACCGATCCAGACCAACATGTTTGGATAGGCTTCACGCAACATGCCTACGTCCGTACTTCTATTCCGGACTCTATATGCAAAACTACGTGGATAAATCATATCTACCCGAAGGAATACCTCACTCACTCCGCCCACTCGCGGGAGAGAGTTTTTCTATGCAAAAAGGAAGAGGACTTCACATGTCCAAGTAGAGAATCGTTACCCTAGAGGTTCGCTTCGGCGCCATGGAAAACTAGCCGATTGAAACCACCGCAAACGGACTCGCCTCCGCGGATCTGGGCTCGACTCGCGATTCAGAGCTCCTAAGCTCCAACAATGCAGGATTCCTCCTTCTTTGTAACGTACCGAATCGCACTAGGCCCTCGTGCATGCTTTTAAGTCAGGAGAGCTGGTTTGGTTCAGGGGGATTGCTGACAACTGGGCAGCACATGTGAAAAGGAGGAGAAAGCAGTCAAGCATAGGACACGGGTAGCGACACGGGCGTGTCCCTACCCATGTGGGAGTGGCCAGCTCTCGAGTCGATGACTCGAGTATGTCCAGAGAAGGATACTGGTAGTGACACGGGCGTGTCACTACCAGTGTGAAGTGACACGGGTAGAGACACGAGCGTGTCCCTACCCGTGTATGTGTCGTTGGACTCGACGAAGTGTGTCGAGATCGACAAAGTGTGTCGAGATCGATGTGGCAGCAGGGGTACACGGGCGTGTCACAGGCCGTGTCCCGCCTGTGTCGAGAGGTCGACAATTTTCTCTCGACAAAGTGTCGAGTGGGTTCACGCCCTGGGTCACGTGAGTGACTGGACCGACACGGGCAGAGACACGGGCGTGTCCCTACTCGTGTGTGTGTCGAGATGTGAAACTCGACAGAGCGTGTCAAGATGTATGACACGGGTATAGACACGGGTGTGTCCCTACCCGTGTGTCATTGTGTCGAGTGGAACTCGACAAGGTGTGTCGAGATCGACGAGGTCTGTCGAGATCGACAAAGTGTATAGCACGGGTAGCGACACAGGCGTGTCCCTACCGTGTGTGTCGAGTTGGACTCGACAGAGTGTGTGTAACACCCCGAAGTTAAGTGGATCAATTTGAGCAATATCGGGTTCAGGCATGGGTGACACGGCCTGGGACACGGGCGTGTCCCAGGGCGTGTTAGGCCTGGGTAGTGTCGAGTCGTGAAGTCGACGAAATTTGGTGTCGACACAGCGGACACGGCCTGCGACACGGGCGTGTCGCAGGGCGTGTCGGGGCCGTGTCGACGATTGGCGTGATGTCGACGAATTTTCTCGACGATCGTCGAGTGTCGAGTGTCGAGTGAGGACACGGCCTGTGACACGGGCGTGTCACAGGGCATGTCAGTCGTCGAACTCAACTCGACGATTCGAGCCGGGGCGTGTTTGCGCGACACCGGGTGTGTCCTGGTGCACACGGCCAGGAACACGGGCGTGTGCTAGGCCGTGTGCCAGGCCGTGTGAAGTCTCGGGTTGTTTTGGGATTATTTTCGATGAGGCACACGGCATCAGACACGGGCGTGTCTGAGGGCGTGTCGGGTACACAGCACGTGACACGGGCGTGTCCCATGGCCGTGTACTGTTGGTTTTGAGTCGGTTGTCTACCGCTTAGTGGGACACGGCCTGTGACACGGGCGTGTCACAGGGCGTGTCAGGCCGTGTTTTAGCTTTTCTGCCAAATCTGAGCCGTTTGTTTCCCTCTTCCTGGATCTAGTGGCTGGGCTCTGTCCAGGTGTTGTGAAGGCCGAGAAAAAGGGGATTTAATCCCTCTTTCTTCTTCTTCTTCTCCTTCATGTTTTTCCAAGAAAGGGAAGAAGAGAGGCCAAGGCAGGAGGGAAGGAGGAGTCTTCCAGCTGCTATAGGAGCTACGGAGTGCGGAGCGAAGATCCGAGAGCGGATTCGTGAAGGCGAAGCCGAGGCGGTGATTTCCATCCGGCTACTTCATGGCACCGAAGCGATCTTCAAGGGTAACGATCTCCTTCTTGGACATCGAAGTCCTTCCTTTATGCATGTGCTTGGAATCCTCCACCAAGAGGTGGATTTGCGGAAGTGATTCCTTTGTTGAGTCTGCATCTAGAGCCGGAAATATGGAGTACGGCATAGGCATGCTGTGTGAAGCCCATCTGGACCGGTAGTCTGGATTGGTGATGTTCATGGGTAAACCGGAGGAGACTCCGTGGATTTGATGTGATGGAAACGGATTTCTATTGTGATGATTGTATGGATGTGATGTTGTTTGTGAGGAGGCTGTGGCAAAGCTCCTGGTTGTGGTATGATCAATTGGTAACACGTCTGGGGAGCTCGTGATAAACCCGGCTGTTACACCACTAAGGTGGGTTGATCTAGTTAGTTAGAGGGATCGATGGGTGACAATGCTTGGGGAGCTGAGTTAAACCCGGGTTGCTGCACCACATAGTGTGGGTCGATCGGATTAGGAGGGGGGTCGATGGGTAGACATTGCCTGGGGAGCTTGGATAAACCCGACGTGCTACACTACATGTTGTGGGTCGACCTACTCTTGTTGTTGCTGTGAGGTTGTACCTCTGTGTGGTTTGGGCGGGATGTCGCCAGCTTGCGAGATTGGTGGACTAGGGCCGGTCAACCAACAAGTTAAAAGCCTCGAATCGGCGGTGTATGACTGGTGGATTCTGGTATGCCAAGAAGGTGCCCTGAGTGCACGGAACGTCTGGTGGATTCCAGCGTTTGTGATGTCCTGTGTTTGCTAGTGGGATAAAGAGAATGATATAGATATGTTGTTTGATGATACTTGATGAGCACTGTATACAGGGAAGGAACCACTACCCCGGGTAGGGGGTAGGGTCGTTATAATGGGTCAGCCAAATGCTGACCGTTACTTTGTTTTCTATGTTGGCTTGGATATGAAATTGCAGGTGTTGCGGCTTGAAATGAATAAGTGAAATGGCTAGCTTGCTGTTGTTGGCCTTTGAATGCCATGCGAAGAGTGTTGTTTGGATTTCATGTGTGGCCGGCCTGCGTGCCGATGTACGAAATGATTGTTGTGTAAAAGAGGAACTTGTAAGGCCATCATGCCAGTGTGTGTGGGTTGTATACATTCCTGGTGTGTTATATATAAATATGGTATTTATATATGGGTGGACATTCTGGTTTGAGTTCATGCTAACATAAAAATGATGCGCTAGAATGGATGAGTTAAGGATACGCGTTGATTTTGATTTCCACACGTGATTCCTTCGCTTGTCTGTGAGATATGGCGTGGGGCCCCGGCCGGACCCCGTTATATGTCATGTGACAGGTGAGGGCGTTACAAAGTGGTATCAGAGCCAGGTTTAGATTGTTTGGGAGGAGAGAACATAAATGAACTCATGAATGTCCACTAGGAATGTATGTCATGCACCAGATGTGCGTGAGTGTGTAGTCAATGTAGCAGTACTATTATGAATGGAAGTATTAATGGTGTTCTGTACATTGATAGGTGGCGAGAGATGGAGCTGGGCCGTCTGAGCCCCAGCGGTCTGCTGAGAGTGCAGCACCCGTGGAAGTGCATATGCCTCCCTCGGCAGAAGCCATACGGGTGGTGACGGAGACAGTGCTTGCAGTGTTACAAGCACAGCCTACTGGACAGACAAGGCCTGGTGCAAGGCAAGAGCATGCTGCCGTGGTGGTGGAAGAGCAAGCACGTGACGAGTCATTGACACGTTTTATGCACTTTCATCCACCGACGTTTGGTGGAGCGCTTTCCCCAACGCAGGAAGAAGATTGGTTGGCAAGGGTAAAAAGGATCCTGACCGCAATCCGGACGGTCGAGGACAGAAAGTGATATTGGCCACTTTTCTGTTGGAAGGCGATGCGAGATTATGGTGGGATGAAATTGAAGTGCATCACTTGGCAGGTCGAGGTTTAACGAAGGTTTCCATGGATGAATTCTCCCGAATAGTTTTAGCCAAGTATGTGCCGGTGTCGCAGAGGATTGCGATGGAAAATGAGTTTCTCCGTTTGGTGCAGGGTGAGCGAGATATTGATACTTACCTGCATGAATTTACAAGATTGGGGAGATATGCGGATCGAACTTTGCGGAGGAAGCACGAAAGACAAATCGATTTTATGAAGGCTTGCGGGATGAATTGAGATTGGCACTCCCGAGTTCAGTGAGCCAAGGCTTCCAAGCATTAGTCGACACAGCTCGTGCATTGGAAAAAGATATGAAGCGAGTACAAGCGCATAAGCGACAGGAAAAGGCAGAGTTGAAAGTGTCGCAGTGGGAGCAATTGGAGTTTCGACGACAAGGAGAAGAAAAGATTTTAGGCCGGCGGAATCAGCTCCGTCGACTGTTTCTTCAGGGGTGACTTATGGGTCAGGACGTGTGGATACACGTATATGTTATAAATGCGGGCAGCAAGGACATATAGCAAAATTTTGTCGGAATGCCCCTCCAGGGAGTGAGAAAACGATAGGTGCGTCATATGAAGAAAAGGGAAAAGCAGTGGCCGAGTCATCTGCACCCCGGACGCAACCGCGATTGCATGCGATGGACGTACAAGAGCCGCAAAGCTCAGTTGGTGAAAATTCAGCCTCGGGTGTTTCAGTTGTCTCTAAATCGCGAATTTCAAAATTTGGAGGCTGAGCGAAAGTGACGTGTGATGTGAAGTACGTCGATGAGCATGGTGGTGTATGTTACCTATGTGTATATCTATATTTGTGATGAATAAAAGATGGTGTACATATCTAGCAAACCTTGGTGCACTTGTGCTTGGGAAAAGATATCTAACTGATGTTGTTTTGTGTTGAGATGCACAAGTGGCGGATAGGGATGTTTGTTTGTGTTGTATATGTGTTAGTTTGTGCGAAGGCTTGGGGTGTAAGCTTTGATGATGTTGTGGCTGCTTGGAGTCAAATTTCGAGGACGAAATTATTTGAAGGGGGGGAGGATTGTAACACCCCGAAATTAAGCGGATCAATTTGAGCAATATCGGGTTCAGGCATGGGTGACACGGCCTGGGACACGGGCGTGTCCCAGGGCGTGTTAGGCTTGGGTAGTGTTGAGTCGTGAAGTCGACGAAATTTGGTGTCGACACAGCGGACACGGCCTGCGACACGGGCGTGTCGCAGGGCATGTCGGGGCCGTGTCGACGATCGGCGTGATGTCGACGAATTTTCTCGACGATCGTCGAGTGTCGAGTGTCGAGTGAGGACACGGCCTGTGACACGGCGTGTCACAGGGCGTGTCAGTCGTCGAACTCAACTCGACGATTCGAGCCGGGGCGTGTTTTGCGGGACACGGGTGTGTCCTGGTGCACACGGCCAGGAACACGGGCGTGTGCTAGGCCGTGTGCCAGGCCGTGTGAAGTCTCGGGTTGTTTTGGGATTATTTTCGATGAGGCACACGGCATCAGACACGGGCGTTTCTGAGGGCGTGTCGGGTACACGGCACGTGACACGGGCGTGTCCCATGGCCGTGTACTGTTGGTTTTGAGTCGGTTGTCTGCCGCTTAGTGGGATACGGCCTGTGACACGGGCGTGTCACATGGCGTGTCAGGCCGTGTTTTAGCTTTTCTGGCCAAATCTGAGCCGTTTGTTTCCCTCTTCCTGGATCCAGTGGCTGGGCTCTGTCCAGGTGTTGTGAAGGCCGAGAAAAAGGGGATTTAATCCCTCTTTCTTCTTCTTCTTCTCCTTCATGTTTTTCCAAGAAAGGAAGAAGATAGGCCAAGGCAGGAGGGAAGGGAGGAGTCTTCCAGCTGCTGTAGGAGCTGCGGAGTGCGGAGCGAAGATCCGAGAGCGGATTCGTGAAGGCGAAGCCGAGGCGGTGATTTCCATCCGGCTACTTCATGGCACCGAAGCGATCTTCAAGGGTAACGATTTCCTTCTTGGACATCGAAGTCCTTCCTTTATGCATGTGCTTGGAATCCTCCACCAAGAGGTGGATTTGCGGAAGTGATTCCTTTGTTGAGTCTGCATCTAGAGCCGGAAATATGGAGTACGGCATAGGCATGCTGTGTGAAGCCCATCTGGACGGTAGTCTGGATTGGTGATGTTCTGGGTAAACCGGAGGAGACTCCGTGGATTTGATGTGATGGAAACGGATTTCTATTGTGATGATTGTATGGATGTGATGTTGTTTGTGAGGAGGCTGTGGCAAAGCTCCTGGTTGTGGTATGATCAATTGGTAACACGCCTGGGGAGCTCGTGATAAACCCGGCTGTTACACCACTAAGGTGGGTTGATCTAGTTAGTTAGAGGGATCGATGGGTGGCAATGCTTGGGGAGCCGAGTTAAACCCGGGTTGCTGCACCACATAGTGTGGGTCGATCGGATTAGGAGGGGGGTCGATGGGTAGACATTGCCTGGGGAGCTTGGATAAACCCGGCGTGCTACACTACATGTTGTGGGTCGACCTACTCTGGTTGTTGCTGTGAGGTTGTACCTCTGTGTGGTTTGGGCGGGATGTCGCCAGCTTGCGAGATTGGTGGACTAGGGCCGGTCAACCAACAAGTTAAAAGCCTCGAATCGGCGGTGTATGACTGGTGGATTCTGGTACGCCAAGAGGTGCCCTGAGTGCACGAACGTCTGGTGGATTCCAGCGTTTGTGATGTCCTGTGTTTGCTAGCGGGATAAAGAGAATGATATAGATATGCTGTTTGATGATACTTGATGAGCACTGTATACAGGGAAGGAACCACTACCCCGGGTAGGGGTAGGGTCGTTATAATGGGTCAGCCAAATGCTGACCGTTACTTTGTTTTCTATGTTGGCTTGGATATGAAATTGCAGGTGTTGTGGCTTGAATGAATAAGTGAAATGGCTAGCTTGCTGTTGTTGGCCTTTGAATGCCATGCGAAGAGTGTTGTTTGGATTTCATGTGTGGCCGGCCTGCGTGCCGATGTACGAAATGATTGTTGTGTAAAAGAGGAACTTGTAAGGCCATCAGGCCAGTGTGTGTGGGTTGTATACATTCCTGGTGTTGTTATATATAAATATGGTATTTATATATGGGTGGACATTCTGGTTTGAGTTCATGCTAACATAAAAATGCTGCGCTAGAATGGATGAGTTAAGGATACGCGTTGATTTTGATTTCCACACGTGATTCCTTCGCTTGTCTGTGAGAAGCTCAATTGGTGATGAGAGTTGAAAGAACTCCATAGTTAAGCGTGCTCGGGCTGGAGTAGTACTGGGATGGGTGACCTCCTAGGAAGTCCCCGTACGGCCCAACTTAACTGTCGAGTTCGCTCATCAAAGGGAGGCTGTGGCCACCAACAACCCGCCTGTGGAGGGAGAGGGGTTGGGGTGCTTGGGCTGCAGCCCGGTAACGGTCCGCCGGAGGCCTAGTGGTGTTGATCCACGGACGGCAAAGGGGACGTTACAATAAAAAGTGCACTTTTATTGTAACGCCCCTAGCCGATCCAACGTGACAGCATCACGGCTCCGCTCTAGGCGACGCTACCGGGCTGCAGCCCAAGCACCCCAACCCCTCTCCCTCCACAGGCGGGTTGTTGGTGGCCACAGCCTCCCTTTGACGAGGTAAACTCGATAGTCAAGCCCACACTACGGGGACTTCCCAGGAGGTCACCCATCCCAGTACTACTCCAGCCCGAGCACGCTTAACTATGGAGTTCTTTCAACTCTCATCACCAATTGAGCTGCAGCTCAATTGGTGATGAGAGTTGAAAGAACTCTATAGTTAAGCGTGCTCGGGCTGGAGTAGTACTGGGATGGGTGACCTCCTGGGAAGTCCCCGTAGTGCGGGCTTGACTATCGAGTTTACCTCGTCAAAGGGAGGCTGTGGCCACCAACAACCCGCCTGTGGAGGGAGAGGGGTTGGGGTGCTTGGGCTGCAGCCCGGTAGCGTCGCCTAGAGCGGAGCCGTGATGCTGTCACGTTGGATCGGCTAGGGGCGTTACAGTGTGTCGAGATGAACTCTACAAAGTGTGTCGAGATCGACGAAATGTATGAAACGGGTAGCGACACGGGCGTGTCCCTACCTGTGTGTCGGTGTGTCGAGTTGAGTTCGTCGAGATGCATCCAGAGAAGGACACGACCAGGGAACACGACCGTGTCATGTGGATACGGGTCGGGACACGGGTGTGTCCCTACTCGTGTCGAATATTGAACCGACACTGAAACCGTCGTTGACGCTTCGCCCAAGCAGGACACAGGTGTGTCCCAACCCATGTCACTTTTCATATATAAGGGGAAGTGAAAACCCTAGCCATTTTCATGCTCATTTCATCCCCTATCTTCTGAGAGAAACTCCTGTTGAGAGAAGGAAGTTGCTGGAGCTAGTTCTAGAGGAGGAGATCCGCCGCCGCCGTGAAGGAGAAGAAAAGATGACGCCGAGAAGAATCACAAGATCCATGGCCGGAAATAGTGGAAACGCCGGAAATGAGGTGAGATTCCTACCCTCTCCCTTTGTGTTAGATCTTTATTTATTTTCTTAGGATAGATATCGAATCAAGAGAGTCTTGATGGAGAGAAGGAGTTTTCTAGGGATGACCATGCTAGGACATGTGTTCTAGGTTTTAGATCTCTTCAACCTCCCCTTTCATCTATTTGATGAGGGGTGGATGGTTTCGTGAGAAGAGGTGGCCTCTTGAGGGTGAATAAGGGAGGAGGAATTTCTAGAGTGATTTTGGAAGGTCGACTTGAAGAGGAAGATGAACCGATGTCGTTCATTCCGCTTTAAGATACGTGCAGAATCTGTGTTCTGCGTGCAGCAATCTTCCTGGCAATTTTCATGTAGGATATGGCCAGATCTGGGCTTTCAACTAAACACGAAAGTTGAAGCCCTTGAAATACCTTTCTAATGAATGGTTGCACGACTTCAGGCAAAGTTTGTAGTCACGGGAAAGCCTGAACGAAAATGATATCCGATAAAATCTGCATGCAGAAATTGTGTTCTGTGCGCAACGAACTTTGAAGCCGATTTCGAAAAGGATACAGTCAGATCTGGGTTGTGGGCTGAATACGAAAGTGTAACCCATGGAAAGACCTTTCCATCGAGGGGTTACACGTCTTCACTGAATTCCTGTAGCTTCGGGAATCTCCGTTTGAAGTTGCTGTCCATATTTATTCTACACTTAAATTTTGGGGTTTTATATAATATGGATTTGGATTCGGTGGAATCGATGTTGCAAATAACTCAAGATTTTAGTGAACTATTTTATGTTAACCACCGTAGTGCTATGAATGATGAAGTTTACTAATTGTATTTCGTATAACTGAATTGCGAAGCAAACTTACTTAAACGAAATGACTTGTTAGAAAGTGTTAGACAATTATTTATGCGCATTATGTTATATTATGTTGAAATCATTTGGAATGACATATAGAAGGATAAACTATGAACATGAGTATGTTTGATGGTTGGAATGAAATTTAGTAGTACAATACTTAGAGCGTAGTCTCCCTACGGGTAATATTGTGGAAGGATGTAAGTGCGGAGTTGACCGTCACTAGTTGGGTTAGTGTTGAGATGAGGTATAAACGGACGGTTGGGCTTGGTCCTCGGTGTTCATGTCCCGGGGCTCCTTCCGTACCGAGTGGATGGATGGGCTGTGTCCTTGTTCTTACTTTAGAGGCCCCTTTCATTCCACGGTGATGTGGAATTTGCATGCGGTGTGAGTCGACACGCGGTGTCGTAATCCTGGGTTAAGGATAGTGTGGCAGGTCTACGGGCTCGCCGATCGTCACACTGATGGGAGTTGACAGATAGACTTTCGGCGGTTGGGTTGTGTCCTCGGTGTTCACGTCCCGGGGCCCCTTCCATGCCAAGTGAACGGTTGGGTTGTGTCCTTGTGCTTTCTTCCGAGGCCCCTTCCGGGTCACACCAGGCCAGTTCGGGTTGTGTTCTCGGTGCACATCTACCCGAGAACCCCGCTGGGCCATAGTACGCATGGGCTCCACTGTTGTGTTCTTAGTGTTGAGGCGTACGGAGGCCTAGGCGAAGTAGTGTAGATACCCGCCTAGTAGTAGAGATGCCCGCTCTACTGTCACCGCCTGGCCACGACAGTTGATGCCTGAGAGGTTAGCTACCTGCTCGAATAGTGGGAACTAGTAGTCTATGTCGACATAGCAATTGCATGTGTGTGATCATGGGTGAGTCATTGCATATCATACATAACATTTCATAACATTGCGCAACAAGATCCTCATCGTATAAGTTTGTATGGTCACTCTTATACGATGAGTTACTTTATGTAAACTGATCCTTAACTTATAAGCTTGTATGGGCATCCTTATAAGTTAAGTTACTTACCTACTGTAGTTACTTATACTTGTTGAATTGCTATAGCTCTTGTAGAGCTGCTAGACTACTTGTATTTGTTGAATTATTAATTGCTCAAGGAGAACTGCTAGTTTTATGATATTGTTATTCATGTACTATTACCACCTGCTTGTACCTGTTTTACTACTTGTATATATTACCCTTGTTCCTTTTTCTCCGTCCGGTGCCGAGGAGTCGCCGGGGAGCGGATGTGAAGTCACTTAGTCTTTTCGACTAACGGTTGCTACGTCTTTCTTTTTAGGAGGTCACCCCGCAGGAAGAGCAGCCGCAGATTTGCAACAGGACATCCTGTCCAGGATGATAGGGCCTGAAGGGACGGTGTCGTCGTTACCTTTGGTTACAGATGTGAGTGTTGTGAGACCCTGATGTAGCCGTTTTGGGCAATTTTATAGTTGTACTCTGATATTGTAGAAGCATGTTTAGCTTCTCTTATTTGTTGTATTTGGACTATATGCTTGGTGTGCATTTGACTTCTCTTTTATATTATGGTTGGGTTGACATGTTTATATTGATATTGGTTGTAGCCGACGGCATAGGCGTCTTGTGGTACAGGTTAGCCGTGTGTTAATGCTACCGCAAGGAGGCTGTTTCTGGCCTAAGACCCCCTTCGTGCCGTGTTTTGGGATCCAGGAGGGGGGTCTTACAAATGGTATCAGTTTGTCACGATCCTCAACTAAAGAAGTCATTCAACAATGGTACCACCCCCGTTCGATTAGTCAGTTTGGGGACAAACAGACTTAGTGGAAGCAGTTGTGTGCACATATGTAATTCACACTAAGTATGTCCAACTTTGACCCTACGATTAGCCAACCCGACCTTAGGTACGTACCTTTATACATCGATCTACCAGAGTTTGGACGACCCCGAGTATGTAAAAAGTCTTGCGAGATCTCCTAGGGCAAGCACTTTTATTTATAGTGGATTTCGAATCTAGCAGAGATAATAGACATGACAGAATCGAGCTTGGTGGAGATAATGGATATGGTTAAGTGGTTGGAAGCGGGTCTTTTGGGTGTTCAGACAAGCATTAAGAGACTCGCTGAAGGAGTAATTGAAGCAGGATGAGGACTACGAGGATGAAATTAAATATTCGTCCTTAGTCTGCCTAAGTTTGTTCTAGGAATCTGGATTGAGCCTTCACAATTTTGATACTTAGGCACCACGGTAGTCGGCGGGAAGACAGCCTATACGCTGTTCGATACACGCGCCTCACACTCCTTATGTCTGAGTACTTTATTAAGGACATGGAGGGAGTACAATACTTTACTGGTATAGCCCGACGGGTGCGCCTACGGACGACTCAGAGATGATTGCAACCGCTAAGTGCGAGTTCGAGATATTTATTGAAGGAAAGGCCTTTGATACACCTGCCACGGTCTTGAGAATGCTGGAGTTTGACATCATTTTGGGCATAGCGTTGTTGGACTGGCACTTTGCAAGGATTGACTGTGCAGAGAAATGAATCTACTTGAGACATGCGGACTCAGATATCATCTTCCAAGGTATTAGCTTCGCACCTCGTATGTTACTATCTTTAGTTCAGACAGTAAAAGCGCATATGAAGGGGGATGGATTATTCATGATCTGGTTCGAGTTGAAGGAGATAGCATTGAATATAAAAGACGTACGGGTAGTGCGGGACTTCCTCGAGGTATTTCCTGAGAAACTGCCAGGATTACCCCCGCATAGAGAGGTTGAATTCCAGATTAATCTAGTACCAGGTGCCAAGCCTGTATCCAAGGCCCTTACCGAATGGCCCCGAAGGAACTCGCAGAGTTTAGAGTTCAATTGCAAGAATTGGTGGGGTCAGAGTTCGTTTGCCCCAGTTCGTCACCCTGGGGAGCCCCTGTATTGTTCATGAAGAAGAAGGATGGAACCCTGCATTTGTGCATAGACTATCGAGAACTCAATCGGCTGACGGTGCGGAACACTTATCCGCTACCTCGGATCGACGAGTTGTTCGATCAACTAGTGGGAGCGCATTGGTTTTCTAATCTAGACTTGCGCTCAGGGTATTATCAGTTGAGAATACAAGAAGGGGACATCAAGAAAACGACCTTTAGTTCAAGATATGGGTTGTACGAGTTCACTGTAATGCCGTTTGGGCTCACAAATGCCCCTTCGGCCTTCATGAGCCTGATGAACAAGGTGTTTGAACCGTATTTGGACATCTTCGTCATTGTTTTCATTGACGACATCTTGGTCTACTCAAAGACGGAGGAGGAGCATGTCAAGCATCTGACCTTGGTGTTGAAGAACTTGAAGGAGCACGCCTTATACGCCAAATTCAGCAAGTGCGAATTCTGGTTTAAGGAGGTTGCTTTCTTGGGTCACGTGATCAGTGGAGCTGGACTAGCGATGGATCCGGCCAAGGTGCGTGCCGTGAAGGAGTGGTCACCCTTGAAGTCGGCGGCCGATGTGCGGAGCTTCCTTGGACTTGCCGGATACTACCGCAAGTTTGTGAAAGGATTCTCCAAGATTGCCCTCCATCTTACATCATTGACGAAGAAAGGTGTGCCATTTGAGTGGACACCCCAATGTGAAGTGGCGTTCCAGGAGCTGAAGGATAGACTTACCTCCGCCCCCATCCCTGCACTTCCGTCTGGGAAGGAAGAATTTGAAGTTTACACTGACGCATCATATCAGGGGATGGGGGCGGTATTGATGCAGCATGGACACGTGATTGATTATGCTTCAAGACAACTGAAGAAGCATGAAATCAATTACCCGGTTCACGATTTGGAGCTGGGAGCAGTGGTGTTCGCCTTGAAGGTTTGGAGGCATTATCTATACGGCGTCCACTGTGAGATCTTTTCAGACCACAAAAACTTAAAGTACGTTCATACTGAGAAGGAGTTGAACTTGAGACAACGACGGTGGTTAGAATTTCTATGTGACTATGAGTTCACCATGAACTACCACCCCGGAAAAGAGAACTCGGTAGCTGATGCGTTGAGTAGATAAGTACCAGGCTCTAGCCCAGAGTCTAGGTTGATGAGTATGAAGTTGGCTCGGATGATTGAGGAGATGGATATTACTTTGATATTTAAGGCTCCATCGGCAGAGTATACATAGTAATTGGCAAACCTGAGCATAGTTTGTAATATCCGGGACCGAATCAGAGTGGAGCAAGGAATGGATGCGGCTCTGGCCCCGCCAATCAAGTCAATCGAAGATGGGACTACGGATGAGTATACGCTAAAAGACGACCTCATTTATTTTCGTGGCCGACTCTACATTCCCAAGGGCGGTAAAATCCGAGAGGATATCTTTAGAGAGGCTCATTGCTCTCAATATTCAGTGCACCCCGGTATTGCTAAGATGTACGCCGGCTTACGGAAGACCATGTGTTGGCCGGGAATGAAGAAGGATGTCCGATATTTTGTTACACATTGTGAAGCTTGTCAAAGGGTGAAGACAGAATGCAAGAGTCCCGGTGGTTTGCTACAATCGTTGCCCATCCTCGAGTGAAAGTTTGAGGATGTCTCCATGGACTTTGTCCATGGGTTACCTCGCTCACGCTCCGGGAACGATTCAGTGTGGGTGATAGTTGATCGCCTGACAAAAGTATCCCGGTTTATCCCAATGAAGAAAGAAGCTCATGTGGATGTCTTAGTACGTCTTTTTGTGGAGCAATTCGTACGATATCATGGCGTGCCTAAGACGATTGTGTCTGATCGTGATGGTTTGTTTACCTCAAAGGAGTGGAAAGCGGTTCAGGCATATTTGGGTTCGTGCCTTACCTTTAGCACCTCATTTAATCCCCAGACGGACGGGCAATCTGAAAGGACCGTCCGGACATTAGAAGATTTGTTGAGATTATGTGTGTTGGATAGAGGAGAGCCGTGGGAAAGGCTCTTACCGTTGGTAGAATTCTCCTACAACAACAGCCACCAGGGTAGTATCGACATGGCTCCTCATGAAGCTCTTTATGGAAGGAGGTGTAGAACCCCCTTATCTTGGGTGCAAGATGAAGACCCGAAGGCTTTGGGTGTTGAATATATTGAGGATACCGATGTGGCAGTTAGACTGATATGGGATCGCATGTTGGAGGCTCAAAGTCGGCAGGCAAAGTATTATAATGCAAGACACAGGATGGTGGAGTTTCAAGTGGGTGATAAGGTGTTCCTGAAAATCCGACCGATGTATGAAGTGTCACGTGTGCATGGTGTGAAAAAGCTCATCCCAAGGTATGTTGGGCATTATACTATATTGGAAAGGATTGGCCCGTTGGCCTATCGGTTGGAATTACCATCCGAGCTAGAGAACCTCCACGACGCGTTCCATGTGTCGTCGCTTCGGAAGGCGCTGTTGCAGCCCGATCAATACATCCCATAACTGATGGTGTTGTGGCATCTGATAGGTCTGTGCGACTAGATCCGATGTGGATCGTAGATAACGAGACAAGTATGTTGCGCCGCAAAAGTGTTCCCTTGGTGAATGTGCTATGGTCTAATCATGGGAAGGAGGAATATACATGGGAGCCAATGGATTTGATGCAAAAACGCTATCCAGAGTTGTTTGCTCAAGGTAATTTTATTTAACAGCATATTATATTTTTTGTTATGCATTTCTCACCATAGCCTAAGCTTGATTTCGGGGACGAAATCTTTTATTTTGTTTATAGGATTTGTAATGTCCCGAATCGCACTAGGCCCCTTGTGCGTGTTTTTAAGTTAGGAGAGCTGACTTGGGTTCAGGGGGTGTGCTGATAACTGGGCAGAACATGTGAAAAGGAGGAGAAAGCAGTCAAGCATAGGACACGGGTAGAGACACAGGCGTGTCCTTACCCGTGTGGGAGTGGCCAGCTCTCGAGTCGATGACTCGAGTATGTCCAGAGAAGGACACGGGTAGTGACATGGGCGTGTCACTACCCATGTGAAGTAACATGGGTAGAGACACGGGGGTGTCCCTACCCGTGTGTGTGTCGAGTTGGACTCGACGAAGTGTGTCGAGATCGACGAAGTGTGTTGAGATCGACGAAGTGTGTCGAGATCGACGTGGCAAGCAGGGGTACACAGCCTGTGACATAGGCGTGTCATAGGGCGTGTCCCGCTGTGTCGAGAGGTCGACAATTTTCTCTCGACAAAGTGTCGAGTGGGTTACAAGCCCTAGGTCACGGGTGTGACTGGACCGACACGGGTAGAGACACGGGTGTGTCCTTACCCGTGTGTGTCGAGATGAACTTGACAGAGCGTGTCAAGATGTATGACACGGGTATAGACACGGGCGTGTCCCTACCCGTGTGTCGTTGTGTAGAGTTGAACTCGACAAGGTGTGTCGAGATCGACGAGGTGTGTCGAGATCAACGAAGTGTATGACACGGGTAGCGACACGAGCGTGTCCCTACCCGTGTGTGTCAAGTTGGACTCGACAGAGTGTGTCGAGATGAACTAGACAAAGTGTGCCAAGATCGATGAAATGTATGACACGGGTAGCGACACGGGCGTGTCCCTACCCGTATGTCGGTGTGTCGAGTTGAGTTCGTCGAGATGCATCCAGAGAAGGACACGGCCAGGGAACATGGCCGTGTCATATGGACACGGGTCGGGACACGAGCGTGTCCCTACCCATGTCGAATATTGAACCAACACTGAAACCGTCGTTGACGCTTCGCCCAAGCAGGACACGGGTAAGGGCACGGGCGTGTCCCTACCCGTGTCACTTTTCATATATAAGGGGAAGTGAAAACCCTAGCCGTTTTTGAAAGTCCACCTAGTGTCAACTATGTTCACCTATGGGGGGGGGGAATAGGTGACGTGCAGCGTTTTTGCTGAATTTAAATTATACCTACACACAAAAATAAAACAACACAGCATAACAGAGTACACAAGCTATTTATAATGGTTCCCCGACTTGGGTACATCCACTTTCCCCCTTCGACCTATCTCCCAACCAGGGACGACTCGGTCACTTCTCCAACAGGATTGAAATCCAATCCTTGCACTATCAGAAGGAACCCTTCCACACGTAGGAGTCAACACTCCCACAAACCGGGTTGCACCCAACCCTTACAACACGGAACCACCGTTCCTTTACAACAAAAATAAAATAGAATGTACAAGAGATACAAACTACGTTTGGAGACAAGGGTGTCCCTCTTTGTTGACGACGTGTTCTTGAAGTCCACAAAGAGTTCACAACCCTAGATATCTCTTGGAGAGGATCTCCCGGAACCGGCGGCGGCAAGATGGGCGGCGGCTAGGTTCACGGGATCGGCGGCAACAACGATGTGCGGCTGCTGTTCTTTAGAGATCCAAACTTCATAGCGAAGCTAGCTAGGTCTACCAACGGTCACACTAGGATCAATCGTCTCGATCGATTCGGATGGGGAAGATTTTCCCGATCTACAAATCGAGAGACAAGAGATCTCGGGGTTGGCCACGTGAGACGCTGAGCTTAGCTAGGCTTCTGTCGCAGGAGGATCTGGGCGAAACCACTATCAACCGGCAAACAACTTGGCGCGAGCGGCGGCGGCGGCGGCGGCGAAGCGGAAACGGCGATCTAGGTCACGTCGCGGCTCGCGTTTTTCTTTTCTTTTTCACTGCCGTTACTGTTCAAAAATACCCGTGTATTTATACACTGTAGACACTTTCAATATGACCGTTGTGGGTCCCACAAGTGGAAACCCGAAATCCGGTTCAAAATAGTGCCAGCGGCAGAATCCGGTCCAGCAGCTTCCAGAGAAATCGCTAAGTAAAAATCGGTGAGAATCGCAGGTGATTCTCGACGAATCGGCGAGAATCAGTTAGTCGTCGAGAATCACTAGTGATTCTCGCCGAATCACTTGTTGATTCTCAACGAATATTACTTGGTATTCATGATCTGCTCAGCGATGGGTTCGGCGGGAATCACTAGTGATTCTCGCCGAATCTTACTTGGCACCGTTTTGAGGTAGCCGGAAAGAGTCGGCGAGAATCACTAATGATTCTCGACGATTCGGCGAGAATCACTAGTGATTCTCGCCGAATCGACGAGAATCACTTGGTGATTCTCGTCGAATTATACTTAGACGAATTTTCGTCTTTCCACCCATGATGTGCTCCTTGACCCATCCTTGCTCCTTGTCTTCTCTTGCATAAACACGGCCCTGTACTTGAAAGTAAGTGCACTCCAATAGAGAGAGTACACGTAGGCCAACACACTGATCTGCTCAACGAGGGATTACGTCGTGCAGACCCATGTATATTGACCTACTGCACCCTGACATTGGTGTGCACTTAGCGTGGAATAACTGCAAGCACAACTTAAGAGGTTTCATCAAATACATTGTGAATTCATCTTAGCTTGACAGGTGGCTTCCTCAAATCCAGGTAATTGTGGATACAATACCCAACAATCTCCCCCTATTTGACGAAGCCAAAACCCTACTAGCTAAGATGAATAACACCAACCAGATAATATAAACAACATTCAGAATTTAAATATGCAGCACAAGAGAATATAGGCAGACAAATCAAGACTTGAGTCATTCATAAGTTCAAATGCATATATATATATGTATATATACATAATCTCAAGATTGTTCATATAATAACAATAACCATTAATTGTTCTTAAGAGAGAATGACAATCTAAAAAGTTTTGACTATTTTTCCTTGGCTAAGTCATCCTTGAGTTTTTGCGCCAAATACTTCTTTCTTTGCCTCTCCATATGCAAGACTCTAAATTTATTATAGTAGGGAAGATAGCTTTTACGGTCGCCAAAAATAACAAGTTAGAGTTTCAAATTATGCAATGCATGAAGTAGTAGTAGTAGGTTTTATAGTTTAAAATACCTAACATGCATTCCTAGCATAAATCCTCCCAGAGAGCAAGTAAAACATCCACTTTTAAATAAATGAGCAGCTAGCAAGTATCAACAACTAACAATCAGTGGGCGCCAACAAGCTGACACGAACCCACATACAAAAGAATGTCTGAACTAGTAAAACTAAACCAACAACAAACTACCTCGCTAAGACGAGGCAACAATCACGGCCAACACTGCCGCAAGAAATCCAACACCAGCACTGCTAACTGCTACTTTTCTGAACCTGAGACATTCCAAAAATAGAACACCTTAGCAAGAAGGTACAAATGGTGGTAGGAAAAGTAATAAACCAAAATAATCAAAGGGGTCCACCGGGGTACCAACCCAAGACCAAAAGTACTGAAGTAATGTACAAAAGAAAACTGGGCATCAACAGAAAAGAACTCTAACGTGACTTGTCACGTTCCACAAGGGTGCACCAGACGCACATGGCTATAAGGTGACTACAAAAATATCTCTCCAGAAAGAAAGTACAAAACCTTCATTAGGCACCTGTGGTTGACTCTACCCCAAAAACACGGCGAAGTGGTCACTCTTGGACACACCACCGAAAAACACAGGCGTAGTGGTCACTCTTGTACACACCACTCAAAACAAATGGATATATTATCCATCTAACTGCGAGGGAGTCTCATGCTCTCCACCATACACCGCAGGCATCCAAAAAACAGGTAGACTTCCACAGGGCACTAATGAAGGTAATAAATACTGCGGAGGTGGAATCGTCCACTAACTCCCGCATTCAAGAAACCCCCAAAAAACCATAACACAAATATCTCGGGATTTGGCTCGACAAACTCTACTTGACATTACTAGATTCCGGACATGGTTGATCAACCCTTAGGAACGATTTACAATCCTAATTAAACTCTAATACGTTTGATAACGAGAGCTAAGACATTTAAGCCATCGGTAAGACACTTCAAGAACGATTAAACTTAAATAAACAAGATCGAGTTAGCATGACAAAACATCATAATAACATGTGATCAACAAAGCGGTTAATCATAGCAATAATTTGGAAGAATAAGCGTAGAAAATTTTAGGGAACATGAAAACATAGCCATTACCATCGAATCGGACAAGGAGAAATGAGGAGAAACCACCACTTGCCTTGGTTTTACCGTAAAAGTCCACCGAATCACTCCACGTCGTAGATCGGGCAAAAGGATGCGGGAGAGGTTGAGATCTAGACAAAAATGGTGGAAAAGGGATTCGGGCCGAAAACCCCTAACGAAAAAAACTCAAGGAATGGGGAAGAAATTACCACGATAGCGTAGCTCTCGGCGAAAGCTTTCCGGATCTAAGTTCGGTTGAAGATTTCGAGCACCGGAGAACCGTCGGCGGCCACCGGAAGATTCACGAAAAAGAAACTCTCTCTCTCTCGCTCGCTGCTCTGGTTCGGGAGAAAAATAATGGAGAAGATGAATTTTGGTTCTAAAACCTAAGGCCAAGAATATATATATATATATCTTTATTATATAAGGGAAGACAAAAGGCAGCTTGGTGTAACATTTAATCCCAAAATACCCACCTCATTCTTTTAAGCTCTCTACTTCATTTGTGTGGTTTTTGGTCTTTTGTTCATCTTTTTTTTAATCATCAAATCCTCCACATGACAAAAGAGCCAAAAGCAACCACAGCAAAAGCTGAGCCACTTTATCTCCTCCCCAAAAACCATTATTTCACGGCTCTTTATGTTCTCATGCTGCCCTCCCGGCAAATGGGTCATATCACGCAGCTTGGACCACGCATCCTCGGCGGAGCTTCCTCCTCTACAGAGCTTCGACCACGCATCCTCGACAAACCCCTTCTTGGAAGCCGCCGGAAGCTGTGCCCTTCTTGACGCTGCCGGAAGCTGCGCCTTTCTTCGACTCCGCTGGAAGTTGCGCCCTTCTTCGCTACCGCCGGAATCTGCACCCTTCTTCGCCGCCGCTGGAAGCTTTAGCCAACACAAATTTCTATGACTGGATATACGCACCTTTCCCGCGACTCTGCTACAAGTCCCTGCGCCGTAATTTCTTGCCACTCCCAGTACGTGTTTCTTCCTCCTTCGTTGACTACTGCTTGATTGCTGCTTTAGCCATCAAAAAATTTGTGACTGTTGCTTGATTGTCATTGTTAGATTCCTTCCTTGAAAGGGCCAATGCAGTGAGGATGGCCTCGAGAGAAGGATTTTTCTTTGATTGCCAATTTTGTGCTTGCTGCTTTAGCCATCAAAAAGTTATAGTTTTGTGACTGTCGAGGGATAAAACTCTCTCTCTTCTTCCTCTTGATTTCCTTTTTTAATTCAAGGTGTCCTAAGAAGAGAGTGTAAGTGTTATTTTTTTTATTCCAGTCATTTTTTCTTTTGCAACGGCTAAAGCGCTATCTGGCCGGCCATCAACCATAGAAGCCTCAGAGTTTTGCCTCGCCTTTTATATTCCGGTCGAAATTTATTATGTTTTTTTTGTTATACAACAGTAGATTTCTGTGCTGAATGGGGAAGAAGAGTGTGAGTATTTAACATGATTTTTTTATCGTTAATGACATAGCCATTATTTTTGTCTAATTTTAGACAGAGAAATGTGAATGATTATGAGTGGGGTTCTTCTCTTTGTATCGTTGTAAACTTCATTTCGCTCCGGATGGCTCCGGAGGTTTGGTGGCTGGAAGTATCGATAGCCAAGACCCGTTCCTTTTTTTTGTTGCTTCCAAGCTCAGCGAGCTGCTCAACAATGTCGTCGATCAGGGTTTTCAAGAGGGATGCCGGGGGACGGGAATGCGGGTAGGGTTTTGGGGAGGCCGAAGCGAGAGGGAGGAGGCGCTTTCCGGGGGTGCATCTGTGAATTTTGAGGTAATTTCATACATTTTTCCCAAAATATTGTCGCCGTCCGTGATTGTCGCCTCCGCCGGTGATTGTCGCCGACCTCGTCGAATATTGTCGCCTCCACCGAATGATGTCGCCCCCGCACGAGGTCCCCGCCCACGACCAATGTGACCCGCATAACAAATGTCGCAGTACACGATCAATGTCGCCCCCAAGACCAATGTCGCCTCCTACGACCAATGTTGCCTCCCCCGACAATTGTCGCCGCCCCTGACCAATGTCGCAGCCCACGACCAATGTCGCCGCCCCGAGCAATGTCGCCCCTACCACCAATGTCGCCGCCCACGACCAATGTCGCCGCCCCGACCAATATCGCCCCTACCACCAATATCGCCGCCCACGAACAACGTCGTCGCCCCGACCAATGTCGCCCCTACCACCAATGTCACCGGCCCCGACTAATGTCGCCGCCCCCGACCAATGTCGCAGTCCCCGACCAATGTCGCAGCCCCCGACCAATGTCGCCGCCCCCGACCAATGTCGCCGCCCCCGACCAATGTTGTCGTCCCAGACCAATGTCGCCCCCTCGACAAATGTTGCACCCACGACCAATGTTGCCGCCTCAGCCAAATGTCGCTCCCTCGACAAATGTCGCACCCTTGAAAAATGTCGCACCCACGACGAATGTTGCCCGCACGGGGTCCCCCGTGCACGACTGCTTGTATATATGTATATATATATATATATATATATATATATATATATATATATATATATATATATATATATATATATATATATATATATATATTTATAAAAAGTTTTGTCAAAAACGGTTTATTTTGAGCGGTTTTGCGGGAACCCAAAATAGAGGTCTAGGATGACTTCAAATCAAAAAGTTGTCGACATGAAAGTTGTAGATCTCGTCGAGACGAACAAATTTCATGGACATTTTTCGATACAATGCCGTTTTGACCCTCAAATCGGCCTCTGAACACAGACAGAAACAGCCTACTCGAGTGGCAGCATACCTACTCGAGTAGCAGCATACCTACTCGAGTAACAGCATAACTACTCGAGTAGTAACATACCTACTCGAGTAATAACATACCTACTCGAGTAGTAACACAATATACTCGAGTAGAGGCTCATTACTCGAGTAAAAACATGACTTACTCGAGTAGAAGCAGCATATACTCGAGTAGCAGCTCACCACTCGAGTTATAGCGGCAAAAACGGAATTAGGGGTTTAACACGACCTCAAATCGAAAAGTGGTCAACATGAAAGTTGTAGATCTCGTCGCAAAGAACAAATTTCATGTTGACCATGTTTTGCTACGATGCCGTTTTGACCCTCAAAATAGCCTCTGAACACAAACTGAAACAGCCTACTCGAGTGGCAGCACACCTACTCGAGTAGCAGCATACCTACTCGAGTAACAGCATACCTACTCGAGTAGTAACATACCTACTAGAGTAATAACATACCTACTCGAGTAGTAACACAATATACTCGAGTAGAGGCCCATTACTCGAGTAAAAACATGACTTACTCGAGTAGAAGCAGCATATACTCGAGTAGCATCTTACCACTCGAGTTATTACAGAAAAATGGAATTAGGGGTTTAAAACGACTTCAATTAGAAAGGTGGTCAACATGAAAGTTGTAGATATCGTCGAGACGAACAAATTGCATGTTGACCATATTTTGATACAACGCCGTTTTGACCCTCAAAAAAGGCGCCCGAGTAAAATATAAAACGGGCTAATCGAGTAGAACCATAGCTTCTCGAGACGACTCAGCACGGAAGCCCGAACGAGCGCCGAATTAAACGAAACTTGCACCGAAGGCAAACACTAATGCTACAAATCTAACGGCGAAATCAAGACCAGAATCCGACAAGCCATTCCCGAGATATTAATCTTCGACGTATACGGCGAACATAAACAATCCAAAACTTCAATCGCGCGCCGAGACTCCAAAAATGCTCGGATTGCGATGAAACTTGACGAGCAAGTCCAAAATTACTTAACTTAAATTCGAAATGCAAAATCTTCCCATTACAACAAGACTTCCGCCTACTCGACAGCACGGACGCGAAATTGCCTTAACGACATTGCGCCATCAAATCGACGTTAAAAGTAACGCCACGACGTCATAAATCTGACGTTCCCAAACAAATAAAATCATCGAAAAAAATCGAGGGCGTTACATCTGGAATCGTCGACCGAAGAACATAATTCGTCGAACTGAGTTTTGAGTTTGTCGAGCTGAGCCTGAGTTCGTCGAGCTAAGCTGAGTTCGTCGAGCTGAGCTGAGTTCGTCGAGCTGACAGTCTTCATTCGTTGAACAGACAATCTTCAATAAAAGACAATATTTATTCGTTGAGCAGAGAACTAGATTCGTCGAGCTGAGAACTGAAGTCGTCGACCTGAGAATCTGAGAACTTGAGGTCCAAATTCGTCGAGCTCAGAAAGTAATTCGTCGACCAAAGCTTGAAGTTGGACTTAGAGAAATTCTGAAGTAGCCCTGATAATGCTTGAAGTGGAATCCCGGTGTTCGTCGAACAAAGAACATAGTTCATCGAGCTCAGCACTACGAATTATTTCACGATCGTCGAGCGCAGAACTCCCTTCGTCGAGCTCAGTACGACGAACGTCGAACTCATTTCACTTAGTCTTAAAAACTGATAGATCTGGAGTTCCTGATGGTCTTGAGGAAAGCTGGTCCATCTGAAGTTGAGATAGAAGACTGTCCTAGACTCTAAGACATAAACTTGACCTAGACTATACATGATGGGTCACATCCTAAGTCAGTGGACCTAGCCCAAATCAACTAGGGATCCAACAATCTCCCCCTATTTGGGTGAGGTCACTAACAGAGACTCCAAGCAAAGAACAAAGAAAAATTAAGAAATATATCTGGTAGAGAATTTACAACACATGCATCAGATATATATATACATACAGACTTTGTTTTAGTACAAGATATAGTCTGAAATAGAAGCAGAAATGAAATAACCACAAAATTACTTCTCTGTCTTCTTCTGTTTTAGCTTGTCTCCTGGTGCTTTATCTCCTGGCTTTTTGAAAATGATTTCCCTACTGGGATCTGAAGCTTGAGCCCTGGTCATAGTCATGTCAGCTGCCCCTATGATGTTTAGTGAAGTGGCTCTGGTGACAATTGCTTCTGGGTGAAGATGCATGTACTCATCAACATTGAGTAGCTTGTTTCCTTTCCCAAATCTCTTTAGCTCATCTCTCCTGTACTGAGACATAGTAGTTAAGCCTGTTGTGTACTTGCCTTTAGCTTTAGCTTTGTTGATTAGAAATAAGCCAATAAGCTCTTGGAACCTTGCCATTCTGGCTGTGTTGGCTGTTTCTAGATCTTCAGGAGGAGAATAGGGCCTTTCAGCTTCATGTTCCTTATATTCCTGGTGATGTTGCTGCTGTTGTTGTTGATGGTGTTGTCTGCCTGAAGATGGTGGCCTTGGCTGACTACCACCAGAAGATCTCCCTGTTTGTCTCTGATAAGTTTGAATAGGGGCAGATCTCTGAGAGCCAGAGCCAGAGGCACCTGCTGTTGGAGGAGGAGGAGGAGGATCCTTTTTGTTTCTATGAACTGGGGGAGGAGAGTATCTCCTACTCCTCTTCTTCTCTCTTTGCTGGTTCTTTGATAGCCACATCCATGCAGGCATCCCTTTGTAAGGAGCAACATTGTGCAGAATATAGTATGGAGTGTCTGCAGTGGGATTAGGCTTAGGAGCAGGAGGAGGAGGAGCCTTTCTTTTCTTAGAAAGCAACTTCTTTTTCTTTTTAGCAGCCTCCTCATCTGATTCATCATCATCATCATCATCAGAACCTGAACTCTGAGGATTGTCATACAGAGCATTCAACTTCCTCAAAGTTTCATCAGGAATGATAAGAGGTTTTTCTTGAGGGGGGATAGAAGGTTCAGAGGGTGAGGGTTCAACAGCAATAGAGACAGAGCTTTCAGCTGCTACCTTGTTCTCTTCTTCAATGTCTGCCAGAATGAGCTCATCCAGATCAGGCATGGGAGAATCATCCATGACAAAATCTGGGACAGAGCAGATTCCTGGAATAGACACAGGAATTAGAACAGCAGTAGGAGCAGCAAAGGTGTCACAGAGTTGCTTGGCAACTGCTGGACTGGCTGGAGAGGTATACTGGACAATAGCCAAATATGGCTTAGCAACCTCTGTTGAAGGAAGCTTCATATATACAGGATCAAAGGTATGAAGTATCTCAAATAAATTAACTGTGGGATTTATAAGGAAATCACCAGCAGTTGTTATTGTATCTACTGACTCATCAAAGCTAATGTCAGTGTCCATAAATTGAATAAAATCAATAGCTGTATCTGTAACTGCAACTGCATTATCAAGCACCGTATCAACTATATCTGTATTATCAAAAACTGTATCTGCAGTATCAACTGTATCTGTTTCAACTGTATCAACCTCTGCAGCTGCTGCACCAGCTTCATCATGGAGCATCTCCCCCTGCCTGGGTTCAGGAAAACCTGGAGCCATGCCCCTGAATGAAGAGGGGGCAGCAGAAAGGGCTGTGATTTGTGTAGATAAAGAATTAATGGAATTCACCAGAGGTGTAATGGCCTCTGTGATGAGTGATTGAATGAGAGGAGTCAGAAGAGAGATGATGGAGGGAATGGTGGAAGATTCCAGAAGTGGAGAAAGAATGGTGGAGGGGATAGAAGCAGAGGAGGAAGGAAGAATATGTGGAGGGGATAATGGAGGGAGAACATTTTGTGGTTCAGTGGGTATGGTGTAGGATGGAATAGTGGATAGGTGTGGGGGAAGAGGGGATTGAGGAGGTGAGGGAATATGGGTTGCAGTGGGGGAAACTGGAGGTGTAGGGATATGTGCAAGATCAAGCGGTGGAGATTGATGTTGAGGTGGAGTCAATTGAGGAGCAGGAGGAGTGAGAAGAGATTTGGTAGGTGGAATGGCCTCTTCAGTGTCAGGGTGGGGAGTGACCTTGACGGTCCTTGTGCTCTCAGAAGCGTTGATGGATGAGGAACCCTTGGAGGGTTTGGTGATTGTCCTCTCCCATCTGCCAAACAAGGCGCAGGTGAGGCGCTTGCTGGCATTGATGAATGTGGTCAGGGAGACCAAACATTCACTGGCCTTTTAATGGAGGAAAATCCCCAGGATTCTGCCGTAGCAGACTTCCTTCTTGCTTGTTTTCTTCTTGATTAGGTCAAAGAAGACCATGCCCCAGTCGACCTGTCGTTTGTTGAGCACTACGCACATAATCAGGAATTGATGGTGAGTGATATAGTCATGTGCCGAGTGCTTGCCCATCAGAATTTTTCCTACAATGTCGGCCAAAAATTGATAGGCGGCAGACAGTTGCTTCTTCAGAATCTTATTAGGGTTACTGCCGGAGAAACCCATTACCTTTAACATATCAGAATATTCTTCAGCGTCCATTTCCAAGTTGTCTTCACCATTGATCAGTCCAAAAATTTCAGAAAGTACTGCTGGAGACAGGGAAACGGCTGTGTTTCTAATATGTCCTGTCAGATCTCCTTCTTCAGAAACGTTTGCAGTGTACACCCATTCTCTTATCTCGGTTGAGTGTAGCTTGATGCTGCGAGTCATGAAATCCTTGAGATGCAATTCTTCAAGTAATTCCAGGATATAAAGAAAGATTGGATCTGAATGTTGGAGAGACTCAAAATCCATGGATAATGCTGCATCAAACTTCATCGCCGCAAGTGCTCCTGGAGGAATCGCCATTGATGACCTGCAAAGAAAATCACAGAGAAAACGGCGATTAAGAGCAAAGGAACTGAAAGCGCGGGACGAAGGTCGAAGAAAACCTAGATATAAGATTTTCTGAATATGAATCGACAAGCTCCGTTCCACGAAAAGAGACAGTTCTTCGAACTGAGGTCGACGGAATAAGTTAGAGGTGAGTAGTTCGTCGAACTCATTTAGAAGAATTGAAAACAGTTCGTCGAACTCCGTTCGATGAAATGGTTTCTGAAGCAAGGTTCGTCGATCTTCGGTCGACGAAAATTGTTTCCACACAGAGAATTCGTCGATCTCCGTTCGACGAGAATCTCTCAAACTTTCCCTAATTCGTCGAACTCCGTTCGACGAACTCTGGAAAATTCGTCAAATGCAGATAGAAATTAATTTAACTCTTCTCCATTAATCATTCCCAGTTGATTTATAAAGAACAGATGGTTTTTCTCATCTAAAGGTTTGGTGAAAATATCTGCTCTCTGTAAACCAGTAGGAATATGAATCAAGTTAATCTTATTTTTGTCTATATTATCTCTAATGAAATGATGTCTTATTTCAATATGTTTAGTCCTAGAATGATGAACTGGATTCTGAGCTATAGCAATAACACTAGTATTATCACAAAATAGGGTTGAATTATTTAAGTTGATACCATAATCTAGGAGCTGGTTTTGTATCCATAGCATCTGTGAACAGCAGCTGCCAGCAACCGTATACTCTGCCTCAGCAGTTGATGTAGACACAGATGTCTGCTTTTTGCAAAATCAAGAGACAAGTCTCATACCCAGGAACTAGTAAGTTCTAGAGGTACTTTTCCTGTCCACTCTACATCCAGCATAGTCAGCATCTGAGTATCCAGTTAACTCAAATTCTGACTCTGCAGGATACCAGAGTCCTAAACTAGGACAACTCTTTATATATCTCAAAATCCTTTTTAGAAAAATAAGATGAGATTCTTTAGGATTCACTTGGAATCTAGCACAAAGGCATGTGGCAAACATTATGTCAGGCCTACTAGCTGTTAAGTATAATAGGGATCCAACAATTGTCCTATAATGTTTCTGATCTATAGGTTTCCCTGCTGCATCAGAATCCACAACAGCATTAGTAGCCATAGGTGTTCTCATTCCTGAAGCATCACTCATCCCAAACTTTTTAATAAGCTCTTTAGCATACTTAGATTGGGAGAGGAAGATACCATCAGGGAGCTGCTTCACTTGGAGACCAAGGAAGTAGGAAAGCTCACCCATGCTACTCATCTCAAATTTAGAATGCATGAGGTCAGCAAACCTCTTGCACAATTTGGGATTAGTAGACCCAAAAATAATGTCATCCACATATATTTGTACCAATAAGATTTGGTCCTTATGATGTCTAGTGAAAAGTGTTTTATCTATGGTTCCTCTTGTAAATTTATGCCCTAAGAGAAAGCTAGCTAGGGTCTCATACCAAGCTCTTGAAGCTTGCTTTAAACCATAGAGAGCTTTATGCAATTTGTAAACATAAGAGGGTTGAGTTAGAGAGATAAAACCTGGAGGTTGTTCTACATAAACCTCTTCTTGAAGTACACCATTCAGAAAGACACTCTTAACATCCATCTGGAATACTTTGAACTTTTTGTAAGCTGCATAGGCTAGGAATATTCTAATGGCCTCCAACCTTGCAACAGGGGCAAAGGTTTGGTCATAGTCTATTCCTTCCTCTTGCCTATAGCCTTGAGCAACAAGTCTAGCCTTGTTTCTTACTATGTTCCCTTGTGCATCCAATTTGTTCCTATAGACCCATTTGGTTCCAATAACTGAGTAGTTAAGGGGTCTTGGAACCAAATCCCAAACTCTACATCTCTCAAATTGATTTAGTTCCTCTTGCATTGCAAGAATCCAGTGGGGATCTTGCTCAGCTTCATGTATGGTGAGAGGTTCAATTTGAGAGAAAAAACAGGCATACATCAAGTCTTGATTGAGCTGATGTCTTGTCTGTACACCAACTGAAATGTCTCCAATCACTTGAGATCTGGGGTGATCTCTAAGTGTGATAAGATCATTTGGTGGAGTTAGTTGAGCAACAACTTCTGTAAATAATTCCTCTTGAGGAATGGTACTGGCTGTTGATGGAAGTTCAGTTACTTCCTCTTGGACTTCTTCTTCACTATATTCAGCAGCCTGTGGAGTGGGATGAGTTGGAAACTCTTGGGTAAGGTTTAGTCCATCCATAGACTCACACAGTGGTGAAACCTGCAAAAAACTATTGGTAGAAATGTCTTTCTCCTTATAAGACATGTTAGCTTCATCAAAAGACACATGGACAGATTCTTCAATTTTAAGGGATGATTTGTTGAAAACCCTATAGGCCTTGCTTACTTGGGAATATCCTAGAAAAATCCCTTCTTCAGCCTTAGCCTCAAATTTTCTAATGTATCTTTTGTTATTAGTGTGGATGTAACATATGCAACCAAAAACTTTAAAGTAAGTGATTTTAGGTTTCTTTTCTTTAAGTAATTCATAGGGGGTCTTATGTTTTAGTTTATGTATAAGACATCTGTTCAGGACATAGTTAGCTGTGTTTACAGCTTCTGCCCAAAAGGATAGAGGCATGTAAGCATCTGCTAACAATGTACCTGCAGCTTCAATGAGTGTCCTATTTTTCCTTTCAGCAACCCCATTTTGTTGGGGAGTTCTAGGAGCTGAGAAGCACTGCCTGATACCTTCCTTCTCACAGAACTCATACATAAGAAGAGACTCAAACTCTGTGCCATGATCACTTCTGATCAATGCAACATGAGTAGAGAACTCAATCTGTATGGTCCTGAGAAAATCTGTAAGAACTTTGAATGTATCTGTCTTAGCTCTCAGAAAGGCTACCCAACTGAATCTGGAGAAATCATTAACAATGACTAAGGTGTAAGACTTCCCTCCTAGGCTTTGTACTGCAATGGGTCCAAAAAGATCCACATGAAGCAGATACAATATCCTAGGTGAATCACTTTTATTAATGTATTTGAAACTAGTTTTAGTTTGCTTACCTAGTTGACAAGCCCTGCATAGGCTTTCCTTCTTGTAGGGACCAGAAGGTAAACCTCTAACAAGGTTGTCTTTAGATAACCTAGATATGTTCTTAAGGTTTACATGTCCTAGCCTTTTGTGCCATAACTCATTTTGGTTACTAGTGATATTGAGTAAACAAATATCAGTTGTGGCAGAAATGAAATGTACTAAATATATGTTTCCTTGTCTAAGTCCAATTAAAACAGTTTGGTTTTTATCATTTATAATAGAGCAAGAGGTAGAGTTGAAATGTACCTGATAACCTTCATCACATAATTGACTTATGGATATAAGGTTATGTTTAAGTCCTCTTACATATATCACCTTTTTGAAGATCACTGCTCCAATGCTTAATCTTCCATATCCTTCTGACTGACCACTCTTTGAGTCTCCAAATATCACCTTTGGTCCTAGCTTGGACTTATAGCTGGAGAGATTTGCTTTGCTGCCAGTCATGTGCTTGGAGCAGCTACTGTCCAGGTACCAGGTCTGACTTAACCTTGGACAGCTCTTCACCTGTACCTGCATTAAAAAATAAAGCTCAATTGTTCTTGACCCAGGTTACCTTGGGTCCTTGGTTTGGCTGAAAAGTAAAACTAGAAATGACTGATAAGGCAGGTTGAGACTTATACCCTAGAGGGTGATATCTCATAGGTGAGATTATCCAATCAGCTACTGGATTAAATGTCTTGTTAGCTGCTTTAGAATTTCTATAGGAGAAATGATTTATATTTGGTCGTTCTGGGATCGACGAATTATTGTGAGTTCGTCGACCAGAGTTCGACGAATGGGGATGAGATCGTCGACCTCCACTCAGAGAATGACCATGGTCATTTTCTGTGTCCCACGTTCGTCGACCTCTGCTCGACGAACCATGTAACATCCCAAATTTCTGAAACAGGTAATTTTTGGGTGACACGGCCTGGGACACGGGCGTGTCCCAGGGCGTGTCAGCTAACACGGCCTGCGACACGGGCGTGTCGCAGGGCGTGTCGAGGTGTGTCGACGATCGGGCTTTGTCTCGACGATTTTTCGCTCGACGATGTGTCGAGAGGGGGCACACGGCCTAGGACACGGGCGTGTCCAAGGCCGTGTCGTATGCTCGACGACTTTGTCCCGACGATCGTCGATTGTCGAGACGTGCGTGTCGAGTGTCGAGATGTTGAACACGGCCTGGGACACGGGCGTGTCACAGGGCGTGTCAAATCGGGTCGACGAACTCAGCCCGCGAAGGATTTCGACAGGGCGTGTCTTTGTGCCGTGTCAGGGCACACGACCTGGGACACGGGCGTGTCATAGGCCGTGTGAAGTCTCGGGATGATTTGGGATTTTTTTCGCCCAGGCACACGACCACAGACACGGGCTTGTTCGAAGGCGTGTTGGTGACACGGCCCATGACACGGGCGTGTCACTGGTTTGGATAAGTCGGTTGACCACCGCTTGAGGCACACGGCCTGGCACACGGCCGTGTCCGAGGCCGTGTCGGGTCAAAATCTGTGTTTTTGGCAAAATCGTGGCCGTCCATTCCTTCAGCTGGAATCCAAGGGCTGAAGCCTCTTCCTCTTTTTCCTAAAGGCCGAAAACTCAGAAGTGAATCTCATTTGTTTTGGCCTTAATCTTTCTTCAAGTTAAGAGAAAGAGAGAGAGAAAAGAGGAGGAAGAAGGAAAGGGGGCTACTGGTGGTGGTGCTGCTGGTTACCGACGAGAAATCCGAAGCCGGCGTTGCGGAGGAAACGCTCTTGAGAGTCTTGCAAGCAAGCTTTGTGGTCATGGCACTGAAGCGGTCGTCAAGGGTAACGACTTTTCTTCCTAGCCATGTGAAGGCTTCTTTTTGGCATAGCTTTGTGATTTCCCCCACCAGGAGGTGGCTGATTTTGGAAATCTTTGGGTGGATGCTTGAAATCCCCTTTGTTAGCATATAGATCCGGAAATGGAGTACAGAATAGGCATGCTGTGTGAAGCCCATCTGGACAGGTTGGTCTGGATTGGTGATGTTGCATACGAACCGGAGAAGACTCCGTGATAACGTGTAGGTTAAGGAGTCTACGGGTTATACCTGCGAAAAGGAGTAGCAGGAAGTACTGGGGTGGTAGCCCAGGAAAAAATAGCCATGTGATGTTTTTGGGTCCAACCTGTGATTGAGGCACATGAAGTACTGGTGTGACCAGAAAATGCCCTTTTTGTGATGCTTGATGTCGTAGGGTGTCCACCTGTGAAGCGAGTAACAGGAAGTACTGGTATGATAGCCAGGAAAGACCCCTGACATTTGTGCTTATGCGGTGTCCACCTGTGAAGAGAGTCACAGGAAGTACTGGGAGGCCCAGGAAAGACCCGCTGTTGTGCTAAGGAAATGGGTATCGAGATATGCCCAGGCTTGAATGCCAGGAACAGGATTGGTGAGACCGACCCGCGCCTTTGATATAGCCATGAGTACGCTGTACTCGGAGAAGGCAAGGCGATTTGAGCAACGGGGGGTGGAGGATCCGACCTGCGCTATGTCCGTCCGATGTGAGACCAAAAGGTGCGGTCTGTTGGAGCGCATAGCAAGAGTCTTCGGCCTGCGCGCCATGACACAATGGGGGGCTACGGGCCATCCTGGTGTAGGAAGACTAACTCCGGCTGCACGCCATGGAGTAAATGCTCAAGAGATTTACCGTTGGGTTATGACCCTAATACGGTGGTGGGCAAGAGATTTGCCAGAACACCAAGAATGTGCCCTGAGTGCACGGACCGTTGGGCCGGGTGGCGAACGGTTGTGATGGCTTGTGTGCGTGAAAGCACATTTTAATGCTATATATATTGCCATCCTTGTGATTTGCTATGCCTGCTAGGAAGATAACCGCTGCCCCGAGAGAAGGGGTAGGGTCGTTATAATTTGGTCAGCTGAACGCTGACCGTTGCTCTTGTTTGCCACCGTTGGGTGGATTGTCCCTGTACAGGTGCTGGAGAGCCGAGCGGGATGCATAGAGGTTGATATTCCTGCTGCTGTTGCTGCGACTGCTGCTAGCCCTCGAAGGCTAGCTCTGTTGTTGTGTGTTTTCTTATATTGTGGCCGGCCTGCGCGCCAAGTTGTTTAGGCCACTGTTTGAAAGCTATGTAAGGCCATAAGGCTAACTCTTGTGACTTGGTGTAAGATATTCCTATATGATATAAAATGTGGAGTTTTATGTTTTGGACATTCATGAGGAGTTCCAGTTGTAGTCTAGGCTTCCGCTAGAATGTTGTGTGATAGGTGCGATGCGCTACTCTGGTATCATCCTGTACCTTCACCGCCTGTTTTGTGGTATATACTGTGGGGCCCCGGCCGGACCTTCTAGAATATACCATATGAACGGATGGGGTTGTTACATTTTTGCCTAGTGGACAAGCTCCTTCATCAGTTGCAACGGGAGCAACATCAGGGGCGACCTCCAAGCCAGACACTCGTATCTGCTTCAATTGTGGCCGGATGGGGCATATTGCGCGAGATTGTCGGATGCCGCCAAAGAGTGAAAAGAAGGCGGGAGCATCTTATGCGGAAAAAGGAAAGGCGGTGGTGGATTCCTCTGCCTCGCAGGCGCAACCCCGGGTCTACAATCTTGGCCTGCAAGAGGCCATCAAGCAGAGTGACGTGGTCACAGGTATGAGTTTCGTTTTGCATATGCTTTTGGTTGTATGCTTTGCTTAGTACCCTATGTTTGCGATTTGTATGTGTGACATGTTTGTCATAGGCTTTGTTATGATTCGGGACACGCTGGCGCGAGTACTGTTTGATACAGGTGCATCGCATTCTTTTCTGTCTAGTGAGTTTATGACGCGGCTTGGGATACCCAGTCGTGCAAAGACAGATAGCGTCAGAGTGGTATTGCCGAATGGCTGTTGGATGCTTGCGGATCAAGCTTGCGATGTGGCGGTTCAAGTAGGAAGTCGGGATTTTTGTTTAACTGCATTTGTTTTGCCAATATCGGAATTCGACGTGATTTTTGGGATGGATTGGCTTGCGGAGCAGCATTCTATGATTGATTGCCAGTCCAAAGAAATCACGTTGGGCCAGAATACCGAACAATAGACAAAGTTCGCGGGTATGCGAGGAGTGGGCGGGACGTTGATGTCTGCACTCCAGGTAGTCAAGGCTGTTCGGAAGGGTGCAGAGTGTTACTTTGCACTAATTCAGGCTGTTGAGCCTAAGGCCAGTTTGTGCGAGGTTCCGATTGTGGCAGAATTTACAGATGTGTTTCCCACGGATCTCCCTGGGCTACCACCCCAGCGGGAGATTGACTTCACGATCGAGTTGGTGCCAGGTGTGAAACCTGTGGCCCGCTCGCCATATCGCGTTGCGCCAAAAGAGATGGCGCAATTGAAGGTTCAACTCCAAGAAATGTTGGATCAAGGTTATATACGCCCAAGTATGTCACCTTGGAGCGCGCATGTGCTTTTTGTAAAGAAGAAAGACGGTGGGTTGCGATTGTGTATCGATTACCGTGAACTGAATAAGCTGACTGAGAAGAATAAGTATCCGATACCCCGGATTGATGAGTTGTTCGATCAGCTGGTGGGATCGACCATCTATTCGAAGTTGGACCTGAAGTCTGGTTACTACCAGTTAAGAATTCGGGAAGGTGACATTCCCAAAACCGCATTTGGAATGCGTTATGGGCACTATGAGTTCACAGTCATGCCATTTGGACTGTGCAATGCGCCCTCGGTATTTGTGGATCTGATGCACCGTATTTTTCGCGAATACCTGGATCTATTTGTGATAGTGTTCATTGATGACATCCTGGTGTACTTGAAGTCCAAAGCCGAGCATGAGATTCACTTGCGGTTGGTGTTGAACACGTTGAGGCAAAATCAGCTCTATGCCAAGTTCTCGAAGTGCGAGTTTTGGCTATCGTCAGTGGCATTTTTGGGCCATGTGGTGAGTGGAGCGGGCATTGCAGTAGATCCAGCGAAGATAAGAGCCATACAGGAGTGGCCAATGTTGTCTTCCGTGGCCGAGGTCAGGAGTTTCCTTGGACTTGCGGGCTACTATAGAAGATTTGTGGAAAACTTCTCGCGGATCGCTTTGCCGTTAACCACACTGACGTGAAAAGATCAGAAGTTCGTATGGACGCCAGAGTGCGTACGAGCTTTTGAAGAGCTGAAGATTCGGTTGACCACGGCGCCGGTGTTGTCTTCGCCACGTGGAACCGACGGATTTGTAATTTATAGTGATGCCTCAGGGAGCGGCTTAGGCTGCGTTCTTCTGCAGAGCGGAAAGGTTATTGCTTATGGCTCACGCCAGCTGAAGGTGCACGAGCGAAATTATCCCGTCCATGATTTGGAACTAGCGGCCGTGATTTTTGCACTCAAGTTGTGGCGACACTACCTTTATGGAGTAAAGGTGGAGATCTATACCGATCATAAGAGCCTAAAGTATCTTTTAGAGCAGAAAGACTTGAACATGCGACAACGAAGGTGGTTGGAGTTCCTTGGGGACTACACTTTCGAGATTCACTATATGCCCGGAAAGGGGAATGTTGTCGCGGATGCCTTGAGTCGGCGAGTTCCGGCTAGAGCAAATTGGTTGCAAAGGCATGATGAATGCCTTATCCAAGAGTTGGAGGCGTTAGAGATCTATTGTGTTGACAAGAATTCCACTGCCATTGCATGTTTGCACTGGACCGAGGTGCAATGTGACCTTGCGGACCGAGTTCGACGGGCAACGGACTTGGATGAAGATCTCTTACACTATGTGAATGAAGGGCCAGAGGGCAAATTCACCTGGATTGACGGTCTTTTGCGAAAAGAGGGCCGTTTGTGCGTCCCAAATGTGGGGAAACTGAGGGAAGAACTGATGTATGAAGCGCATTATACAAAGTATTCCATTCACCCCGGGAGCACAAAGATGTTCAACGATATGAAGAAGCTTTTCTGGTGGCCAGGGCTCAAGAAAGATGTTGCCCTTTATGTAGCCAAATGTCAAACATGTGCGATGGTGAAGGCGGAATGCCAAAAGCCGAGCGGTTATTTGAAGTCATTACCAATCCTAGAGTGGAAATTTGATGATATTTCCATGGATTTTGTGCACGGGTTGCCAAGATCGCAGCGAGGAAATGATTCCATTTGGGTCATTGTGGACCGGCTAACTAAAGTAGCACATTTTCTCCTGTACAGGTGAGATGATTTAGTTGAAAGTTTGGCAAAGTTATATGTTGACCAGATTGTGCGGCTTCACGGTGTTCCTCGGAGCATCGTAAGTGATCGAGATGGGTGATTCAAGTCAAATGATTGGAGGATAGTTCACCGACTGTTGGGCACGTAGTTGACTTTCAGTACCGCCTTTCATCCCCAAACGGATGGACAAACTGAACGTACTAACAGAAAAATGGAGGACATGCTCCGAATGTGCACCCTTGACTTTGGAAAGAGATGGGAAGATCATCTCTATATGGTCGAGTTTGCATATAATAACAGCTACCAGACGAGCATTGGGATGGCACCATATGAAGCCCTATATGGAAGGAAGTGTCGTACTCCCTTAGCTTGGATAGAAGCGGGCGAAGCTCGGGTTGTTAAACCAAATGAGGTTGATGAAGCAAACTCAACCATACGGACGATTCGAGAGCGATTGCTTATTGCTCAACATCGACAAGCGAAGTACTACAACGCCAAGCACCGGAACGTGGAGTTTGCGGTTGGCGATTGGGTCTACTTGAAGATCAAGCCATTCAAAGGTGTCTCCAGGATTCGACGATTGAAAAAGTTGAGTCCAAGATATTTGGGTCCTTTTGAAGTGGTTGAGCGAGTGGGCGAAGCGGCTTATCAGCTAGCTATGTCGGCAGACTTGGGTGGATTACATGATGTCTTTCACATCTCGGTGCTTCGGAAGGCCGTGAAAGATCCAGCTCAAGTGATCGCGGATGATCGTGTGCCGGTGGAGTATGGGCTAACAACGAAAGTTAGACCCATTCAGATCAAAGATCGAGCCGAGAAACAGTTGCGGAACAAGACGGTCGGCATGGTGAAAGTCCGGTGGGACAATTGTGGCCGTGAAGAACTGTCATGGGAGTGAGAGCAAACCATGCGCGAAGAGTTCCCTGAACTGTTTTTGTAATCTCTAGAAAGCGGATGTTGTAACATCAAATTTGGCATGTTGTAACATATTTCTTGTTGTTTACTGTTGCCTTCCTGTGTCTGAATTTCGAGGACGAAATTTCCTGTAGGAGGGGAGGATTGTAACAGCCCAAATTTCTGAAACAGGAATTTTTTGGGTGACACGGCCTGGGACACGGGCGTGTCCCAGGGCGTGTCAGCTGACACGGCCTGCGACACGGGCGTGTCGCAGGGCGTGTCGAGGTGTGTCGACGATCGGGCTTTGTCTCGACGATTTTTCGCTCGACGATATGTCGAGAGGGGGCACACGGCCCAGGACACGGGCGTGTCCAAGGCCGTGTCGTATGCTCGACGACTTTGTCCCGGCGATCGTCGAGTGTCTAGACGTGCGTGTCGAGTGTCGAGATGTTGAACACGGCCTGGGACACGGGCGTGTCACAGGGCGTATCAAATCGGGTCGACGAACTCAGCCCGTCGAAGGATTTCGACAGGGCGTGTCTTTGTGCCGTGTCAGGGCACACGGCCTGGGACACGGGCGTGTCACAGGCCGTGTGAAGTCTCGGGATGATTTGGGATTTTTTCGCCCAGGCACACGGCCACAGACACGGGCATGTTCGAAGGCGTGTTGGTGACACGGCCCATGACACGGGCGTGTCCCATGGGCGTGTCACTGGTTTGGATAAGTCGGTTGACCACCGCTTGAGGCACACGGCCTGGCACACGGCCGTGTCCGAGGTCGTGTCGGGTCAAAATCTGTGTTTTTGGCAAAATCGTGGCCGTCCATTCCTTCAGCTGGAATCCAAGGGCTGAAGCCTCTTCCTCTTTTTCCTAAAGGCCGAAAACTGAGAAGTGAATCTCATTTGTTTTGGCCTTAATCTTTCTTCAAGTTAAGAGAAAGAGAGAGAGAAAAGTGGAGGAAGAAGGAAAGGGGGCTGCTAGTGGTGGTGCTGCTGGTTACCGATGAGAAATCCGAAGCCGGCGTTGCGGAGGAAACGCTCTTGCGAGTCTTGCAAGCAAGCTTTATGGTCATGGCACCGAAGCGGTCGTCAAGGGTAACGACTTTTCTTCCTTGCCATGTGAAGGCTTCTTTTTGGCATAGCTTTGTGATTTCCCCACCAGGAGGTGGCTGATTTTGGAAATCTTTGGGTGGATGCTTGAAATCCCCTTTGTTAGCATATAGATCCGGAAATGGAGTAAGGAATAGGCATGCTGTGTGAAGCCCATCTGGACAGGTTGGTCTGGATTGGTGATATTGCATACGAACCGGAGAAGACTCCGTGATAACGTGTAGGTTAAGGAGTCTACGGGTTATACCTGCGAAAAGGAGTAGCAGGAAGTACTGGGGTGGTAGCCCAGGAAAAAATAGCCATGTGATGTTTTTGGGTCCAACCTGTGATTGAGGCACAGGAAGTACTGGTGTGACCAGGAAATGCCCTTTTTGTGATGCTTGATGTCGTAGGGTGTCCACCTGTGAAGCGAGTAACAGGAAGTACTGGTATGATAGCCAGGAAAGACCCCTGACATTTGTGCTTATGCGGTGTCCACCTGTGAAGAGAGTCACAGGAAGTACTGGGAGGCCCAGGAAAGACCCGCTGTTGTGCTAAGGAAATGGGTATCGAGATATGCCCAGGCTTGAATGCCAGGAACAGGATTGGTGAGACCGACCCGCGCCTTTGATATAGCCATGAGTATGCTGTACTCGGATAAGGCAAGGCGATTTGAGCAACGGGGGGTGGAGGATCCGACCTGCGCTATGTCCGTCCGACGTGAGACCAAAAGGTGCGGTCTGTTGGAGCGCATAGCAAGAGTCTTCGGCCTGCGCGCCATGACACAATGGGGGGCTACTGGCCATCCCGGTGTAGGAAGACTAACTCCGGCTGCACGCCATGGAGTAAATGCTCAAGAGATTTACCGTTGGGTTATGACCCTAATACGGTGGTGGGCAAGAGATTTGCCAGAACACCAAGAATGTGCCCTGAGTGCACGGACCGTTGGGCCGGGTGGCGAATGGTTGTGATGGCTTGTGTGCGTGAAAGCACATTTTAATGCTATATATATTGCCATCCTTGTGATTTGCTATGCCTGCAGGGAAGATAACCGCTGCCCCGAGAGAAGGGGTAGGGTCGTTATAATTTGGTCAGCTGAACGCTGACCGTTGCTCTTATTTGGCACCGTTGGGTGGATTGTCCCTGTACAGGTGCTGGAGAGCCGAGCGGGACGCATAGAGGTTGATATTCCTGCTGCTGTTGCTGCGACTGCTGCTAGCCCTCAAAGGCTAGCTCTATTGTTGTGTGTTTTCTTATATTGTGGCCGGCCTGCGCGCCAAGTTGTTTAGGCCACTGTTTGAAAGCTATGTAAGGCCATAAGGCCAACTCTTGTGACTTGGTGTAAGACATTCCTATATGATATAAAATGTGTAGTTTTATGTTTTGGACATTCATGAGGAGTTCCAGTTGTAGTCTAGGCTTCCGCTAGAATGTTGTGTGATAGGTGCGATGCGCTACTCTGGTATCATCCTGTACCTTCACCGCCTGTTTTGTGGTATATACTGTGGGGCCCCGGCCGGACCTTCTAGAATATACCATATGAACGGATGGGGTTGTTACAAACCATACACAGTTCATCGATCGCAGTTGGACGAATAATTATTTCTGAAGTTTGCGTTCAGCGTTCGTCGATCGGGGTTCGACGAACTTGCAGGATTTCGTCGATCTGAGTTCGACGAATTCTACTGAACTTGGTTTTTAACAGCTTTCTTCTGTTTTTTTGTTTCTATTGTCTAGGGGATTTGACTTGTTTTCTGACATGGGTTTTTCAATTAGTTTCTCTTTACCCTTAGCAGTGATAAAATTTATGGGAGTAGAAAGTATATTCTTCTTTATTATGGGAGGTAAACTTGATGAAGCACCCAAGCCCAGCCTGCCATTTAATCTGGCATTTACTGTGCTTGTGATATCCATCAGCTTGAGGCTTCTCCCATTGAGAGATTGCTCAAGTTGTTTTGCCTCACATAATTCAGATTTTAACTTGATTATCTGTTCATTAGCTAGTGTCAATTGATCAGTTAGTTTTCTATTTTCTGTGCTGACAGATTCAAGGTTTTCTAGTCTAGTCCTCAAGGTTTTTATTTCTTTCTCTGAGTTTATTAGATCCATGCACATAGTTTTAAATTCTACTTTAAATAAGTCAGAATTGAAATCAAAACTAGAAATCACCTGATCAGCCTCTGAGTCTGAAGCACCTTCATCTTCAGAATCCTCTTCTGATCCACAGTTGCTTCTGGAGGCATCTATTGCCATTAGGCACACTTCCTTGGATCTGGCTTCTTCCTCTTCTTCACTGGAGCTGGAGGAGGATGTTTCCTCTTCTGTGTCACTCCAGGACTCAGCAACAAATCCTTTGTCTTTCCTTTTATATTTGTTGGAGGAGGTTCTGCTGCTTTATTTTCTTCTGGAATCCTTGTCCCTGCCCTTGTCCTTTTTCTGATTCTCTGGGCATTCTGAAATATAGTGCCCAGGATTTCTGCATCCAAAACACACAACCTCCTTAGTTGGTGTCTTGTCATATTTGGGCTTATCATCCTGCCTGGATGATTTTCTTCTAAAGTCCTTTCTTGCCATTTTGTAGAATCTTTTGGCAAAAAGACTCATTAACTCTTCATTGGATGTAGATGTTTCATTGTCTTCAGAAGCTTTGAAGGCCAAGCTGTGCTCCTTCCTAACTGGGGTAGTTGCCTTCTGTTCTGCTGCCTCTCTTGATTTGACAAGCTGCTCATATGACTTCAGCTTGCCTAACAGAGATTCTGTTGAAATCTCATTGAGGCTTCTGGCTTCTTTGATTGGCCAGATTCTAGAATCCCATGAACTGGGAAACACATCAGTATCTTGTCATTCACCTCAGTTAAGGTGATGTCCTTGTCAAGAGTCTTGAGTTCACTGATGATTGAACTTAATCTATTGTACATCTCAGCCATAGATTCTGTCTCATCCTTTTTGAAATTCTCATAGAGAGAAATGAGACTGGATCTCCTATCCTTTCTTTCATCAGCTGAGCCTGCTACCATTTGGTTGAGAGAGTCCCAAATGGCCTTAGCTGAGGTGCACTCAGCTACCTTCTGAAATATGTCATCTGACATTGTTTGGGCCAGAATATTCATAGCCTTTACATCAGCCATCTTGGATTTCTTATAGGCTTCAGTATTGTCTGGAGGTGGTACTGTACTCAGATTAGTTGATGTGCTGGCAAAAGTTGCAGGAGCTGGAGGAACACCTGTTGAAATGACAGAAAAAATATCCTCATCAATGGAGTTCATATATAATCTAATTCTTGCCTTCCAGATGGCAAACTTATTAAGATTGCACACTGGAGGTCTGATGCTTGTATAATCCTTGTTTTAGGCCATGTCTGTGAGAAGGATAAGTCCAATAACAGAATAAAAACAAATAGATCTAACTAAGGGATCTTTGGGTTCAGGTGTTAGCATGTACAACCAATCAGGTATGGTATGTTAACCAACCTGGAGCACTGAGTTAGTTGAATAGCAAACAACCTGTAAGGTCTGGTAATTTAACCAACCTGGCTTTGATACCAATTGAAAGTTCAGGAGGTATGCTTGATACCACCTGAAGGTGTTAGTTAGATCAGATATACTCTAGAGGGGGGGGGGGGAATAGAGTATGTTGGTGATTTTAAAACTTTTACAACTGTTGTTGTATTTTAGGTGTGTGTGCAGGGAGGCAAAAACTATAAACCAAGATGCAATAACTATCTAATCACAACACATTCATAGAGCAAGGCCAGAACACAAAAAGAAAAGAAAGCAACCAGACGACACAAGAATTTTATAGTGGTTCCCCAAATGTGGGTAGTCCACTCTTCTACCACCCTGGTAGGAATCCACTGCAGGAAGGGGTTGATCAGGTGTCCTGGCACCAATGGGGTTTTGATCAGGTTCCCAAAAACCAAACCCTCAAGTCTTTTGGAGGGAGACTTGCAACCAGAATAATTTTGAAGGGAAGTAAAACCATGTACAGAGGTGGAGTGAGAGGGTGATGAGGTCTTCTCTTTCTCAAGTCAAATGAGAAGACTTGTGGATTGTTGTTTAGCAGCTTTGCTCCCCCTGAGATGTTGAATGAATCAGGAAGAATGCTGGAGCACTACTTCAGGGTGATAGGTCTTCAAAGACCTAGATTTCCTGGTCCAGAGAAAGTCTCCAGGAACTTCTTGTGACTGATATGAATGTATTGTCCTTGAAGTTATCCTGAGTAAAAGCAGATGAAGAAGACTCTTGATATTGATATAGTGTTCTTCTTCTTCTTCTTCTTGATCAGTTTCTCTCTGTGCCAAGAATGAATTCCTTTTTCTTCTGTGTTGTCTGAATCACTGTCTGTCTTTTTTTTGTTGTTGTATCACACTATATTACTGACTCTTTCTGTATATCTCAATGTCTCATAAGAAACATTCGAATTTTGAATATAGAGCAGTAATGGCAGACGACCTGGAAAGGAAACAACAATTAATTATTTCCCCAACTGTTTCCATGGGAAAATGGCATGTAATAATCCAGGATTAATTTCGCATTCTAACGGTAGTATTCTGGGAAGAACTGCCATTAAATGTTTAGGAATCAGCGCCATGGAATGAGACGGGAACGGAAGAAGACCTAGTCTGGAATCGTCGACCGAAGAACATAATTCGTCGAACTGAGTTTTGAGTTCGTCGAGCTGAGCCTGAGTTCATCGAGCTAAGCTGAGTTCGTCGAGCTGAGCTGAGTTCGTCGAGCTGACAGTCTTCATTCGTTGAACAGACAATCTTCAATATCAGACAATCTTTATTCGTTGAGCAGAGAACTAGATTCGTCGAGCTGAGAACTGAAGTCGTCGACCTGAGAATCTGAGAACTTGAGGTCCAAGTTCGTCGAGATCAGAAAGTAATTCGTCGACCAAAGCTTGAAGTTGGACTTAGAGAAATTCTGAAGTAGTCCTGATAATGCTTGAAGTAGAATCCCGGTGTTCGTCGAACAAAGAACATAGTTCGTCGAGCTCAGCACTACGAATTGTCTCACGATCGTCGAGCGCAGAACTCCCTTCGTCGAGCTCAGTACGACGAACGTCGAACTCATTTCACTTAGTCTGAAAAACTGATAGATCTGGAGTTCCTGATGGTCTTGAGGAAAGCTGGTCCATCTGAAGTTGAGATAGAAGACTGTCCTAGACTCTAAGACATAAACTTGACCCAGACTATACATGATGGGTCACATCCTAAGTCAGTGGACCTAGCCCAAATCAACTAGGGATCCAACATATGCATTCATCTTACTACATGTGTGAATTGTGAATGTTCAACCATAACCGCTAGTATTGCATGTTCCTGCCAATGCTTTATCCGAGTTTGTACAATGCACCATTAATATTTAATTATCATGTATGCTATTATAAGTGAATTCAGACTCCTTTGTCTAGCCAAACAAAAAAATGTGATAAAAAAAATTGTATGATCCCAAAAGTGCAAACCTTTGGTGATATGTTTCACACAAAATAAAAAAAAACAAATAATAAAGGGCTGACAAGGAACCTACACCAAGCACTGCTTACCCTCTTGATAAGTCTTAATAAGCATTGTGAGGTTGAGCACCTTCGAAAGAATTGTAAAGTGTCATGTACAAATCCTTAACCGGATAATTTCTTTATTGTGTGCTATGAACTCTTGGGTACGAGTATAGCTCCGCATGTCAAACTCTATGCTATGTTGTTTTTTAACATTCTCATTTTCATGTATTTGTAAGCATTTGCATAATTGTTTTCGACACTATATCACATGTACACAACATTATCCTCTCTAAACGTTCTTCTTCTGAGAATTGAACTGAAATTTTTTTACCAAATATTATTCACTAGTGTATGTATTTGTGATATAGTTTGTTGAATCTTGCCAATGTTAATGTTTACTCATTTCTTTCTTTACTATACATTGCTCACATGTCCTATCTAGAAGTTTTTTCCTTTGTGTTTTTCCTTCTTTCACTTCCGCCCCACTCTTATCTATCTTTTGACAATACCAAAGGGGGAGAAAATTTTCAAAGGAAATCATTCATATACACTCACAAGCATTTTCATATAATGGAAAAAGTTCACTATGCTTCAATTTTGGGGGAGATGCCATGTAGGGGGAGTGTTTCATCCAAGAGCAATTTGTGCACATTCACATGCTTCGTCTTGATGCTCAAATTGGGTGGACCCTATAACATTCATGATTTATTTCTTAATGGATTTGTTATTGTCAAAAGGGAGAGATTGTTGGAGCATGCCTTCCACGCTTCCTGGTTTGCTAATAACAAATCCTCTATATATTTGATTTTTGGTTGTTTTTGGTGTGCAGATAACACAGGTCTATATTTAATGCTTTTTTTATGCTGAATCGGATCAAAATTGAGCTCAGGAGATATCGCCAGGCGATATTGAGTATCACCGACAGGCGATAGCACCACTCGACGCATTTCCATTCGACGCTCGACAAAGACGTGGCCTCCGTTACATCGCTATCCCCAGACGACGATATCCATTATCACCAGACAATAGTGCATGATTCGATGCTCGACGTATCTCCGATGTAAAAATGAGGAGTTTGTGGGCCACGTGGTAGCGGTTACTGATATCGCCAAGTGGTGATACCCAGTATCGCCAGACGATAGCGCCAGAATATATAAGCCCTCATTTCTTGTGGAAATCATGAATTTGATTATCCTAGAGTGTACTTTCCTGCATAGACGATTCAGAGAGCTCCAGATCTTAGAGATACTCCATACTCTCAAAAAGGCCAAAGCGCGAAAGATTGACGACACGATCGCAGCATTCAAAGCAACTCTAGCAAGGATTCGTCGGCATCTTCAGCGCATTGTTTGAATGGAGTGTCTAGCCTAAAGTGTTCAATTTGTTTTTGTTTCTATTTTTTTCTCATTATAATTGAGAGGGGAAATCGCCGCCATGTGAGTGGCGTCTAGGTCCTTGTGTGGCTTAGGAGAGAATTGCCGCCTTGTGAGTGGCGTCCAAGTCCTTGTGTGGCTTAGGGAGAAATCGTTGCCTTGTGTGCATCATCTAGATCGTTGTTAGATCTAGGGGGAGGCCAGTAGCAAGATTTAGGAAGAGATACACTTTAGGCTGCCGGTTCTTGGTAGAAGAACCGGCGAAAACACAAGCAAATTATTTATTTCATGAGCCTTTGTCTCTAACTCTATAGAGACACTTTGTATTCAATTTATCTCTTTTGAAATATATCATTGTTGTTTTAGCTTGTATATATTTGCATTCTTCAATTATATTGTTGTTATTCATCAAGCCAATTTGTCTAATTTTTAAGAAAAATTTAAAGAACCCTTATTCACCCCCCCTCTAAGGGCGCCACACGATCCAACAAAAACTGGTATGTTCATAGCTTTTGCATCATAATCTTTTATCCTCTTTTCCATGTCTGTCCATTCACTTCTTCTTACAGGTTCTATAGTTGTATTTCCCTTTGCATCCTTCCTGTATGGTATTGGTGGTCATGTTAAAATTGATTCAAATATACCCTCATCAATAGAGATCATGTATAATTTGATTCTAGTTTCAAGTGTAAACTTTTCAAAATTACAAACTGGTGGCCTAGTAGGTGTAAATCATTTGAATGTATTTAAAGATATTTTTGAAAATATAAATGTAAATATAATAATGCAACTAAAATGATCTTTTGATCAAGGTGTTAACCTTTTATCGATCAATCTTATTTACATCAACCTAATAATGATCAATCTGCCTCTGATACTAATTGAAATAGGAGACCAGTTGCTATTTACCTCAGAGTTTTCTCTAGGGAAATATAGATTAAAATTTTGTTTCAAATACTTAGTTTAATTCACAGAATTGGTATGTACATCAATAATCAACCAGAAATAAATGCTTGTATATAAATTCATAGCACATAATTAAAAATAATACAGGAACACATAAGACACAAAGATTATAGTGGTTCCTCCTCAAACTGGGCATATCTACTCTTCTACTCTCTTGGTAGGAATTCATTATCATAGTGTCCGAGTATTTTGATCAGGAGACTCTTAGAACCAACACCAGATCTATTGATAAGAAGTTCTAGAACTAATACATTATAAGTCTTTTCTCAAGGAGACTCTCAGAATCTCTCACTGAATCTTTTGAAGAGAGATTCTCAAAACTCTTTTCACAAAGTGTACGAAGAGAATAAAAGAAGATTTGTGATAGAATTAATCTTCTCTTTATGTCCTCTCAGTATAATTTTGAGGGCTGACAATGTTGATATCTGGAACTTCTGATGAATCTCTAAAATATCAAAATCATAAAGATTATGAGGCCTATTTATAGATTATCCTTGAATCTTCTCTGAATTTGATGCAATTTCCTTTTGAGAAGAACTAATTCTCTTTAGTAGATTCATCAACATTTTAACAATCGACTGATTGATAGAAGAAATCAATTGCTCATGATGATCTTCCAAACTTTTTCTATCCAAATCAATTTTTCACAATTTGATATGAATTTCTTGATCATATGAAGTTGATGATTGATGTGTAGATTTAATAATAACTCAAGATTTATGATTATCTATTGTATCTCATCATATATATATATATGTATATGGATCAACAGTTTCTAATGTCTCCAAGATTTTGCTATACAAACCCCTCGAAATAATTTTGATTGAAAATCTCAAAATAAATTTTGTTAAGAAATTAAGTCAGCGTAACATTGAATTTTAATCGAAGCAATATCAGATTATGACTGTTTATAAGAATATCCCTGTAGTCTACATTCTGTTGATATCATGTCGAAGTATGCGTCGATATAATTCTTTAATTGTCGTTGACTTATTAATTTCAGTTGCTCTGACTTCTATTCAAAGTAGCGTAAAATTCCAGTAGAAGTTGCATCAACTTCTATTCGTCGCATGTTGGCAAATCATGACTTTTCTCATAAATTCAGTATGCCTTTCTTATGTCCTTTATATAAATAATATACTAGGATTTCTAAGACCAAATTACCCTCACTATATATTTTGGGTAATAAACCTTGGATATAAAAGCACTAAAAATAATTTGTTAAGATAAATAATAAGAGTTTTCCCAACACCTTCATCCTTCAACTTTAGTATGGACTTGGGAAATTTTGTGTAAATAAAACGAACACGCGACCTTCAAATCTTGAGTAGTCGATCAACAACAGTCATAATTAAGATGCAGGATTTAGCATAAAATGACACCTAAACTTAAAACACCCATAACATTTGATCTGGTAGTTTGATTTCAGCTCACAATAGCTTTTTAGAATGAGCTCAGAACCCTCCAACGAATGAAGAATTGGGTTAACCTATTTTAGTTTTCGTAGCGCTCTCAGATTGTCCAAATTCAACTTCATTTAAAAGTTTTCACAATTTTTCTCTTTTATCAATTATTGTTTCCATTCATTTTTCATCAAAGACTCCTGAATATCCTTCCAATGATCCAAAGATGGTTATCCAAAGGAGATATTATAACCTCCTATTATCCAAGATTAACCTCCTCAAGGGACAAGTTGATTCTCAGCCTAATGGTGTGACAACTATTAATGATGAGCATTCTAATGACCATGTTGAGCATTTATTGAAATCTAGTGCAGAGGAGTTATCCATCCCTTACCGCGATCTCCCTAAAGTGAAAATGAGTACTTACACACATCATGTTAGTGAACTAACATTTAATTCAGGAGAATAACAAGATCCTTTCCCATTTTAGATCAAGTTTATTGGGAGAATGTTCCCAATGTGTATAAAGAGATTAACTGATGGTGAACTCGTTCAAATCTCCCATGAGATCAAAATTGATCTCCTAGGAGATTAATTCATTTTCTATCTAGAACTTATGAAATGATGGTGAACTCGTTTGAATCTCCTAGGAGATCAAAATTGATCTCTAGGAGATTATTAGTTTGCTATAGATCTTGCAAAATGTTGGCAAACTCATTCGAATCTCCTAGAAGATTAATTAATTTTCTTTAAATTTTATTAAATGATGGTGAACATGTTTGATTAATAAATTTTCTCAAGATCTTGTGCAATGATGGTGAACTCATTTGAATCTCCTAGGCGATCAAAATTCATCTCACAATTTATCTCTTAAGAGATTACTTCCTTTTTAGAAGTTGGCTCATTTTGAACTCCTAACTTGTAAAAAACTGGAGAACTCGTTGGATAATTAAGAAATAATTAATGTTCAAAAATATTGAATGTTACAAAGTTTTTAGAATTTGAAAAATCAAAATCAATAAAATTTTATTCAACAAAAGCAAGTATTGAGCTTTCATGGATTTAAACCAAAATTATTATAACTGAATCATATTGTATAATCTTCTTAGACTGCAACATGTTCATCAAGATGTTGTGTGGATTGGGTCATGGTATTATTATATTGTTCCTATTTTACATCTTGGTGTGAGTCCGTGGTATTATAGTTTTTTATTTTTTTGTTTTCTCTCTGCAACCAACCAAACAAAATCAATTATCACATAATGAGTTAATTAAAAGATACATATAAGAAGAAACGTACTTGGCTTTTCCCAATAATTTTTTAGTCAAGCATTGAAAAATACCTTTAGATCGTAAGCGAGGTGGATCCTAGATGGAAGATTTTTTTCTTCATGTTAACACATTCACTGTTATTATCTAAACCAGAGTTTGCATGCTGAGAAAATTCTTACATTGTATATAAGACATAATTCTTGAAAATTTCAAAATTTTTATACAAAGAGCCACATCATAAGTAGAGTGATGCATACTTTCTAAACGCAAGGCTAGAAATAGATTAACATCTCTTCAATTTGTCATGATGATAAATTTTCTTCTTTGTATGTACCATCCAACTTCTTAGTAGATATTGTTTGAGAATACTTGTTATATTCTTATGAGAATAAGCTTTGAGAGCATGACTAGACAAAATCCATCAGTTTCAAACTTGCAGTATGAAAAACATTCATCTGATGTTAGTAACTCCAACTCAACTGTCTAATGTTTGTTATGCTCAGATCGATCAAACCATCATATCTCCATAACACAAATGCTTTTTCATGTCATGAACTCTTTTCCATTGAATAAATCTAATGCCCTTGCTAAAGTATTCAAATAATTTACCATACATAGTTCTAGTGTACAATTTTGAAACTAATTTTAAGATTGGATAATTTTTAACATCATCACGGACACTCCTCTTCTTGCATATGAAATCCTCCACTTTTTCTTTATCATGACAATTGGTTATACATTTCTCCATTTAAATGAAACAATCAACCAAAGTGGAAGTATCTTTTGTAATGCATGACATATATTGGTCAAGGACTTGCTCCTCTACATAGACAAAATATTGTGATCAAGCATAGTCTTATTAAATGTTATGGACTATATTTCATTTATTTTATATAGATCATTCAACCATTTGTTCAACTGTAGGTTCCAAAGAATAATCATTTGATCCCAATGCTTTTCAAATTCTTTGGCATTATCACATTTGCTATGACAAGTATAAAGTATTAGCATGTATATTACTATCTGCATTGAAGGAGTAGACTTTGAAAGTGACCTCCTAAGCTATATATCATTGACCTAAAGATGTCAGCTTTGACAAAACACTTTCTCAATTGCAATAGTCATTGCTTGATTATGATCTATATATATTATTAATAGTTGCTTACCAGAAAAAAAATTAAAATGTTTCAAATATTCATGTGAATGTTTTTAATACTTTCAACATCAATAAAACTATCACAATAACTATATTATGTCAATGGTGATTTACTGTGACAAACTAAGCACAAACAAGGTTATATATATTTATTCTATATGTAGTGTCGAATGTAATATCATCGCAAAAATATTAATAATATATTTTACTTTGACCATCCACCCATAAAAAATTATCAATTGATTTAGGTCATCAACTTAAACATCAAAGGAGAACATGTCATCTATAAATTGACGTTCTTTAAGTAACTCTAAAAGATTAGCTACATCACCACCATTCTTTTTTGATCTTCTTCCCTTGTTAATAAAATTATATGTAACATGTAAGTTAAACCCAAATTTTGATATCCGCATACTTTGACAGCTAGGTAAGAGTACACATTCGATATTCTATTGCCCACTTCAGTCAATGATTTTAGAACACTACCACTATCTTTGCTTACACTTTACTGAGATGGTAGTATGTGTTTTTCATTTTCAGTGATAAGGGGATGATTATATTCTTCCACAAATTTGCCAACAGACAAATTTTTACCTAGTTTTTCTGCATTTATTATAATAACAACCCGACAATTTCTCCTTGTATCTAGCTGACATAATTTAAATTATGAATCTTGAACATTTGAAGCTCTTTTTGATTTAAGCTTACAACAACAAAATTTACATGACTTTACAATTCTTGTGCCAGGACAAAATAATTGGTGCCCTTTACATGCAATAAATCTTTTTGTAGTTGCATACTGATAGTACATTTCATAAGCTTCATCTTTACTATGAATTACTGGAAAAATTAATTGGTGTACTATTATCGGCCTATCAATAATATAATATACCAATAAATAGAAAATATATATGATCATTAGATCACAACTGATCTCCTAGGGTATTAAAAATGTTCTCCTAATAGATCTCTCCTTGTCATCTCCTAGGAGATCAAAAGCAAAGAAGATCTATTATGGGATCATTCTTTATCTCTCAGGATATCATCTCTCTTTAGACAAATAATAATGATACTTTATACAAAGGTATAACGTACAAACAATGATAGTACCAACATTTCCTCCAATTCTTTCTGAAGATGTAATCTCATCGATTATTTATAGGTGCGAAGACTTGTAGATAGACTCTAATATTAAAATCGGTCAATGCAACACCAAATGGATCATTCTCTTCTTTTGCTGAGCTGTCTACCAATGGTGAAGAGAGCAGCAATCATTCAAGAATCAACAAAGAAAACTTTGTGTTTTGCTCTAGGAACAATCATAATAGCGCATGGAGTGAGGAGGGGTTATTTATGAACCCTAAAGAAAATGAACCCCACACTAAAATAAAATAAATGCAATGGCCTTCTATGACTATGCCACATGTCAAGCGCTCCTATCACTCGAACTTAGATTTGGAAATGAAGTCTGCTTCGAAAAATTTCACTTACGGGAGGATGAAATTTTTGAACGGGGCCCCAAATCAAAATTTTCATCCGGGTAGGAGATCAAAATGATCTCCTAATTTACTCACGAATAAAAGAGGGAAAGAAAGCGAATTCAGGGATCAAAATAATTTTTGAGGAGACCAATTTGATCTCCTAACCTTACAAAAATTTAGATCCGGAATCCGATTTCAAAAAATTTGTCTGCAGGAGACAAACAAGTTACAGCAGAATCACGAGGCTTTGGTCGAGCAGTTGCCCATACATCAAAATATGGAAGATGGAGAGAACTGCATATGATATATCAATGCAGCAGGATGGGCAGCTGCTAGGTGCAGGATTTACCTAAGAACTTGCACATTTAATCTTATTATGTTTTCTTTTTGCACGACATACTACATCAAGTAGGCCTGATATCGAGTCGATTTCGATGGATTCCTGCCAGGCTCGAAATCGAGTATTTCGACTCGGAGTCGGGTCGAAATCGAAATCAATTTCGAGTCGAGTCAGCTTGACTCGATTTCGAGCAAACTCAAATTAATTTCAAGTTCGCAAAAAATTAATTATTTTTTAATAAAAATTAAATTATTATAAATTCTATAGTTAAAAATGTTCTTAAATCAGGCATCTATTTAGTATTTCACATTTTATGCTATTTTTTGGGCATGTTTTTTTATAGTGAAATAAAAATATTGAACGTTATCAACCCTGCATGCCATATCTAACATTTTTGAGTACAACTAATAAATTATGGCAAAATTTTGTGTGCATGTGGTGTACCATGCTTATGGTCCCTAAATAAATACCCCCTTCCCTACATAATTACGGAATTACATCTCCCCTAATTTTTTGTTTTCACGCCTCTTTCTGATTTCCGACCTAGCCGCCCTCCGGAGGCCGTAAACATTGCCTTTCTGCGATTCAATCATTGATCTCCTCCCGATCATGTCGGAAAATGCGGAAATGCATCCCGATGTCCACACTGCTCCTATATTAGACGACGAAAACGATGCTTATTGCCCTGCAGACCATTGTTTCTCTTCAGTATTAGGTTCCAGCGTAGGCTCCATCACAGGCTCCAGTGCAGGCGGTAGTTTGCCGGCTATAAATCTAGGTTTATGTCAGACATTTTTGATATTTTCTACCGATTACATAGCTCAATCATCTAATCTATGTATATTTATGTGTCCAGGTGATTTGAACAAGCCTCATAATGCCGAAATAAGTGATTCCCTGATATCTTCCCAAACAACTGTAATTGTTTTTCTCCTTCTAATTTTTCTCTTCTTCATATATGACCTAGGTTGCATTTCAGTGAATCTTTCTATGTTCTAATTAATGTTAGATCTGAAATCTCTTCGCAGCAAACGTAAAAAGTAAGTTTTTTTAACTTGTAAGTATGTCAAAATTTGGAGTGTAGAAAGAACTGTTTTTTGAACTGTAATTGAAAGAAACAAAGTAATCCATGCTTATTTAACGTCTACTGAACCTTCAAATGGTAAATTTTGTCATTCAAATTGTTTTCAAATATTTTTTGACTGTTATTATCTGTAAATGTGATGCTTTTGTATATCTGTAATAATATGACATGTATGTTCTTATATTTGAAGCATTAATTTGAGCTGTAATTAGCAAATATTTTTTCACCGTAAATTTGGATTGTAAAAAGAACTGTCTTTTGAATTGTAATTGAAAGAACAAAGTTAATTTTAACTTTAATTGCTGCACTGTAAATTTGGAAGAACAAAAGGTTTCTTTGAATTGTAAGTATCTCAAATTTCGGACTGTAAAAAGAACTGTCTTTTGAACTTGTAATCGAAAAAAAAGTTTTTTTTTATTTTAACTTTAATTGAAAGAAGAAAGTTGGACTGTAAATTTGGACTGTAAAAAGTAAGTTTTTTTGAATTGTAAGTATCTCAAATTTTGGACTGTAAAAAGAACTGTTTTTTGAAGTGTAATTGAAAGAACAAAGTGACCATGCTTCGGTAGGGTCTACAGAACTTCAAATGGTAAAATTTGTCATTATTTGTAAATTGAAAGGACAAAGTGAAATCTAAATTTTGTAATTGAAAGAATTGTCTTTTGACTGTTATTATTTAATGTTTTGAGATGTTTTTAGACTATTATTATATGTAAATGTGATGCTTTGTATATTTATAACAATATGACTTGTATATTGTTATATTTGAACCATTAATTTGTACTATAATTATCAAATTTTTTTTGAACTGTAACTGAAATAACAAAATTGAATTTTAACTTTAATTGAAAGAAGGAAACTGGACTGTAAAAAGTACCGTTAATTTGAAATGTAATTAACAATAAGTAATTCCATATTATAGACCATCATTTTTTTCACTTTGGATTTTTTGAACTGTAATTATTTCATTTTTTGGAACTGTAAATTTCTCTTGTCATTATATATATTTTTAGAACTCAAAAAATAAATGTATTTGAAACATTAGGTCATAACTGACAAAAGTTTTATTTTTTCTTACGATTCCTGTTGTGTTCCCTATTGTGCATTTAGAAGAAGAGGCTTACATAATGTACTGTGAATATGCACACCAAATAAGATTCAGAATATGCGAAAGCAACACATTACTTATTAGACTCATACATCAACTATCAAAGTTAGAGGATATAGTTGTTCCAAAGTAAGAAGCAAACGTCTAAAGCCATCCCCGATGAAGTACCACAAATTAGATAACCGAACGAGGTTGTCTTGCTTGTATTAAGTTTCATACCAATTCAGATGGCAAAAATTGGATAGTTACCAAATTTGTTGAGGAAACACAACCATCCAATGACAATCCGAGAAGGAGAGTCATTTATTGAGATCCTGCCAGTCTATTTCAGAAATATAGGGTATTTTTCTTAAAAATATGACTTGGTGTAAGGATTAAACCCATTGACGCATATAAACGTTATATCAGATGAAGTAGGAGGACCTGAAAATATTAGGTTTTTCCGAGACAGATGACTTCAACTACATACAACGTTAAAGAGCAACTTTAATTGAAAGTGGAGATGCAGCTAGTTTGCTTAATATATTACAAGAGAAACAGTCGAATGATAACATGTTCTCGTACTATGTTCAGACAGATGAGCTAAAGCGTTTAATTGGTTTCTTTTGGATGGAAGGTAATAGCAAACTCGATTACGTTTGTTTTGGCGACATTTTGATATTTGATACAACGTATCATTTGAACAAGTATAATCTTGCATTGTGCACCATTCATCGTCCGTCAACCATCATTGGCAGAACATTTTCTTAGGAGAGGCTTTCATTGCTGAAGAAACAATTGAGTCGTTTAGTTGGGTTTTTGAGTCCTTATTGAAGTGTGTTGGTGGCAAGGAACCAATAACTATTTTTACAGATCAAGACCATGCTATGTCTGCTGCTATTGATCCGAGTATTCATGAAGACTAGACATCGACTGTGTCAATGGCACATCTGCAAAAGCCTCCTTCTAAGGTTCCTAGCTTCAACCACAACAGTGACGTTCATGGATTTTTCTATAGATGCATGTCGAAGTGTGATGGTGAAACTGAATTTGATATAAACTGGTATGAGATGGTAATGAAAGGAAATTTACAAGATAATAGTTGGTTGAATGATTTACACAATGTTAAGACGAATTGGTCTACGACTTTTAACAAGGATGTGCTTGACCTTGGTATCTTATCAACCCAAAGAAGTGAATTCCGCTAATAATTGTTTGCATGAGGTGTTCCAAGGCTACTAGTAATTTAGTTGAATGTTTTCTTGGCATAGAAAGACTTGTTTTATCTTGTAGCGTAGAGGTGAGCGTGAGGAGGATTTCAAAAACAAGCACGGAGTGGTTACCTTGAGGCACAAGTCATCTGTCTTACTAAAAGCAAGCCTCAAAATTATACACTAGAAAAATATACTGGGATTTTTTGAGAAGACATAAACGGAGGGAGAACTTGGATCAAGCATTGTGGACGAAACGCGATATGATGAGGAACACATGTTATTTATGACAACAAACTATGATGGTTCTTGAGGATGAAAAGAGATGGTTTGTAAATTTCAACTCAATTACTTATGATTCAGATTGCTCGTGTAGAGGATTTCAAAAAAAGGTATATTATGTCGACACATATTAAGAGTCTATAATTAGGAGGAATATGAAGCAAATTCCAATGAAATATGTGTTGAAGCTGAAAGAATTAGTGCCTAACCACCTAGAGGGGGGGGGGTGTGAATAGGTGTAATCCTTTTTCTTTTTAAGGTATCAAATGTAATCAGTTATTTAATAATAAACTACAAATGCTACATCAAACACAGCACAGATTCACAGAATTATCACACCACAGATTACACACAGATTTTTATAGTGGTTCCCCAAGGTCTGGGTACATCCACTTTCCCCCTTCGCCTACTAGCAGTGTGCTAGATTCAGCCTAACTTCTTCTCTTCACCTCAGATCCTCAGATCTTACAACTCAAAACCCAACAAGGCTTCTACAGCTCAGGCAATCTGCCCTACCTCAGTCTACACAAGGCCTGCACCTCAGAGATATCAATCTCCTACAACTCAGGCTCATAGCCCTACCTCAGCCTACACAAGGCCTACCACTCAGAGAAAATGTTCTCCTACACTTAGCCTTTATAAACACAGGCTTACAACTCAGATTTATAAAGATCCTACAGAAATTTGATTTAACAAAGTAAATAACCACCACCCAGATAGAGAGAGAAGGGATGGATGGCTTCTTGATCAGTTCTTGGAAGAATATGATAGCAGAGATCAACCTCTCTTAGCTTGCTTCAAAGCTTCTTGAATCTGAACTCAGTAGGGTTGAATATCCTGTGAAGTTAATCTTCAATCAGCTTCTGACTTGAGATTCAGATCTCAATCTGAATCTTTCCTGGCAGTCTGGTTCAGCAACTGCACTTCAGTAGATGGAGCTCTCTCTCTCCAACTTCTTCTTTTTCTCTTTCTTTAGAACTCTGTATTAGTTTCTCTAATCTGTATTTTTCAGTTCTTCTTCTGTCAGTTTTTCTTTCTGTTGAAGGAATATGCCTTTATATAGACATTCTCCAAGGTAACCGACTGATCTGGTTTCTAACAAACTTCTGACAACTTTGATAGTTGCAGTAGACCGGTTGGAAATGGTAGCTGTCAAGTCATCCAGTCACTTCTTGAAATACTGTCTCTGTCTGAAAGTGTCGAGACTGAACTTCATCACGTGTCGACACAAGTAGACTATGTGTCGACACAAGTGGACTAAGTGTCGACACAAGCTTTGGTGGTGTCGACACAGCTCCTTAGTTGTTGTAACAGCTTCTCGACACTGCCTTCTTTAGAATGTGTCAACAATGATTCTATGTGTCGACACAAACACTTCTTTTCTTTAACTTTGTTGAAGCTCTGCTGTGTGTCGACACAAGTCCTGTGTGTCGACACAGTTGATGTCGACAATTCTTCATTGTGTGTCAACACTGCCTCTTGGTGTCGACATAGTTTCTTCAGGTGTCGACAAAGCCTTTCCTAGTGTCAACACAATTAACTCCAAGTGTCGACACAACTTTTCTCTAGTTTCGACACAAGCCTTCATAAGTGTCGACACAGCTTCTCCTGGTGTCGACACATGGACTTAGAAATTTTTCTGCATTTCCTGCAATTACTTAACCTGCACATATAAACTCAAAACACATCAAATACACCTTGATGCATATCATTGAGTAGGGTGAGGCTTCTTCAAATCTGGTACACATTTTCCAATGTACCCAACATAAGCGTTTCATCGTTGATGCTAAAAAAGGCATATACCTTTCGAATATACCATCTATGATAGAGTTTGAGTCGAACAAGATATTCAGGAATCATCTCATACGATCCAGTTACAATTTAGCCATCCGCATTTAGAACTGTCGGGCTGCTAAAATTCATGTAGTGAATGTTATGCATGAGTTAATAAAGTCTATAAATGAGATGTTGGGCAAAGATGACATGGAGAAGAAAGGATTTATAGGTAAGCTCTATAGTAAAGAGTTAGTTAGGAATGATCCTAATATGAAGTGTACTAAGGAAGGCATTTGTTCTACATGCCAAAAGTGCAAGCTGACCAAAGCTTCCTTCAAAAGAATTGAGACTAAAGATTCTGTGAGGTGTTTATACCTTTTGCATATGGACTTGTTTGGTCTAATTCCAGTTCAAAATCTAGGTAGTAAAGTCTAACCTTTGTGGTTGTTGATGACTTTTCCAGATTTGTTTGGGTTTTCTTTTTGAACAAAAAGTCTGAAACCCCTGATGTCTTCAAGACATTTGTCAAACAAATACAAAATGAGCTAGACAGTACTGTAGTGAAAATTAGACCAAGGGACTGAATTTCAATCTGAATGCATACATGAATCTGTGAAGAACATGAGATTTAGCAAGAGTTTTCCTCTCCAAAAACATCCCAGCAAAATAGGATAGATGAGAGGAATAATAGGACTCTTATAGAATATGGAAGGACTTTACTGAATGGCACATCCCTTCAAGAATATTTCTGGGCTGAGGCAGTAAATACTGCCCGTTATGTCCTCAACAGGGCTTCTATCACCAAGGCCAATGAAAAGACTCCTTATGAGATATTGAATGGCAGAAAACCAAACCTTGAATATCTCAGAATTTTTGGAAGCAAATGCTATGTACTTAATAATGGGAAATCCTATATAGATAAGTTTGCTGTCAAGTCCTATGAAGGGATCTTTGTTAGGTACAATAATTATAGTAAGGCTTATAGGATCTACAACTTGACAAGTCAAGTTGTAGAGGAGTCAATTAATATAGTATTTGATGAGTCAAATATGATTAACAATGAACTGTCAAGCTCTTCTTCTAGTTCTGCAGGTACTGAACTAGTGTTGGATAAGCTCACTTTCAAGGAAGCTGCTCCAACAATTCAAGACAAAGTTAAGGGTGTGTGCATTCAAAAGGAAGCACAAGGCATAAGGGAAGTTGATGAAGATTTGCATCAAGAAGAGCATGATGATGAAGCAAGACTGCCTCCAGCAGTAAGACATTTGAGGGATCATCCAGGCCACCAGACTATTGGTGTTGCAAGCTAAGGAATAGTGATAAGGAGAAAATGTCTCAGCATAACAATATACTCCAGTTTCCTGTCACAAGTGGAGCCTAAGAAATTTGAAGAGGCTAACAAAAGACCAGTTCTGGATTGTATCGATGCAAGAGGAACTGAACCAATTTAAAAGGTGTAAGGACTGGAAGCTGGGTCCCAAACCTCAAGAACATAGTGTCATTGGAACCAAGTGGATCTATAGGAATAAACTTGATGAAAATGGCATTATAACCAAGAACAAAGCTAGACTGGTAACTCAGGGTACAAATAAGAAGAAGGTGTTGACTTTGATCAAACCTTTGCCCCTATAACAAGACTAGAATCTATCAGACTATTCCTTGCATATACTGCATACCAAGGTTTCAGAGTCTACCAGATACATGTGAAGTCAGCCTTCCTAAAAGGATACTTGAAGGAAGAAGTATATGTTGAACAACCTCTAGGTTTTGTTGTTCCTAACCATTCTGGTTTTGTTTATAGACTAAGTAAAGCTCTATATAGGCTAAAGCGAGCCCCTAGAGCATGGTATGAGACATTATCTAGCTTCTTTATTGAAAATAAATTCTCAAGGGGAAGATAAACAAGACCCTATTCCTAAGGGAATCTAAGTGCAAGATCATCCTAGTCCAGATATATGTTGATGACATTATCTTTGGATCTACTAATGAAAACCTTTGCAAAAAGTTTGCCAAACTTATGTAAGAGAAGTTTGAGATGAGCAGCATGGGTGAACTTAAGTTCTTCTTGGGTCAGCAAGTTAGAAAGACTGATAATGGATTATCCATATCCCAGTCTAAGTTTACCAAGGAATTGATTACAAAATTTGGGATGGAGAATGCTTCCACCATGAAAACTCTCATAGGATCAAGTATGTCTTTAGACAAAGATGAGGCAGGGAAATTTGTTGATCAGACTTTATATAGAGGGATAATTGGATCTCTTTTATACCTCACTACTAGTAGGACAGACATCATGTATGCTACATATGCCTTTGTTAGATATCAGGCATGCCCTAAAGAGACTCATTACTCTTCTGTTAAGAGAATTTTGAGCTATCTAATGGGCACACCAGATCTTGGCCTATGGTACCCTAGGAATAGGGATTTTGAACAAATAAGCTATTAAAATGCAGACTTTGTTGGTTGCAGAGAGGACATGAAAAGAACATCAGGTTCCTATCAGTTTTTGGGTAGAAGGCTAGTGTCCTAGAGCAGCAAGAAGACCAATAGTGTTTCAATTTCTACTACAGAGTCAGAATATATAGCTGCAGGGAGCTGCTGTGCACAGTTACTATGGATCCAACATTAACTCCATGACTATAACCTCCAGATAAGTAGAAGCTTTTTATTTTGTGATTCTACTAGTGCTCTCTCTATAGCTAGGAATCTGATATCACATAGCAGGATTATGCACATAGAGATTAGATATCACTTTATAAGAGAGCTTGTGGAATGTGAGGATATTAGTCTTGAGTTTGTCCCAATAGATAAGCAAGTGACTGATATCTTCACTAAGCCACTAGATGAAGCAAAGTTCAACACCTTCAAGTTTGAATTGGGTATGTTGAACTTGGTATAGGTTCAGATTATCTTCATGTTGTTTTGTTGCAGGAAATATTTCATCTTGCAGGTGGGATTAGACTGAAGTGACTATCAAAAGGTTTGATAGAAGTTGCTCTTTGTGAGGGGGGAGCAAGTTCAGCATCAGTTGGTTATTTATACTCAAAAAGGGGAGTAGATAATCAAAGATGGCAAGCTACTCCCTAGCTATTCTATAGAAGTCAAAAGGGGGAAGACATAGCAGGGGGAGAAACCAAATGGTATGCAACCAAATAGTATGCATGTGGTATTCCCGTACAGAGGGAAATGGTTATCTATGCAGCAAAGCAGGGTGAGCACAATTGAAATTGTGGTAACTATTGTCTCTTTTAAGTTATTATATTATTGTCATTAATGCTTCATGTGTTAGTGTATATCATTGACAAATATGTTTCAAGTGGTGTTTTGACTTCTTCAAATAGGGGGAGATTGTTGGGTCCATTGGTCCCAATGTCCTAGATTTGTAAGAAGTCAAATAAGTCAATGAAATACACATAGTTGTATTTAATGTATGTTTAAGTTCATGCATGCAGTTTGATCTATGTCACATTAATTGGATAGGTGGTCCAAGTGACAATGACATATGAATACAAGACAAGATGCTGACATTGACAGAAATGTGGTTAAGTCCACAAACATTGAGTGAAGCAGGCTCACTCAATTCTATACAACTAATAACATTGAAAGAAGGCAGGCAGTCAAAGCTTAAAGTATTGACAAGGCAGAAAATTGGCTAAGTCTATAGGAGTTGAGTGTAGGCAACTCACTCAATGCCATATACCCAGAATCGTTGAGTCATGCTGATTCTGTCATAGTCAAAGGATAAGGAGACAAAAAATCGACTAAGGAAAAAGCGTTAAGTGATGTTAACTCACTCAAATCCATATAGCATAATTCGTCGAGTAAAGCTGCCACAGTCAAAGCCCTAGAGTTTCTGGCAAAGAAAAATATTCTAAGTCCAAAAGCGTTGAGTGAAGCCAGTTAACTCAACTCCATGCTGATTCAGTCAATGACTTGGAAGGAAGACAAAAAATTCTGTCTATGTACAATAGCGTTGAGTGAAGCCAACTCACTGAACTCTAGAGGAAGAAAGCGTTGAGTCATGCTACTGTTGTCAACGCCAAATAAGAAACCGGAATTTGGCTAAGGCAAAAGGCATTGATTGATGCCAGTTCACTCAACGCCTAGTCAAAAGTTATGGCTGAAGGAGAAAGCGTTGAGTGTTGTCAACACACTCAATGCCTTCATGTAGAGCTGAATTTTTCTAAGTCCAGAAGCATTGAGTGAAGCTGGTTTACTCAATGCCTCAGCAGAAGGCTGAAAATCAAGCTAAGGCAAAAAAGGGTTGAGTGAAGCTTATACACACAATGCTCTCATCGTCAAGTATGCAGAAAGGGCTGAAGATCAAGCTAAGCTAAAAAGTGTTGAGTGAAACTTATACACTCAACACTCTCAATGCCTACAGACAGTTGAAGAATTTACTAAGTCCAAAATCATTGAGTGATGCCAGTTCACTCAATACTTTCAATGCCAAGAAGCAGATAGTTGGGCCTTATCAAAAGGCATTGAGTGAAGTCAGTTTATTCAACGCTCTCAATGCATAGCAGAGCTGAAACATTTTTAAGTCTAGATTCATTGAGTATTGCTTACTCACTCAATGCACTCAATGCTTCTAGACTTGTCTGAAATTTTCTAAGTCCATAGATGCTGATGTCAGTAAAGTCGACAAGTCAATGGATTTCAAATTTGTTATGAAAGTGCTGCAAATCATCATTAATGTTGCCGTCAGTCTACTGTTAATCACAATCTGTAATACTAAGGATATAATCAGCCGTTAAAAAGCAACATGTGGCAATCAACTCGTTAGATGATGGGATTATAAATAGAAGTTAACATCTGGATCGAGACAACTTTCTGACAGATCAATTCATTTCACAAAAGAGGAGCGGAGTTCGTCTTCTTCCCCCGCCATTGTTTCATAGACAAGAACTTCAATTTTATGAATCTGAAGAGTCTCTGAGTTGGCTGCTGCAATCACCATCTGTTACAGCAAGATCAGAGGGTTATTCTGAGGAAGAAGAATCAGTCTAGGCAAGCCCTAACTGAAGTTACTTCTCGATCCAAGTAGAGCCAAATCAGAAGATCAATCTCTGGATCAGTGAAGAAGAAATATAATATGGGTTTTCTCAGGATAGAAGGAAAGGCAAAACAATTGAATTCTGCCTTACAAGTTAGCTGATCGAAGACAATCATTCACCTTCTTCCCCTTTCATCAGCAAGTTCAGAATCAAGATTCTGAGTAACTTCCAATACAAGAAGCAGATTATTGAAGATTATATTTCTTGTTGCTAAGAAGAAGATAGAGTTGAGATTTACTCGACTCAGGAAGTAGTTGATTCATAGAATAAAATATCTTGAGTCCAATTTTTTTTAATCTTTCAAATTATGTAGATCTATTCAAGATCTGTGTTGTAAGGCCTAGATTATAAAGGTTGTGTATGGATCTGTGAGATCTGTATTGTAAAGTCTAATTTATAAAGGCCAAGAGTAGGATCTAGTATAGGATCTGAGTGTTAGTGCTGATCTCCCAGCCTGTGTTGAAGGGCATTTATGCTTGTATTAGTTATCAGGTGATTACTGTATGGTTAGACTGGGTGCCTATGTTGCAAGTCTCGGTGAAGACTAAGTGATCCTGTGGGATCGTGTTGTAATCTCTAAGGATCCAAGTTATTAAAGAAGTGTCTTGTCTAACATATTATTAGAAAGGCGAGAGGTACAATGGATGTACCCACACACTGGGGAACCATTATAAATATCCGGTGTGTTGTGCGTTACTTTCTTAACTAAGCAAACACAGTAGGGCCTAAATCAGTTATAGATTTTAAAGAAATCAAAAGGACTCTAATAACCTATTCACCCCCCTAGATGATTAGCTACCCTTATATTCAAAGACTTTCAGCTGTCAAGATGACTTCATCCATAGTCATTTCTGTATAATTCTTTTGAGTCTATATATTTGCATCAAAGACAGAGACCTTCATGGGGATGAAAGGTCCTTCTTGGACTGTAATGAAGATCTTAGGATTTGAGGCTTTCATGAACAGCCTGACCCTCTCTTCTAAATCCCAAAATTCCCCTTTCTGTAGACTTGAAGCTTCATTAAGCTCAATTCCTTATGGTTCTCTCCTGAACCCATAAAGATAATCTTAAGCTACTCTTGGAGATCTTTTCAGACTATAAAGTCCTTTTTGTGAAACCTCCCTCTGATACCACTTGAAAGACTTTGTTTTCAGGAGTAGCTAAATATCTAGAGCGGGGTAAATTGGTTTCTGTCTTTTATGACAATCTTTTTTGTTTAGTGTGTTGTGATTTAGTTTTAAGTTAGCTTTCAAGAACATACAATAGCACACAAGTATTTATAGTGTTCCCCAAGGTTTGTGTAAACCCACTATCTCTCCCACCATTTTAACAGTATGTTAGATAGGTCTAACTTCTCCAATCTCAGCTCCAAGAGCTTACAATGTAGATCTCTCAGGATCTCTCAGACTATTCCAAGTCCTACCACAGGCCCAAGACCCTACCACTCAGAGCAAATGATACTCCTACAGCTCAGTGATTTACAGATCACATACCTCAAACTTTAATCAAAGTCCTACAACTCAGGATAAGAGGATAGCCCTATACTTAGAGAGTAAAACTCTCCTAAAGCTCAGATCTGAACTAGATCCGACCTCAGGTCAAATGCCCTACCTCATATTCACAACTGAATCCTATCTCAGAGAATAAATCTACTACCTCAGGCACACATGGCCTACCTCAGATCCACACAAGGATCCTACCTCGGATCCACAACAGGATCCTACCTCAAGTACATAGGCCCTACCTCCCAGTCTTTATAATTTAAGCTTACAACTCAGATTTGTTAAGATCCTATAGAATGAGTAAGGTGTTGATGATGGTATGACTCCAGAGAAGTGTTTCTATCAGTCTACCTTTTTGGACTGAGAAAAACTCAGCCCTAACTGTGACTCTAGATAAGTAGTCCTTTGAGTCTTCTTCTTCCTAGGCTAAGAAAGACTCAGCCCTATCTTCTTCACAGCAATAAGAAAAGATCTTCAAGATTTGTTCTACTTGTACTGGGAAGAATCTCAAAAATAGGAGCTTTTAATCTTGCTGATGAAGACCTAATGACGTTGTTGTTCTTTTATTCTTCAATAAGCTGACATTGTCTGAAGTTTTCAGATAACTTCTTGAACACAAGTTGCAGATCTCTTCTACTTTGATTTTAGGAAGAAGATGAAGCTGCTGATTGTCTTCTTCAAAAGTTATTCTCCTTTAATTTCACAGAATCGTGCTTTTTTGATTCCGCCGCTCAACGACTCTCTATGTAGTGTGGATCACCGAAAATGGCAACTACAACACCTCCTTTTGCTTTAACTGTTGGTACTACCATGGTGATCCGAAAGTGATCAAGTATGTAGCCTCACTGCCAACGCAGTATGAGCCTATGGGGTCGCATAGAAGAGCTTTGGAGAAGTTGAAAAGGCTTGTGTTGGCTAGGGCTGATATCGAGTCGAGTTCGAGCGATTTTGGCGCGGCTCGAAATCGAAATTTTCGACTCGAACTCGGCTCGAAATCGAAATTAATTTCGAGTCGAGACGACTCGACTCGAAATGACTGGATTCCGAGTCGGCTCGAAATCAAATCGAGTCGACTCGAAATCAAATCGGATTGGCTTGAAACCGAATCAAATCGGCTTGAAACCGAATCAAATCGGCTCGAAATTGAGCAATTTTTCATTTTATTCCTAATTAGCTCAAAATTAAATTGAGAAACGTATAAATTTGGCAAAATGAAACAATTTAAACCTTCATTTTTTTATTTAGGTTTAAGTTTTGTTATTTTTAATCTTAAAATAGGAATATATTAATAAATACATAATTTTTTAAATAAATTCGAGTTGATTCGAATCATATTTCGAGCGATTCAGGGCTGACTCGAAATTGACTCGAAATCAGATTCGAGTCAAATTGAATCGACTCAAATTGAGTCGAATCAATTTTAACCGATTCCGATTCGGCTCAATTTTCGAACGATTTTCGAGCGACTTTCGAATTTCGAATAATATGCTCAGCCCTAGTGTTGGCCTTGCTCATCTGTGATATTAGTGAACGACCAAGCCTATAAGGTTTTGGATATGGTGGAATTTCATTTCGGGACCTGCACTGTGAATATGGGTCGGCTGATATGAAGTCGGCATATGCTAAGGGAAATTCGTCGAGTATGGGTTAAAGGTTTCGACGATTTCTATAGATTAGGCAAGTAGCGTCGTGGTCTTCAGCCGATTCGTTGAGTATTGTCATGATCTTTCGCTAATTCATCAAGTATCGTAGTGACCTCTTCACGATTTGTCATGTATCGTTGTGGCCACCCACCGATTCGTCGAATATCAGTTCGATACTTGCCGAATTTTGTATCGACCGGTTTATTTCTTCTAAGTCCTTTTGGCGTGTCTGCGGGTATCAGCTTGGCTGGTTCGGTTCAAGGTATAAATACGTTTTACTGTTGAACCAAAAGAGCGACTGTTCGTTCTAAAACCTAAATCGCGAAACCGACAGCTTCTTCTTTGCAATAGAACTGTTCCGCATCTGCGACCGCCGCCGCTGCTTCCGCCGACCATGGCTTGTCGCCACCGACTGTCCACCGTCCTTTACCACCGCCGGAAAGTGTTTCCTAAGCATCGTCTTTGTCATTGCCGCCTCTCCTTGAACAAATCTAGTACTCCGTGGAGAAATTGAGGGCAATCCTCTTTCTGACTTAGATCTTGTGTAACAAGAGTCTAGGGTTCTCCGTGCTCGTGTGCATAACCGTAAAGGCGGGGACATTATTCTACTCTCAAAACTCTGGCCTTTGTAGTTCGTTGGATTTTTTCGGAGCACCTAGGTTGAGTATTGACTCAACCCCACAAAGGTATATATTTATTTATTGCAACATTACTTCTTTATTAATGGTCATTGCAAGATGCACAACTTACTTTTGGGTTTTCCCTATTTTTTCGTTGCGCGCACAAGTGTTCTGTCACCCTAGTAAAACTCAACAGTGGTATAAGAGGGAGGTTGTCCGATGATCATTGTTTTAGAAGTTGCTAAATCCATTGTATGTGGATCTGGATATCTTAGAAGTGTTCTAAATACCCAGATCTTTTTCTGTTTACATCAATTATTGATGGATTTTGTGTGGATGTGGTGGTAGTTTTTCAAAAATTGGTCAGGGCACTGCCCCGCACCCTGCCGGGGCTCTGCCCCTTGACCCCGCATGCTGATCGGTCAGCGAGACCACCTCCAGGGGCGCTGCTCCTTGGAATTCCGCAAGGAATGCATGTGATTTCGTTGTATCTTTGTTACTCCTTAACAGTAACCATCCCTCTAGTTGGTTTGTGAAACTAGGTGTGTTAGATTTTGTATCTTACATAGAGAGACGAGCTTGTCTACTGTGTAAGTGGAGTTGGTGTTGCTCATGTCCGGTGTTTGTAAATCTGAAGATTTAAAAGTGTTCTAGATGTTCAGATTTACCCCAGTTCATCAAGTGTTGATGATCTTCTTGTGCACATCTGGGATGCATTTGGATTATGTATGCTATTGAATGTTTGTGGATGTGCACAATGGTTAAATGTTAACCATGATTAAAGAGTTAATCAAATAACAAAATCCCTTATTAAGTATTCAGAAGCTTTCCGATGGATGACGCTCTTCCTGCCTTGATCGATGAATATTGGGCTTGCCAAAGCAAGGTGCATTAATCTATCTTGGTAAGGGTGCGAGCGGATAATTGTGATATCCTAATATCGATATCGGGTCAAGCTTAACTGGGTGAACTCAAAGGTTAAGTGCCCAGAGGCATAGGGTTGGCATGCACCATATGATGAATGTGAATAAAAAGTTATTCACCAGCCATATAAGAATTGCATTGTGATGCAATTGACAAGCATTGTCTACCAAAATAGCTGCATTGTGTGAGAAAAGCCAAAACTGACTCATAGTGTTAGTGAAATATGGATCTTGTCCAGTAAGAGAGTTACTCACATGAACTTTTCGAATTGATATCAAGGGTTATCGAATTGATAAAAATAGTGGGAGTTATTTTTATTAAAGTCCTAATCGAAAGAGAAAATTATATTTATAAAATATAGTACTAATTTGTTTTGCTTGTATCCTCGTAGAATATCCATGATAAGTGGCTCACACTCCACCCTGTCCCTCAAAGTAATCCTTGAGAAGGAAAAGCTAAGTGGAACTAATTATTTGGACTGGTACATGAACTCGAGAATTGTTCTCAGGCAATAGCTCAACCTATATACTTTGGAAGAGGCATCCCCTATTGAGCCTGCCAGGAATGCATCCCATGCTGATAAAGATGCTTACAAGAAGTATCTCAATGACTCCTTAAACTTTGAATGTCTCATGCTTGCGACCATGAACTCTGAGCTTCAGAAGAAATATAAGAACATGGGTTGCAAGGAAATTGGCAAGCATCTCAAGAAAATGTTTCAAGGGCAAGCTCGTCAAGAGAGATTCGATGTCACCAAGACGTTTTTCGAGTACAAGATGGGAGCTCGGGACCTAGTAGGGACTCACATACTCAAGATGATTGGGTATATCGAGAACCTTGAAAGACCAGGGTTCCCTCTGGGCCAAGAGTTGGCCACAGACCTGATCCTGCAATCGTTGTCGAACAATTATGAGCAGTTTGTCTTAAACTATAACATGAATGAAATAGACAAGACACTACCTGAGCTCCTAGGTATGTTGCGAACTACCGAGATAAACATGAAGAAGGCTAAGACTGCTAGCCCCATACTGATGGTGCATAAAGACAAGGGCAAGGCCACAAGCTTTAAGAAGATAAAGGTGGGACCTAAGTCTGCCTTAGAGCCCAAATCTTCTACATTGAAAAAGAAAGGCTCAGGGAAAGAGGGAAAGTGTCACCACTGTGGCAAGGCTAGTTATTGAAGGAGGAATTGTCCTTTGTACATTGACGTTCTGTAAAAGATGAGGGGAGGTATGAATTTCGCTTCAGGTATTTATGTTATAGAGATAAACCTTTCTGATCCTTCATACTAGGTATTAGATACCGGATGTGGTTCTCAAATTTGTATAAATGTGCAGGAACTGAGAAGGAGAAGAATGCTGAGTAAAGAAGAGGTGGACCTGCATGTTGGCAATGGAGCAAGAGTTTCTGCTGTCGTCATTGGGGTTTACCATCTTTCTTTGCCCAGTGGGCTTGTTTTGGAACTTGATAACTGTTATTATGTTCATGCAATAACTAGAAACATTATTTCTATTTCATGTTATGACATGATTAGATTTTCTTTTATTACTAAGAACAATTATCGTTCTATATTTAAGAATAATATTTGTTATGGTGTAGCCCAAATATTTAATGGTTTATATGTTTTGAACTTAGACCATCAGATCTATAACATAGAAAATACTTAAAGACTAAAAATGAATGACTCGAACCCTATGTATCTTTGGCATTGTCATTTGGGCCATATAAATGAGAAACATATATCCAAGCTCCATAAAGATGGGCTACTGGACTCATTTGATTATGAATCATTTGAGAGATGTGAATCTTATTTGTTAGGTAAGATGACTAAGGTCCCTTTCACTGGCTTCAATGAGAGGGCTGATGATCTCTTGAGTATAGTACATAGTGATGTATGTGGACCCATGAGTTCTATGGCTAGAGGTGGGTACTTCTACTTTGTTACATTTACTGATGATTTCAGAAAATACAGATATGTGTACCAATTAAAAGAGATATCAGATATGCTCTGATACCAATTGAGGGATAAATATATTTAACTCTAGCGGGGGGGGGGGGGGGGTTGGGGGTGAATAGACTATTTTAAAAACTTAATAGGTTTTTATAACGGAATTAAAAATAGTGATATATATCTTAAGAAAGAGCAGGAAAGAAAAGCTGACTAACACAACACATAACACACAACAATAAGAAAACAGCAAGCAACCAGACGACATAAGAAATTTATAGTGGTTCCCCTAAACTTGGGTATATGCACTCTTCTACCACCATGGTAGGAATCCACTATAGGTTTTTGATCAGGTGCCCTGTCACCAACAAGTTTTTGCTCAGGTGCCCTGTCACCACAAGATCTATTTAAAGGGAGATCTCAAAACCCTTTAGGCTTTTGATCAGGTGCCCAAAAACCAAGCTAAGTATTTTGTTAAGGAGACTTAAGCATCAGGTGGTTAACTTTTGAAGGGAGTTAAAACCCTTTGTACAGTGGGGTGAAAAGAATGTGATATTATCTTCTCTTTCTCAAACAACTGAGAAGACTTTAGTGGATTACTTGATGATGTCAAAGCTCCTGATGGTTAAAACTCGGAAATTATTTGCGGTCACGCGGCGACCCGGCGGTTTTATTTGCGAAAAAAGGCGGAAGTGAATTTTATTTAAGAAAACGGGTCGCGCGTATTTATTTATTTATTTTGGATATAAAAAAAGGTTTAGAAATCGAGTTTTAACGAAAGGAGGCAAGTGCACCTATCGTGAGTAGTACAGGATATTCCGGGTGGAATATCGAGGTCGTATTGTTCTCGGGTCCGGTTCGATTATTTCTACTCTTCCCTGGAGGGGACTATTATTTTACCGATAATTAACTTGTCGGGTTATTTATATATAAAAAAATGCAGAAAATGACAGAAAGAAAATGAAAGCAATAAGAAGAAAGCAATAAAAGAAAGCTTGAAGGTGGTGCCGATGAAGAGCTTAGCTCGATGGCACCGAAAAAACAATTGAACTAAAATAGACTTTAAATAAAAAGAGCTCCTAAATTTCTAATTAATTAAGGCGGAGACTTGGCCGTGGAGGTTCCACTAAAATGAGCTCACCTAGCTATAGGGCTATCGCTCACCTGAACGCTAAGACTATTCGACCGAACGTTAGTCCGACGAAGGATTCCTCTTAACGCCCGCATTACGCTAAGAACCCCGCTATTGGGTGGGGAACCCAATCCGGTAGAGTTGGCGCGCCTCCTCTCTCGAGGGTTAGTGCGGAACTCTCTTTGCCAAGGGGTGATCTGTCCATACGCACCGCCTCTCGACGAGCGTATGGAAAACGGAAATAGGGCCCACACATCGATATGTGGTCCTACGCGTCGTTAACCCCGGGCAAACCTTAAGTGCTATTAATTAATTAGAAAGATTAGACCTTTAGTTATTTTAAGCTATTTTATCTGTCCCAATGCTCTTCGATGCCGAGGGCTAAGAACGATTAGCCACTCATCGGAATGGGGACGGCTTGCGAGGAAAGCAGTAAATAAAGCAGAAAATGGAAAGCAGGAAATGAAAGCAGTAAAATAAAGCAGTAAAGGAAAGCTGAAAATTGCAAGTCCTACTCAAACGAGTAGGACTGAAGAAAGCAGTAAATTGCGAGTCCCGGCGCAACTGCGTGGGCGGGAGAAATGAAAGCAGTAAAATGCACACACGCAAGTCCTACTCAAATGAGTAGGAGAAAATAAATACGGGTCCTACTCAACCGAGTAGGACAAAATAAATGCAACGCACGCACACTCTCTCTCGACATAAATGAAAACACACGCACTCTACTGAAAGTAAAACACACGCACACACACGACAGAATTGAAATAAAGCAAAGCGCCATTTAACTCTTAACGAGTAGGCGGAAATAAATGCGCACACATAAAAAATTGCAAAAAACTAAGTTACCGAAAAAATAAAACAACTGCATTTCTACCGCTAAAATGCGGTAGAAATGCATAAAAAGGGAAAATAAAAAATAAACGGAGCGAAAGTTTTGCAAATAAACGCAAAAATGCAAGTGATCGAAAAATAAAAACGAATACATTTCTACCGCTAAAATGCGGTAGAAATGCGTAAAAAGGGAACGAAAAAATTAAAAGAGGAAAAAGTTTTTGAAAATAAAATTGAAAATGCAAGTGTTTGGAAAAACAAAATAACAACATATCCCCTCTTATAATGCTATAAAAACTCCTAAAAAGTGGAAGAAAAGATAAAAGGACGAAAAATTCTAAAAAAAGTCTAAGTGAAACGAAAATGACAAAACCACTTTAAAATCGTTTTTATAGTTTCATAAGGACGGGTTTTAGAACAAAAACTAAATAGCTATTATGAAAATGAAGACATCTACTTAACAATAAAAAGAAGAAATAACATTTAACTCTCATACACACACGCACACGTATAAAAAAGAACGAAAAACTAAGTTAAAACAAAATGAAAAAGTAAGATTGCAAAGGGTGTGAGTTGCATAGATACATTCCAAAGGCGAAATAAGAGAAGAAAACACATATTTCATTAAATGAAAAGACGAGTTACAAAGACACGAAAATAAAACTAAGGAGGGGGGGGGGAGAAATTATCCCTTACATAAGCCTTGGAAGCATTTCGGCAGCACAACCCTATACAAAATGGTGCCCAAAAGGGGAACAGAAATCCTAAGCAGCAGCTCTGAATTTATAGAAAAAATTTACAAGGGTCACGCCCTTGGTCACGGGCGTGACAGGGGGCGTGACAGTACTATTTGGAAGGCGGCCGGCGATTTGACGGGAAAGTTGACTTCGGGCTGGACACGTGGCGGTCTCGCAGTGGTCACGCCCTTGGTCACGGGCGTGACAGGGGGCGTGACAGGCAGGTGGATCTGGGCGCGGTGCGCCAAAAAGTCGCCGCGCGGGTCTTGTCGGGCTAGCTGGAAAGGTCACGCCCCAGGTCATGGGCGTGACTCTGGGCGTGTCGGCTGGTGTCGACACTCGACGAATGTCGAGATGAAATCGTCGAGTGGTGTGTCACGGGCTTGGGTCACGGGCGTGACTCGGGTGACACGGGCGTGACAGGCTTTGAACTTCAGAAAATTGCTGATTTCACGGCTTTTGACGTGTCACGCCCTGGTCACGGGCGTGACCCATTTGTCACGGGCGTGACATGTCAAATTTTGGCAGATTTTTGATTTTTTCCTGAAAAATAAAATAAAATAAGTTAGTATAATATTTACAAAAATAGGAGCATTTTATTGAATAAAAATAAGTAAAAACGACAAAAAGAAAGAAAAATGACTAAATTAATGTACAGAAAAATAGGTATATTTACAATTCATCAAATACCCCCATACTTAAGCTTTTGCTATTCCAGAGCAAAAGTTGGAGATGAACTTATAAGGAATAAAAGAAATCCTAAGTTTAGCTACCGCTTGAATTAATTAAAAGGAAGATCAAAGTAAACATCCGGGGTTAAAGAATTAAATCCTAATTTATGAAATTTTATGAATAGAGGAAGAGTTTCAAAAAGACTTCTAGAAAAAATAAAATAGAAAGCAAAAATTTATTTTTGTTAGTTTAACAAAGATGGATTGGATTTATACAAAAAACTTTAGCTTAAAAGAAGTTAAAGGAAATAATGCAATTTAAAAATTATGCTCTCAAAAAAAATTTTAAATTAAGTCTAGAATCATTGAAATAGGCTAAGTGGTTTGGTGGATTATGAAGAAGGCTTGAATATTGAGGTGAGGTAATTTTTTCTCGAACCTCCAATTTTTTTCTTTTTGGATAGTTAGGAAAATGAAATCTTATTTTCCTAACATATAATAATTTTTTTCTTTCTTCATAAGGATAAAATCAACCCAATGTATATTTGTAGGAGTAATGAATTTTATCCTCTTACTCCCTATATAATCTTTTTAAAATTATTGTGTGCCTATGTTTACGGAACGAAATCTTATTCCCATTGACATAGGATCTTTTAAGGGATAGGGAAAAACATGTCGAGTAAGACATGAAAAAAATGGAAGTGGATTTAATTTTTCAAAAATAAAACTAGCTTTTAATCAAAAAGTTTTGAGAGCAACCTTTTTAAAATGAACGTTCCAATGTTTCTAAAAGCATGAAGTAGAAATAATTGAAATCCATGGATGTTATTTTCTAACATAAAAAACGAGCTTCTATTTATAAAATTAGAAGTGGTGGTGAAAAACAGGTTCCCTATTATAAGGAAAAGACATAAAAAATTCTTTAAATCTTAACCCCAGACACTTAAATCTATCGAACTTTAATTAATAAACGAATAGTAAGCAAAGAATAACTAAAATTCGCATATAAATTAACTCGAAACTAGATTTGTGGAAAGCAAAAAGAGTTAAGATATGGTATATTCGAATTATTTTGTTACATAATTTATCAAAACATTTTTTTTTGGATTTTTTAGAGTTTTTATCATTTTTTTTTTGTGTTTTAATTATTATCTTTTTAGGATTTTTTGATTTTTTATCTTTTTAGGGTTTTTTGGGTTTTTCTAATTTTTTTGATGTTTTAGTTTTTGAGGATAAGTAATTTACAAGAATGAGGAGAGAAAGAAGGGTTATTTACAAAGAAGATAGGGGGGAAAGAGAGATTTTTACAAAAAAAACTAAGTAAAAACTCGATTGCGGCCCCGCGAACAGACTCTTATTTGAATGGTTGGTTCGATGAGTCGACCGTCGCGGGCAGGCAAGACGCAAGTTTTTACAAAAAAGAAGAAGAGGGGGGAAGAGAGATATTTTGTTGTTGTTTTGAAGTTTTATGAAATAAAAACAAGGAAAAACAATAAAAAAATTTTTTTAGTTTTTTTTAATTTTTTGATGTTTTTGTAATTTTATGCGTTTTTATAAAGTGCAGAAATAAAGAAATACGAAAACACCCCCATACTTAAACCCAACATTGTCCCCAATGTTGCAATGTAAGTATGCGGAACAGATAATATACAAAATATAATAAGTACAAAAAGCAAAAGGGAGGGTAGGAGCTTCCCTAAGACGAGCGCGGGAGGCCCAGGTTGGAACCCTGCATTATTGAGAAGAAAAAGCAAAAAGATAACAGAAAAAATAAGAAAGATAAACTCGGCCTAAAGATCGCGGGCGGTAGGGGGGGCGATGTGTGTGGGGGAGACGGAGGTAGCTAAGGCCTTAGCTACGTGAGTGTGATGGAAATGCGCACCCCTAACGTGCACAAGAATGGAAGCGCGCCGAAGCGAAACAAAACAAAATAAAACAAGTTAAAAAAAATAAAGACAAAATATATACACTTGTATTTTTTGTGTTTTTAAGGACGTTTTTTTATTTTTTAGTTGTTTTTTTCATCATTTTTTTTTTAGAATGTTTTTTTTTTTAGTTTTGTTTGTTTTTTTTTTGTCTTTTTATTAAAAGAATGAAAAATAAAAATTTTTTTTGTTAAGTTTTTTTGTTTTTTTTTTGTTTTTTTTTTCTTTCAAAAACAAGAATGAAAATAAAAATATTTTTTTTGTTAAGTTTTTTTTTTTTTGGATTTTTAGTTTAGTTTTTTTTTTTTAGTTTTATAGTTTTTTCAAAATTTTAATTTTTAAGGTTTTTCAAAATTTTTTTTGTTTTTTTTTGTTTTATAAGTTTTTCAAATTTTTTTGTTTTAGAAATTTGTAAATATATATATATTTTTAGTATTTATTATTATTATTATTATTATATTTTTGTTGGCCATTTTTAATTTTTGTTATATATAGATATAGGTAAAATTAATAGATTTCCAGGGTTTAAAATAACGAACCTAAAATGTCCCCGGCAACGACGCCAAAAACTTGATGGTTAAAACTCGGAAATTATTTGCGGTCACGCGGCGACCCGGCGGTTTTATTTGCGAAAAAAGGCGGAAGTGAATTTTATTTAAGAAAACGGGTCGCGCGTATTTATTTATTTATTTTGGATATAAAAAAAGGTTTAGAAATCGAGTTTTAACGAAAGGAGGCAAGTGCACCTATCGTGAGTAGTACAGGATATTCCGGGTGGAATATCGAGGTCGTATTGTTCTCGGGTCCGGTTCGATTATTTCTACTCTTCCCTGGAGGGGACTATTATTTTACCGATAATTAACTTGTCGGGTTATTTATATATAAAAAAATGCAGAAAATGACAGAAAGAAAATGAAAGCAATAAGAAGAAAGCAATAAAAGAAAGCTTGAAGGTGGTGCCGATGAAGAGCTTAGCTCGATGACACCGAAAAAACAATTGAACTAAAATAGACTTTAAATAAAAAGAGCTCCTAAATTTCTAATTAATTAAGGCGGAGACTTGGCCGTGGAGGTTCCACTAAAATGAGCTCACCTAGCTATAGGGCTATCGCTCACCTGAACGCTAAGACTATTCGACCGAACGTTAGTCCGACGAAGGATTCCTCTTAACGCCCGCATTACGCTAAGAACCCCGCTATTGGGTGGGGAACCCAATCCGGTAGAGTTGGCGCGCCTCCTCTCTCGAGGGTTAGTGCGGAACTCTCTTTGCCAAGGGGTGATCTGTCCATACGCACCGCCTCTCGACGAGCGTATGGAAAACGGAAATAGGGCCCACACATCGATATGTGGTCCTACGCGTCGTTAACCCCGGGCAAACCTTAAGTGCTATTAATTAATTAGAAAGATTAGACCATTAGTTATTTTAAGCTATTTTATCTGTCCCAATGCTCTTCGATGCCGAGGGCTAAGAACGATTAGCCACTCATCGGAATGGGGACGGCTTGCGAGGAAAGCAGTAAATAAAGCAGAAAATGGAAAGCAGGAAATGAAAGCAGTAAAATAAAGCAGTAAAGGAAAGCTGAAAATTGCAAGTCCTACTCAAACGAGTAGGACTGAAGAAAGCAGTAAATTGCGAGTCCCGGCGCAACTGCGTGGGCGGGAGAAATGAAAGCAGTAAAACGCACACACGCAAGTCCTACTCAAATGAGTAGGAGAAAATAAATACGGGTCCTACTCAACCGAGTAGGACAAAATAAATGCAACGCACGCACACTCTCTCTCGACATAAATGAAAACACACGCACTCTACTGAAAGTAAAACACACGCACACACACGACAGAATTGAAATAAAGCAAAGCGCCATTTAACTCTTAACGAGTAGGCGGAAATAAATGCGCACACATAAAAAATTGCAAAAAACTAAGTTACCGAAAAAATAAAACAACTGCATTTCTACCGCTAAAATGCGGTAGAAATGCATAAAAAGGGAAAATAAAAAATAAACGGAGCGAAAGTTTTGCAAATAAACGCAAAAATGCAAGTGATCGAAAAATAAAAACGAATACATTTCTACCGCTAAAATGCGGTAGAAATGCGTAAAAAGGGAACGAAAAAATTAAAAGAGGAAAAAGTTTTTGAAAATAAAATTGAAAATGCAAGTGTTTGGAAAAACAAAATAACAACATATCCCCTCTTATAATGCTATAAAAACTCCTAAAAAGTGGAAGAAAAGATAAAAGGACGAAAAATTCTAAAAAAAGTCTAAGTGAAACGAAAATGACAAAACCACTTTAAAATCGTTTTTATAGTTTCATAAGGACGGGTTTTAGAACAAAAACTAAATAGCTATTATGAAAATGAAGACATCTACTTAACAATAAAAAGAAGAAATAACATTTAACTCTCATACACACACGCACACGTATAAAAAAGAACGAAAAACTAAGTTAAAACAAAATGAAAAAGTAAGATTGCAAAGGGTGTGAGTTGCATAGATACATTCCAAAGGCGAAATAAGAGAAGAAAACACATATTTCATTAAATGAAAAGACGAGTTACAAAGACACGAAAATAAAACTAAGGAGGGGGGGGGGGGGGAGAAATTATCCCTTACATAAGCCTTGGAAGCATTTCGGCAGCACAACCCTATACAAAATGGTGCCCAAAAGGGGAACAGAAATCCTAAGCAGCAGCTCTGAATTTATAGAAAAAATTTACAAGGGTCACGCCCTTGGTCACGGGCGTGACAGGGGGCGTGACAGTACTATTTGGAAGGCGGCCGGCGATTTGACGGGAAAGTTGACTTCGGGCTGGACACGTGGCGGTCTCGCAGTGGTCACGCCCTTGGTCACGGGCGTGACAGGGGGCGTGACAGGCAGGTGGATCTGGGCGCGGTGTGCCAAAAAGTCGCCGCGCGGGTCTTGTCGGGCTAGCTGGAAAGGTCACGCCCCAGGTCATGGGCGTGACTCTGGGCGTGTCGGCTGGTGTCGACACTCGACGAATGTCGAGATGAAATCGTCGAGTGGAGTGTCACGGGCTTGGGTCACGGGCGTGACTCGGGTGACACGGGCGTGACAGGCTTTGAACTTCAGAAAATTGCTGATTTCACGGCTTTTGACGTGTCACGCCCTGGTCACGGGCGTGACCCATTTGTCACGGGCGTGACATGTCAAATTTTGGCAGATTTTTGATTTTTTCCTGAAAAATAAAATAAAATAAGTTAGTATAATATTTACAAAAATAGGAGCATTTTATTGAATAAAAATAAGTAAAAACGACAAAAAGAAAGAAAAACGACTAAATTAATGTACAGAAAAATAGGTATATTTACAATTCATCAGCTCCCCCTGAGATGATTATTGTTCAGGAATTTGCTGGAAGTTTTGCAGGGTGTAGGCCTTCAATCTTTAGAAGATCTTCAGAAGCTTTTTGGATTGATATTGAATAGCTGTCCCTTGAAAAGCTCTGAAGCTGATGATGAAGAGCTCTGTGAGATTCTCTGTAAGACTTGTATCAACCATTGTGTCTTAGTAAAATCTCTGTCTATTCTCTTCCTTACTTTTTTATTCTTTTGAAAACAGTCCTTTTATATTTATTCCAAAAAAAATATTTGAATTTGAATTCTATCATTGAATTAATGCTGGAATCCTGGGACTTGAACAGCTGAAAATAGTCTTAAATGCATTTCCTCAACTGTCTCAGTAAATAAGTCAAGTAATTACTCTGTGAAATCCATAATTAATGCTGCCAAGCAACGACTATATTCATGAGAATATGAGCATTAATTATCAGAGAATTACTGTCTTAGAATAATCCAAACCAAAAACAAACTGAGAGAAAATGCCAAATTGATAGAAATTGTCGAGCTCAGAACATATTTCGTTGACCTGAACTCCAAGTTCGTCGAGCTGAGAAATCGTCTTCGTCAAGCTGAGATCAGAGAAAGTTGATCTGGAAGAATAATCTGTCAAAGCTGGGCTCCAAGTTCGTCGATCAGAGATAGAAGTTCGTCGAGCTGAGAACTTGAGAGAAGAGAGAAGATGGTTGAACTGAGCTCTAAGTTCATCGAGCTCGACTCAGAGTAGGGACTCTGAGTTCTTCGATCTGCAATTGATGATCATCGAGCTGAGTTCGAAGAACTTCGAACTGATTCTATGAACTCTTAATGACTGCCATTGTTCTAAGTCTGGATCTTTGAATTCTTCTAAGGGCTGGATCAAAGATTGACTAACCTGGTCAGACTGTCCTACACCTAACAAAATGGCCCTAGGCTATACATGAAGGGTCAACAACCTAATAGTGAACCTAGCCCAAATCCAAACTAGGGAACCAACAATCTCTCCCTATTTGGGTGAGGTCACTATGAATAATAGAAAAGAGAAAATCACAAAGCATAAAGGATATCTGATAGAATTTACAATTGTTCTGCAGATATTAACACAGTGCCTTGTGAAGTAACAAATAATAAATAACAGTTCTAATAAAAATATATAAAGAGAATTGTTCAGCCTTTCTTGGAGTTCTTCTTCTACTCATCTGAGGCAGGTCTGGTGAAGATAATTTCCCTTTTGGGATCTGCAGCTTCCTGTTTGGTCATCTTTATATCACTAGCTCCAAGGATTGTCATAGATGCAGCTCTTGGAACAACAGCTTCTGGATGTAAAGACATGTAAGCATCAACATTAAAGAGATTATATACCTGGTACTTGTCTAGCTCCTCCTTTCTATAGGAGGACATAGTGGTATACTGTGAGGTGTCCTGTCCTTCTTCCTTTGCTTTTCTGATCTGGGAAAGAGCTATCAATTCTTCAAATCTGACCATTCTGAAGTTGGGGTCCATTTCTGGATCACAAACTGCAGAAATAGGCCTTTCAGGAGATGCTTTATCAGGTTGATCATCTTCAGATATTTTTTGTTTCCTGATGTGCTTCTGGTATTGTTATTGCTTGCTGCTGCTTGAAAAATACTGCTGTTGTCTGCTGCTGGAAGATTTAGACTGATTAGAAGATGTAGCTTTTTGAACCTGAGAAATACTTCCAGAAGATCCTGCTGCAGGAGGAGGAGGAGGACCTCTCTTGAATTTAGGAGGTGGAGAGTACTTCCTGCTCTTCTTCCTGGATTTTTGTTCATTCTTGGAATACCTCATCTAGTTTGGGGTATCTGGAGTGAGTGTACTATTATGCAGGATATAGTATGGAACATCAGTATAAGGATTTGGCTTAGGGATAGCCTTAGGAGGAGCAGTTTTAGCAGGAGCCTTTCTTTTCTTTGAACTTTTATTATCAGAGTCATCTGACTATTATCAACATCATCATCTTGAGAAGAATTTTCAGGATTATCATAAAGATCATCCAGTTGCTTTAGCAAATTAGCTGAGATTCCAAGAATTCGTGGCTGTACTATGCTTGTTGGCTCTATAGAAATTTCTGTAGCAATCTGAATATTTTCTGCTTCTTCCACCATGTCAGCAAACAAAATGTCATCCAGATCTGGCATAGGAGATTCAAACCAGCCAAAGGTTGGTGGAGAGAATGCCTTGTGCTCAGAAGCTGGCTCAACAATATCTTCAACCACAAAACTTGCCTTTAGTTGTTCTACAACTCCAGAACTTATTGGAGCAGAATAAACTACAATAGCTTTAGAATACTGAGTAACAAAACTGGTTAAAATATTTCTGTAAGCAGAATTGAAAGAATCTAGTAAAGAATCTAGATTAACTGTGGGATTTATGATTAAATCACCAGTAGTGATTATTTCTGCAACTGTATGAGCCATATTAGTATCAGAATTAATTATATCTATTATTTCAGTTAGAGGGGCTGCCTCTGCTGAATCATCAAATATTTCAGAATCTGCTGCCGCTGCTGCTACTGCAGGAGGAGAAACTGGAGCTTCTTTATAGAACATCTCCCCTAGCTTGGTTCAGAGGATCCTGAAGCCAGTCCTCCAGAAGAAGGAACAGAAGAGAGAGCAACAATTCTGGTAGAGTGAGAAATGATGGAAGCAGAGAGAGGAGCAATAACATTTGCTATTAGTTGCTCAAGAGTGGGAGAGATTAAAGCAAGAAGATCATTGGCAATGTCAGAGAAATTGAGGTAGAGAGGTTCAGGAGCAGAAGTGGTATAAGGGGTGTGATGTCCACAGTTTGAACACACAGAGAAGGCATGAGAGAAGTCTGTGTGGGTGTATTATGGAAATGTGGAAGGAGGATTGGATGGAATTTCTTTGGTAGAAGTAGGAACTGTGGCAGTGGGTGTGGAGGTGGATTCCTGAATTGGAGAGTGATGTGGAGATGGTGGAGGAGGAGATAGTAGATTGAAAGTAGGTTGTGAGGAGGTAGAGGGAATGTCAGATACATGAGTTTGAGGCGGAGATTGAGGAGGTGGAGATGGAATATCCTCATAAATGATGGTGGGAGAATGTGGAGGTGATGGTTGAAGAAGAGGTGAAAGAGGTTGTTGAGGAGGTGAAGGAATGCTGGTGGATGGAGGAATTTCTTCTGGAGGTGGTGGAGAGTCTATAACTGCCCTTGTGTCCTCTGAAGTCCTGGAGGAAGAGGAGGCCCTGGAGGGCTTTGGAATGGTCATCTCCCATCTGCCAAATAAGGCAAAGGTGATCCTCTTTGAGGCATTTATGAATATTGGCTCAGAAACCAATAATCGGGTGCCTTTTCCTGGAGGAAGATTCCTAAAATCCTCCCAAAGCACACCTCTTTCTTAGTATTTTTCTTCTTTATCAACTCAAACAAAATCTTTCCCCAGTTTACTGATTTTTATCTACCAGAGCACACATCACCAGAAACTGGTACCTGGTTATATAATCAAGGGCTGTATGTTTGCCCAGCAAAACCTTGCCAACAATATTTGCCAGAAACTTATATTGAACAGATAAATTCTTTTTCAGAAGTTTATTGGGGTTTCCTTCAGAGTGACCCATTATACTTAGCATATTCTCATATTCAGCATTATCTAATTCAATTTATTCTTCTCCAGTAGCCAAATCAAAAATATCACTTAAAACTTCAGGAGTTTGAGTGACCTGATTTCCGCCGATGGTGCCAATTATAGTATTTGCGTCAGGAGCTGTTGAAGTAAAAACCCTTTCTCTGATTTCATTTGCTGGTATCTTTATCCTTATTGCCATGAATTTCTTCAGACGCTGTTCTTCATAAAGCTTGAGAATGTCTACGAAGATTTGATCAGTGTGGGAGAAGGAATCAAAATCGATGTTGAAGCTAGTGTCGAACTTCATGCTGGAGAGGGAGAGTGCCGTAATCACCATAGGTTTTCCTGCAAAAACAAAAGAGAGAGCAAGAGAAAGAGAACAGAAAGCATGGGATAGAGCACGATGAAGACCTAGTTATATGGTTTTCATAATATGAAGCGTCGGGCTCTGTCCTGCGAAAAATAAACAATCTTCATTCTCAGGTCGACGAAAAATTTCATGAAGAAATAATATCGTCGATCTCAGTCAGAAGAGGGGAAAATTTATCGTCGTACTCAGGTCGACGAAATATTTTCTGAAGCAAAAAATCATCAATCTTCGCTCGACAAAAAATAACTTCACGCAGAGAGTTCGTCAATCTCAGGTCGATGAAAAATCTCAAGAACAGTTCTCAGATCGTCGATCTCCGTTCGACGAAATGTGATCAATTCTTCAACCTTGGACCAAAATCAAATTAAACTTCTCCATTAATCATACCTAGATGATTCAAAAAGAACAGATGTTTCTTCTCATCTAAAGGTTTAGTGAAGATATCTGCTCTTTGCAAATCAGTAGAGAGAAAGACAAGATTAATTTTCTTTTTGTCCACACAATATCTAAGGAAATGATGTTTTATCTCTATATGATTGGTCCTACTATGATGCACTGGATTTTGTGCAATAGATACTGCACTTGTATTATCACAAAACGTAGTTGAATTATTTAAGTTGATACCATAATCCAGTAATTTATTTTATATCCACAAAATCTGTGAACAGCAGCTGCCTGCAGCTATATATTCAGCTTCAGCAGTTGATGTGGACAGAGAGTGAAAGTGCAGGTTAGATCTGAAATACTCTAGAGGGGGGGGGGGGTGAATAGAGTATTATGCTTTCTTCAAACTTTTTACAACTTTTGTTGTAAGCCTAGGTGAACAAGTCAGCAAATAAAATAAACTAAGCACAGCAACCTAAACAATCACAGATCACAGCCAAAACAAAAGAAAAGGGCAACCAGACAACAAAAGAAATTTTATAGTGGTTCCCCAACCTGGGTACATCCACTCTTCTACCACCCTAGTAGGAATCCACTCAGGTTTTTGATCAGGTGCCTGACACCAATGAGCTTTTGTTCATGTGCTCAAAAACCAAAACCTCAAGTCTTTTGGAAGGAGACTTGTAACCAGAATAATTTTGAAGGGAATTAAAACCCTGTATAGGAATTGGAAATGAGGTGATGATGTCTTCTCTTTCTCAAAACAACTGAGAAGACTATGGATTGATGTTAGCAGATTTGCTCCCCCTAAGATCAGGAAAGCTGGAGCACTGCTTCAGGGTGATAGGTCTTCAAAGACCTAGAATGCCTGGACCAGAGATGCTTCAGGAACTTCTTTGACAGATTGAATAATTGTTGTCCTTTGAAGTTGTCCTGAGAATTGACAGAAGAAGCCTCTTGATACTGATAGGTTTTTTCTTCTTCTTCTTAATGAAGTTATTCTCTGGTTACGCTGATTGCAGTAGAACTTTTGATTTCTGTATAGTTGTTCTTCTGTGCAATCTGAGTGTGTCTATCTGATTGACTTGCTTCTGGTACTCTCTTGATTAATCCTTTTCTTTCTGTATGTATCTCTAACTGAGGAACATTCAAAATTTGAATGTTGAGCACTAATTGCAGTCGGCCTTGGAAAGAAGCAGCAATCAATAATTTCCCTAACTATCCTATGGAAAAATGGCATGTAATAGTCCATAGTCAATGCGCGTTCCAACGGTAACATTCCGAGAAGATCTGGCATTAATAACTCCAGAATCATCGCCAAGAAACGGGACGGGAAAACTAAAGAAGACCTAGTCTGGAATCGTCGAACGAAGAACATAATTCGTCGAGCTGAGTTTGAGTTCGTCGAGCTAAGCTTGAGAGAGTTCGTCGACCAGACAATCTTCATTCGTCGAACAGACAATCTTCATTTGTCGAACAAACAATCTTCATTCGTCGAGCTGAGATCCAAATTCGTCGAGCTGAGAACAGTTTTGGACTTAGTCAAAATATTCTGGGTAACTAATATTCTGTGTCGACATAAGTTGGTGTCGATTGATTGATCTTGGTCTCGACTCAAATCTTCTGGTGTCAACATGAATTGGTGTTGACTGAAATCCTGGTGTCGGCACAAATCTTCTGGTGTCGACAAAAATTGTCTGGTGTCGACACATGCCCTAAGTGTCGACATAAATCCTCTGAATTCAGAAATCTTCGAGTAGAGTACTGCATTCGTTGACCTGAGAAGTTTACTTCGTCGGCCTGAGAAGTTGAGAACCTGAGGTCCAAGTTCTTCGAGCTCAGAATCTAGTTCGTCGACCAAAGCTTGAAGCTGGACTTAGAAAAATTCCGAAGTTGTCCTGACTTTAGCTTGATGTAGAAACTCAGTCTTTGTCGAATAGAGAACTAAGATCGTCGAGCTCAGCACACGGAATTGTCTCACGATCGTCAAGCGCAAAACACCGTTTGTCGAGCTGAGTTCGACGAACCTCGAACTCACTTTACTTAGTCTTGAAAACCTCTAAGTCTGGAGTCTCTGAAGGTCCTGTTGATAGCTGGTCCATCTGAAATTGAACCTAAGGACTTGGCCTAGACTCTAGGACACAAACTTGACCCTGGCTATACATGATGGGTCACATCCTAAGTCAGTGAACCTAGCCCAAATCAATTAGGGATCCAACAATCTCCCCCTATTTGGGTGAGGTCACTAACAGAGACTCAAAATAGAAACAAACAGAAAACAAATCAAGAAAAGAAATATATCTGGCAGAGAATTACCAACACATGCAGCAGATATATATATTCACAGCTTTGTTTAAACAGATAACATAGTTTGAAAAACAAAAACAGACAGAAATTGAAACAACATGAAAATTACTTCTTTGGCTTCTTCTGCTTGGACCTGTCTTCAGTTGGTTTCTCTCCTGGATTCTTAAAGATGATTTCTCTCTTGGGATCTGAAGCCCGAGCCTTTGTCATAGTCATATCAGCTGCCCCTATAATGTTCAATGATGTTGCTCTAGGGACAACTGCTTCTGCATGAAGTTTCATATAGTCATCAACATTAAACAGTTTATTGCCTTTGTCAAATCTTTTCAACTCTTCTTTTCTGTACTTTGACATAGTTGAAAATCCAGAAATATCTTTACCTTCTGCTTTGGCTTTGTTGATAAAGATAATCCAATTAATTCTTGAAATCTAGCCATCTTGGCAGTATTAGCAGTTTCAGGATCTTCAAATAGAATTGGAGGAGAGTATGTCCTTTTTGGACTGTCAGCTTTTTGTACTTCAGAAATCTGTTGCAGCTGCTGCTGATGCTGTTGGTGTCCTGAGGATGGTTGCCTCTGCTGGCTGCTTCCAGATGATCTCCCTGACCGTCTCTGATATGTTTGCATGGGGGCAGATCTCTGGGAGCTAGAGCCACTGGCACCAGCTGCTGGAGGAGGAGGAGGAGGAGGATCCTTCCTGTATCTGTGCACTGGAGGAGGAGAATATCTTCTACTTCTCTTCCTATCCTTCTGCTGGTTCTTGGATAGCCACATCCATGCAGGCATTCCCTTGTATGGAGTTACATTATGCACAATGTAATAAGGGGTGTCAGTAGTGGGATTAGGCTTAGGAGCTGGAGGAGGAGGAGCCTTCCTTTTCTTTGATAGCATATTCTTTTTCTTACTGGCAGCATCTTCATTTGAATCATCATCAAAATCAGAATCAGAATACTGAGAGTTGTCATAAAGAGCATCCAAAGCTTTCAAAGCTTTATCAGAAACAACAACTTTTTCTGGAGGAGGGGCAGAAGGTTCAGGAACTGGAGCTACAACAACATGAAAGAAGGAGACTGCAAAGGAGTTAGAAACAATAAGGATAGAGCTATCAGCTACTGCCTTATTCTCCTCTTCAATATTATATAGAATTAGTTCATCCAAATCTGACAGGGGAGAGTCATCCATGACAAAGCTTGGGGCTGGGATGTCTTCTGGAATGACTTTTGGACTAGCTACAGAGATGGAAGCTAAAGCTGAGATAACAAAATTTTCACAGAGTTGCTCAGCAACTGCTGCACTAATTGGAGAGGTATAGGGTATAATAGCCAAATGTGGCTTAGTAAAAGCTGCTGGAAGAAACTGCATAAAAATTGTATCAAAACTACTCAACAAAACATACAAATTTACTGTGGGATTTAAATGGAAATCACCAACAGGTTTTATTTGCTCAACTGACTCATCTAAATCAAGGTCAGTATCCATAAACTGAATCAATTCAATCATCTCAGAATCAAAATCTGGCAAAATTTCTGCAACTTCATCTAAGTCTGCATCTGCTGAATAGGGAACTGCTGCTTTGACTGCTGCTGCTGCTGCATCTGCATCTGCTGCAACTTCATCACTGAGCATCTCCCCCTGCCTGGGTTCAGGAGAACCTGGAGCCAGGCCCCTTAATGAAGAGGGGGCAGCAGAGAGAAGAGAAACTTGTGCAGATAAAGAATTGATGGAATTCACAAGAGGTGTAATGGACTCTTAGATGAGAGATTTGATGAGGGGAGTGAGCAAGGATATGATGGTAGATGGATCAAATGAGGAAGGGGAAGATTATGTTGCAGTATGTGTGGATGAGGGAGCAACTTGGTATGGAATGAAGGGTGGAGTAGACAGATTTGTGATGAGTGGATGGTGATGAAGATGGAATGGTAGCATCTAGTATGACAGAGTCTGAGGGTAGAGTGTAAGATGGAATGGAGGACAAATGAGGGGGAAGTGGAGACTGAGGAGGTGTAGGAATATGAGTGTCATGAGGTGAAGCTGGAGGTGTTGGAATATTGGTGATGTCCAGAGGTAGGGAAGAAGGTGGAGTAGGCATAGAGGTATGCTGTGGTGATGAAGAAACATGAGTGGGGGAAGTTGGAGGAATTGAAAGAGTGGTTGAGGAGGGAAGATGGGTTGTTGGAAGAGGTTCTGGAGATGGAATGACCTCTTCAACAGGGTGGGGAGTGGCCTTTACAGCCCTGGTGCTCTCAGAAGTTTGGATGGAAGAGGAAGAAGCCTTTGAGGGCTTGGAGATAGTCCTCTCCCATCTGCCAAACATGGCGTAGGTGAGGCGCTTGCTGGCATTGATGAAGATGGTCGGGGAGACCATGCACTCACCAACCTTCTCTTGAAGAAAAATTCCCAAAATTCTGCCGAAGCAGACCTCTTTCTTGATATTCTTCTTCTTTATCAACTCAAAGAAAATTATGCCCCAGTCAACATGTCTCATGTTAACGACTGCGCACATGATAAGGAATTGGTGACGGGTGATGTAGTCTTGTGCGGAGTGCTTGGCCATCAGTACCTTGCCTACAATGTCTGCCAGAAACTGGTAGGCGGCGGACAGTTGCTTCTTCAACAGCTTGTTAGAGTTGCTTCCTGTAAACCCCATTAACTTCAGCATATCATCGAATTCTTCAGAATCCATTTCCATATCATCTTCTCCGTTTACCAAACCAAAAATTTCAGAAAGCATTGCGGGAGATAATGGAACAGTAGTACTCCCAATATTGCGTGTCAGAACATTTTCCTCAGAGACAGTAGACGTATACACCCATTCTCTGATTTCAGTTGAGTGTAGTTTAATCCTTCGGGTCATAAAGTCCTTTAGATTAAGTTCTTCTAGCAGTTCCAAGATATAGAAAAAGATGGGGTCAGAATGTTGGAAAGAATCAAAGTCTATATCAAAACCAGTATCAAATTTCATTGCGGCTAAGGTGCTTGCTGGAGTCACCATTGATGACTTGCAAGAAAGATACAGAGAGAACGACGATCAAGAGCAAAAGAATTGAAAGCGCAGGACGAAGGTCGAAGAAAACCTAGATATAAGATTTTCAGAATATGAATCGACAATCTCCGTTCCACGAAAAAGAAAAATTCTTCGAACTGAGCTCGTCGAAATAAATTATAGACAAATAATTCATCGATCTCATCCAGAAAAATCGGAAACAGTTCGTCGAACGCCGTTCGACAAAACGTCTTCTGAAGCAAAGTTCCTCGATCTCCAGTCGACGAAAATTATTTCCACACACAGAGAATTCGTCGATCTCCATTCGACGAGAATCTCTCAAACTTTCCCTAATTCATCGAACTCCGTTCGACGACCTCTGGAAAATTCGTCGAATGCAGACATAAACTAATTTAACTCTTCTCCATTGATCATTCCTAGTTGATTTATAAAAAACAGATGAGTTTTCTCATCCAAAGGCTTGGTGAAAATGTCTGCTCTCTGTAAATCAGTAGGAATATGGATTAAGTTAATTTTCTTTTTGTCTATATTATCTCTAATGAAATGAGGTTTTATTTCAATATTCTTAGTCCTAGAATGGTGAACTGGATTCTGTGCTATAGCAATAACACTAGTATTATCACAAAAAAAATATTGAATTATTTAAGTTGACACCATAGTCTAGGAGTTGATTTTGTATCCATAACATTTGTGAACAGCAGCTGCCAGCAGCCATATATTCTGCTTCTGCAGTTGATGTAGACACAAATGTTTGCTTTTTACAAAACCAGGAGACAAGTTTCATACCCAGGAACTGGCAAGTTCCAGAGGTACTCTTCCTATCCACTCTACATCCAGCATAGTCAGCATCTGAGTATCCAGTTAAATCAAACTCTGACTCTGCTGGATAACAGAGTCCTAGATTAGGATAACTCTTTATATATCTCAAAATTCTTTTTAGGAAATAAGGTGAGATTCTTTAGGGTTCACTTAGAACTTAGCACAAATGCATGTGACAAACATTATATCAGGTCTGCTAACTGTTAGGTATAATAGGGATCCAACAATTGCCCTATAATGCTTCTGATCTACAGGTTTCCCTGCTGTATCAGAATCCACAACAGCATTGGTAGCATAGGTGTTTTCATTCCTGAAGCATCACCCATCCCAAACTTTTTAATAAGCTCTTTAGCATACTTAGCTTGGGAGAGGAAGATACCATCAGGGAGCTGCTTCACTTGGAGACCAAGGAAGTAGGAAAGCTCACCCATGCTACTCATCTCAAATTTAGAATGCATGAGGTCAGCAAACCTCTTGCACAATTTGGGATCATTAGACCCAAAGATGATGTCATCCACATATATTTGTACTAACAAAATTTGGTCCTTATGATGTCTAGTGAAAAGAGTTTTATCTATGGTTCCTCTTGTAAATTTATGCTCTAAAAGAAAGCTTGCTAAGGTCTCATACCAAGCTCTTGGAGCTTCCTTTAAACCATAGAGAGCTTTATGCAATTTAAATACAAAAGAGGGATAAGTTAGAGAGATAAAACTTGGAGGTTGTTCTACATAAACCTCTTCTTGAAGTACTCCATTCAGAAATGCACTCTTGACATCCATTTGGAACACCTTGAATCTTCTGTGAGCTGCATAGGCAAGGAATATTCTTATGGCCTCTAACCTTGCAACAGGGGCAAAGGTTTGGTCATAGTCAATTTCTTCCTCTTGCCTGTAGCCTTGAGCAACAAGCCTAGCCTTGTTCCTTACTATGTTCCCTTGAGCATCCAACTTATTCCTGTACACCCATTTGGTTCCAATAACTGGGTAGTTATGAGGTCTTGGAACCAAATCCCAAACTCTACATCTCTCAAATTGGTTTAGTTCCTCTTGCATTGTAATGATCCAGTGGGGATCTTACTCTGCTTCATGGATAGTGAGAGGTTCAATTTGAGAGAGAAAACATGTATGCATCAAGTCTTGGTTAAGTTGATGCCTTGTCTGTACACCTGCTGAAATGTCTCCAATCACTTGAGATCTGGGGTGATCTCTAAGTATGATAAGATCAGTTGGTGGAGTTTGTTGAGCAACAGCTTCTGTAATTAATTCCTCTTGAGGATTGGTACTAGCTGTTGAGGGAAGTTCAGCCACTTCCACTTGAAGTTCTTCTTCACTATCTTCAGCAACCTGTAGAGTAGGATGGGTTGATACCACTTGGGTAAGGTTTAGTCCATCCATAGACTCACATAGTTGTGGAACCTGCAAAAAGCTATTGGTAGAAATCTCTTTCTCCTTATAAGACATGTTAGCTTCATCGAAAGATACATGAACAGATTCTTCAATTTTAAGGGTGAATTTATTAAAAACCCCATAGGCCTTGCTTACTTGGGAGTATCCTAGAAAAATCCCTTCTTCAGCCTTAGCCTCAAACTTTCTAATGTATCTCTTGTTATTAGTGTGAATGTAACATATACAACCAAAAACTTTGAAGTATGCGATTTTAGGTTTCTTTTCTTTAAGTAATTCATAGGGGGTCTTATTTTTCAGCTTATGTATAAGACTTCTATTCAGGACATAGTTGGCAGTGTTTACAGCTTCAGCCCAAAAGGATAGAGGCATGTAAGCATCTGCTAATAATGTGCCTGTAGATTTAATGAGTGTCCTATTTTTTCTTTCAGCAACCCCATTTTATTGGAGAGTTCTAGAAGCTGAGAAGCACTGCCTGATTCCTTCCTTCTCACAGAACTCATGCATAAGAAGAAACTCAAACTCTGTGCCATGATCACTTCTGATCAATGCAACATGAGTAGAGAACTCAATATGTATAGTCCTGAGAAAATCTGTAAGAACCTTGAATGTATCTGACTTAGCTCTCAGAAAGGCTACCCAACTGAATCTAGATAAGTCATTAACAATCACTAAAGTATAAGACTTCCCTCCTAGGCTTTGTACTGCAATGGGTCCAAATAGATCCACATGAAGCAAATACAATATCCTAGGTGAATCACTTTTGTTAATGGATTTGAAGCTAGTTTTAGTTTGCTTGCCTAATTAACAAGCCCTGCATAGGTTTTCTTTCTTGTAGGGGCCAGAAGGTAAACCTCTAACATGGTTATCTTTAGATAACCTAGATATATTTTTAAGTTTTATATGCCCTAGTCTTTTATGCCATAACTCATTTTGATTACTAGTGATATTAAGTAAACAAATATCAGTTTGGGCAGAAATAAAATCTACTAGATATATGTTGCCTTGTCTAAGTCCAATTAAAACAGTTTGGTTTTCACTATTAATAATAGAGCAAGAGGTAGAGTTAAACTGTACCTGATAACCTTCATCATATAATTGACTTATGGATATTAGGTTATGTTTAAGTCCTCTTACATATGTTACTTTCTTGAAGGTCACTGATCCAATCTTTACTGTCCCATATCCTTCTGATTGGCCACTGTTTGAATCTCCAAAAATCACCTTTGGTCCTAGCTTGGGCTTGTAATTGGATAGATTACCCTTGCTGCCTGTCATATGCTTGGAGCAACCACTGTCCAAGTACCAAGTTTGACTCACCCTTGGACAACTCTTCACCTGTACCTGCAAAGAAAAATAAAATTCAATTGTTCTTGACACAGGTTACCTTGTGTCCTTTATTTTGTTGAAATGAAAAGCTGGAAATAACTGATAATGCAGGTTGAGATTTATAACCTAAGGGGTGATATCTCCTAGGTGGAATTACCTAATCAGCTACTGGATTAAATGTCTTATTAATAGGTTTAGAGTTTCTGTAAGAGAAATAGTTTAAGTTTGGTCTTTCTGGGTTCGACGAATTGTTGTAAGTTCGTCGACCAGAGTTCGACGAATAGGGATGAGATCGTCGATCTCTGCTCAGAGAATGACAATAGTCATTTTCTGCGCCCCAAGTTCGTCGACCTCTACTCGACGAACCATACACAGTTCATCGATCGCAGTTAGACGAATTGCTATTACTAAACTTTACGTTCAGCGTTCGTCGATCTGGGTTCGACGAACTGGCCACATTTCGTCGATCTACGTTCGACAAATGTTGCTGAACCTTATTTTTATTAGCTATTTTCTGATTTCTGTTTCTCTTGTCTATAGGTTTTGGATTGTTTTCAGTCAATGGTTTGTTTATTAACTTTTCTTTTCCCTTGGCAGAAATAAACTTGATGGGGGTCGAAAGAATATTTTTCTTGATTATGGGGGTAAACTTGATGAAGCACCCAAGCCCAGCTTGCCATTTAATCTGGCATTCACTGTGCTTGTAATGTCCATCAGCTTGAGGCTTCTCCCATTGAGAGATTGCTCAAGTTGTTTGGCCTCACATATATCAGATTTTAATTTAATTATTTGTTAATTAGCTAAGGTTAGTTGATCTTGTAGTTTAATGTTTTCTGAATTAACTGATTCAAGATTTCCTAGTCTTTCTCTAAGAGTCTTTATTTACTTTTCTGGGCTAATTAAATATAAATACATGGCTTTAAATTCAATTTTAAATGACTCAAAATTAAAATCAAAATTTGAAAGAACCTGATCTGCCTCTGAGTCTGAGGCTGCTTCTTCTTCTGATTCTTCTTCTGATCCAGAACAACTCCTGGAGGCATCAATTGCCATAAGGCAAACCTCCTTGGATCTTGCTTCTTCCTCTTCTTCACTTGAGCTGGAGGAAGATATTTCTTCTTCTGTATCACTCCATGTTTCAGCAACAAAGCCCTTATCTTTCTTTTTGTATTTGCTGGAAGAGGGTCTGCTGCTATGTCTTCTCCTGGAGTCCTTTTCTCTGCTCTTGTCCTTCTTCTGGTTTTCTGGACATTCTGAGATGTAGTGTCCAGGCTTTCTGCACCCAAAGCACACAACCTCCTTGGTTGGTGTCTTGTCATACTAGGGCTTATCATCCTGTCTGGATGATTTCTATCTGAAATCTTTTCTAGCCATCTTGTAGAATCTTTTTGCAAAGAGGCTCATGAGTTCTTCATTGGAAGTTGATGACTCATTTTCCTCAGCTGCTTTGAAGGCTATGCTGTGATCCTTTCTCACTGGAGTTGTTGCCTTCTGTTCTGCTACCTCTCTTGATTTGATCAGCTGCTCATAGGATTTTAATTTGCCTAGCAGAGATTCAGTTGATATCTCATTTAGACTTCTAGCTTCTTTGATTGGGCAGATTCTAGAATACCAAGAGCTAGGGAAGAACATCAATATCTTGTCATTCACCTCTGTCAAGGTGATGTCTTTATCCAAGGTCTTAAGCTCATTGATGATTGAGCTCAGCCTGTTATACATTTCAGCCACTGATTCAGCTTCATACTTTTTGAAGTTCTCATACAGGGAAATGAGATTGGATCTCCTGTCTTTTCTCTTATCTGCTGAGCCAGCTACCATTTGGTTGAGGGAATCCCAAATGGCATTGGCTGAGGTGCACTCAGCCACCTTCTGAAATATGTCATCTGTCATAGTCTAGGCTAAGATATTCATTGCCTTTTCATCTGCCATTTTGGCTTTCTTGTAGGCATCATTGTTTTTTGGAGGGGGCATTGCAGTCATGTTGGTAGAGGTGCTGGTAGAAGCTGCAGGTGCTGGAGGTACACCTGTCAAGATAACAGAAATATATTGTCATCAATAGAGTTCATGTATAATCTGATTCTTGCCTTCCAGATGGCAAACTTGTTAAGATTGCAAACTGGAGGTCTGATGCTTGCATAATATTTGTTTTGGGCCATTTCTGTGAAGAAGTAAATCAAATAACAAAAGCAAACAAACAGATCTAACAAGAGGGATCTTTATGGTTCAGGTGTTAGCCTGTACAACCAATAAGTTATGGTATTTTAACCAACCTCCCTCTGATACCAATTGGAAGTGCAGGTTAGATCTGAAATACTCTAGAGGGGGGGGGGGTGAATAGAGTATTGTGCTTTCTTCAAACTTTTTACAACTTTTGTTGTAAGCCTAGGTGAACAAGTCAGCAAATAAAATAAACTAAGCACAACAACCTAAACAATCATAGATGACAGCCAAAACAAAAGAAAAGGGCAACCAGACGACACAAGAAATTTTATAGTGGTTCCCCAAACTGGGTACATCCACTCTTATACCACCCTGGTAGGAATCCACTCAGGTTTTTGATCAGGTGCCTGACACCAATGAGCTTTTGTTCAGGTGCTCAAAAACCAAAACCTCAAGTCTTTTGGAAGGAGACTTGCAAACAGAATAATTTTGAAGGGAATTAAAACCCTGTACAGGAATTGGAAATGAGGTGATGGTGTCTTCTCTTTCTCAAAACAACTGAGAAGACTGTGGATTGATGTTAGCAGATTTGCTCCCCCTGAGATTAGGAAAGCTGGACCACTGCTTCAGGGTGATAGGTCTTCAAAGACCTAGAATGCTTGGACCAGAGATGCTTCAGGAACTTCTTTGATAGATTGAATAATTGTTGTCCTTTGAAGTTGTCCTGAGAATTGACAGAAGAAGCCTCTTAATACTGATAGGTTTTTCTTCTTCTTCTTGATGAAGTTATTCTCTGGTTACGCTGATTGCAGTAGAATTTTTGATTTCTGTATAGTTCTTCTGTGCAATCTGAGTGTGTCTATCTGATTCACTTGCTTCTGGTACTCTCTTGATTAATCCTTTTCTTTCTGTATGTATCTCTGACTGAGGAACATTCAAAATTTGAATGTTGAGCAGTAATTGCAGTCGACCTTGGAAAGAAGCGGCAATCAATAATTTCCCTAACTATCCCATGGAAAAATGGCATGTAATAGTCCATAGTCAATGCGCATTCCAACAGTAACATTCCGAGAAGATCTGGCATTAATAACTCCAGAATCATCGCCAAGAAACGGGACGGGAAAACTGAAGAAGACCTAGTCTGGAATCGTCGAACGAAGAACATAATTCGTCGAGCTGAGTTTGAGTTTGTCGAGCTGAGCTTGAGAGAGTTCGTAGACCAGACAATCTTCATTCATTGAACAGACAATCTTCATTCGTTGAACAGACAATCTTCATTGGTCGAGCTGAGATCAAAATTCGTCGAGCTGAGAACAGTTCAGGACTTAGTCAAAATATTCTGGGTAACTAATATTCTGTGTCGACATAAGTTGGTGTCGACTGATTGATCTTGGTGTCGACTCAAATCTTCTGGTGTCGACATGAATTGGTGTTGACTGAAATCATGGTGTCGACACAAATCTTCTGGTGTCGACAAAAATTGTCTGGTGTCGACACATGCCCTATGTGTCGACATAAATCCTCTGAATTCAGAAATCTTCGAGTAGAGTACTGCATTCGTCGACCTGAGAAGTTGACTTCGTCGGCCTGAGAAGTTGAGAACCTGAGGTCCAAGTTCGTCAAGCTCAGAATCTAGTTCGTCGACCAAATCTTGAAGCTGGACTTAGAAAAATTCTGAAGTTGTCCTGACTTTAGCTTGATGTAGAAACTCAGTCTTCGTCGAATAGAGAACTAAGATCGTTGAGCTCAGCATAGGGAATTGTCTCATGATCGTTGAGCGCAGAACACCGTTTGTCGAGCGCAGAACACCGTTCGTCGAGCTAAGTTCGACGAACGTCGAACTCACTTTACTTAGTCTTGAAACCTCTAAATCTGGAGTCTCTGAAGGTCTTGTTGATAGCTGGTCCATCTGAAATTGAACCTAAGTACTTGGCCTAGACTCTAGGACACAAACTTGACCCTGGCTATACATGATGGGTCACATCCTAAGTCAGTGAACCTAGCCCAAATCAACTAGGGATCCAACAGAGAGGTATGCTTCTTACAAAACAAGAAAACAAGCCTATCACTAAGAAACTAGAAAGTTCCTGATGTGTTATTCCTGTCCACCCTACATCTAGCATAGTCAGCATCAGAAAATCCAGTTAAATCAAATTCTAACTCTGATGGATATAGGAGTCCTAGATTTGGACAACCCTTTATATATCTCAAAATCCTTTTTAATAAAATATAGTGAGATTCTTTAGGGTTCACTTGGAACCTAGCACAAATACATGTGGCAAACATTATGTCAGACCTACTTGCTGTGAGATATAATAGAGACCCAATAATAGCCCTATAAGTTTTCTGATCAATAGGCTTGTCATGTTCATCAGAATCAATCACAACATTAGCAACCATGGGTGTTTTCATTGTTGAGGCATCACACATCCCAAACCTTTTAATATGCTCCTTAGCATACTTAGATTGGGAGATGAAGATACCATCAGGTGATTGCTTCACTTGGAGACCAAGGAAGTATGAAAGTTCACTCATGCTACTCATCTCAAACTTTGAATGCATTAGATCAGAAAATCTTTTGCATAGTTTGGGATAAGCAGAGCCAAAAATAATATCATCTACATATATTTGAACAAACAAAATTTTATTTTTATGATGCCTAATAAAAAGAGTCCTATCTACTAGGCCCCTAAAAATATATGCTCTAAAAGAAAGCTGGCTAAGGTCTCATACCAAGCTCTTGGAGCTTGCTTTAAACCATAGAGAGCTTTATGCAATCTAAAGACATAAGAAGGATGAGTTGGAGAGATAAAACCTGGTGGTTGCTCCGTATACACTTCTTATTTTAATTCTCCATTTAGGAAAGCACTCTTTACATCCATCTAGTAGACTTTGAATCTTTTATAGGCTGCAAAGGCTAAGAAAATCCTTATAGCCTTAAGCCTTGCCACTGGAGCAAAGGTCTGATCATAGTCTATTCCTTCCTCCTGTGAATAGCCTTGAGCTACTAGCCTTGCTTTATTCCTTATAATATTTCCTTCAGCATCCAGTTTGTTTCTGAAGACCCATTTTGTTCCAATGACAGGATAATCTTCGAGTCTAGGAACCAAATCCCAAACTCTGCACCTCTCAAACTGATTGAGATCCTCTTGCATTGCAATGATCCAGTGTGGATCTTGCTCTGCATCTTTGATGGAGTGGTGCTCAAATTGAGAAATGAAATAAGCATGCATCACATCATTGTTGAGTTGATGCCTTGTTTGCACACCAACTGAAATGTCTCTAATCACTTGAGATATAGGGTAATATCTAAGTGTGATAAGATCAGTGGGAGGAGCTGTTTGAGCAATAGCTTATGGAATTAATTCCTCTTGTGGAATTATATTAGCTATTGGAGGAAGTTCAGCCACTTCCAAACTTTCTTCTTCACTTTCTTCTTCAACTTGTGGAGAAGGATGTGATGGAACCTCTTGGGTGAGATTTAGATCATCCAATCTCTCACACAAGTGAGGTACCTGCAAAATGTTATTGGTAGAAACTTCTTTCTCCTTATAAAACATGTTAGCCTCATCAAATGTAACATGAACAGATTCCTCAATTTTTAAAGTGGATTTATTAAACACCCTATAAGCTTTGCTGACTTGGGAATATCCTAGAAAAATTTCCTCTACAACTTTTGCTTCAAACTTTCTAGTGTATTTCTTGTCATTATTGTGAATATAACATAGGCGTCCAAATACTTTAAAATAGGTGATTTTAGGTTTCTTCCCTTTAAGTAGCTCATAAGGAGACTTATTCTTAAGCTTGTGTATCAGACTTCTGTTCAGTACATAGTTTGTTGTGCTCACAGCCTCTGCCCAAAAAGATAGGGGTATGTAAGCATCTGCAAGTAATGTCCCTGCAGATTTAATTAGAGTTCTATTTTTCCTTTCAGCAATCCGAATTTGTTGAGGAGTTCTAGGTGCTGAGAAGCAGTGTTTGATACCTTTATTCTCATAGAACTCTTGCATAAGAAGAGACTCAAACTCAATACCATGATCACTTCTGATCAATGCAACTGGAGTAGTGTACTCAATCTATTTGTTATTGAGAAAATCTGTAAGAACCTTGAAGTTATCTGACTTAGATCTCAGAAAGAATACCCAATTGAATCTTGAGAAGTCATCTACAATCACCAAATTATAAGATTTCCCTCCTAGGCTTTGTACAACAATAGGGACAAAAAGGTCCATATGTAGCAAGTACAATATTCTAGGTGAGTCACTTTTTTTTTAGATTTAAAGCTATTTTTAGTTTGCTTGCCTAACTGACAAGCCCTACAGAGGCCTTCCTTCTTATAGGGGCCAGAAGGCAATCCTCTAACAAGGTTGTCCCTATATAAATTAGCAATATTTTTAAGATTTACATTTCCTAATCTCTTATGCCAAAGTTCATTTTGATTGCTAACCTGATTAAATAAACAAAGTTCTGAACTAGCTGATTGAAAATTTACTACATATATATTGCCTTGTCTAAGTCCAGTTAAAATAGGTTTGTTTTCTTTACAAGAAATAATACAAGAAGATGAGTTAAATGATACCTAAAAACCTTCATCACATAATTGACTTATGGATATTAGGTTATGCTTTAAGCCACTTACACAGGCAACTTTCCTGAAGGTGACTGCTCCAGCTTTAACATCTCTATAGCCTTTAGTTTGGCCACAGTTGGAGTCACCAAAGATCACCTTTGTACCTAGCTTGGACTTACAGTTTGTTATATTGTCCTTACAACTAGTCATATGCTTTGAGCATCCACTGTCCAGATACCATTGTTGATTAAAGACTGGACATTCCTTCACCTACATGGAAAGGAATTAGGAGTTCTTAACCCTGGTTACCTTGGGTCCTTGTTTCTTTTGATAAGAGAAATTGGAAATAATAAGAAATTCTGGTTAATTTTTATATCATAAGGGATGATATCTTCTAGGTGGTATTTCCCATTGAGTAAAAGGATTAGTCGATTCTCTGAATTGATTGAAGTTTCTAACAGAGTTATAGTTTTTATTAAAACTGACTGGGTTCGACGAATTATTATAAGTTCGTCGATTTGCGTTCAACTAGTAGGGATGAGTTCGTCGAACTCTGCTCAGAGAATGAACATAGTCATTTGCTGTGCCTCAAGTTCATCAATTGCTGCTCGAAGAAAAATATACAATTCATCGATCACAGTAAGACGAATTATTATAGTTATAATTAGCATTCATAGATCGTCAATCTGGGTTCGACGAACTATACACATTTTGTCAATCTGAGTTCGACGAAATCAGTTGAACATAGTTTTTATTCAGATTCTTATTCTTTTTCTTTTTAATTACAGATTTCTGAGAGACATTTAGTTGAGTAGTCTATCCCATTTTTTCTTTGCCTTTTTTAGAGATAAATTTAATTGGTGTTGAAAGAATATTTTTATTTAATATGGGGCTTAAACTTGATGGAGCACCTAAGCCCAGCTTGCCATTTAATCTGACATTAACTGTGCTTGTGATGTCCATCAGCTTAAGGCTTCTCTTATTGAGATATTCCTCAAGTTGCTTTGCCTCACATAGTTCAGTTTTTAGTGAAATGATTTGTTCATTAGCTAAGTATAAATCATTTTTCAGTTTGATTTTTTCAACAAATAGGTTATCAAATTCAAACTGTCTATCTCTAAGAATTTTTATTTCTTTCTCTGACTTGATTAAATCATTGCACAAGGATTTAAATTCAATTTTAAAATCTTCTGAATTGAAATCAAATGAAAAGATTACCCGATCTTCTTCAGATTCAGATTCCTCTTCTGATTCTTCAGCTTGTTCATCAACATCAGATTTGCTGCTGAAGGCATTAATAGCCATAAGGCAAACTTCCCTTGCCTTTTCCTCCTCTTCATCTTCACTAGATCTAGAAGATGAGGATTATTCATCTGTTTCACTCCGGGTCTCAGCAATGAAACCTTTCTCCTTTCTTTTGTGTTTGCTGGAGGAGTGCTTTCTATAGTGCTTGCTTGATTGTCTCTTATTCTCCTTTTCTTTTCTTCTGTCTTTCTTCTGTGCCTCTGGGAATTCAGGTAGAATGTGCCGAGGTTTTCTGTATCCAAAGAAAATAATCTCCTTGGTAGGAGTCTTGTCATATCTTGGATTGTCATCATTCTCAGATGACCTTCTTCTAAAGTCTTTCTTGGCCATTTTATAGAATCTTTTAGCCAACAAGCTCAATAGTTCTTCATTAGCTGGAAGAGCTTCTGATTCTTCTATTGCTTTGAAAGCAATGATGTGCTCTTTCCTTGAAGATGTGGAAGCCTTCTGTTCAACAACCTACCTTGTCTTGATCAACTGCTCATAGGACTTGAGCTTGCCAAGGAGAGATTCTGTAGAAATATCATTTAAACTCCTGGTCCCCTTAATTGGCCATATCCTGAAATCCCAAGTGTTGGGGAAGCATATTAGGATTTTATCATTTATCTCAGTTAATGAGATGTCCTTGTCCAGGGTTCTCAGTTCATTTATGATGACACTGAGTCTATTATACATCTCAGCAACAGTCTCTAATTCCTCCTTCTTGAAATTATCATACTGTGATATGAGGAGGGATCTCCAGTCTTTTCTTTCATCTAATGAGCCAAAAACTATTTGGTTTAGTGAGTCCCAAATTGCCTTTGCATATGTGCACTCATCCACCTTCTGAAAGATATCATCTGACATTATTTGTGCCAGAATATTCATTGCTTTAGCATCAACCATCTTGGCTTTCCTTTGTGCATCAGTCCACTCAAGTGGTGGAACTGCATGTGTATTGGTAGTTGTAGTAGCAACTATAGGTTGAGGAGGACCTGTCAAAATAGAGTTGAAAATGTCCTCATCAATAGAGTTCATATAGAATTTGATTCTTGCCTTCCTGAGTGCAAATTTATTCAAGTTGCACAACGGAGGTCTGGTGCTAGAATATTCCTTATTTTGTGACATATTGTAAACAAGAGGCTAGAGAGAAAAAGATCTATCAAAGGATCTTGGTTCAAATGTAAGTCTGTGAAACCAAAGCAACCTTAACCCTCTGATACCAATTAAAAGATATATCAGATATGCACTGATACCAATTGAGGGATAGATCTATTTAACTATTAGGGGTGAATAGAGTATTTTAAAAATTTAATAGGTTTTCATAGTGGAATTAAAAATAGTGATATATGTATGATAAGAAAGAGCAGGAAAGAAAAGCTAGCTAACACAGCACACAATACACAGTAATAAGAAAACAACAAGCAACTAGACGACACAAGAAATTTATAGTGGTTCCCCTAAACTTGGGTACATCCACTCTTCTATCACCCTGGTAGGAATCCACTACAGGTTTTTGATCAGTTTCCCGGTCACCAATAGGTTTTTGCTCAGGTGCCTTGTCACCACAAGATCTATTTGAAGGGAGATCTCACAACCCTTTAGGCTTTTGATCAGTGCCCAAAAACCAAGCTAAGTATTTTGTTAAGGAGACTTAAGAACCAGGTGGTTAACTATTGAAGGGAGTTAAAACACTGTGTATAGTGGGGTGAAAAGAATGTTATATTATCTTCTCTTTCTCAAACAACTGAGAAGACTTTAGTGGTTTGCTTGATGATGTCAAAGCTCCCCCTGAGATGGTTATTGTTCAAGAATTTGTTGGAAGCTTTACAAGGTGTAGGCCTTCAATCTTTAGAAGATCTTCAAAAGCTTTTTGGAGTGATATTGAATAGTTGTCCCTTGAAAAGCTCTGAAGTTGATGATGAAGTGCTCTGTGAGATTCTCTATAAGACTTATATCAGTTGTTGTGTCTCAGTAAAATCTCTGTCTATTCTCTTCCTTACTTTTTTATTCTTCTGAAACAGTCCTTTTATATTCCTTACAAAAAAGCATTTGAAGTTGAATTCTATCCTTGAATTAATGCTGGGATCCTGGGACTTGAACGGCTAGAAATAGTCTTAAGTGCATTTCCTCAACTATCTCAGTAGATAATTCAAGTAATTACTCTGTGAAATCCATAATTAATACTGTCAAGCAACGACTATATTCATGAGAATATGAGCATTAATTATCAGAGAATTACTGCCTTAGAATAATCCAAACCAAAAATAAACTTAGAGAAAACACCAAACTGATAGAAATCGTCGAGCTCAGAATAGATTTCCTCAACCTAAACTCCAAGTTCGTCGTGCTGAGAAATCATCTTCGTCGAGCTGAGATCAGAGAAAGTTGATCTGGAAGAATAAATTGTCAAAGCTGGGCTCAAAGTTTGTCGACCAGAGATATAAGTTCGTCGAGCTGAGAACTTGAGAGAAGAGAGAAGATCGTCGACCTGAGCTTAAAGTTCGTCGAGCTCAACTCAGAGTAGGGACTCTGAGTTTGTCGATCTGCGATTGATGATCGTCGAGCTGAGTTCGAAGAACTTCGAACCGATTCTCTGAACTCTTAATGACTGTCATTCTTCTAAGTCTGGATCTCTAAATTCTTCTAAGGGCTGGATCAAAGATTGACTAATCTGGTCAGACTGAACTACAACTAACAAAATGACCCTAGGCTATACATGAAGGGTCAACAACCTAATAGTGAACCTAGCCCAAATATAAACTAGGGAACCAACAATGTGCAAATTTGATACCTTTAAAATGTTCAAAGAGTTTAAGAACGAAGTAGAGGACCAATTGGGTAAGAAGGTTAAAGCGGAGGAATCGTACTTTATTAGACATGGTGCGATCGATGATGAGTCATGCAGATCTGACTGTTTTCTTTTGTGGTTTTACTCTAGAAACTACTTCTTTAACACTAAATAGTGCTCAGATGAAAGCGGTTCTAAAGACACCATATGAGATATGGACTGGGAAGCGTCCTGGTATGTCGTTCATTAAGGTTTGGGGCTGTGAGGTATACGTGCGACGTCAAATGCCAAACAAGCTGGAACCCAAATCAGATAAGTGTTATCTTATGAGGGTATCTTAAGGAAACTACATGGTACTATTTCTACCTACCGTTTGAGGGAAAAGTGTTTGTCACAAGGTCTGATGTCTTTCTTGAGAAAGAGTTCTTAAGTAGAAATACTACTAAGGTAGAACTTGAAGAAGTTCAAGATCCACAAACAGTGAATGAACCGGAATTGGAACCTGAGCGAGGGCTACAAGTTATTATAGCTGGAGAGCCTACTCAAGAAACATAGGTTCCACATAGATCTGGTAGACCAAGGTTTGAGCCTGAGAGATATGGATTTCTCATGTCTCAGATGGGTAATGTGTTGCTTATGGATCATGATGATGAGCCAGCAACCTACCAAGAGGCTATGAGTGGCATGGACCGGACTCTAAGAAGTGGCTTGAGGCCATGAAATCTGAAATGGACTCCACGTATGAAAACCAAGTTTAGATCTTGGTGAAATCACCTGAAGGGGTACGGCCTATAGGGTGTAAGTGGATCTTCAAGATGAAGACTGACATGGATGGGAATGTACAAATATTCAAAGGGAAACTTGTGGCTAAAGGTTTCAAGCAAATTCATGGTATTGACTATGATGAGACTTTTTCCCCTGTCGTCATGATTAAGTCCATCAGAATTCTGCTTGCTATTACTGCGTATTATGACTACAAGATCTGGCAGATGGATGTCAAAATGGCTTTCCTAAATGAAAACCTCCTTAAGGAAGTGTATATGACACAACTCGAGGGTTTTTTTATCTCCAAGTGAAGCCACTAAAATATGCAAGCTGCAGAGATCCATTTATAGATTAAAACAGGCTTCTCAAAGTTAGATTCTTCATTTTGATGAAAAGATCAAAGAGTTTGTTTTTGTCAAAAATGAGGATGAACTGTGTGTTTACAAACGGATTAGTGGGAGCATAGTTGTCTTTCTGATATTGTATGTAGAAGATATACTGCTTATCGGGAATGACAAACCGACCCTGCAAGTTGTTAAGAACAACCTAGGCGAATGCTTTTCAATGAAAGACTTGGGTAAAATGACTTATATACTTAGTATTAAAATCTATAGATATAGATCGAAGAAGTTGCTGGGTTTAATCCAAAGTACATATATTGACAAGGTGTTGAAATGGTTCAACATACTTGAGTACAAGAAAGAATTCTTACCCAGATCTCATGGTGTGAGTCTCTCTAAGGACCAATGTCCTAAGTATTGTGAAGATAAGGACCGCATGAAGTCGATTCCATATGCTTCGGCAATTAGGTCAATCATGTATGCAATGATATATACTAGAGCCGATGTCTCTTATGCCTTGAGCATGACTAGCAGGTATCGGTCTGATCCCGGTGAAAGTCACTGGATTGTCGTCAAGAATATCCTGAAGTACTTGTGAAGGACTAAGAATATGTTCTTGGTATTTTTTGGAGAGGAAGAGCTCATTGTAAGGGGTTATACGGATGCTAGCTTCCAGACAAATATGGACGACTCAAAGTATCAGTCAGGGTTTATATTTTGCCTTAATGTAGGTGGTGTTAGCTGGAAAAGTTCCAAGCAGGAGACAGTTGCCGATTCTACAACTAAGGAAGAGTATATCGCCACTGCAAATGCAGGGAAGGAGGCTGTATGGATTAGGAAATTCATCAACGATTTACATATAGTTCCTAACATTGTTCATCCCGTAGATCTCTACTGTGAAAATAATGGTGCAATTGCACTTGCTTCAGAACCTAGATCTCATCAGTGCTCCAAGCAAATACTTCGATGGTTCCATCTAATTCGAGAGATTGTCAATCGAGGAGATGTGAGCATTAGCAGAGTGCCGACTGCGGAAAATATTGTGGATCCACTGATAAAGACTCTTGCACAGATAAAGCATGACGATCATGTTAGATCTATGGGTATACGATACCTAAATGTCAACTCTAGTTTGAGTCTTGTGGATTATATGTTTGTTGACTGTAATTTATCATTTGATGAATAATGTACTATATGCATTTCATTTAAATATTTTGGCAAGTTCTTTTATTGTATTATTATTTCTATTGTGATAGAGTAGTTAACTGTATAAATGCCATTAGAGTGTTTGCTTCTATAAGTCAAGTAATGACTTTAAGTTAGAACCTATGATATTAGAAGCATCATTCTTAAAATGTCTATGGTCGTTGTATCATCTTAGAAGCTAAGGGCGATGATGATACCTTTAAAACTAGAATGTGTGTTGACTGATGACCGGTCCTTACAGGTCATGATATTGTGATATCAAGTCATCACATGGGTACTTGTTATAAACAAGTTGTACTGGATAGACCCACCATGAGAATACTTTGTGGATTGTTATATAAACGTGTCACAAGTATGCCTCAAGTGGCAATGGTATTTGTGGTCCTTTGACCTGAAGTCACAACACTCACTCAGTGAGGAAGAGCGTGCTTTGATGCTATCAAAAGTCTAGTCTTGAGAAAGTTGGATGATAAAGATGGTTTTTGGGTACGTTACAAATCATTTGAGTGTTTGCATGTGAGCAGAGATGAGATTTGTCGTCCTACATAACATGAGTTGCATCCATGGGCCCCTTGATGGAATGAGACTGAGAAATGCATGACCATGCTTGGTTGAGTCAATATATGATATTAGACTCACCAATTTCTAGAAGTCTATTCTAGATCAAGAAAACTAGGATTGAATAATTTTGAGGGAAACACGGTCTGTACCTCTAGTTCTATCTTGATGTAAGGGATGAAGGGACATGACAACACAGATATATTGGTCACAATGACTTTCGAGTTTTAAACTCTTATTGCTTGGGGAGCAATGATGTATTGCTAGATGCCGCTCATTATTTGTGAAAATTTTGTTTGATACCTTCAAGATCAAGTGGGAGACTGTTGGTGCTACCATGGTGATCTGGAAGTGATAAAGTATGCATTCTCACTTCCTGTCACGACCTGTCTCGACAAAAGTCAGAGTGCGCTTTGGGACAAGTCGTGATGCCACAGGTATGTGGAAGGAAAGCCATGCCTACTAAGGTGGATGCATAGAATGCTGAAGATTGTTTTAAAATAATTTTTCTTAAGTAAAAACAGTTTGGTTTTTTGTTGCGGAAGCTTTTAGGGTTTAAAACAGTGAGAGTTTTATGTGCACATGAATTTTTTAAAATTCATATTTTACAGGATACTACTATAGTTTTCATGCAATTATGATTCAACAGAGGGTGCATATGCATTAATATCAAATTCTAGTACATAGTGTTTAATAGCCTAGCAGTTGTCGATGTATTACTGTTCATAATTATCACATAAAGAAAACATCTGACAGTAAAAGAAATGAATCAAAAACATCAAACCTGACATAGCTAGAAGATAAATCATCGGAAAGCAGAATCTTGATGCAGTTCGGGCTCAAGAACCTGGCGGTGCTGACATAAAAGCTAAGGCAATTCCAAAACACAAAGGAAAAGCTCAGAACATTGAAATAACTGGGTGAGTAGAGTAAAGTATAAAACATAAACAGAAGCAAAAATGCATGAGTGTACCAGTTTGTCATGAAGCGATGCTACCAAAATCGACAAGCAAACAAAAGAGCTAAACAGAACAGGTTTGTGTATTAGATTACTTCGGAGCATAGCCTAACATTATTCATGTAATATATTGTACGTCGTGATCGAAGAAGGGTGTAGGTGATATAGCGGGCACTGATGGTTCATGATCAGAACTGCGTGCAAGTCTTTTCAGAAAAGTAATCCTGCTTGCCGTGACCATGACGACAGACAGATGCCCAGTTAGACGCTACAGTTCAAGGATTTGCTTACAACTACGAATTTGTTTTCGTAATTCATACTTAGGTGATTTTTAACGGAAACAAAAATACTTAAATTGAGCGATCAGAGCAAGAATAGGTTTTACTCAGATAGATATATGAAACCAGACTCGACGACACAGAAGGAACCAAACAGTGAGTTTAAGCCTCGCGGGTTCGAGAGGTCAATGTCAAAATATCAAGATGATTTATCGAGTAAATTGTAGAGGTAAGTTGACATGTGTCGAGTCGGAGATATCGAGTACTCACCTTGGAAAAACCGTCCTCTGACACAAGTATTTTCCAAGTAAAAATGGGTGTTACGAGCATGATACATCAAATCACCAATCACATACTTGATAATCAGAATTCATTATAATTATTATCGTGGCAATATAGCTCGTAATTAACACTCTATGACTCTTCAAATTATTCATCTAGAGGGACAAAATCCATCAATGTAAGTTACCATTCATATACGTGTGAATCCAAATAATACAATTCATGGAATCCTCAATATTTGTCAATATAATATTTGTTAATCACTCCCAAAATTTCAACATACTTCAAATTGTACATCAAACGAAAAATCCGTTCATCTCAGTGAATATTCAAGTAAAATTATCTGCGATCATAATTTTGTGACATTCCAAATATATTAACCCTAAGACATTAACTTGCCGAATTAGACATTCGATACTTCAATTCATATGACATCACAAATAGCCAGGGGTGAATTTGTATAACCATAAGAGCAGAGCAAGTATTTGAAATTCAATGTTTGCAAGATAGAGAGAGATCTCTACTTGCCTTAAATAAGCCTGAATCTGAAAGAGGCGGCTGAGCGGCACAAGCAATGCTAACAATCCTATTTTGAACCTGAACAAGAACGATAAAAGCAATAAAGCAAAATTATCACTATGCTAACACAGACAAATATTCGCTACAAATTGAATCAGAGGCGGCTAGGAGATTTACCTACCTCAAGAGTGAGGGGAGAAGAGACCCCTCGTGGAGGCGATGACTTGGCGGTGCTCGGCTAGGGGAAACCCTAAATCGGAAAGGGATTTGGAGGAATTCCATCACTTGAGTCGAGGAGCTGCGATGGAAATCACAAATACGATGAGATTAGATGATTACGAAGAGGGAAAAAAGTATGAATCACAAATTATATGATATTTGAAGCACAAATAATTCAATAGAGATGCAGGAAAATGTGAATACGAGAGATTGGGCGAGGAATCTAACCAAAATGAGTCAAAATAGGGCTCAAGGAGGAGAGGGAACCTGTTGGAACCCTACTTGTGATTTGGTATAGGTTCACTATTAGGATTGATGACCCAACATGTATAGTCTAGGGTCATGAGTTAGTCCCAGGGTTAAGGTCTGTCACATTAGGTTAGATTGTTTGAAACCTACCTTTAGAAGACTTTAGAGACAAGGCAGTTTAAAGATTGCAGAAAAGGTGTTCGACGATAGCTGAACTCAGCTCGACGATCGTCGATCTCAGATTAACAAACTCAGAGTTCCTTCTCTGAGTTGAGCTCGACGAAAGTCTAGCTGAGGTCGACGAACTCTGATCCTTTCTCAGAATCTCAGCTCGACGAAGTGCCTTATCAGTTTGACAAACTTGGAGCTCAGATTGGCAAGTATATTTTCCGATCGATGATCTTGGAGATCAGCTCGATAAAGGAGAATTATCAGTTCTACGAACTTGGAGCTCAGGTTGATGAAATCTTTGCTGAGTTTGACTAACTCCTTCCAGGTTCTGTTCATCTAATCTTCTCTGCAGTTTCTCAGTTCGACTAAAGTAGTTTGATTTCAAATATTAAGACAGTAATACTCTATTAATTAATGCTCAATATTCTTAAGAATATAGCCATTTCCTGACATCATTAATTATGGATCACAATGTTATTACTCTACCATTTTACTGGGACAGTTGGGGAATACATTGAACACAAAAAATAACCATTCCAACTCCCAGAAATTATGCAAAAGATTTCAAGGAATTTGAAATTCAAATGTGTTGGAACAACAATCAATATAAAAAGAAAATTTTCAAAAGATTGCCAGAAGTAATTAATCAAGAATAAGCCGTAATCAACAAGGAGAAGAAGAAAGAGAAAATCTGCAATCAGAGAATAAGAGACAGAGACAAAGAAACATCTTGTTCATCATCTTCTTCTTCAAGCCTTTATTCCAACAACACATATTCAATTTGTGACACCAAAAGCTTAATCTCTCAGAATCATTTACTGGAAGAAGAAGTTTTCATCTTTGAAGGCCTACACCCTGAAGCAAAGCTTCCACTCCTGATTAGATTTCTATAACTCAGGGGAAGCTTTGACAAAATCAACAAAATCCACTAGTCTTCTCAGAGATTTGAGATAGAGAAGACAACATCTTTTATTTACTTTCACTGTCTACATGGTTATAACTCCCTTCAAAAGTTAAAATCTTTGGTTCTTAAGTCTCTTGATCAAAATACTTGGTTTGGTTTTTGGGCATCTGATCAAAAGCTCAAAGGGTTGCTAGATCTCCCTTAGAAAATAGATATTGTGGTGACAGGACACCTGATCAAAAACCTGTGGTGATAGGGCACCTGATCAAAAACCTGTGGTGGCAGGGAACCTGATCAAAAACCTGTAGTGGATTCCTACCAGGGTGCTAGAAGAGTGGATGTACCCAGGTTTATCGGGGAACCACTATAAACTCCTTGTGTCGTCTGGTTATGCTTTACCTTTTTTATTTTCTGTGATGTGATACTTCTTTATATATATATATATATATATATATATATATATATATATATATATATATATATATATATATATATATATATATATATATATATATATATATATATATATATATATATATCACCTATTTTAGTCCGCTATAAAAACAAAGTTAAATTTTAAAATACTCCATTCAACCCCCTAGCGTTACTTAGATCAATCCATCACTTTCAATTGGTATCAGTGGGAAAGGTTACTTGGTTGTACAGGCTAATACCTGAACCAAAAGATCTTTGATTGATCTTATCTATTCTAGTTTGTCTTTCATATCACGGTACAAAATAAGAAGTATTCAAGCACCAGGACTCCAGTTTGCAATCTTAATAAATTTGAACTTTAGAAGGCAAGGATTAGGCTTTATATGAATTCCATTGATGAAGACATATATAATTCTATTTTGACAGGTCCCCCACTACTAGTGGCAACTACAAGCACAAGTGCAGTTCCGCCACCTGGGTGGACTGAAGCACAAAAGAAGGCCAAGATTGATGATGCTAAAGCAATGAATATTCTGGCCCAAACCATGTCTGATGACATATTCCATAAGGTTGCTGAATGTACTTCAGCAAAGGCCAATTGGGACTCACTGAATGTTATGGTAGCAGGATCTGCTGATGAAAGGAAGGATAAGAGATCATACTTGATCTCTCAGTATGAGAAATTCAAGAAGGAAGAGTTAGAGTCAATTGCATACATGTACAACAGACTCAGCCTCATAATTAATGAGCTGAATGTTGAAACCGAAAATCGGTCTCCTGTGGAGTTCGCCCTCGGGGAAGGGGTGATCACGCACCTACTTCGCTCATGCAAGCAAATCAACAAGGGAAATAAGGAAGAACTGACCCAAGGGCTCGGCGGGGAGGACCCACCACACGCCCGGAAGATCTAAGAGCACTTCCTCTCCTTAGCCAAAGGCCGAGCTAAGGTATTCTCAGAAAGCGCTTGAGAGACAAAGCAAGAGAGCACATGAAGCATGCTTTCTGAGGTACCCCTTGGGTACTATTTATAGATTTCTGAAAATAGCCTGCAAATAACCAACCTCCGTTGTTCTGAATGGCTATGTGCAGTCCAGATTGGACAGCCAACAGCGTAACTCCGCTGTTCTGAAAGGCTATGGGCATGCCAGCGGGGGAAAAATAGTAAAAAGTACCTCATAGACCTGGGCGAGCTGAGGAGCTCGGCCACCCCTGAAGGTCCTGCTCACCTTCTGCCTGTCAAGCTCCATAGAGCGAGTGCAGGCTGTCCATGGTGCTCGCCATTCGATCTTCCCTCATTAGTCGAGCTTAGCTCGACGAAGCCCGGGCCTGGCTTGGTGAATGCGGAGCTCGGGGTCTTGACGAATGCCGAGCTCAGGTTCGGCTTTCGTTGCCGAGCTCGCCTACTACCTTTAGATTCCTCTACTGAGCTCTCCTGCTGCTCGGGTGATCTGAACTGGCCGGTCTAGTTCCTGGCGACCTTACTCACCGGATACAGGGTTGTACACAATCCCCGCTTTTTTGAGCTTGGCAAAGCTCGGAAAGAAACATCTAACCCCAAGTGTTCGGCGAGTGCGGGGTGTACCAGAGGGAATCTTCAGGTGGGGTCTACCTGCGGCTATATTTATACACCTGCATACCTGCCTGACTCTTGCCATTCCCTGTGTTCTAGCCCTGTCTTGATGCTGATTCGAAAGGAGATTCAAGAGCGACTCGCCCGGGTTCGCCAGACCTCAGCTTCTCGCGTGGCCTCCCTGACAGCGGTTGCACCCACCATCCCACAGGGTGGTGTGACCGAACCTAACTCTGCTAAAAGGGTGAAGCTGTTTCCTCCGACGGTCGAGCCAATTTATGACGACCTGAGGACTACCTTGGAGCACAGGGATGGCTCCTCCACACTGCCTTCTCTAAAAAGGGGAAGAATATCGTTGACCTCGGCGACGGCCCAGACTGTCAACCGGATGGCGTGGAGGGCACCCCGCCGCGGGACCCCACCCCACGAGCTAAGACCAAACTTGGGGACTCGCGATTCAAAACTCTGGAGAACCATTCCAGGGACCCGTCCCCTCCCTTTGCGACCTTGATGGTGAGCTCGCAGAAGTCGAACTCTCCGGTGCGCGCCCTCTCCCCTCAGCGAGCTGTCGTGACCACGGGGGCAGATGTGGAGACCATCCCCATTCCGGGATTCGAGCTCCTCTTGCCGAGAACGTACGACCCTGGCCGCGGGAAGGACCTACGGTTTGTCCCTCCCCGCACCTTCTTGGAGGTGCCGTGTTCGTCAGGTAAACTTGGTCTTGGATTCTCGTCATGTGAATTTCCAGCATGCCTCCCATTGCTAATGTTTCTATCTTCACAGATCCCCCTAGCCAATCCGCGGCCGAGGAGTCTTTGCGGATAGCCCACTACTCTCCCCTCCCCTCCCCGAGCTCGCTGGACTCTTACTTAGGCCCTAAAGTGGAGAATGACAAGCTGACAAGGAGGGGGATCAAGCTCTTCAAGAAACTTGTGGGCGGGCTGTGCAAGGTGCAGGAGGTCAACAAGGTACATTAACGCGACCACGCGTGTCTCGCTGACGAGGTGCGAAGCGGCCAGGCGGGCGATATGATGTCTCCTTCTCGGCTTCTGGATGAGATTGATGATGGGCACTCGGTGGCGCAGAGGAATTCGGGGAGGATTCACGAGCTACTCCGCGTGAGACAGTCTGGGGGATGGGGGATGCGAGGTCGGGGTAGGTAGAATGCGGCTCCCTTGCCGAGCCGACTGGTACTCTCCCCCTATTCTCCCCCTGCTCGCACGCCCCGCTTTCTTATTCCTGCACTTGTCTACTATAATAAATAACTTTAAACATTCTTGGATATGCGATATTCAAATAATATATTGCTTTTTGTTTAACTTGGCGTGAGACGGAGTGCGCCGGAATTCGGCGAGCTGGGGTTGGCGAGCTGGGATGGCGAGCTGGGCCGATTGGACACCTTGACCCCAGATTACTTTTTCTATAAATAGGCCCCCCCTTCACCAACCTCGTATGCTGTATTAACTGCTGATTTTCTTTCTCTCTGCGTTGTTCTCTTTCTTACTCACGCCTCACCCCCTCTTCTATCAGCATGGGCAAGACCAACCCTGACGTCGATGACCGCACTAAATGCACCCAACATTTCATAAATTACTGCTTCTTCGAGGGGCATACCAGCGAGTCCGAGCTTGCTAAATTGGATAGCGACTATGTGCCGCCAGGTTTCAAGGTGTGCTGGCTGAGGCATGGGAGGCCATCAAAACTTTTTACGATGACGAGCTCGCCTTCCCCATCTCGCACTTTGAGGTGGGGTTGCGACACCCCCTTTTCCCGGAAATCCACCAGATCTTAAACTACTATGGCGCGGTGCCCGCGCAGCTGAACTCGAACGCCATCTCCATGATGGTGGTGTTCGTGAGCTACCTCCATCGAGAGAGGATAGAGTTCAACCTGACGGTGTTCAGGAAACTCTTCTCTTATAAAGCGACGCCGGAAGGCGTCGCCTATTTCATGGGCTTGCTGATCAAGGTTCGTGAGATCGCGAACAAGCACCACAACTGGATGACCAAGATAGCCTTCATCAAGGGCGATCTCGGCAACATCCCCTTCTCCACCAGTAGAAGCCCAAGGAGGTGTACCACCTGCCGGCCGTGTCCGGAAACGATGCCGACCTCCACAAGTTCTTCCTCCATAAGGACTTCGAGGTCGCCTTCCTGCGAAGGGGCCTCGTCGAGATCCACCCCGTTCTGCCCGGCGAAGGTATTTTTCTCTCCCCATTGCCGAGCTCACCTCATTATCATGGAAATCCTCTAATTTTTCCAAGTTATTTCATGCAGGGGAGCGGCTAATCCCCATGAACCCGCCATTTGCGTACTCGGGGCTGCATATGGACCCTCTTGCCCGTGAGAGGGCGGCGGCGGCAGCCTTCCGCGATGAGGCGGCTTTCTCCAAGCCCTCCTCCAGCAAGATGCAGCCTGAGGACGCGGGGTCGAGCCCGCCCCATCGCCAACATTTACCAAAAAAGATGAGGAGAGCCGTGCTGGCTCCATGGGCGAAACAACAACAACATCATCAAAGCCTCAGGTACATAAGTTCGCCCGAGACCATCCCCGACGGGTCGCCGGAGAGCCCGCTCAAGGAGATCACCAACAAGGGGAAAGAAGTTGCCAAGACCCCCGCTCATCCCGCGGTGACCTCTGCTTCTCCCGTGGCAAAGAAGGCGGCTCACGAGACCGCTCCGCCGAAGGAGCACCCTCTCTTCGGCTTTGGGGGGGGGGGATGTGGAAGGACTCGGCGGGCGAGCATATGGTACAGTGGGATGAGCTGGCCCACCGAGTCTCCATATCCACCCTCCACCCCTCCTGGGCTGACCGCGAGCCCTCCACAGGTCATGCCTACGCGCTTGGCTACGGCCTATATGGGCGCAAGGACATCGAGACCTACAAGGGCGTCCCCCTGCGCCAGCTCGACCATGAGGGCTTGTAGGCACATATGCGGGCCATGGAGCTGCACCACATTGTGGTCCGCCACAGCTTCAACCTCAGCAACCTCCTTTAGAAGGCCGAGCAAGCCTGCGACATCGCCAAGGAAAAGGCCATCGACATGTCGAGGCTACTTGGCATTGCTGAGAAGCTTCTCACCCAGGCTGCCGGCGGACTGGTAAGCATCGGGCTGTTGCCTACCCTTTCCCCTTTTTACTTGGGATTTGTTTGCTCTGTTGCTGACATACTTCCCTATCAGGATGCCAAGGCTGCTGGAGAGTTGCGAGCTCACGCTGCTAAGCAGGAAGAGGAGATTGTCCAGTTGCAGGCCCGCCTTGCCGAGCTGGAGGGGTTGAATGCGAAGCAGATGGAGGAGAACACGAGCCTCAGCCGCGAGGTCTGCCGCCAGGCTGAGATCTTCTTCCCGACCGGCGATGTCGATCCTACCCTCCCCTACAAGAGGCCGAGGATCTTTGGCGAGGCCGACTTCACCGAGAGGCTGCAGATCAACTTCATCCAGGCCACCGAATGCACCCTCCAGATGATTAAGGACTCTGGAATGCTGGTAGAGGGATGCGAGGAGATCTCGTCCCGGGATCTGATGTCGAGCCTCTTCCCGACGACACTGCCCAGCGAGATGGAAGACATTCTTGATGCGCTATTCGGGAAGGGCTTCCAGGACCTATCCGACGAAGGGGGGGGGGGGGGAGGATCACAAATCTGGCGAGGGGGTCAAGGGCTAATGTATCATATATATATATATATATATATATATATATATATATATATATATATATATATATATATTCTATTTTGTAATCTCGCCTAGGCGAGTTTCACCTGAAAACGTTATTATTCAATGGAATACATTTTTGATTATAACCCTGTTCACTTTTTTCTCCTTTTCTATCTTTGCTGTGTCTTGCTCGCTCGCGAGCCCTTCCCTTGGCGACCTCGTGTAGATAGACTTTTCGAGTAGGGTAGTTGCTAGAGCTTGTTTCTGAGAATATCCTTTGAGATCTTGCTGAATCTTAGATGACCCAAGATGGAATACCCACCACACTGGGCGCACCACCCCCAGCTAGCTCGCGAGCTACCCATAATATTATTAATATAAGATCAAAATCACCAAATTTTCCCAAGTAAAACAAAGCGGGGGAGAAGCATTTTGGCGGAATCTGCCTCCCTTTAGTGAGGTCTAAGGGCCCGGCTCGCCACCCTTCTGCCAAGGCCGAGCTGAATTGGCGAGTCCGGACTTGCCCATGCCGAGCTCTCTTCTCCTATGCTTATAGAAAAAAGAGACGAGCTTTGTTAGACACTATCTGGGGAGTGTAGGACTTCCCTGAGTGACCTTCACCTCCGTTAGCTAGGTGAGAGCCTGACAGTGGGATATGCTCGGGGTCCAAGGCTGACACCGAATGACTTCTAGCCTGCCAGCTAGGTGAGAGCCTGATATCGAGATCTGCTCGGGGTCCAAGGCTGACACCGAGTGACTTCCAGCTCTGCTAGCTTGGTGAGAGCCTGACAGCGGGATCTGCTCGGGGTCCAAGGCTGACACCGAGTGACTTCTAGCCCTACCAGCTAGGTGAGAGCCTAACAGCGGGATCTGCTCGGGGTCCAAGGCTGACATCGAGTGACTTCCAGCCCTACCAGCTAGGTGAGAGCCTGACAGCGGGATCTGCTCGAGGTCCAAGGCTGACACCGAGTGACTTCCAGCCCTGCCAGCTAGGTGAGAGTCTGATAGCGGGATCTGCACGGGGTCCAAGGCTGATATTGAGTAACTTTCAGCCCTGCCAGCTAGGTGAGAGCCTGACAGCAAGATCTGCTCGGGGTCCAAGGCTGACCCTGAGTGACTTCCAGCCCTGCCAGCTAGGTGAGAGCCTGACAGCGAGATCTGCTCGGGGTCTAAGGCTGACACCGAGTGACGTCCAGCCCTGCCAGCTTAGTGAGAGCCTGACAGCGGGATCTTCTTGGGGTCCAAGGCTGACATCGAGTGACTTCCAGCCCTGCCAGCTAGGTGAGAGCCTGACAGCGGGATCTGCTCGGGGTCCAGGGGTTGACACCATCGAGTGACTTCCTCCCCTACAAGCTAAGTGAGAGCCTGATAGTGGGATCTACTCGGGGTCCAAGGCTGATATGGAGTGACTTCCAGCCCTGCCAGCTAGGTGAGAGCCTGACAATGGGATCTGCTCAGGTTCCAAGACTGACACTGAGTGACTTACAGCCCTGTCAGCTAGGTGAGATCCTGACAGCGGGATCTGCTCGGGGTCCAAGGCTGACACCGAGTGACTTCCAGCCCTACCAGCTAGGTGAGAGCCTGACAACGGGATCTGCTCGGGGTCCAAGACTGACAACAAGTGACTTCCAGCCCTACCAGTTAGGTGAGAGCCTGACAGCGAGATCTGCTCGGGGTCTAAGGATGACACTGAGTGACTTCCAGCCCTGTCAGCTAGGTGACAGTCTGACAACGGGATCTACTCGGGGTCCAAGGCTGACACCGAGTGACTTCCAGCCCCGCCAGCTGGTGAGAGCTTGACAACAAGATCTGCTCGGGGTTCAAGGCTGACACCGAGTGACTTCCAGCCCTGCCAGCTAGGTGAGAGCCTGACAGCGGGATCTACTCGGGGTCCAAGACTGACATCGAGTGACTTCCTGCCCTGTTAGCTAGGTGAGAGCCTGACAGCGGGATCTGCTCGGGGTTCAAGGCTGACACCGAGTGACTTCCAGCCCTGCCAGCTAAGTGAGAGCCTGACAGTGGGATCTGTTCGAGGTCCAAGGCTGATACCGAGTGACTTCCAGCCCTGCCAGCTAGGTGAGAGCATGACAACGGGATCTACTCGGGGTACAGGTACACTTCGTCCTTTTGTACAAACTATGGTGACCGGATTGGCACGTTAAAGAATTTTATTAAAAATCAAAGTAACACTTATATGTTTCAAGTAAAAAAGCGCTTCAAGTTGTCACCACTCCAGGTGAGACTTAGGGTCTCTCCCTCCACATTTTGGAGTCGATAACCTCCTGATTTCAATGCTTCTTTTATAATAAACGGTCCCTCCCAGCTAGGGTTGAGCTTTCCCACAGTTTCAGACCTTCCTGCTACATCCACCGTCATCAGGACCAAGTCCCCCTCCACGAACTGTTTGACTCTGACATGCTTGTCAAGCCATCCTCCTCTTCACCTCTTCTTGTCGGATGACGAAAAGGTCCCGCAGCTCCTCCACCATGTCAAGAGAGAGCTGTAGCTCTTCCTTGTTCTCGGCCTACCATCCTTCCCTACCTTCCCCTGCTGCGACAACTCGAGGCATTTGAACTTCAAACTCTACGGGGAGTACTGCCTCACACCTATGGGAGAGCATGAAAGGAGTCTCCCCTGTTGTCATTTTGGGGGTGGTCCTCAGGGCCCAAAGAACTGCGGGAAGCTGCTCCACCTAGCTCCCCTTAAGATTTTCTACTTTCTTCTTTAAGAGGTTGACAATGATCTTATTAGCGGCCTCCACCTGCCCATTTCTCCTGGGGTGGTGGACCGAGGCGAACCTGAGGTCGATCCCAAGTTGTTCTCAGAAACTAGTGAACTCCGCACTGACGAACTGGGGCCCGTTGTCCGTGACAATGGCTTGGGGCAGCCCATGACAGCAGATGATCTCCCCCCAAACAAAGTTTCTGATAACCTAGGAGGTCACCTTGGCCAGCGCTTTCACCTCCAACCACTTAGAGAAATAATCGATCATTTCCAGCAGGAACCTCCTTTGCCCACTGGCCTGGGGGAACAGTCCAACCAAGTCCATCTCCCAAATGGCAAAGGGCTAAGGGGCTATGATACTCTTGAGTCGCTGAGCCGGCTGTAGCTGGAGGGGGCAAACAGCTGGCACTTGTGACATCTTCTTGCGAACTCTGTCGCATCACGGCCCAGGGTGGGCAAGAAATACCCTTGTCTGACGATCCTTCCTTCCAGGTTCCAACTCCTGGAGTGACTCCCACACTCCCCGGAGTGCACTTCCTCCAAGATTGTTTATACCTCCCCCTCGACCATGCAATGAGCCAACATCCCTGAGAGAGTCTTCCTGTACAACTGCCCGTCCCGGAGGAGGTAGTACGCTGATTTATACTTGAGCTTCTTCTTGTCCACCCCCTCTGGATACTCTCCCGTGGAAAGGAAGGTTGTGACCAGGTCCATCCATGAGGGCCGCTGATCTACCTCCATGAGCTCTCCCTCTTTGATGGAAGGGTAGAATAGGTCGGTGATGGTACCCCCCACCCGGGGACCATGCTTCGCTAGTTGGTCGACCTGCTTGTTCTCCTCCCAGGGCACGTGTCGGATAGAAAAAGTTTGGAATGTGCCGATGACCCCCTTCACTTTGGCTAAGTATAACCACAGGGTAGGCTCTCTCACCTCATACTCCCTGTTGATCTGGGAAGCTAATACCATGGAGTCGGTAAGGACTCCACGTCCAACACCCCCAGCTCCCTGGCCAGGCGCAGCCCTGCTATCACGGCCTCATACTCAGCCTGATTATTTGTGATGAGGAAGTGTACCACTACCGTCTACTCAATTCTAGTTCCCTAGGGGCTCTCCAAGATCACCCCCACCCCCAGGGAATACCTCCCCAAGGAGCCATCCACCTTCACCGTCCATGGGGTCGGACGAGCGAGCTCTTCCTCCGCCACTTCGATCACATAATCGGCCAAAAAGTTGGCCATCGCTTGAGCCTTGATTGAGAGGCGGGGGACGAAGGAGATATAGAACTCGCTCAACTCCACCGACCACTTGGCCAGCCTACCAGAATGCTCCACCCCCTCAAAGATGTTGCAGAGGGGATGGTCAGTCACCACTTGGATGGAGTGTGCCTGGAAATAGGGCTGCATCCTCCGGGCCGAGATGACTAGGGCAAAGGCCAGCTTCTCCAAGATTGTATACCAGAGCTCGGCCTTCCTCAAGACCCGGCTTATGTAGTATATGGGGAGTTGCTTCTTCCCCTCCTCACGAACTAGGATGGAGCTTAAGGCCTCCGCCCCAACCCCGAGATACAAAAATAGGTCCTCCCCCTCCTTCGGCCCTTGGAGCAACGGAGCCTGCGTCAATTGCATCTTGAAAGCCTGGAATGCCTCCTCACACTCCCTGGTCCACTCGAATTTTTGCCCCCCCCCCTTAGTGTTTTGAAGAAGGGGAGCACTTCTCCCCAGCCCGGGAGGGGAGCCTACTTAACCCTGCCAGCTTACCTATCAGCCGTTGTACCTCCTTTGTATTCTGCGGCGACCCCAGCTCCGCGATAGCCTTGACCTTGTCAGTATTCGGCTCGACCCCCACGGGGGTGAGGAGGTGCCCCAGGAACTTCCACCTGCTAGACCCAAAGACACAATTCAAGGGATTCAGCCGCATTTTGTACTTGCGCAGGGTGGCGAAGGTTTCCTCTAGGTCCTGGAGGTGAGAGTCCACATTCCGACTCTTGATCATGAGATCATCCACATACACCTCCAGGTTCCTCCCTTTTTGTTCTTTGAAAACCCTATCCATCATCTTTTGATAGGTCACCCCTGCATTCTTCAGCCTGAAGGGCATCATTTTGTAGCAGTAGCATGCATCCCCCGCGACGAACGAGACATCCTTGACGTCCGGGGGGTGCATCCTGATTTGATGATAACCTGAAAATGCATCTAGAAAACTCATTACAGAAAAACCAACAGCTGAGTCGACCAGCGTGTCGATCCGAGACAAGGGATAACAGTACTTAGGACAGGATTTATTAAGCAAAGAGAAGTCGATACACATATGACACCGACCGTCTCCCTTTTTAACCATGACTACGTTGGAGACCCAGTTGGGGTATTGGATCTCGGACATGAAGCCAGCCTTGAGAAGCTTTGCCACCTCCTCTCTAATGGGCTCTGCCAGCTTATTCACGGTGTACCTCTTTTTTGTTGAATTGGGTGTGTTCCTGGGTCCAAGTTGAGGCGGTGGCAAGCCATATCCGCGTCAATCCCAGGCATCTTTGTGACGCTCCATGTAAAGATCTCCACATTCTTCCGGATGCATGCGAGCATCCTGCCTTAAGCTTTCATGGTCAGCCCTCCACTGAAGCGGACCTTCTCCACCTTGCCTTCACGAGTGAGGACCTCTAGCTTCACCACCTCTTCCACAGCCTCTAACCTGGACTGCTCCCCCATTCCTCTACATCCATCTCCTCTGGGACGAGGACCTCCGCCTCCACCTCTTCCTCCACGTCCATCGCCTCGGCCAACTCCTCCCGATCTCCTCCTACCACCTCAATCTCGACGCAGGTCTCCGCCTCCAGCTCCTCCATGCCAACTTCCTGCACCACCTCCTCCATCCTTTGCTCCATCTCATAGGCCCTCTTGCCAAGAGATGAAGTTTACGGCAGTGACGTAGCAGTCCCGCACCACCTTGGGGTCCCCCCTAACTCGGACCTGGATCCCCTCGGCGTTGAACTTTAAGCACTAATGGAATGATGAGGGGACATAGTGGAAGGCACTGATGAGGGGCCTCCCAAAGATGGAGCTGTAGCTGCTGGGGGCATCCATGATGACGAACCTGCAGTTCCTGGACTGCCCCCAGGGTGACATAGAGCCCCACTCCTCCTTCTACCTCCTTCCTCTCCCCCGAAAATCCGAACAAGGGCCTATCCGAGGCCAACACCCTCTTCGCCTCCACCTTCATTGTGTCAAACGCCTTCTTAAAGACAACATTGACGGAGCTTCCATTATCTATGAGGATCCGCTAGACAGTAAAATTTTCGATGGCTGTTTGGATGACCAGCACATCAAAAAATGGATCCTCATGATCCGGCATATCGCTCTTGGAGAAGGTGCTCCTCTCTTCTAGGGGTGGGGTATGGGATGTGGAGCCAACACTCCGGTGATACTTGGTATGGAGGCTCTCCCTCCGGGAGGACTCAACCTCCCCCCCCCCGTGGAACACCCCGATCCCTCCTTGGGTCCCGACATCCACCCGGTCTTCACAACGGTCCTCCTCTGCTCGAGGCAGAACCTCCTCGATCCTCACTTCCTGACGTCCCTGCTGGTGCTGGTGCTGCTCCCTGTTGCCCCTCATTTCGAGGAACTCTAGCCATGTGGTTGTGGCGTGCCCTTCCTCTTGATGGAACTCGTAGTAGGGTAACTCCACCCTAACTTCTCTCCTCCTCCTCGCTTCTCTCCTCCTCTCCCATATGGCTATGGCCATAGCCTGTTCTTGATTGGGGAGTCGAGGCCTCTGCTCCCGCCTCCAACCCGGGGGGTGGAGTTGATCTTTCCCCCCTGTTGGAGATTCCTTCCTTGGTACCCTCTCTGTGGCCCCTGTCCTTACCACTCGGGCCTCCAACCCAGCCGACGGTCGGGCTCTTGACGCCCCCCACCAGAGCTGCTATTGCCCCTGTAGCTGCCTCTGCTCCCTTTGCTGGGGCTCAGCTCTCCTCTCCTCCTACACTCTTCCACCTCTTGGCTCCTTCTCCTCCTCTGTGGCCCACCTGGCACGCTCCGGGCGAAATCCGTAGTTGACGCTTCCCCGTCAACTTATCTCTCCACCCTCTCTATCAGCTCCTCATAGGAGAGGGGGGCACTCTCTTCAGCTCCATCCTGAAGAAACCCTGTTGCAGGCCCAGGATGAAAGCCATCATCAGACTATGGCACAACATCTCCTGGACCTGGGTGACCTCCTTCTGAAACAGGTCGACGTAGCTCCCCAACATCTCATTCACTCCCTGATTGATGTGGAACAGGGACTCTGACTCCTTCTTCCTCCTCTTCGAGGTGGTGAACCTCAACATGAACCCCCGGTACAGGTCCTCGAAGCAGTAGATGGAGCTGGCCAGTAGCTGGTAAAACCACTCCCTTGCCTTCTCTTTGAGGGTGATGGCGAAGATTCGGCACTTGAACCCATCCGACATCTGCCAGATCGAGACCACGTCCTCAAACCACTGGACGTGTTGGACCGGGTCTCCCTTCCCGGTGTAGTAGGACATCTCGGGTTCCCTGAAGCCCTCTGGAACTGGAGCAGAAGAGACCAACTTGCTGAAGGGGCTACCTCCCCCTACTGGGCGAGCTGGCGCGTCTCGGGGGCCCAGCTCGCCGATCCGGCCTCCGCCTGCTGAGCCGGGAAGAGCTCGCGCCCGGGGAACTCGCACCCCCGGCCCTCCTCGACAACTTCCTTCCCAGCTCACCTACCGGGGGCATCCTCGCCCAGGGAGGGGCAGCTACGATCTGAACAGTTAGAGTCGAGCACTCGGTCCGCGTGTCGAGTGCGAACTTGACGAGGCCCAGCACATCATTCCTGAAATCTTCGAACATCCCCACCGTGGCCAGAGGTGGGGGGGGGGGGGCGAGTCTGACCTGTCAAACCCTTACCCTCCTGTCATCGAGCTCGCTGAAGGTTTTCTGTACTGACCACGCTCCACCCTCACCGCACCAAAATGTTGAAACCGAAAATCGGTCTCCTGTGGAGTTCGCCCTCGTGGAAGGGATGATCGCGCACCTACTTTGCTCCTGCAAGCAAAATAACAAGGGAAATAAGGAAGAACAGACCCAAGGGCTCGGTGGGGAGGACCCACCACACACCCGGAAGATCTAAGAGCGCTTCCCCTCCTTAGCCAAATGCCGAGCTAAGGTATCCTCAGAAAGCGCTTGAGAGACGGAGCAAGAGAGCACACGAAGCATGCTTTCTGGGTCATATTTATAGATTTCTGAAAATGGCATGCAAATAGCCAACCTCCGCTATTCTGAACGGCTATGTGCAGTCCAGATTGGCCTGCCAACAACATAACTCCACTGTTCTGAAAGGCTATGGGCAAGACATCGGGGGAAAAATAGTAAAAACGTGCCTCATAGACCTGGGCGAGCTGAGGAGCTCGTCCACCCCTAAAGTTCCTGCTCGTCTACTGCTTGCCGAGCTCCATAGGGCGAGTGCAAACTGGCCATGGTGCTTGCCATTCGATCTTCCCTCATTAGTCGAGCTCAACTCGACGAAGCACGGGCCTGGCTCGGTGAATGCGGAGCTCAGGGTCGCGATGAATGCCGAGCTCGGGTTCGGCTTTCCCTGCCAAGCTCACCTACTGCCTTCATATTCCTCTGCTGAGCTCGCCTGCTTCTCGGGTGATCTGAACCAGCCGGTCTGGTTCCTGGCGACCTCACTCGCTAGATACGGGGTTGTACACTGAAAACTCTGGACAAGGACATCTCTTTAACACAGATAAATGACAAAATCCTTATGTGCTTCCCTAGCATATGGGACTCCAGGATCTCGCCAATCAAGGAAGCCAGAAGCTTAAATGAGATCTCAACTAAAACCTTATTGGGCAAGCTCAAGTCTTATGAGCAGCTCATCAAAACTAGAGAAGCTGAGCAAAGGACTACTTCATCATCAGGAAGGAAAGAGCAAAGCATTACTTTCAAAGCATGTGAAGAAACAGAAGCAACTCCAGATAATGAAGATCTGTTGAGTATCTTGGCTAAGAGATTCTACAAGATGACAAGGAAGGATTTCAGGAGAAGATCTTCCAGAAAAGATGACAAGCCAAGGTATGATAAAACCCTACTAAAGAAATAGTTTACTATGGATGGAGGAAACCTGGACACATACTACCAGAATGTCCAGAAACACTGAAGAAAGACAAGAGAAAATAGAAAGACTCCAGGAAGCATTCCAGCAAGCCCTCCTCCATCAAGTATAAAAAGAAGGAGAAAGGATTTGTTGCTGAGACTTGGAGTAAATCTGAGTCAGAATATTCATCCAGCTCTAGTGAGGATAAAGAAGAGTCTAAGGCTACAGAAATCTGCTTGATGACAATCAATGCATCTTGCAGCAACTCTGATGCCGCTGATTTAGAAGTTGACCACTCAGAAGATGAATCTATGTCAGAAGAATATCCGGTAATCTCCTCTTTTGATTTTACTTCTGGTCAATTTAAAACTGATTTCAAATTATTATGCACTGATTTGATTAAATCTGAGAAGGAAATCAAACACCTCGGAGAAAAAGTAATTGAATTTGATAATTTGTCTTCAGAAAACTTAAAACTTAAGTAAGACTTAAGAACTGCTAATGAACTTATATTATCTTTAGAAGATAAACTTAATAAGGCTAAGCAATTTGAAGAATCCCTTAATGGGAGAGGTATCAAATTGATGGATATCACAAGCATAGTGAATGTCATTCTTAATGGCAAGCTGGTCTTGGGAGCTTCATCTAATCAACCTCCTCTTTTATAGAAAAAATATCTTGTTTACCCCCATAAAATTTGTTTCTAAAAAAGGTAAAGAAAAGGTAGAAGTTAGTAATAAAGAAACAAAAATTTTACACAAAAGTCAACCTAAGAAAAGGAAAATTTTTAACAAAAATTATGTTCAACATATTTCGTTGAACCAAGCTCGACGAAATGAATATGGTTCGACGAACTCAGATCGACGAACTATGAACGCAGATTTTAGGTATAACTATTCATCTAACTGCGCTCGACGAACTCAATATGATTCGTCGAAGCGCGATTGACGAACACGGGGCTCAGAGAATGAACACTTTCATTCTGTGAATGGAGCTCAACGAACTCATCCCTATTCATCGAACGCAGATCGATGAACATATTAAAATTCGTCGAACTCAGTTTCTTATAATAGAAACTTGAATTCTTTTCAAAATTTTAATAAACCTAAAACCTTTATTAATCCTTTTACTCAGTGGATTATTCCTCCTAGGAGAAATCATCCAATAGGTTATAAGGATCAACCTCAATTTTCTTACATTTCTAGTTATAAATTTGAAAGAAATCAAGGACCCAAGGTTACCCGGGTCAATAACAACTAATCTTGTTTTTTACAGGTAAAGAACTATCCTACCACAGAGCAACAGTAGTATCTGGATAGTGGCTGTTCAAAACACATGACAGGAAGTAAAGACAACCTAACCGATTTCAAAGCAAAGCTTAGACCAAAAGTGAGATTTGGAGACTCTAATTATGGACAGACAGAAGGATATGGAAATGTCAAAGTTAGAGCTGTTACCTTCAGGAAGGTAGCATATATAAGTGGTCACAAGTATAACCTAATATCCAAAAGTCAATTATATGATGAAGGTTATCAAGTAATATTCAATCAGTCTTCTTGTATTATTACTTCTAATAAAAACAAAAATGTTTTAACTAGAATTAGACAAGGAAACATATATGTAATTAATTTCAAATCAGCTAATTCAAAATTTTGCTTATTCAACCAAATTAGTTCAACTAATGATTTATGGCATAAGTGACTAGGTCATGTAAACCTTAGGAACTTTGCTAAATTATCTAGGGACAACCTTGTTAGAGGACTGCCTTCTGATTCTTTTAAGAAGGAAGGACTCTATAGGGCTTGTCAATTAAGCAAACAAACTAAAAATAGTTTCAAATCCATCAACAAAAGTGATTCACCCAAGATTTTGTACTTGCTACATGCGGACCTTTTTGGTTCTATTGCTATACAAAATTTGGGAGAAAAGTCATACACTCTAGTTATTGTTGATTACTTCTCTAGATTCACTTGGGTATTTTGTTTCTGAGAAATGAGTTAGATAACTTTAAAGTTCTTACAGATTTTCTTAAGAGCATACAGATTGAGTACTCTACTCAGGTTGCATTGATCAGAAGTGATCATGACACCGAGTTTGAATCTTCTCATGCAAGAATTCTGTGAGAAGGAAGGTATCAGGCATTATTTTTCTACTACCAGAACTCCTCAACAAAATGGGGTAGCTGAAAGGAAAAATAGAACCCTTATTGAATCTGCTTGTACATTTCTTGCAGATGCTTATTTTCCCCTATCATTTTGGGCAGAGCCTGTAAGCACAACAAATTATGTTCTTAACATAGGTTTAATTCATAAACTAAAGGGTAAGACTCCCTATGAATTACTTAAAGGGAAGCAACCTAAAGTAGATTACTTTAAAGTTTTTGGCTGCAAGTGTTATATTCATAATAATGACAAGAAACACCTAAGAAAATTTGAAGCGAAGGCTCCACAGGGAATTTTCCTTGGATATTCCCAAGTCAGCAAAGCTTATAGGGTATTTAACAAATCAATATTAAAAATAGAAGAATCTGTACATATATCCTTTGATGAAGATAACATGTTTTACAAGGAGAAGTATTCTTCTACCATAGACACTTTGTAGGTACCCTATCTGTATGAGAAGTTGGATAATTTAAACCTTACCCAAGATGTTACAATGCATCCTTCTCCACAGATTGATGAAGATAGTGAAGAAGAAGTTGTTGAAGCAGTTGAACCCACAACAACAAATATAATTCCACAAGAGGAATTAATTCCACAAGCTGTTGATGAACCAACTGCTCCTGCTAATCTTATCACACTTAGAGATCATTCCATATCTCAAGTGATTGGATACATATCAGCTGGTGTGCAAACAAGACATCAACTCAACCAAGATCTGATGCATGCTTGCTTCATTTCTCAAAATAAGCCTCAATCCATAAAAGATGTAGAGCAAGATCACCACTGCATTATTGTAATGCAAGAGGAACTCAATAAATTTGAGAGGTGTAGAATTTGGGATTTGGTTCCAAGACCCAAAGACTACCCAGTCATTGAAACTAAATGTGTTTTCAGGAACAAATTGGATGCTCAAGAATTAATTGTGAGGAACACAGCAAGGCTGGTAGAGCAAGGTTATTCACAGGAAGAAGGCATTGATTATGATCAAATCTTTGCTCCTGTTACAAGACTTGAAGCCATCAGGATATTTCTTGCATATGCTCCTATCAGAAGTTCAAGGTCTATCAGATGGATGTCAAAAGTGGATTCCTAAATAGAGAACTTACAGAGGAAGTTTATGTTGAACAACCTCCAGTGTTATCTCCTCAACTTATCCATCTTATATTTTTAAGCTTCATAAAGCTTTTTATGGTCTAAAGTAAACTCCAAGAGCCTGGTAGAGACCTTAGCTAGCTTTCTTTTAGAACATATGTTCATTAGAGGCATTGTAGATAGAACTTTATTTATTAGACATCGTAAGTCAAAAATTTTGCTAGTCCAAATCTATGTAGATGATATAATATTTGCTCTACTGATTCCAAACTTTGCAAAAGGTTCTTTGACCTGATGCATTCAAATTTTGAAATGAGTAGCATAAGTGAACTATCCTACTTCCTTGGTATTCAAGTGAAGCAAACTACTGATGGTATCTTTATATCCTAGTCAAAATATGCTAAAGAGCTACTCAAAAGATTTGGGATGACAGATGCCTCAGCCAAGAAAACACCCATGTCATCCAATGTTGTAGTTGATTTTGATGAACAGGGAAACTAGTTGATCAGAAAACATATATGGCTATTGTTAGGTCCTTATTGTATCTTACAACTAGTAGGCCAGACACTATATTTGCGACTTGTATTTGTGCTAGATTTCAAATCAATCCTAGAGAATCTCACCTTATTTTACTAAAAACGATTTTAAGATATATAAAGGATTGTACTAATCTAGGACTCTGGTATCCTACTGAGTTAGAATTTGAATTATCTAGATTCTCAAATATTGACTTTGATGGATGTAGAGTTGACAGGAAAAGCACATCAAGAACTCGTCAGTTCCTTGGAATAGGCTTGTGTCCTGATTTTGCAAAAAACAAACTTCTATGTCAATATCAACTATTGAAGCTGAATACATAGCAGCAGGTAGTTGTTGTTCACAAATGTTATGGATACATCATCAGCTCCTGGATTATGGTTTCAACTTAAATAATTCAACTATCTATTGTGATAATACCAATGCAATTTCTATTGCACAAAATCCAGTGCATCATAGTACGACAAAGCATATATAGATTAGGCTTCATTTCATTAGAATTGTGTGGACAAAACTAAAATTAAACTTGTTTTTATCTCTTCTGATTTACAAAGAGCAGACATTTTTACAAAATCATTAGATGAAAAGAAACATCTGTTTTTCTTAAATCAACTAGGTATGATTAATTTAGAATCTTTAATTTGATTTCTGTCTGTGATCGATGAATTGTTCATGTTTTGTCGAATGGAGATCGATGAACTACGAACTCTTCATGGAGTGTTCATCGAACGGAGATCGACGAACCTTCCTTTGCAAAACGTTTTCGTCGAACGGAGATCGACGAATTTGTTTCAGAAAATTTTTCATCAAACGTAGATCGACAAAGTTTATTTCAGAAAATTTTTCCGTCGAATGGAGGACGATGAATTGTTTTCCCCCTCTTCAGACTTGGATCGACGCTTTTATTTCTTTATGAGTTTTTTCGTCAAACTGAGTTCGTAGTTTTTAATTTTTCATCGGACGAAGTTCGTCTTTTCATCTTCTGAAAACTTATAATAGGGTTTTCATCGAACTCCATCCCGCGCTTTCTAGTTCTTATGCACATGATCTTTTGTTTTTGCAGGCATGTCAATTTCGACGACGAACCTCTCTGGAATGAAATTTGATGCAGGGTTTGACATTGATATCGATTCAATCAGCCATTCTGATCAAAGCTTCAAGAACATTCTTCAGTTATTTGAGGCTCCACAGTTAAGAAAGTTCGTGACCTTAAGGATCAAACTTCCAGTGTAGGAAATCAAGGAATGGGTACTGACAACAACCTTTCCAGATCAAGCCTCCATTTCTGGATCGATTTCTGGACACCAGGTTTCTCTTTCCCCTACAATTACAACTGAATTTTTTTGGATTTATAAATGGGGAAGATGATATTTAACTATCTAGCACTGAGTTTGATGATATGCTAGTTATAATGGGTCACTGCCAGGGAAACCCTAACAAATTATTGAAGAAGAACTTATCAGTTGAATACAAGTTCTTGGCAAATGTTGTTGGTAAGGTAATCTTGGGCAAGCACTCGGCCCATGACTACATAACCAAACACCAATTCCTTCTGATGAGTGCCCTGGTTAATCAAAAATCAGTGAACTGGGGTGAAATTGTATTTGATTTGATTAAGAAGAAGATTAGTAAGAAGGATGTTAGTTTTGGTAGAGTTTTGGGAATCTTCTTACAGGCAAAGGTTCCAGACCTTTTGGTCTCCCAGACCATTTTCATCAATGCCTCCAAGAGGCTTACCTCTACCCTCTTTGGCAGATGGGAGAGGGTTATTCCAAAGCCCTCTAGGGCTTCCTCTTCCAGGATAGCTTCAGAGGACACAAGGGCTAAAATAACCACTTCACCAACCCAACAGAAGCTCCTTCTCCTCACATTCCCTCTCCTCCTCCTCCTCCATCTCCACATTATTCTATATTTCCTTCATCAACTCCATTTGTTGATGTCTCTCCTTCTCAACAACCATCCATAATCATTACAGACACACCTTCTACTTCCATCCCTCCTATCTCACCATCCAGACCACCATCTCCATACTCACCAATCCACATTACTAAGGAAACACCATTCCACCTCCTCAATAGAATCTACCATCATGTATTGATGACACAGATCCACTAATGTCATCACTAAATTTTGATCTACTCTCATCTCCATCTCCATAACACACTCCACCTCTTTCACCTCAAATTCATACATCTCCACCTCATTCACATATTCAGGAAGATACCATCCTCCCTGATGTCTCAACCTCCAACATTCCAACTGAAATTCCAACACCCTCCATTCCATAGGCATTCCCATCTGTCCAACCTGCTCCATGCCATCCTCTTCTACTGCCAACCAACCTTCAACATCTACTACTCCAAATGATTACATGTATGGTGATTTCTCTTCTATATCAACCAACATTCTTGAGTTCATTACCCCTACACTCAAGAAACTTATAGATGAGGTCATTGCACCACTTGCTGCTTCCATCAATATTCTTTCTTCACTATTAGCTGCCTTCTCCACTGTCCCTTCTTCTGGAGGCCTGGGTTTAGGACTCTCTGAATCCATGTAGGGGGAGATATTCAATGAAGAAGCTCCAGCAATAACCCCAACATTATTAGTTAATGAAGAAGCAACAATAGATATAAAAATGCTTCCAGTTTGTACAGAAGAAGCAACAATTTTTTCAATTCTAGAAATCATCACTGTTGGTGATTTTATTATTAATCCCACAATTGATATTTCTTCATTCCTTTATTCTTTTGATACAGTTTATACAATCACCTTATCAGTTTTTTATAATTATTCTAAAGCTATAGTTTGCTACACAGTACCAATAAGTCGTGTAGTTTTGGAACAACTAAGGACAAGTTTTGCAGTTAATGAGAATACTATAGAGCAAATAACTGATACCGAGACAAAGGCTTTCTCACCTCCAATGTTTGGCTAGGCTGAATCCCCCATGCCCAATCTTGATGAATTCTTGTTTCAAGATATGGAACCAGAGACTAACAATGTCCAGGCTCAAGTTATTATAGATATTGAGCTAGAAGTTCAAGCATAGTCTCAGGTTGAAGAAGAAAATATAGCTGAAAATCCATAGGCTCATCCAGTAGTCTCTGCTGAAATGCTTAAACAGATTAATGCTCTCTATGATAATCCTGCCAATGAATTTGATGATGATGATAAGTCAGATAATTCAGAAGACTTTGCTTCTAAAAAGAGAAAACTTAAGAAGAAGGTTCCATCCAAGGCTGCTCCTAAACCCTCTTCTACTGCAGACACTCCTTATTATATTCTGTGCAACATTACTCTCACTCAGACACTCCTCACTGGATGAGGTATTCAAAGAATGAGATGAAAGCAAGGAAGAAGAGCAGGAGATACTCTCCACCTCCATAATTTAGGAGAGGTCCTCCTCCTCCTACAGTATGATCAGCAAGAAATATTTCTCAAGTTCAAAGGTCTACAACTTCTCATCACTCCAGACCATCTCACAGCAGCAGCAGGCAGTAACACAGTTCCCAGGCCAGCAAACAACAACAAAGAAGGCAAAGTAGTCAATAGCAGACATCTGAAGATAATCAGTAAGAAAAATCAAGTCCAAAAGGCCACTGTCTCCAATATATGATCCTGAAATGGATCCTAATTTTAGAATGGCCAAATTCAAGGAAATCATAGCACTTTCATAGATCAGGAAAGCTAAGGAAGAAGGAAAAGACACTTCTCAGTATTCAACCATGTCTTCCTACATGAAGAAAGAGATAGAAATGTATGAAAAGAAAAACCTTTTTAATATTGATACTTATATGAGTCACCATCCAAAAGCTGTAGTGCCTAGAGCTGTATCAGTCAAGATTCTGAGTGCTGAAGACATGAAGATGGCTCAAAGAGAAGCAGAGGATCCCAAAAGAATAATTGTCTTTTCGAAACTTGCTCCTTCTTCAGATGCTTCAAAGAAAAACTCATAATTTTCTGATTATGTATTTTTGAATTTTATTGTTATATGTACATTCACAAGGCACAATTGTTTATATTAGCTGAAGTTTTATAATTATGTCAGATATTTTTATTGCTTTGTGATTTTCTTTATTTTCATTTTTATAGTGACCTCACCCAAATAGTGGGAGATTGTTGGAACCCTACTTGTGATTTGGGCTAGGTTCACTATTAGGATTGATGACCCAACATTTATAGTATAGGGACATGAGTTAGTCCCAGGGTTAAGTTCTATCACATTAGGTTAGATTGTTTGAAACCTACCTTCAGAAGACTTCAGAGATAGAAGACTTTAGAGACAAGGCAGTTTAAAGATTGTAGAAAAGGTGTTCGATGATTGCTGAACTCAGCTCGATGATCGTCGATCTTAGATCGATGATCGTCGATCTCAAATCGACGAACTCAAAGTTCCTTCTCTGAGTTGAGCTCGACGAAATTCTAGCTGAGGTCGACGAACTCTGATCCTTCCTCAGAATCCCAGCTCGACGAAGTGCCTTCTCAGTTCGACAAACTTGGAGCTCAGATTGGCAAGTATATTTTATGATCGACGATCTTGGAGCTCAGCTCGACGAAGGAGAATTATCAGTTCGACGAACTTGGAGCTCAGGTAGATGAAATCTTTGCTGAGTTCAACTAGCTCCTTCCAGGTTCTGTTTGACTAATCTTCTCTACAGTTTCTCAGTTCGACTAAAGCAGTTTGATTTCAAATATTAAGACAGTGATACTCATTTAATTAATGCTCAATATTCTTAAGAATATAGTCATTTCCTGGCAGCATTAATTATGGATCACAAAGTTATTACTCTACCATTTTTACTGGGATAGTTGGGGAAATACATTGAAAACAAAAATCAGTTGTTCTAACTTACAAAAATTATTCAAAAGATTTCAAGGAATTTGAAATTCAAATGTGTTGGAATCAGCAATCAATATAAAAAGAAAATTTTCAGAAGATTCTTAGAATCAATGAACCAAGAATAAGCAGTAATCAACAAGGAGAAGAAGAAAGAGAAAATCTGCAATCATAGAACAAGAGACAGAGACAAAGAAACATCTTGTTCATCATCTTCTTCTTCTTTAAGCCCTTTTTCCAGCAACACATATTCAATCTGAGACACCAAAAGCTCAATCTCTCAGAATCATTTACTAGAAGAAGGAGTTTTCATCTTTGAAGGTCTACTCCCTGAAGCAAAGCTTCCACTCCTGATTAGATTTCTATAACTCAAGGGGAGCTTTGACAACATCAATAAAATCCACTAGTATTCTCAGATATATGAGACAGAGAAGACAACATCTTTTATTTACTTCACTGTGTACATTGTTATAACTCCCTTCAAAAGTTAAACTCTTTGGTTCTCAAGTCTCCTGATCAAAAGACTTGGTTTGGTTTTTGGGCACCTGATCAAAAGCTCAAAGGGTTGCTAGATCTCCCTTAGAAAATAGATCTTGTGCTGACAGGGCACCTGATCAAAAACTTGTGATGATAGGGCACCCGATCAACAACCTGTGGTGGCAGGGTACTTGATCAAAAACCTATAGTGGATTCCTACCAAGGTGGTAGAAGAGTGGATGTACCCAGGTTTATTGGGGAACCACTATAAGCTCCTTGTGTCGTCTGGTTGTGCTTTACCCTTTTATTTTCTATGCAATGATACTACTTTTTATTTATTTATATATATATCTATCACCTATTTTAATCCGCTGTAAAAACAAAGTTAAATTTTAAAATACTATATTCACCACCTTCTAGAGTTAGTTAGATCAATCCCTCATTTTCAAAACCAAACCCTAGGCATTCCTCGCCGTAAATCTCTGCCAAAAGGAGAGGAAGCGGCTGACGAAGGAACTGGAGGAGAGATTTGGACTTGTAGGCCCTAGCAGAGGAGGAGGAGCAACCACAGGTGGCTGCCGGCCCTAGCAGTGGTGGAGGAGAGGCCACAAGTGGCTACTGCAGGCCATTGGAGGAAGGGAGAAGAAGAAATTGGCAGCGGCGGCCATGGAGGGAGGAATCAGTGACGTCGGCCATGAAGGAGGAGAAGTAGTCAGGAAGGGGAGGTTTAAACGCCATCGGCCTGAAGAACAGGAGGCTCAGGAGGCATGAGTGGCAATGGAAGTAGGAGGCAGAGTAATCAAGAGCAGCAACGGAAGCGAGAGAGCAGGATTTGGCTTGCGGCTTGCGGGATTCGAGGCTGGAGTGGATCGGGAGGAAATAAAAGTTGGGGGGGGGGGAGGGCTGGCCGGTTAGGTTAGATAGAGGGTAAATTAGGTTATTATTATTATTAAATCGAAACCGGGTTGTTACATTCTCCCCTACTTAAGAAGTTTCGTCCCGAAACTTCCCTGAGAATTCTCTATATGAGGTCAATGTGGCGAAGATTCAGATAACATTCATTACAACAAGGTTTTCAGATCAAAGCATTGAAGTTAGCTATGAATACAAAGAAATACAAGGGAGAACAAGCGCATAGACTTACTAAGATAGGATTCAAGTTCACAGGAGAACTCTTTAGACTTAGCGGGTTCGGACAAACATGAAAGATCGACTTCAGGGAGCACATGAATTGCTTTGGTTAACTCAAAATTGAAAGTTAAGACTCGAGAATCCGAGTGCGAGAAAATGTTTGCATGAAGCGAAGATAGAACACCAAAGAGGAAAATAAATAGAATGATGATTGATTGTCCACAGAAGCGAGTTATCGTAGAGATGGAAGAACACAAATCAATGCTGAAGAAATATAACAAAGCAATTCACGAGGAGAAACTCATTTCTTACCAACATTCAGAAGCTATCAAGAAAGAGATGCGCGAGGACTGGATAAGATTGTTTGTCGAATAAAACAAGAAGACTGAATACGAATACCAGAGACTTGAAACTAGAGATCCTAACACATTTTTACTGTCAGGTATGTAAATTATGTAATAATTACAGCATTTTCATTGGATAACTCTACGTAATAATAATGCAAGTGCAACCATGAGATCATATTCGATGTCAAGCAAGTAGTAAAATCATGCATGTACAATCATTATTGTTGTTCTTAGCTGTACACTTGTGCAATGCTTATGATATGAATGCAAATGAGTGGATACACATGCCATGTTAAGCGCCCATATCAATTATAAGTGAGTGTGTTACCTAGTGGAAATTCATATGCACAAAAATGTTAAGTTTGCCCATAACCCCTTAACATTTGTGTGCATACTACTCATGCTTATAAGTGAGTGTGTGCGTGTTTCATCCGCGAATAATAAATAATGACAAGCTGAGTGAAGGAATGATGCATGCTTATATATTTTTATACGATGCAATTTCAAAATATGTGAAATTTATAAAAAATACTTTATCTTTTGAAACTAACCTCCTTCTGATACCAACTATCACGACCCGTCTTGATAAAAGTCAGAGTGCGTTTTAGGACGAGTCGTGATGCCACAGGCATGGGCGGAAGGAAAGTCATGCCTGCTAAGGCAGATGTAGAGATTGCTGAAGATAGTTTTAAAATAATTATTCTTAAGTAAAACAGTTTGGTTTTTTTGTTGCAAAAGCTTTTAAGGTTTAAAACAGTGAGAGTTTTATGTGCACATGTATTTTGTAAAATTCATGTTTTACAGTCTACTACTATAGTTTTCATGCAATTATGATTCAACAGAGGGTGCACATGCATTAATATCAAATTCTAGTACATAGTATTTAATAGTCTAGTAGTTGTCCATATATTACTGTTCATAATTATCGCATAAAGAAAACATCTGACAGTATAAGAAATGAATCAAAAACATCAAACTTGACATAGCTAGAAGATCAATCATTAGAAAGCATAAGCTTGATACAGTTAGGGCTCAAGAACCTGGCGGCACTGACACGAAAGCAAATTCAATTCCAAAACACAAAGGAAAAGCCTCAGAATATTGAAATAAATAGGGTGAGCAGAGTAAAGTATAGAACAGTAACAGAAGCAGAAAAGCATGAGTGCACCAGTTTTTCATGAAGCGATGCTACCAAAACATACAAGAAAACAAAAGAGCTAAACATAACAAGTTTGTGTATTAGACTACTCTGGAGTATAGCCTAACATTATTCATGTAATATGTTGTAAAACGTGATCGATGAAGGGTGTAGGTGTTATAGTGGGTGCCCATTGTTCACGATCAGAACTGCATGCAAGTCTTGTAGGAAAATTAATCCTGCTTGCCATGACCATGGCGGCAGACAGATGCCCAGTTAGACGCTACAGTTCAAGGATTTACTTATAACTACGGATTTGTTTTCAAAATTCATACTTAGGTGATTTTTAACGGAAACGAAAATACTTAAAGTGAGCGATCAGAGCAAGAATAGGTTTTACTCAGATAGATATATGAAACCAGACTCGGCGACACAAAATGAACCAAACAGTGAGTTTAAGCTTCGCGGGTTCGAGAGGTCAATGTCAAAATATCAACAAGATTTATAGAGTAAATTGCAGAGGTAAGTTGACATGTGTCGGGATGGAGATATCGAGTACTCACCTAAGATAAACCATCCTCTGACACAAGTATTTTCCAAGTAAAAATGTGTGTTACGAGCTTGATATATCAAATCACCAATCACATGCTTGCTAATCAGAATTCATGATAATTATTATCGTGACAATATTGCTCGCGATTAATGCTCTACGACTCTTCAAATTATTCATCTATAGGGACAAAATCCATCAATATAAGTTACCATTCATATACGTGTGAATCCAAATAATACAATTCATGGAATCCTCAATATTTATCAATATAATATTGTTAATCACTCCCAAAAATTCAACATACTTCGAATTGTACATCAAACGAAAAATCCATTCATCTCAGTGAATATTCAAGTAAAATTATCTGTGATCATAATCTCGTGACATTCCAAATATATTAACCCTAAGACATTAACTTGTCGGATTAGACATTAGATACTTCAATTCATATGACATCACAAACAGACAGGGGTGAATTCGTATAACCATAAGAACAGAGCAAGTATTTGAAATTCAATGTTTGTAAGACAGAGAGAGATCTCTACTTGCCTTACATGAGCCTGAATCTAAAAGAGGCGGCTGAGCGGCGCAAGCAATGCTAACAATCCTATTTCAAACCTGAACAAGAACGATGAAAGCGATAAAGCAAAATTATCACTATGCTAACATAGGAAAATATTCGCTACAAATTGAATTAGAGGCGGCTAGGAGATTTACCTCCCTTAAGAGTGAGGGCAGAAGAAACGCGACGCAGAGGTGAAGAATTGGCGTAGCTCAGCTAGGGGAAACCCTAAATCAGAGAGGGATTTGGAGGAATTCCATCACCTGAGTCGAGGAGATGCGCTGGAAATCACAAATACAATGAGATTAGACGATTACAAAGAGGGTAAAAATTATTGTTGGGTACATTGGTCAAATGTACCTGATTTGAAGAAGCCTCACCTAACTCAATGATATACATCATAATGTATTTGATGTTTGTTTGAGTTACTTGTGCAGGTTAGGAATACACTGGACTGAAGCTAAAAGTTTCTAAGTCCATGTGTCGACACCCAGAGGGAAAGTGTCGACACTTGAGAAAGCTTGTGTCGACACCCAGACAAGCAGTGTCGACACTTGGAGTCATTGTTTCGACACCTGGGAAGAAGAGTCGACATCAGTCAGAAAGTGTCGACACTTGGAGCTGTGTCGACACTCAGTGTAGAAGAATGCAGAAAAGCTGTGTCGACACTTAGCAGAAGTGTCGACACCTAGAAGAGCTGAGTCAACACCAGAAAGTGTCGACACTTGGAGCTGTGTCGACACTCAGCAAAAGTCTGCAGAATCTAAGTACAAGTGTCGACACTCAACACAATGTGTCGACACTATGCAGAAGAGTCAACACTTAAAGAAAGTGTCGACACCCAGCATAATGTGTCGACACTTAGCTAAAGACTCGGTATTTGAAGTAAGTGTCGACACTCAACACAATGTGTCGACACTATGCTGAAGAGTCAGTAGTTGAAGAAAGTGTCGACACTCAGCACAATGTGTCGACACACAACCAGAGAAGTCAACACTTGAAGAAAGTGTCGACACTCAGCACAATGTGTCGACATTTAGTTGAAGACTCTACATTTGAAGAAAGTGTCGACACAAGGAGCTGTGTCGACACTTAGCAAAGAACAGAAAAGTTACAAAATATTCTAAGTACAAGTGTCGACACTAAAGGAATGTGTCGACACTCAGCTGAAGAAACAAAAGTGAAGACTTGTGTCGACACCAAGAAGCAGTGTCGACACTTGACAGTTTCAACACATGAAGATGTGTCGACACAAAGAAGATGTGTCGACACTTAGAAGAATACAGTTAAAGAATGAAGTACAAGTACTTGTGTCGACACTCAATTTCAGTGTCGACACATGCAGAAGAATCTGTGTCGAGACATACAAGGAATTGTGTCGACACCTTGTAGACTTGTGTCGACACTTACACAACATGTGTCGACACTTGGCCTATAAGTGTCGACACTTAAGAACAGAAAGTCTCGACACTATCTGACAGTTAGAGAAATTTCAAGAAGTGACTGGTTGACATGACAGCTGCCGATCCAGCCGGTCTACATCAACTGTCAGAGATATCAGAAGTCTGTTATGAACCGGACCAGCCGGTTACCATGAAGGAAGCCTATAAATAGGCACCCATTGTTTACAGACTAAGATTGATTGAGTGATCAAGATTGATGAAGTAATATAGAAGTGGTTGAAAAAGTTTTTGATAGAGAGATTTCAGATCTTTGAAAAAGTGGTATCAACACAAGAAGATCTTGCTGTGCATCGGCAGATCTAAGAAGTTGGAGAGAGAGAGCTCCAACCAAGAATTCAGTCTTTGGAACTAAGGCTGAGAAGAAGAATTCAGAGTCATCTGGATTTCAAGAAGCAGAGGTCAAGGAACAACTGCAGAAGATTCAGACTAATTCAGTTCTAATCAAGAAGCTTTGAAGGAAGCTAAGTCAGTTTGGATCTAACTGAGTTCTTCCAAGAACTCTTCAAGAATCTCTCAACTCCTCTCTTATTTTCTGAGTTGTAGAGTTAGCTATTGTACTTTCTATTTTAACTTGTAGGATCCATTGGATCTGAGAGAATTGTAAGCCTAGATTATAAAGGCTGAGGGTAGGGCTTGCTTGCCTGAGTGTAGGAGTTGAAGAACTCTGAGTGTAGGCCTTAATTGGCTGAGTGTAGGCCTGGGTGGCTGAGTGTAGGCCTTTTGGCTGAGTGTAAGGCTTTGGGCCTGAGGTAGGAACCTAGTTGGGTTCTGAGCTAGTGGAGAAGTTTGGCCGAATCTAGTACACTGCTAGATAGGCGAAGGGGGAAAGTGGATGTACCCAAAGATTGGGGAACCACTATAAAATCTTGTGTATTCTGTGCTGTGATTGTGCTGTATTGTGAATTGATGTGTTTGCTGTGAGAACTTATTCAGAAATCTGTGAAATAACTGTTGAGCTGCCCACAAAATTGTAAAAAGGTTTAGGTCACCTATTCACCCCCCCCCCCTCTAGGTGTTTAGGTACCATATCTTTCAAGTGGTATCAGAGGGAGGTTCCTCAAAAAGGACTAACTGTCTGAGGAGATCCAGTTTGGCAGATTCAGTATAAGTCAGGAAACAGTTTCAAGAAAATCAAGAAACATGGGGTCTTCAGAGAATCACAAGGAATTGGGTTCAATGAAACTGCCCATATGCAGAAAGGAGATTTTTGGAATCTGGAAAGAAAGGGTAAGGCTGTTCATGGAGGCCTCTGACCCTAGGATCTACATCACAGTCAAAGAAGGGCCTTATGTGCCCATGAAGATCTCAGTATTGGATGCAAATCAGAGGACTCCTAAGGATTTTTCTGAGATGACCAAGGATGAGATTGTCCTAGCTACAATGGACAAAAGGGCACATAACATCATAGTTAGTGCAATTGATGATGCCACCTTCCAGAACCTTATTCACTGTAAAACAGCAAAAGAAATGTGGGATACCCTCATTGTCTACATGGAAGGTTCTGAAGAAGTAAGACAAGATAGGAAGTCCTTGCTTAATCAAGAATATGAGAGCTTTAGGCAAGGAAGAGGAGATAGCATCACTGAATGCTACAAGAAGTTTTATAGAATTGTAAATGAACTCATGTCCTATGGAAGAGAGTTCTCTAACTATGAATTGAATGATAAATTCTTAAGGTCCCTAACCAAAGACTGGGACACCAAGATCTGTGCCATCAGAGAAATGGCAAAGTTGGGAGAAATTCCTCCTCCCACACTGTTTGGCAAGTTGTTATCTTATGAGATGCAATTGTCAGTAAGAAAAGAGGAGGAAAAGTCAACAAGGACTGAACACAGGGAAAGGACTGTTGCCTTTAAGTCAGAAGTACCTAGAAAGAACAGGACTAAGTCATCAACTCCTCCTCCAGAGGTAGTTGAATCAGAATCTGATGAGTCTGTTAGCACTAAATCTACAAGCAGTGAAAGTGATGAAGATTTTGCTGCATTCACCAGACATTTTCAGAAATTCCTTAAGAAGAAACAGTGGAGGTCCAGACCTTCATATTCCAAAGGGAAAGAAGTCCAGTATCAGGAGAAGAAGCCTTCAAAGAAGGATAAGAAAAAGACAAAGACTAGTAAGGCAACTGGGTCTAAGATTGTGTGTTACTGCTGCAATAGACAGGGTCATGTTATTGCAGATTGTCCTGAAAGAAGGAAAGAATCCAGTGACAAAAAGAAGACTCACTTCAAAGGAAAGAAGGAGAAGTCCTTTGTTGCAAAGAATGAGAAGACTCTTTCAGACATTTCTTCTTCAGACACTGAGACAGATGCTGAAGCCTACATAGGGCTATTTGCTGAAGAAGAAGAAGAGTTTATGCAGATCATGGAATCAATATATGAACAAGAAGAGTGTCAGTGCCAAGGACTGATGGCATTGACTGAAAGTACCAAAATCCTGGAGCAGCCAGGACCTAGTCAGGTACAAAGTCCAACTCAAAGTTCTGATTCCAGTTCTAGTTCTGAGTCAGATTCATCTTCATCAAATGATGGAAGTGTTTCTGAATCTGAGGGAGATATTCATCAGCTCTTAGATGAATACCAAGTACTGTTGCAAGCCTATAAGAAAAGCAAGATCCTAGCCAAAAGTCAGGCAAAGGAGATTGCTGATCTCAAGGCAGCTGCAACAGATTTTGAGAAGCAGTATGATCAAAAACTGAATGAAGTAGCCAGGCTGAAACACATTACTGTGATTCAGATGGGTACTATTACATTTAAGAATGATCAAATTAAGATACTGGAGACAAATCTTCAGAAAGAAAAAGAACTTGCTGCCAGGTTTTCAAAACCTAAATCAGTACTACCAATAATTGATGAGTTTGTTCATCAAAAAGGCAAAGCTGGACTAGGTTTTTTTAGACCAGCAGGGACTGTGCAGTCTAAGTTCAAGTCCAAGGGCAAAGCCCCAACATTCAATAAGCCTGCTGCAGTCAAGACAGCCAAACATGTACCTAAGCAAAGGTACAACAAGTTTGAATGTTGGTGCTGTGGCAAAGTTGGCCACTTTGCCTTGGACTGTTGGCACAATGCAAGTGTCATTGGGAGTAGCAAGTTACCTGCTGGAAATCCAGCAGGTGGCTTTGTCAAGTTGCAAACTAACAATCACCAAGGACCCAAGTTTACTTTGGGTTCTAAGGTTCATTAATTTGTTTTGCAGGTGAGTCCAAGTGGCCATACCCCTACATGGTACTTGGATAGTGGATGTTCCAGACACATGACTGGAACTAGGGACTACTGAAGGATTACATTCCAATCAAAAATGGTCCTAAAGTGACCTTTGGTGGTTCTGAAAAAGGAATCATCAAAGGGTTTGGTAACATCTCTTCAAACCTTGTTACCATTACTCAAGTGGCTTATGTTAAAGGGTTGAAACACAACCTCATTAGTATAAGTCAGTTAAGTGATGTAGGGTATGACATCTCATTTGTTAAAAATGGTTGTCATATCAAGAGGTCAAGTGATCAAGAGATCATTTTGACAGGATATAGAAAGAGAAATGTCTATTGTTTAGACATTATGGTTGAGAACAATAGTTATCCAGTTTGTCTTGTAGCTGATGAGACAGTCTCTCAATGTGTCAAATGGCACAAGAGGCTTGCTCATCTTAATTACAAGACTATTGGCAAACTCTTTAGTAAAGAGTTAGTGAGGAATGGTCCTCAAGTTAAGTGTGTCAAAGATGACATTTGCTCAGCTTGTCAAAAGGGCAAGCAGACTAAATCCACCTTTAAAAGCTTAGACAACAAAGATGCTGTGAGGTGTCTATACCTCTTGCATATGGATCTATTTGGTCCAATGCCAGTTCACAGCTTAGGTAGGAAGGTCTACACCTTTGTAGTTGTTGATGACTACTCAAGGTTTTCCTGGGTGTTCTTCTTAAAGCAGAAATCTGAAACACCTAGTGTCTTCTATAGTTTTGTTAAGCAAATTCAGAATGAATTGAACTGTACAGTGGTCAAAATTAGAAGTGACCATGGTACAGAGTTTCAGTCTGAAAGCATGACAAAGCTGTGTGAAGACTATGGGATATTTCAAGAATTCTCTTCACCTAGAACACCTCAGCAAAATGGCATTGCTGAAAGGAAAAATAGGACCTTGATAGAGGCTGGTAGAACCCTATTAAGTGATTCATCACTGCCAGAATATTTCTGGGCTGAAGCAGTTAACACTGCATGCCATGTGATAAATAGGGCTACCATCACTAAAAGGTTAAACAAGACCCCCTATGAAGTTGTGAAAGGCAGGAAACCAAATCTATCCTATTTCAGGATTTTTGGTTGCAAATGCTTCATACTTAACAATGGAAAGTCTTACTTAACTAAGTTTGCTGCCAAATCCCAAGAGGGAGTATTTGTTGGGTACAACAATAATAGTAAGGCTTATAGAGTCTACAACTTGACTACACAAGTTGTAGAGGAGTCTGTGCATGTAGTTTTTGATGAAACACAACTAATTAACAATGAGTTGTCTAGCAATGTATGCAGCCCCACAGGTCTTACTAAGAAGATGGACAAGCTAGCCATAGAAGATATACCTGCTGCAAGACAGCAAGTAGAAGAAGATGGCTTATGTCCAGGGGGAGAACTACATATACCTGGAGCTGAAGAAGTACAAGGAACTCAGCATGATGAAGATGCTGTAGAAGTACAACCAGAAGCAAGGATGCTTCCAGCCAACAGGCATCTAAGAGATCATCCAATAAAGCTGATAATTGGAGATCCAAGACAAGGTGTTCAGACAAGGAGCAGAAATCAGAATGCTGAAGTATATTCAAGTTTTCTGTCTCAAATAGAACCAAAGAAATTTGAAGAAGCTATACAAGATCCACAGTGGACTGAAGCTATGCAGGAGGAGCTTAATCAGTTCAAAAGGTGCAAGGTTTGGGATCTGGTTCCTAAGCCTAAAGATCACAATGTGATAGGAACAAAGTGGATCTACAGGAACAAGTTAGATGAACAAGGTGTCATCATTAAGAATAAGGCAAGACTGGTTGCAAAAGGATATAGGCAAGAAGAAGGTATTGATTTTGATCAAACCTTTGCTCCAGTAGCCAGACTGGAAGCCATAAGGATGTTCTTGGCCTATGCAACCTACCAAGGATTCAAAGTATACCAAATGGATGTGAAGTCAGCATTCCTTAATGGTAATTTAAAAGAAGAAGTATATGTGGAGCAGCCTTCAGGTTTTGTTGATCCTACTCTTCCACATCATGTCTATAGACTTAGGAAATCATTATATGGGTTAAAACAAGCACCTAGAGCTTGGTATGAAACCCTATCTAGTTTCCTCATTGAGAACAAGTTCTCAAGGGGGAAAATAGATAAGACTCTATTCCTTAGGGAATCTAGAGGCAAAGTAATACTTGTCCAAATATATGTAGATGACATTATATTTGGGTCTACTGAAAGTAGCCTTTGCAAAAAGTTTGCAAAGCTTATGCAAAGTCAATTTGAGATGAGTAATATGGGAGAACTGAAGTTTTTCTTGGGTCTCCAAGTTAAACATACTGAAAATGGTTTATCCATATGTCAGTCCAAGTTCACCCTAGAACTCATAAGGAAATATGGTATGGATTCCTCCAGTACCATGAAGACTCCTATGGGGTCAAGTATGTCTCTAAGCAAGGATGATGCAGGAAAACCTATAGATGAAACCTTGTATAGAGGGATAGTTGGCTCCCTATTATACTTGACTGCAAGTAGGCCTGACATTATGTATGCTACATGTGTTTGTGCCAGGTATCAAGCCTGCCCTAAAGAGTCTCACTTGACTGCAGTCAAGAGAATCTTGAGATATCTAAAGGGCACACCTTATCTAGGCCTCTGGTACCCTAGGAATGGAGATTTTGATCTAACAGGCTATTCAGATGCAGACTTTGCAGGATGCAAAGAAGATAGAAAGAGCACAACTGGATCCTGTCAATTCCTAGGTGGAAGACTCATTTCATGGAGTAGTAAGAAGCAAACCAGTGTGGCCATCTCCACAGCTGAGTCAGAATATGTAGCTGCAGGAAGTTGCTGTGCTCAACTTCTGTGGATTCAACATCAGTTAGAAGACTATGGATGTCAGGTAAGTAGAACTCCACTTTATTGTGATTCTACAAGTGCTATTTCCATAGCTAATAATCCTGTATCACATAGTAGAACTAAACATATTGAGATTAAATATCACTTTCTTAGAGAGCATGTAGAAAGAAATGATATTGCACTTGAATATGTTAGAACTGATAATCAGATAGCTGATATGTTCACTAAGCCCTTAGAAGAAGCTAAGTTCAATAGGTTCAAAATTGAACTAGGAATGATAAACTTAGACTAAGTTTACAGAACTAAAAAAAAAATTGGCTAAGTAAAAAGGTGTCGACACATAGACAAGTCTATGTCGACACAGAATAGTAAGTGTCGACACTTCAGGAAAATGGTGTCGACACATCTAGGAAGTTGGTGTCGACACTTCAGAATGTTAGTGTCGACACATGTCGAGTTGGTGTCGACACTACAGAATGTTAGTGTCGACACATGTCGAGTAGGTGTCGACACATCCAATAAGGTGTCGACACTTAAGTTTTACTCAGAATTTACTAAGTAAAGTCTCGACTACATGTCGAGTAGTGTGGTGTCGACACATAAAATCTGTTGACTAAATTTGTGTCGACACATGAGTGTCGAGACATTATAAGTCTGTGTCGACACTTATTGACAGTGTCGACACATCATTAGTAATCCATCCCGCCTGTTCGTCTTCAAACCAGAAAGGTATAAATAGGATTCTGTCTTTGTTTGTCGACACGCTTTCAAAAGTTTCGAGACCAAAACTCTTGTGTCGACATTTCTCTCTTCTCAAGACTAAATCTTCAAACCCTAATGGCTCCCAAGCTCGAGGAGAATGTTAACGAAGGCTATGAGCTCGTGCGAGGCGCATTCGACGACGGTGATCATGAAATCAAATCAGTGATAACCCTAGTCAGCGATTCAGGATTAGAGTTCTTGGTTTCAGAACCAACCAAAATTTGGAAGAAAGAAGTGCTTGAATTTCTTACTGGAGCAACTGTGGATGACTCTGGATACAGAATCAAATCCAGAGTGCATGGAACCAAGGTCAAGGTATCACCCAAAAGTCTGAGAAAGGTACTTCAGCTACCTAAGACTCAAGAAGAAGAAGAAATTTCTACATCCAAGACCAGGGAAGCTTTGGTCTGGTGTGGTCTTGATTCTAAGATGAAAATAGGTTCTGTCTTTAACAGAAAAGGCATGAACATTCAAGGAAAATTTCTGTCAGAGATAGTAGGCAAGGTCATTCTCAGTAAAACTGGAGGGCATGACAGGGTGTCAGCCTCCATGTTCAATGTCATGACCAGAATTATCTTCAATCTAAGAACAGATTGGTCTATGATTGTCTTTGAGAAAGTGAAGGAAAGTCTGAAGAAGCCCAATCTGGGCAGGATACTAAGTCTCTACCTGGCTGGATCAATTCCAGAGGTAATGAGTACTGCTGCTGGAACCAAAATCAACCACATGAGAAGGATGGACATGAGAATCTTCTCCAGGTGGGAAAGGGTGCTGTCAAAGGAATTGACCACCCCTGAAAAACAAGTTACTAAGAAAGACTCTCCTCCCAGGAAGAAGAGGAAGACTGCTGCTGTGACTCAGGAGTCCTCCAGCAGCTCAGGCAGTGAAGAACATGTTGTTTTCACTCCTGATAATCATGAGGATGAGGCTGCAGAGAAGTCACCTGCTCCTCAGGAGCCAGCTGACATCCAGGGGGAGCCACCAGCTGTAGAACATCCCACTACACTGGAGAGTGAGCAAGCCACCATCCTCATCCAAGAGGTACTTTTTGACCTTAATACATTAGATTTTTCTGTAGTGGATTCTGATTTGTCTGATGTCCCTCAGCAAAATCAGCAAGCAACTCAAGAACCAGATGTTGTTCTCCAAGACACATCTGTTGTAGCTGATGAACACAGTACATCTCCTGCACAATCTCCACCTGAATATACAATGGAAGATCTATTTCTGAATTTAGATCAAGATGATTTTGACATGGAAAAGAATGCTGCTGATGAAGAGAAGGATGCTGCTGCTGAGGGGGAGAATCTGGATGTTCAGGAAGAGCCTATAAGGCTAGATACTGAGAAGGCACAAGATGTGCAAACTGAAAAACCATCCAGCCCTAAGGATAGGGTGGATATAGCCAGTACATCAGAATCTGAGGATGATGAAGCTGAGCAAGCTCAAAAGAAGAAATTCTTTGTCTTCAAAAGAAGGAGTCAGAGCTATAAGAAAGCTCTACAAACAGTAGCTCAACACTCACTAGTCCAACAAGCTCCATCAACTGATTATAGTAGCCTAATGGTAGCAATGCAAGTAAAGCTGGATGAGCAAAGAAGGGCAATAGAGACATATATTGATGAAAGCCAAAAGTCTCTACAATTTGATCTAGCTCAAGATATCAAATCAATAAGGTTTGAAATGAATTTGAATAAGAAGGAAATGACTGACTGCTTCCACAAGGGTGGTAATGCAGTGGTCTATTTGGCAACTCACCAGGAGAAAATCAAGTCTCAAGTAGATGATATAGCACAGAAGCAAGGCTATGTGCTGGAAAATCAATTGAGAATGAATGATAATCTGACAGCTTCTCACAATGCAATAGTCACTGAACTGAAGAGTAAGTCTGCTGAACCTTCAACATCCTCTGCTGCTGCCAAGACTGAATTTGATAAGGTCTTTCAGGAAGAAATTGCTGCTGTCAAGAATGCAATCAAAGAATCACAGAAGGTCATTTCTGAACAGCTTACAAAGCTTAGACCTTTCTTTAAGGATGGAATAAGGTATTTGGATAGCCAAATCAGGTTCCAGAAAGATGATGTGAGAGATCATGTAGCCCAAGAAGTCATAAAGGGGGAGAGGATGTTAGTCAAAGCTAGCTCTGACCATGCCAAATGGATTTCTAATTCCATCAGAGCTACACTGGGCTATCCTCCCCTGTGTGATGATGACAATGTAGCTGAATCTGGTATTCAAAGTGCATATCTTGGAGGTGAGCAACAGGAAGTAGCTCAGGTGATCTATCCACCTCCAGATTTTGAAATGGTTCATGCTGATGTAAGCACAATGTATAGTCCAACTGCTGGCAAGCCCAATGTTATTCTGGAAAAGGTTATTCAACCTATTACAGCTGTTATGCAAGAGGCTTTGGACAAAGACGAAGAGACTAGGCTATCAAAGAAGAAGTTCAGGGAACTTGCTGAGCAAAAACCTGATTTTGAACAGTGGAGCCCTACTTCTAGGAACATCATTATCACAGCCTGGAAAGCGGCCAAGGACAATGCCCATGAGAGGAACAAGTGGTTCTCAGAGGCAGAATGGAGGAAGCATGAAAGTAGGCAGGAAGCCATTGTCCAACATAGAAGGAAGGCTAAGTTAGGAAAGCTACCTCCAACAGCTGTGGAGCCTAGCAAGTACTTTCCTAAGCCCTATCATTACTTTGAGAGGCAAAAAATCAAGGCTGAAGAACAGAAAAAGAAGGACTCCAAAGGGAAGAAGACTGCTGAAGCTGAGCCTGCTGCTGCTGCTGTAAAGGCCAAAGTGCAAGCTGGAAAAGGCATTGTCATAAAAGAACCAGAGCAGAATTAGACTAAGATTAAACTGAAGAATGTTGTAATCTGTTACATCAAACATTTTGTGTAAATCATTGAAAATGTATTAACAACAATGTTTGAACAATTTTTGTTAAATAAATTTCATGATTGTTCAGATGAATGTGTCTAATTCTTGTTTGTTCTGTAATGCTGAATGAGTATACATGTGTGCTTTATTACATGTTTAAGTTTAACTCTGTTGACATATACCTGTTTTACATCATTTTATAATTTTTAATTATGAGTGGTGTATATCATTGACTAAGGGTTATGACTTCTCCAAATATGGGGAGATTGTTGGGTACATTGGTCAAATGTACCTGATTTGAAGAAGCCTCACCTAACTCAATGATATACATCATAATGTATTTGATGTTTGTTTGAGTTACTTGTGCAGGTTAGGAATACACTGGACTGAAGCTAAAAGTTTCTAAGTCCATGTGTCGACACCCAGAGGGAAAGTGTCGACACTTGAGAAAGCTTGTGTCGACACCCAGACAAGCAGTGTCGACACTTGGAGTCATTGTGACGACACCTGGGAAGAAGAGTCGACATCAGTCAGAAAGTGTCGACACTTGGAGCTGTGTCGACACTCAGTGTAGAAGAATGCAGAAAAGCTGTGTCGACACTTAGCAGAAGTGTCGACACCTAGAAGAGCTGAGTCAACACCAGAAAGTGTCGACACTTGGAGCTGTGTCGACACTCAGCAAAAGTCTGCAGAATCTAAGTACAAGTGTCGACACTCAACACAATGTGTCGACACTATGCAGAAGAGTCAACACTTAAAGAAAGTGTCGACACCCAGCATAATGTGTCGACACTTAGCTAAAGACTCAGTATTTGAAGTAAGTGTCGACACTCAACACAATGTGTCGACACTATGCTGAAGAGTCAGTAGTTGAAGAAAGTGTCGACACTCAGCACAATGTGTCGACACACAACCAGAGAAGTCAACACTTGAAGAAAGTGTCGACACTCAGCACAATGTGTCGACACTTAGTTGAAGACTCTACATTTGAAGAAAGTGTCGACACAAGGAGCTGTGTCGACACTTAGCAAAGAACAGAAAAGTTACAAAATATTCTAAGTACAAGTGTCGACACTAAAGGAATGTGTCGACACTCAGCTGAAGAAACAAAAGTGAAGACTTGTGTCGACACCAAGAAGCAGTGTCGACACTTGACAGTTTCAACACATGAAGATGTGTCGACACAAAGAAGATGTGTCGACACTTAGAAGAATACAGTTAAAGAATGAAGTACAAGTACTTGTGTCGACACTCAATTTCAGTGTCGACACATGCAGAAGAATCTGTGTCGAGACATACAAGGAATTGTGTCGACACCTTGTAGACTTGTGTCGACACTTACACAACATGTGTCGACACTTGGCCTATAAGTGTCGACACTTAAGAACAGAAAGTCTCGACACTATCTGACAGTTAGAGAAATTTCAAGAAGTGACTGGTTGACATGACAGCTGCCGATCCAGCCGGTCTACATCAACTGTCAGAGATATCAGAAGTCTGTTATGAACCGGACCAGCCGGTTACCATGAAGGAAGCCTATAAATAGGCACCCATTGTTTACAGACTAAGATTGATTGAGTGATCAAGATTGATGAAGTAATATAGAAGTGGTTGAAAATTTTTTGATAGAGAGATTTCAGATCTTTGAAAAAGTGGTATCAACACAAGAAGATCTTGCTGTGCATCGGCAGATCTAAGAAGTTGGAGAGAGAGAGCTCCAACCAAGAATTCAGTCTTTGGAACTAAGACTGAGAAGAAGAATTCAGAGTCATCTGGATTTCAAGAAGCAGAGGTCAAGGAACAACTGCAGAAGATTCAGACTAATTCAGTTCTAATCAAGAAGCTTTGAAGGAAGCTAAGTCAGTTTGGATCTAACTGAGTTCTTCCAAGAACTCTTCAAGAATCTCTCAACTCCTCTCTTATTTTCTGAGTTGTAGAGTTAGCTATTGTACTTTCTATTTTAACTTGTAGGATCCATTGGATCTGAGAGAATTGTAAGCCTAGATTATAAAGGCTGAGGGTAGGGCTTGCTTGCCTGAGTGTAGGAGTTGAAGAACTCTGAGTGTAGGCCTTAATTGGCTGAGTGTAGGCCTGGGTGGCTGAGTGTAGGCCTTTTGGCTGAGTGTAAGGCTTTGGGCCTGAGGTAGGAACCTAGTTGGGTTCTGAGCTAGTGGAGAAGTTTGGCCGAATCTAGTACACTGCTAGATAGGCGAAGGGGGAAAGTGGATGTACCCAAAGATTGGGGAACCACTATAAAATCTTGTGTATTCTGTGCTGTGATTGTGCTGTATTGTGAATTGCTGTGTTTGCTGTGAGAACTTATTCAGAAATCTGTGAAATAACTGTTGAGCTGCCCACAAAATTGTAAAAAGGTTTAGGTCACCTATTCACCCCCCCCTCTAGGTGTTTAGGTACCATATCTTTCAATTATGAATCACAAATTGTATGACATTTGAAGCGCAAATAATTCAATAGATATGCAATAAAATATGAATACGAGAGATTGAAGGAGGAATCTTACAAAAAGGAGTCAAAATCGGGCTCAAGGAGGAGAGGGAACCAAACCCTAGGAATTCCTCGCTGCAAATCTCGGCCAAAAAGGAGAGGAAGTGGCTGACGAAGGAAGTAGCTGACGAAGGAAGCGGAGGCGAGATCTGGAGTTGTCGGCCCTAGTAGAGGAGGAAGAGCAACCACAGGTGGCTGCCGGCCCTAGCAGAGGAGGAGGAGAGGCCACAACTGGCTGCTGCAGGCCATTGGAGGAAGGGAGAAGAAGAAATCGGCTGCGATGGCCACATAAGTAGAAATCAGTGGCGTCGGCCATGAAGGGAGGAGAAGAATTAGGGAAGGGGAGGTTTAGATGTCGTCGGCCTGAAGAACGGGAGGCGCAGGAGGGACGAGCAGCGACAGAAGCAGGAGGCAGAGGAATCAAGAGCAACAACAGAAGTGGGAGAGCAGGATACGGCTTGTGGTTTGCGGGATTTGGGGCTGGAGCGGATCAGGAGGAAATAAAAACAGGGGGGCTGGCTGGTTAGGTTAGATAGAGGGGAAATTAGGTTATTATTATTATTAAATCGAAACCGGGTTGTTACACTACCAACATAGTATGAGCCTATGAGGTCACATATAAGAGCTTTGGAGAAGTTGAAAAGGTTTGTGTTGGCCTTGTTCATATGTGATATGAGAGAAGGGCCAAGCCTATAAGATTTTGGACATGGTGTAATTTCATTCCAGGACCTGCATTGTGAATATGGGTCGACTGATATAAAGTCGGCATGTGCTAGGGGAAATTCATCGAGTATGGATTAGAGGTTTCGACGAATTGTCTAAATTCGGCAAGTATCGTCATGATGTCTAGCCGATTCGTCGAGTATCATCATGATCTTTCACTGATTCATCGAGTATCGTCGTGACCTTTTAACGATTCGTCATGTATCGTCATGGCCACCCATCGATTCGTCGAATATCAATTCGAACCTTGTCGAATTCTGTCTCGACCGATTTATTTCTTCTAAGTTCTTTTGGCTGGTCTGCAGGTATCAGCTTGGCTGGTTCGGTTTAAGGTATAAATATGTTTTACTGTTGAACCAAAAGAGCGTCTGTTCATTCTAAAACCTAAATCGTGAAACTGATGTCTTCTTCTTCGCGATGGAACTGTTCCGCATCCGCGACCGTCGCCCCTGCTTCGGCCGAACGCCGTTTGTCACCGCCGACTGTCCGTCGTCCTTTGCTGCCGTCAGAAAGTGTTTCCTAGGCATTGTCTTTGTCGTTTAAGTCTCTCCTTGAACGGATCTAGTACTCCATGGATATGTTGAGGGCAAGCCTCTTTCTGACCTAGATCTTGTGTGACAAGTGTCTAGGGTTCTCCATTCTCGTGTGCATACCAGTAGAGGCGTGGACATTATTGTAAATATTTACTTTAGGATTACTAATGACCTATAGGGGGTGAATAGGTCTAATTTAAATTATGGCACCCCTTTTTAATAATCAGAGTACTACTTTCTTTAATATGGTTAATTTAGTCAGATAATCAAGATATACTTAACAACAATCAGGAAAATAAACACAACACAACAATTCTGCACACACATCACAATGCACACAGATTTATAGTGGTTCCCCAATTTATGGGTACATCCACTTTCCCCTTTCGCCTATCTAACAATGAACTAGATTCAGCCAAACTCTTTATTTTTTACCTTTACTCAGATCCTTAGATCTGACTGCTTAGAGCCCACCCGACTCCTACAACTCAGACTTTACAAGTCTTACCACTTAGATCACCAAGATCCTACACCTCAAGTTCTTCCCAAGAACTCTACCTCAGAATGAATCCACACTCCTATTTCTCAAGAAACACCTACCTTACACCTCAGAGAATTTCCAACTTCTCCTACCTCAGTCAATCCCAGCCCTACCTCAGCCTTTATAACACAGGCTTACAAAAAAAAAGTTCTCCTCCACTCAGATCTATAGGTAGATCTTACACAATGAGAGTAGGTAAAACAAAATTTGAATTATAAAATGTCACCCAGCAAGAGAGATTTGAGTAACAGCTTCTTGATCTCATCTTGATGAATGTGCTTCCCTTGATATTTGTCAAGATAGATCTGATCAACCCTTCTTAGCTTTTCAAAACATCTTGAAGTAGAAATTAGGATTGATCTAGGCTACAGAGATGTTGAAGATGATTCTTGATCAGACCTCTCTCCACCTTCTAAATTGTAGCTGATGCTTCAGACTTTTGTCTTCACAAAATTGTGCTGCTGCTTCTTCTTCTTTTTTCTTCTCTCACTTCTTATTTTTTTGAAGACTAGATTCCTTTAAATAGGCTCTGATAGGAGTAACCGGCTGGTCCGGTTAATAACTGACATCTGACAGTTCTGACAGTTATCAGTACTTCCGTCTTGATTTCTATACTTAGGAAACATGTCTGCTAAAGTTGTTGAAGCTAGGAAAATTCCCGACCTCGAATTCGGACCAAAGCCGCCTAAGGTTACCGGCTCACAGGTTTGATTAAACAGCTAGGATGACTAGGATGAAGAACCAAGTCAAACAGGACCCCAGATGTTGCGGCAGGAAGGTCCCACCACATACCCGGATGCTCAAAAGGATCAGCCCCTTTTCAACCAAAGATGGCCGAACTGGGTACGAGGGAGACTAGTTGATGACGAAGTCGCAAGGTCGTGACTTGATCTCTAAGGAAATGGAATCCAAAGACTCGGCTAGTTTCTCGAAAATGAAGCTCGCGAGTATCCTGCAGAGGATTTCAAGTGCCTCGCCTCATACCCCTGGGGTCCTATTTATAGGGAAATCCAAGGAGGGGGGGGGGGTCATATTTATACCCCACCCCCTAGCGACTAGGCGACTTATAGGGGGAACTCGCATGGGCTGGGTGAGTATCTCGCCTAGTCGCCTACCTGTCAAGTATGAGAGGGGAGCTCGCCATACTCGCCCAGGCCTTATCCGATCTTGTGTGCTGACTTTGACTCCTGTCTTGACTTGTTGACCTTGACTTCTGTTGACCTAGCTATGGTAGGACCCATCCTTGATGAATATGGGTTGTACAAAAGTGTTGAACCTTGACTGCTAAATGTGTCGACACAAGTCCTGAGTGTCGGCACTACTCTTGTAGTGGTGTCGAGAAACTTCTGAATGTGTCGATATATCTCTTTAACTTGTCTCGACACAACTTATGTGGAATGTGTCGACATAATTATCTTCAATCTCGACACAGCTTGAAAAGAGTGTGTCGAAACTAGTCATGAGTGTCGACATAGTTATCTTCAGTCTCGACACAGCTTTATTAGAGTGTGTCGACACTAGTCTTGACTATCGTCATAGTTGTCTTCAGTCTCGACACAGTGTGAATAGATTGTGTCGACACTAGTCCTGAGAATCGACACAGTTGTCTTTAGTCTTGACACAGTGTGTCGACACAGTTGTCCTTAGTGTCGACACAACTTCTCTTTGTCTCGACACAGTGTGTCGACACAGTTGTCCTTAGTGTAGACACAGCTTCTCTTTGTCTTGACATAACTTGTTCAGTGTGTGTCGACACTGGTCCTAAGTTTCTCGACACTTTGTACTTAGCTTTATTTACCTGCACACATGAACTTAACATCTATCAAATACAATAATGTGTATATCATTGAGCTGAGAAGACTTCTTCAAAAAGGTACATTGAGACCAATGTACTCAACAATCTCCCCCTATTCGGAGAAGTCATAACCCCAATTCAATGATATTCAACATGATACCACAAAAATAATGATAAATACATTTAAACATTCAGTGCAGTTTAGCATGTGAAATAACACAGATAATCACACATATTTAACAATAATACTGAACAGAATATAATGCAAACAATTTCAGTCCTAATTAACAACACATAAAATGTTGAATAAGTCAGGATTTCCATTAATTATTTTTCATAAACTTTACTGATGTAACACCCCCATCAGTCACATATGATATAACAGAAGATCCGGCTGGGGCCCCACGCCATATACCACGTACAGGTAGTGGAGTTACGTATTAATACCAAATTACTGTCAAAGGAACACGCATCCTAACTCAGAGCATTCTAGCAGAAGCTTTTAAATAGTTATAAGAACGCAAACCAGAGCATGAATGTCCACTAAAAACCCAAAGTATGAATGATCATACAAATACACAAAGTACTTGGCCTTATGGACTTACAAGAGTTTACTTAAACAATAACTGTCTTCCATACAACGGCACGCAGGATGGTCACACGTGAGCACAAAAGTAAACTATTCGTTTTGGCCTTCATGGGCCAGCTCAGCATCAGGGCTTCAGCCCGCTACTTGCCACTAGGCTCCGCAGCACCTGCAATCAACATCCACCGCAGCGGTGGCAAATAAAAGCAACGGTCAAATAAACCTGACCAAATTATAATGATCCCGCCCATTTACTCGGGGAGGAGATGCTCCTTCCCTACACTTTATTATCATAGCCAAATAGTATAGTGAAAGTACAATCATAAACACACTTCACTACAGGTGTAGGTACACATGGTCATACACCACGTGCTCTCAGGGCACTTACTCACTAAACCTTGTCCGAACCCAGTCCATTCCGCGACTCCACCACCGCCCGCAGGATGGCAAAACTCGTGAGCATTTAGTACTTTAAGTCGTAGCCTAGACTCACACTACAAATTATCGGTAAGTCTCATGTACCTTAGGTCGCTTTAACCCAAGCAAATAGAGTGGGTAGGGTTCCACCTGCCCGTTGCTCACTTCGCCATGACAATTTAGCCATCGGCGCGGGACAAGTTTCCCCCAGTCCCAAAGTATTGATCATACAATCATACATAACCCGGTTATGTACATGGCTGACTCCCAAGCCACCGATACGGCAGAAATGCGCTTCTGCCTAGATTTCTGGTTGCACCTTGGAGTTAATCCCCAAGACTCCCTGTTGCAATCTACCATGTAGAAAACCCCAAAACAACCATCGGCACGGAGTATTCTCTGGCTATTCATGCATAATGAAACATTACCGATCCAGACCAACTTGTCTGGGTAGGCTTCACACGCCATGCCTATGTTCGTACTTCGATTCTAGACTCTACATGCAAAACTAAGGGGATTATTCATATCCACCCGAAGGAACACCTCACACTCACCGCATACTCACGAAAGCGGGTTTCCTATGCAGAAAGAAAGAGGACTTCACATGTCCAAGAAAAGAATCATTACCCTAGAGGTTCGCTTCAGCCCCATGGAAAACTAGCCGGATGAAATGCACCACAACGGCCTCGCCTCTGCGGATCTGGACTCAGTTTGCGATTCGGAGCTCCGAAGCTCCATCGGCAGCCGGATTTCTCCTTCTCCTTCTTTCTTGCTCTCCCCTCTCTCTAACACTTTAGAAAAATAAAGCCTTAAGAGAAATGAGGGTTTCACCCCTACTCCCAGCCTTATAACAGGAAGGACAAAGCTGTAACCTTGGATCCCATTTGAAGGAAATGAACGGCCATGATTCGCACATAAAATCACTTTCCTGGGCCGAACACGGCTTGTGACACACCCGTATCAAAGGCCGTGTGCCTCAAGAAATGTAAGAAATCATTGCGTCCCGACCAGGATACCAGCTTAGACATGCCCGTGTCAACATTTGACATGCCCGTGTCAATCAGCACACACCCGTGTAATATGGCGTGTTCCTCAATCAACATAGGAACCATAACGTCCCGAACAGGACACGGTTTCTCAACATGCCCGTGTCAACTTTTTACATGCCCGTGTCGACCAGTTCACGCCTGTGTTCCAGGCTGTGTTCCTCACCTAACACAACCCGGCTAACACAGAGCAGGACACGGCCCTGGATACGCCCGTGTCTCATGTCGTGTGTCCAACCTCCAAGGATTGTCGAATGCATTTCATCGATCACATGGAAAATCGTCAAACTCGTAGGAAGATACGGCCATGGACATGCCCGTGTCCCAGGCCGTGTGACCCTTATCAGGCCCCAGATTGGCCTTAAGACGCTACCAGATCATTTCTGAGTTTTGGGGCGTTACAATTCTCCCCCTTAAATGAATTTCGTCCTGAAATTATGGAATAGAAAGTACTCAAACTTAAATGGTACCTAAGTAGAAGAGCTCGGGATACTCCTCAAGCATGGTCTGCTCTCGCTCCCATGAAAGCTCCTCACGACCATAGTTGTCCCATCGGACTTTGACCATCCTGATGTCTTTGTTACGAAGTCGCTTGACTTTAAAGTCCTTAATGCGAACGGGATTGACCTTCATCGTCAACGCATTATCAACCGGTACCTGATCGACCGCAATCACTTGCGAAGGCTCTTGCACTACCTTCTGTAATACCGATATGTGGAATACGTCATGTAGACCACTCAGTTCCACTGATAACTTTAGTCGATAAGCCACTTCACCAATTCACTGTAGAATCTCAAATGGTCCAAGGTACCTTTGACTCAGCTTCTTCAAGCGTCGTACCCGTGAGACACCCTTGAACGGCTTAATTTTCAAATATACCCAGTCACCAACAGCGAACTCAACGTTCCTATACTTGGCATTATAGTATTTAGCCTGCCTGTCGTGAGCGATCAATAATTGTTCACGTATTATTTGTACCAACGAAGTGGCGCCTTTTACTTCTTGTCATTTGTACAGCTTCGACTCACCCGTCTCCAACCAAGACAATGGCGTGCGACATTTTCTACCATAAAGGGCCTCGAAGGGCGTCATTTTAATACTCGCTTGGTAGCTATTGTTATAAGCAAACTCCACTAAGTACAGGTGATCTTCCCACCGCTTTTTGAAATTCAAGATGCACATGCGAAGCATGTCCTCCATCATCTTGTTGACCCTCTCGGTCTGACCATCCGTCTGCGGATAAAAGGTCGTGCTGAAACTTAGCTTGGTTCCCAACATTTGTTGCACCAACCTCCAGTCATTAGACGTGAAGCGCCCATCTCGGTCACTCACGATCTTGTGGGGCGTGCAGTCGAACACTGTTATCAACATAGAGTTTTGCTAGCATATCCACCGATTCATCCTTCTTATTCGGAATGAAGTGCGATACTTTCGTCAATCGATCTACGATCACCCAGATGGCGTCGTTTCCCTTCTGCGACCTTGGTAACCCATGCACAAAATCCATTGAAATATCGTCGAAATTCAACTCTGGGATAGGTTAGGACTTCAAGAAACCTCGGGGCTTCTAGCACTCCGCCTTAACCAAGGCACACGTTTGACACTTCGCCACATAAAGTGTCACGTCCTTCTCAAGTCCTGGCCACCAGAACAACTTTTTCATATCACAATACATTTTTGTGCTCCTTGGGTGAATCGAGTACTTGGTATGATGAGCCTCGTACATCAATTCCTCCCCCAGTTACCCATATTTGGGACGCACAGACGACTGTCCCTCCATAACAGTCCATCAACAACACCAAATTGGGGATTTGACCCATCTAAAGCCTCATCCATGGTCTGCTTCATGTTGATATCCAAATCCAGAGCCTGCCGAATCCTATCAGCAAGGTCATACTGCACCTCTGTCTAGTTCAATTGTGATTTGCCACTCGTCTGCTTGTCAACACAAGAGATCTCTAATGCCTCCAAATCTCGAATCAAACGCTCGTCATGAACCAACAACCAGTTGGCCTGCGTGGGGGCCCTACGACACAATGCATCTGCCACCGCATTGCCTTTCCCAGGCACATAATGTATCGTGAATGTGTAGTCACCCAGGAACTCCATCCACCTTCGCTGGCGCATGTTTAGGTCCTTTTGATCCAACAAGTACTTCAGGCTCTTGTGATCGGTATAGATATCAACGTTCACACCGTACAGGTAATGCCTCCATAGCTTCAGAGCAAATATCACGATCACTAACTCCAAGTCATGGACCGGATAATTCCACTCGTGCACCTTTAGCTGACACGAGCCATAAGCTATTACACTCCCATGCTGCAGTATAGCACAACCTAAGCTACTGCCCGAAGCATTACTGTAAATCTCAAATCCTTCGGTCCCACTCGGTGAACATTGAATAGGCGTTGTGGTCAACCGCTTTTCAGTTCTTCGAAAGCTTGCGTGCACTCCAGCGACCACACAAACTTTTGATCTTTCCTCGTCAAAGTCGTTAGGGGTAATGTTATCCACGAGAAGTTCTCTACGAAGTGCCTGTAGTAGCCGACAAGTCCAAGGAAACTCCGGACTTCTGCCACTGTAGATAACACAGGCCACTCTTGTATCACAACTATCTTTGTCGGATCTACCGCAATCCCTTCTCCACTAACTATATGACTAAGGAATGCTACCGAGGATAACCAGAATTCGCATTTGGAGAATTTGGCATAGAGTTGATTCCTCCTCAATGTCTCCAACACCATATGCAGATGCTTGAAATGATCATCCTCGCACTGCGAGTACACCAATATATCGTCGATAAAGACTATCACGAAGTGGTCCAGGTACCCTCTGAATGTTCTGTTCATCAAATCCATAAACACGGATGACGCATTAGTGAGCCCAAACTACATGAAGGTGAACTTATAATGCCCATGCCATGTACTGAAAGCTGTATTGGGGATGTCACATTCCCTTATCCACAGCTGATAGTATCCGAATTTCAAATCCAACTTTGAGTACACAGTCGACCCCACTAGCTGGTCGAATAGATCATCAATTCTTGGGATCAAACACTTATTTTTCTCCGTTAGCTTATTCAACTCCCGGTAATCGATACAAAGTCGTAAACTTCCGTCCTTCTTCTTAACAAAGAGGACCGACGCGCTGCAAGGCGACAAACTTGGACGCACATAACCTTGCTCTAACAGCTCTTGAAGCTATACTTTTAATTCTGCCATCTCCTTAGGCGCTAATCGATACGGAGAGCGTGACATAGGTTTGGCACTAGCACTAGCTCAATGGTGAAGTCGATCTCTCACTGAGGCAGGGCTCCAGGGAGATCTTCAGGGAACATGTCATGATACTCAGATACAACTGAGATACTGTCCATACTAGGCTTAGACTTCGAAGCCTCCACTAATGTGAAAAATAGCTCTGCACCTGCACGAACTGCCTTAACCACCTGGAGGGCATACATCAAAGTCTTGCTCGCCCCTTTATGCCCGCAAATATCATCTCATGATCAGTTCCCAATTTTACCTCCTTGCGGTTGCAATCAATGTATGCCCGCTGCTCCGAGAGCCAGTCCATCCCAAAGATCACGTCGAATTCCACTAACGGCAGTAGCGATGCTTGCAAGTCAAACTCTTGACTCCCAATTTGTATCTTTACGCAACAAACTCTATCCACGTGCATTGAATACCTATTAAGCAACAACACATCCAATTTGTCCCTTGCCATCGAGGAAGGTACTCCGATGCGCGATACAAATCTTTCAGACAAAATGTAATACGAAGCCCCTGTATCGAACAGTGCTCTCGCTGGATATCGAAAATCAAAACAAAGCCTTGCACAAGCAGTTATAAGCTAACGTGCAAAAGGGTAATAAATATATAATGTTAATCTGTTTTTAATTAACTCATACCTGTCACTACGTCGTCCTGCTTTATGGCCTCCTGCAGGCTAAGATTGTACACCCTAGGCTGGGCTGGAGCATAGTGGGATGCGGTTCACTCCACCGCCTTCCCATTCTCCTTGTACGTTGCTCCAGGCTTCCTCTCAGACTTTGGACGTCCTATCGAACACTCTCGGGAAAAATGTCCCGGCTTTCCACAATTGTAACAAGCACCTAGGGATCGGCCTGTGGTTGCCCCAGACACACCAGACGAATGGGCTGGACTCAAAGTCTTAGCCTTCTTGTTCCACTTATGGAATTTAGACTTTGAGGAGTTCGACACCTTGAACTTCATCTTCTGCACACCCAAGTCTTTCCTCCCTTGGATTCTCTTCAGATATCTTTCCATTGATCGGGCCGAACTGACCGAGGTTAAGAAACCTTGCATCACAGGCCCAACAAGTAGTACCCTCATGACATCGCGCAGACCTTCAAAGAAGTGGTTAGTCTTATGCTCCTCATCGCCAAATGTAGGGGCAGCGTAACGACCCAAACGTGTGAATTCGTGGAGGCCCTCATCCACGCTACGGGCTCCTTGCTACAACCTTAGGAACCGATTCTCCATGTTAATCCTCTCAACGGAGGGTTGGTATCTAGACAAGAACAACCTTGAGAATTCCTCGATCAAGACATCGGCGAGTTCTCTCCCCACAAGGTGATGCTACTCCAGATCTTCCCACCATAACATTACTTCGCCATCTAACAAAAAGGTGGTTATGGCAGGCTTCTGCCATTCCTCCATTTCCATTGTTGACAAGATTCTCTTAACTCTAGCGAGCCAATCCTCTGCTTGAGTTGGGTTTCCAGCCCCTGTAAATATTGGAGGACTGAAACTTATCACATGTTTAAGTTTTCTTTCTGTCGCTCTTCTTGGCGACAAAGGTTCTACCACTACACATTCAACAACCCTAGGCTCTGCCGCACGAATCAGTTCTTACTCAGTCACAGGTGTTGAGTGCTGCACTTGCCTTACTGGTTGGGTGTTTATCATTGCAAACAACACTTCAGCCACCAGTCTAATGGTTTCTGCTGAAGGAGGGGTTGCAGACACATCATTATGTGCACTACACTCCGCTGATTGCGGATGTTTCGACTCTCCAGCACCGCTCCTAGTCACCTATAATAGCAAAAACCCTTGATTAGGCGACAAACAGATTGTTAAATGCAATAATTGGAACACTCAGGTTCCTCAAAACAAGTGTATTTTCATTCCTAATTGGACATTCATGGGTTCTTTTTATGTTATAATGATGACGCACATACATCTGCTCACCACCCCTTAAAAGAATTCACCCACGAATTCAAATAAGCAAGACCGATGTCATAGTCTGCTACCAAATTGTAACACCCCCATCTATCACATGTGATATAACAGAAGGTTCGGCCGGGGCCCCACGCAATATACCACGGATAGCTAGTGGAGTTACGTATTAATACCAAATTACTGTCAAAGGAACACACGTCCTAACTCAGAGCATTATAGCGGAAGATTTTAAAACAGTTATAAGAACCTAAACCAGAGCATGAATGTCCACTAAAAACCTAAAGTAGGAATGTGCGTACAAATACACAAAGTACTTGGCCTTATGTCCTTACAAGAGTTTACTTAAAGCAATAATTGTCTTCCATACATTGACACGTAGGCCGGTAACATGTGAACATAAAAGTAAACTATTCGCTTTGGCCTTCATGGGCCAGCTCAGCATCAGGGCTTCAACCCACTACTTGCCACTAAGCTCCGTAGCACCTGCAATCAACATCCACCGCAGCAGTGGCAAACAAAAGCAACGGTCAGCTAAAGCTGACCAAATTATAATGATCCCGCCCCTTTACTCAGGGAGGTGATGCTCCTTCCCTGCACTTTATTAGCATAGCCAAACAATGTAGTGAAAGCACAATCATAAGCACACTTCACCACAGGTGTAGGCATGCACGACCACACACCTCGTGCTCTCAGGGCACTTACTCGGTGAACCCGATCCAAATCCAGTCCGTTCCGTGACTCCACCACCGCCCCCAGGACGGCAAACCTTGTGAGCATTTAATCCTTTCATCTGTAGCTTAGAATCACTCTCCAAATTATCGGTAAGTCCCATGTACCATAGGTCGCTTTAACCAAAGCAAATGGTGTGGGTAGGGTTCCACCTGCCTGTTGCTCACTTCGCCACGGCAATTTAGCCATTGGCGGGGGCCAAGTTTCCCCCAGTCCCAAAGTATTGATCATACAATCGTACATAACCCGGTTATGTACACGGCTGGCTCCCAGCCACCGATACGGTAGAAATTCGCTCCTGCCCAGATTTCCGGGTGCACCTTGGAGTTAATCCCCAAGACTCCCTGTTGCAATCTACTATGTAGAAAACCCAAAAACAACCATCGACACAGAGTCTTCTCTGGCTATTCATGCATAATGAAACATCACCGATCCAGACCAACTTGTCCGGGTAGGCTTCACTCACCATGCCTATGTCCGTACTTCGATTCTGGACTCTACAAAAAAACTAGGGGGACTATTCATATCCACCTGAAGGAACACCTCACACTCACCACATACTCGCGAGAGCGGGTTTCCTATGCAGAAAGAAAAAGGACTTCACATGTCCAAGAAGAGAATCGTTACCCTAGAGGTTCGCTTCGGCCACATGAAAAACTAGCCGGATGAAAAGCACCGCAACGGCCTCGCCTACGTGGATTTGGACTCGGTTTGCGATTCAGAGCTCCGAAGCTCCACCGACGGCCAGATTTCTCCTTCTTCGTCTTCTTTGCTCTCCCCTCTCTCTAATACTTTAGAAAGAGAAAGCCTTAAGAGAAATGAAGGTTTCACGCCTACTCCCGGCCTTATAATAGCAAGGACAAATTGGACCCTTGGATCCCATTTGAAGGAAATGAACAGTCATGATTCGAACATAAAATCATTTTCCTGGGCCGAACACGGCTTGTAACATGCCCGTGTCAATGGTCGTGTGCCTCAAGCAACGTAAGAAACCGTCGCGTCCTGACGAGGACATGAGCTTAGTCATGCCTGTGTCAATATTTGACACGCCTGTATCAATCAGCACACGCCCGTATCACGGGGCATGTTCCTCAATCGACATAGGAACCGTAATGTCCCGAATAGGACACAATTTCTTGACATTCCCGTGTCAACTTTTGACACACCCGTGTCAACCAGTACACGCCTGTATTCCAGGCCGTGTTTCTCACCCGACACAGCCTGGCTAACACAGAGCAGGACACGACCCTGGATATGCCCGTGTCTCAGGCCGTGTGCCCAACCTCTAAGGATCGTCGAATACATTTTGTCGACCACACAGAAAATCATCGAACTCGTAGCAGGACACGGTCATGGACATGCCCATGTCCCTGGCCGTGTGACCCTTATCAGGCCCCAGATTGGCCTTAAGAGGCTATTAGTTCATTTTCGAGTTTTGGGGCGTTACAACTGATATAAGATTTTTATAGATCAAGTTGTCCAATAGAAATAAAAAACTAAGAATATCCTAAGGCAGCTAAGGTTCCTTGATAACTATGCCTTTCCCAGAGTATATCTTGGCTTTCACCTCAGGCACTTTGTCCTCAACAACTGCCTTTCCTTTGTCATTCTTAGCTTTAGATTTTACAATAGCTTCTTCTTTTATCCTTTGCCTCTCAAAGTAATGATATGGCTTTGAGAAATATTTGTTGGGCTATATAGACTTAGCAGGAAGCTTTCCTCTCTTCATATCTTTTCTGAATTTTTGAATAACTTCTTGCTGCTTCAAGTGTTTGGCCCATTCCTGTTCTGAATACCATTTCCCTCTGTCTATGATATTAGAATTTATAGCCTTCCATGCAGTAAGAATTATGGATCTGGAGGTTGGACTCCATTGCTCAAAATCAGGTTTAGTCTCAGCTAGTTCTCTAAACCTTTTCTTTGATAACTGAGCTTCTGTATCTGGAGCAGGAGAAGACTTGTCCACTTTCTCATATATTATATTCTTATCTAAGCCTTGAAGAGGATTGTACATGTGTTGGACAGTTTCTTGAATAGATTCAAAATTGGCTGGTGCTTCAGGATGAAAGAATTCAGCGGGAGGTGCTTCAAGTGGAGGTGGTTGACAACCAGATTCAGCAGTTTGATCACCCTCATACCATAGGGGAGGAAAGCCTAAGGTGTCTCTGATATTGTTTGCTATCCAGGTAGCTTGTTCAACACTAGCCTTAATCATTACACTCTCCCCCTTTATGACTTCTCTTTCAATATGATCTCTGATATCATTCTTATGAAATCTTACCTGTCCATCTAGGTAATTGATACCTAGAGTCACAGTACTCTTTCTTTCAGTAAATTGTTTTCCAAATGTTTGTAAGAATCTTTGATGTACTTAATGAAAGATTATGAATGACTTTGCAGTTTGTTATTGATATCTGTGACAGTAGAATCAAGTTTGGTTTCCAAAAAAGTGGTTTGGTTCTTAATTTCTCCCAATGTTATTTCATGCATGACTATCAGATTTTCATTCAATCTATTTTGATTTTCAAGGACACATCCTTGCTTGATTGCCACATCATATTGTAGTTGCTTGGCTTCCTGTTGTTGCTTGGCCAGATAGACTACTGCATGTGCTCCTTTCTCAAAGAATGTAGTCATTTCAGTTTTCAAGAGATTTACTTCAAATCTTATGGACATGATGTCTTGAGCCAGCTGAAATTGTAAATACTTGTTGCTTTCATCGACATACTTCTCAAGATCTTATCTTTGCTTATCAAGCATGATCTGTAGTTGAACTAGCAAAGAGCTATGATCCATTGTAGGAACTAATGGTGGTCCAGATTGAAGATATTGCTTATAGCTCTTGATCCTCTTCTTAATTTCAGAAAATTTACTTTTCTTCAGTTGAGAAGCTTCAACATCCTCAGATTCAGAAGAACTAACCTCTTCAACTTGAGGTGTCTCTTTAGTTTTCTCAATATCAAGGGTCAACTCTCTCTCAATTCTTGTACCTTCCTTATCAATATTGATATTGTTCATTGTAATATCTGCAAGCTAAATTTCAGCATCAGGTATCTCAATATGATAATCTTCAATTCTCTCCTCCTGGTTGTTTGATTCTTTTGACATAAGAACTTCTTCTTCATTCTCTAGGTCATGAACAACATCCATTATTATTGTAGTTATTGTATCCATTGGTAATACATTGAGGTTCTCCCCCTAGCTAGTTCTTTATCTGGAATGTTCTCCCCCTGCACCTGTACACTGGTCTCAGGGGAAAGCCTAGGAGATCTGCCTTGTTCTTCCACTGCATTATCATCTGAACTAAAGTGTACCTCTTCGTCAGAATCACTAGAGGATACAACTTCCTCAACCACAGATTTCTTGCCTTTTACCTCTTTTGTCTGTTTAGGTTTTGATGTCTCTTTAGTCAAGACTCTGTCCTATCTAGATAGGATTCTCAGGTCCATTCTCCTCATATGACTTATCTTAGTACCATTTTTCTGATTGATATTATCTGGGATGACCTTTCCCAAATATAAACTAATTATTCTGCCCAAATTGAGCTTTTGAATTCCTTCTGCAATCTTTTCAAACACTACCCTATTCCAGTCAGTTGTAATCTTGAAGATAATTCTTGTCATCAGGCTAAACATGACTTTAGAAAGCCTGTCATGTGTTCCAGTCTTGCAGAGGAGCACCTTTCTTACTATTTCAGATAAGAATTTTCCTTAGGAATTCATTCCCTTCCTGTTTAAGGAATTTCCAAAACTAGTGGTTGGAGCTAGTCCAGACCAATCTAGAGCCTCAGCTTTCTTGCTTGAATCCAGTTCATCATCATGTGCTATTCTTGGAATCTGAAAGACTTTTGCTAGTCTTTTCGTTGTTATCTTTATCCTTGCTCCATTAACACAAGATTTTTATCTTGTCTGACTTAGGGTTTAATGAGGCATTAGAATAAAATTCAGATACCTCTTTCTTCCAAATTTTTGTTGGTTCTGAAAGAAGATACTCTAGACCAACCTCATTTACTAGGTCAATCACCTTCTTTATATCATCAAAAGCGGAGTTGAATGCGTTGCGCACCAGCTCGTATCCCTCATTGATGTTGTCGTCCATCTTTGGTGCCATTCTTATTGAAAGAACTTGAGTCTGTGAGGTTTCGACTATGGATTTATAGGTCTTAACACACAGTGATTAGTCTCTCAAGATTTCTGGTGAATGAAGTCGACAAAAACTAATACCTCCAATTTATAGTATCAGTCTTTTGAAGGTGAAAAGGCCCGCTGCATTAAGTAATGTTCTCATTATTTGGAAATATCTTGTGTCAACAAAGAAGACCTAATCTGTCGTGATGTGTCGACCTAAGCCGACACAAGGTTTATGTTTCTCGACACAAACCTTAAGGTCTCGACACTAAATTTTAATGTCTCGACACACATCCGCTAATCAGTGTCGACATACAGTCTCGTGTCTCGACACACCTTTTCTAATAGTGTCGACACACACTGTGGTGTCTCGACACACCTTTTATAATAGTGTCGACACACACTCTGGTGTCTCGACACAATCCTTTGACTTAAACAAATTTTATTCTGAATAATATTTCTTGACTAATTAAAGTTTTTCTTATTATTTTTTCAAATATCTGTAGACCTAATTAGTCATCTTTTTAAGAATTGTTCAAACTTTTGTTACAATAAATTGGAAGTATTTATTCAATATTCAACATGCCATGTTTTAATTTAAAATGATTGAATTTACTTTCATTTAGAGGTTTTGTAAAAATGTCAGTAACTTGTCTTTCTGTTGGAGTATATTGTAAACTTATATTTTCTTTTTCAACATTCCTCTGAGAAAGTGATATCTAATTTTTATATGTTTAGTTCTACTGTGAGAAACTGGATTATTAGCAATAGAAGTTACACTAGTAGAATCACAAAATATAATAGATTTACTTAGTTGTATAATGTAGTCCAGTAGTTGATGTTGAATCCACAACAACTATGCGCATCAACTCCCAGTAGATATGTACTCTGATTCTACTGTAGAGATAGTAATACTTGTTTGCTTCTTGCTACTCTAACTGATAAGTCTTTTCCCTAGAAACTAGCAAGTTCCAGAAGTACTTTTTCTGTCTTCTTTACACCCTGCAAAATCTGCATCTGTGTACCTAGTAAGTTAAAAATCACTATTCCTAGGTTACCAAATCCCAAGATTGGGCGTGCCCTTAAGATATCTCAAAATTCTCTTAACAGTAGTATAATAAGACTCTTTGGGGGCATGTTTGATACCTTGCACAGACACTGTTGAGAATATAATATCTGGCCTACTAGTAGTTAAATACAAGAGAGATCCAATGATGCCTCTATATAAGGTTTCATCAACTGGTTTTCCAGATTTATCCTTATGTAGTGACATTATAGAACCCATTGGAGTTCTCATGGTAGAAGAATTCTCCATACCATATCTCATAATCAACTCCTTAGTGAACTTAGATTGGGAGATGGATATTCCATCCTCAGATTGTCTAACTTGGAATCCCAAGAAGAACTTTAGCTCACCCATGCTGCTCATTTCAAACTTGTCTTGTATAAGCCTTACAAATTTGTTATATAGCTTCTCATTAGTAGACCCAAAGATTATGTCATCTACATAAATCGGGACTAAGATGCTTTATCCTTTGGTGTTCCTAAGAAATAGTGTCTAGTCTATCTTTCCTCTAGAGAACTTGTTCTTTACAAGAAAGGTAGACATGGTCTCATACCAGGCTCTAGGTGCCTATTTTAACCCATACAAAGCCTTGTGCAATCTGAAAATATAGTTTTTGTGTTTGGGGTCAACAAAACCTGGTGGCTGCACTACATAGACTTCCTCCTTCAGTGTACCATTTAGGAATGTTGACTTTACATCCATCTGGTAGACCTTGTATCCTTTGAATGCTGCATGGACTAAAAATAAGTGCAAAGGTTTGGTCATAATCTAACCCTTCCTCTTGTTTATATCCTTTAGCCAGTAATCTCGCTTTATTCTTAACTATAATCCCATATTCATCTAATTTATTTCTATAAATCCATTTAGTGTCTATGATATTGTTATCACAAGGTCTATGAACTAGACTCCAGACTTTACATCTCTCAAATTGATTTAGCTCTTCTTGCATAGCCATAATCCAGTTGGAATCTGAATTGGCTTCTTCATACCTTTTAGGTTCTACTTGTGAGAGAAAACTAGAGTATAGAATCTCATTGTGATGTCTACTTCTAGTAGTCACTCCTAATCTGGTATCACCTATTATTTGATCTATAGGATGATCTTTAAGGTGTCTAACTGCTATTGGAAGGTGTCTATCATCACCTAGTACAACAGGAGGATTAGGGTGATTCTCTTCCTCCCCCTGAGGAGTTGCAGTATCTTCTATAGGAATTTCTAAATTGTCTCTAATGTTTAACTCTATGTTAGGTGAGTCCCTTATTTTTAGCCTTTTCATTCTAGAGCTTACAACACCTAGACTAGAGTTGTTAGAGATCTTATTACATAAAATAGATGATTCATCAAACACTACATTAATAGATTCTTCTACAACCTGATGCTTCAAGTTGTAGATCATGTATGATTTGCTATGAATACTATACCCTACAAAGATTCTTTCATAGGATTTCTTTGAGAACTTGGTTAGATAAATTTTCCCATTGTCCAGAACATAGCACTTACTACCAAAAATTTTAAAGTAGGACAGATTTCGTTTTCTGCCTTTCATTAGTTCATAGGGAGTCTTGTTGTGATACTTATTGATCAATGCTCTATTTTGAATATAGCATGCTGTGTTTACAGCCTCAACCCAGAAATATTCTGAGAGAGATGAATCACTCAGTATTGTTCTGTCTGCCTCAATAAGATTTTTATTTTTCCTCTCAGCAACTCTATTTTGCTGTGGTGTTCTTAGAGAGGAGAACTCCTGAAAGATTCCTAGTTCCTTACAAAAATTTGTCATCCTTTCAGATTGAAATTCTGTACCATGGTCACTTCTAAGATTGACCACAGAACATCCCATCTCATTCTGAATTTGTTTGACAAAGTCAGCAAGGATGTCTAGTGTTTCAGACTTTCTCCTTAAGAAGAATACTCAAGCAAACCTGGAGTGATCATCCACAATCACATAGGTATAGGACTTCCTACCCAAACTAAGAACTTGCATAGGACCAAATTGATCCATATGAAGTAAGTACAGACACCTCTCAGTGTCTTTGGACTGAATGTTCTTAAAGGAGACTTTTGTTTGTTTGCATTTTTGACATTCAAGACATAAGCCTTTTTTGGAGCATTTTAGTTGTGGACTATTTCTAACTAAATCCATAGAGAATAGTTTACTCATAGCTTTATATTTTAAGTGAGGCAGCCTCTTGTGCCACTGTACACACAAAGTGTCTTTCTCACTAGCTATAGGACATACACGTGATTGTTCATTAATACTAAGGAAATTTAGAAAGTAAATGTTCTCACTCCTAGTGCCTGACAAGATGATCTCTTGATCACTTGAATTCCTTATCAAACACTTGTCATTGTGGAAAATAATTTCATATCCTATATCACAAAGCTGACTTATGCTTATCAGATTGTGGTTCAATCCTTCCACATAAGCCACTTTAGTGATGGTAACTAGGCCATTTGAAATGTTACCATATCCCTTGGTGAGTCCTTTCTCTGACCCTCCAAAGATGACTTTTGGTTCATTCTTAACTAAAGTGTAATCTCTTAGTAAACTCATTGATCCAGTCATATGCCTGGAACACCCACTATACAAGTACCATATTGGCCTATAAGTGGTACTTGGCTCCACCTGTAAACAAAAATTTAGTTCACCTTAGGCACCCAACAAGTTTTGGGTCCTTGGTTCCTGTTAGGTTTTGCTGTGTGAAACACAACAATCTTTCTAAATAAAGCTTGTTGAAACTTATATGAAGGAGCTGTTGGATTATACCAATAATGTAGGGCAAAATGCCCAACCTTCCCACAAAACCAACACTCAAATTTGTTGTATCTTTTCTTTGGTTGCAGATTTGAAGTTGCTCTTTTGTGCAACACAGAATTGTCATCCAATTTCCAAGGTAGAGATGCAAAATTTACACCCTTACTTTTCAGATTTAGGTGAGATGTACTGGGATCAGCTCCAAGAATTCCTTGGCTTCTTGGATTGATCACCTTTTGTGATGGTTCTTGGCCTATATTGCCTTTTGATATTTGATCCTTCCAACAAAGCTCTTTATTTACCTTACTGGTAGAGAACACAGACATTATGTGTCCAAGAACACATGATCTCAAGCATCTGTTAGAAGGCAGATACTTGACTGGTTGCCTATCTGGACCACTTGGAGTTTTACCCTTGGGTACAAACTTCTTATTAAACTTTTTATTCATACCATACCCTACACCACTTCTAAATGGTGCAGAAAAGGTATCTATGATAGGTAGCACTGACTTAGGTTTTTAGAATTGAGTCAGGAGCTGTGTTTCCTGAGCAAGGTTTGCTTTCAGGTCTTTGATAGTCTTGATCTGTTCTATTATCACCTCTACCTGGCTATCTATCTTGTTAGTTAATTCTAAAAGTTTCAGTTTTCTAGGTCCAACTTTATTTTGTCACTTATCAACTGAGAAGATACTCCTCTCAAGGATTCTAACTCTCTAGCCTGATCCTTAGCAAGCGGTCTGCTTGCAATCAAGGCCTTTAATAACTTCCCATATCTGTTGATAAGGGAGTTAAACTCTGCTTCAATGTCTGAATTATGTTCTTTACTATTAGAAGAGTGTGAACATGATTCATTTTTTGATACAGAAAAAGAATCTGAGGCTAAACTATGAGAGATTGATTTTACCTTAGTAGGATCTGATCAATCCTTATCTTCTTCTCCTGGTTGAGTTTCCTCAATAGCCATCAGGCCCATGAGAGCCTCCTCCTCTTCTGATCCTTATGAACCAGACTCACTGTCAATCAGTGTCAGCTGTCTTTTTGCCAAGAAGCTTTTGTCAGCCATCTTGTGTTGTCCATCCTTCAAGTTCTCTGACTTTTTCTCCTTTCTATTTACTGGGCAAACAGCTATGACATGCCCTTTTATGTTGCAACAATAACACACTATATTAGTTTAATGTATTTATTCTGAGAAGAGCGTTACCTGTTCCCAGAAATCTTCTTCCTGGGTTTCTCTGGATGATTGATCTTTTTGTGAGAAGTGTCTCCAGCTTGACCCTTCCACCTACCTTGTTTTCTTCTCCTTAACATCTTCTTGAACTGTTTAGAGAAGAGAGACAGTTCCTCCTTAGTTAGTTCCTCTTCTGTTGAGGATGATTATGAACACTCAGAAGTAGTTTCCAGTTTTTCTAAGAGAGTTGGCTTCTCTCTGACTTTTCTAGATGACTTAGCCTTTAGAGCCAAAGTCTTCTATCTATTGTGTGCTCCGGCTGATTCTTCTTCAGAATTTTTGAGATTGAGCTGTAACTCATGAGACAACAGCTTTCCAAATAGGTCTTGTGGGTCTATGTTGGCTAAGTTTACCATTTCTCTTATGGCACAGATCTTAATGTCTCATACCTTGTTTAGGGACCCCAATATCTTGTCATTAAGTTCATAGTTAGTAAAACTTCTGCCATAAGTCCTCAGGTTGTTTACAATTCTGAAGAACTTTTCAAAACAGTCATCCATTGAATCTTTCTTATCTTGTCTGAAGGCTTCATACTATTGATTTAGCAGAGATTTTCTTTCATCTCTGACCTCTTCAGTTCCTTCTGTGTAAACTATCAAAGACTCCCACATTTCTTTGGATATCTTACAATGAATCAGATTCTGAAAAGTGGAATCATCTAGTACACTTACTATAATATTCTGAGCCCTCTTGTCCATAGAGGCCAGAATGATTTCATCCTTATCTATTTCCATGTAAGTCTTGCGTGTCTTGATGTTTGCATCAAGAACTGACACGTTCATGGGAATGAAAGGTCCTTCAATCACTATGATGTATATTCTTAGATCTGCTGCCTCCATGAATAATCTGATTCTTTCTTTCCATATTCCAAAGTTTTCTTTGGAGCAGACATGGAGCTTAATGGAATTATTTTCCCTTTGGGCCATGATATATCTTTCTCTATAATCCTTTGGATTCTCACTAGGCTATTATGCCTTTTTTAGAGAACCTCCCTTTGATACCAATTATAAATGTTAACTTTAAGATTACTAATGACCTAGAGGGGGGTGAATAGGTCCAATTTAAATTATGACACCCATTCTTAATAATCATAGTACTACTTTCTTTAATATGGTTAATTCAGTCAGATAATCAAGATATACTTATCAACAATTAGGAAAATAAACACAGCATAACAATTCAGCACACAGCACAATGCATACAGATTTATAGTGGTTCCCCAATTTATGGGTCCACTTTCCCCCTTCTCCTATCTAGAATGAATTAGATTAGGCCAAACTCCTTCTCTTTCCTTTACTCAGATCCTTTGATCTTACAGCTCATAGCCCACCCGGCTCCTACAACTCAGACTTTACAAGTCTTACCACACAGATCACCAAGATCCTACACCTCAAGTTCTTCCCAAGAACTCTACCTCAGAATGAATCCACACTCCTACTTCTCAGGCAACACCTACCCTACACCTCAGAGAATTTCCAACTTCTCCTACCTCAGGCAATATCAACCCTACCTCAGCCTTTATAACATATGCTTACAAAAAAGTTCTCCTCCACTCAGATCTACAGGTAGATCCTACACAATGAGAGTAGGTAAAAGAAAAATTGAATTATAAAATGTCACCCAACAAGAGAGACTGAGTAATAGCTTTTTGATCTGATCTTGATGAATGTGCTTCCTTTGATCTTTGTCAAGATAGATCTGATCAACGCTTCTTAGCTTTTCAAAGCTTCTTGAAGTAGAAATTAGGGTTGATCTAGGCTGGAGAGATGTTGAAGATGATTTTTGATCAGACCTCTCTCCACCTTCTAAATTGTAGTTGATGCTTCAGACTTTTTCTTCACAAAATTATGCTGCTTCTTCCTTTTTTTCTTCTCTCACTTCTTATTTTTTGAAGACTAGATTCCTTTAAATAGGCTCTGATAGGAGTAACCGGCTGATCCGATTAATAACTGACATCTGATAGTTCTGACAGTTGTCAGTACTTCCGTCTTGATTTTTGTACTTAAGAAACATGTCTGCGGAAGTGTTGAACCTTGACTATTAAATGTGTCGACATAAGTTTTGGGTGTCGACATTGCTCTTGTAGTGGTATCAACAAACTTTTGAATGTGTTGACATTGCTCTTCAACTTATCTCGACACAACTTATGTGGAATGTGTCGACATAATTATCTTAAGTCTCGACATAGCTTGAAAAGAGTGTGTCGGCACTTGTCCTGAGTGTCGACACTATTGTCTTTAGTCTCGACATAGCTTGATTAGAGTGTGCCAACACTAGTCCTGAGTGTCGACATAGTTGTCTTCAGTCTCGACATAGTGTGAATAGAGTGTGTCGACACTAGTCCTGAGTGTCGACACAGTTATCTTTAGTCTCGACACAGTGTGTCGACACAGTTGTCCTTAGTCTCGACACAGCTTCCCTTTGTCTCAACACAGTGTATTGACACAGTTGTCCTTAGTGTCGACACAGCTTCTCTTTGTCTCGACACAACTTGTTCAGTTTGTGTTGACACTAGTCTTGAGTGTCTCAACACTTTATACATAGCTTTATTTACCTGCACAGATGAACTTAACATCCATCAAAAACAACAATGTGTATATCATTGAGCTGAGAAGACTTCTTCAAAACAAGTTGATTGAGACAAATGTACTCAACAATTATTCTACGCTCGAAACTCCGGCCGTTGCTATTCGTTGGATTTCTTCGGAGCACCTAGGTTGAGTATTGACTCAATCCCGCAAAGGTATAAATTTCTTTATTGCAACATTACTTCTTGATTAATGCTCATCGCAAGATCCACAACTTACTTTTGGGTTTTCACTATTTTTCCGCTGCGCGCACAAGTGTTATGCCACCCCAGTAAAACCCAAAATTAATTGATGTATTAGAGGCAAGCAGTGCCTTTTGTCATCTAGCGAGCAAATCCAGCGATATTTGAATTTTTGATGACGTCAACATGACTCAGCTCTCGTAGACTTAGCAAATTTTAGACAATCTACTCAGGCATTGAGTGAAGCCTTGTCACTCAACATCAAAGTACTTAGCAGAATTCTACATCTACAGGCGTTGAGTGTGTTGAATGAGCCTTCATCACTCAACGCTTTCTTGACTTTTATAGTCAAACTGTTTATGTGTTGAGTGAGCCTTGATAACTCAACGCTTCTGAACTTAGTTGAATTTTCCTGCATGAAGGCGTTAAGTGCAGCTTCTTCACTCGATGCTTTCTGCCTTTGCCTGGCTACTTGTTGATGCATTAAGTGGCCTGTCTTGACTCAACGCTTCTGTACTTTGACATAATCCTTGTTGAGTAGCCGTTGAGTGAACTGCCTTTACTGAATGCTAGCTTTCTATCTTGGACAATTATTGTTGAGTAGGCGTTAAGTGAACTGTCTTCACTCAATGCTTCTGTACTATTGAAACCCACTTGTGATTTGGGCTAGGTTCACTATTAGGATTGTTAAGATGACAAAACATGTATAGTCTATGGTCATAAGTTAGTCCTATGGTATGGTCAGTCACTTGAGGTTAGATAGTTGGAACCTACCTTTAGAAGACTTCAGAGACAGAAGACTTTAGAGACAAGGCAGTTTAAAGAATACAGAAAAGGCGTTCGACGATTGCTGAACTCAGCTCGATGATCGTCGATCTCAGATCGATGAACTCAGAGTTCCATCTCTGAGTTGAGCTCGACGAAAGTCCAGCTGAGATCGACGAACTGTGATGTTATATCAAAAGTTGAGCTCGACGAAAGTCTAGCTGAGATCGACGAACTGTGATCTCATATCAGAAGTTTAGCTCGATGAAGTGCTATCTCAGTTCGACGAACTTGGAGCTCAGGTCGACGAAATCCTTTCTGAGTTCGACTAACTCCTTTCGGGTTCTGTTAGACTAAAACTTCTCTGCAGTTTCTCAGTTCGAATATGTCAGTTTGATTTCAAGTTATATTATATTAAGACAGTAATACTCTGATAATTAATGCTCAATATTCTCAAGAATATAGTTGTTATCTGGCAACATTAATTATGGATTTCACAGAGTTATTATTTTACCATATTTACTGGGACTGTTAGGGAAATACATTCAAGATAAAAATACCCGTTCCAATTCCCAGAAATTATGCATAAAATTTCAAGGAATTTAAAAATTCAAATGGTTTTGAATCAGCAATCAATATATAAAGTAAATTTTCAGAAGATTGCCCAGAACAAGGAGAAGAAAGAGAAAATTTGCAATCAGAGAAAGATACAAAGAGAGAAACATCTTGTTCATCATTCTTCTTCTTCAAGCTTTTCTTCTAACAACACATATTCAGTTTAAGACCGAAAAGTTCAATCTCTCAGAATAATTTATTGGAAGAAGAAGTTTTCAACCTTGAAGGCCTACACCCTGAAGCAAAGCTTCCACTCCTGATCATATTTATACAACTCATGGGGAGCTTTGACAAAATCAACAATCCACTAGTCTTCTCAGAGATTTGAGGCAGAGAATACAACATCACTTTTATTTTCTTTCACTGTGTACATAGTTATAACTCTCTTCAAAAGTTAAACCTTTTATTTCTCAAGTCACTTGATTAAAAGACTTGGTTTGATTTTTGAGCACTTGATCAAAAGCTCATAGGGTAGCTAAATCTCCCTTAGAAAATAGATTTTGTGGTGATAGGGCACCATATCAAAAACTTATGGTGACATGGAACCTGATCAAAAACCTGTGGTGGAAGGGCACCCGAGCAAAAACCTGTAGTGGATTCCTACTAGGTTGGTAGAAGAGTGGATGTACCCAGGTTTATTGGGGAACCACTATAAACTCCTTGTGTCATCTGGTTGTGCTTTACTTATTTATTTTCTGTGATGTGATATCTCTTTTTATATTTATATATATATATGTATCACCTATTTTAATCCGCTGTAAAAATAAAGTAAAATTTTAAAATGCTCTATTCACCCCGCTCTAGAGATAGTTAGATCTATCCCTCACTTTCAATTGTTATCAGAAGGACTGGTTACTTGGTTATACAAGCTAACACCTGAACCAAAAGAACTGTGATTGATCTTATCTACTCTAGTTGTCTTTTATATCATGGTGCAAAATAAGGTGTATTTAAGCAGCAGACCTCCAATATGCAATCTTGATAAGTTTGCACTTTGGAAGACAAGGATTGGACTTTAAATGAATTCCATTGATGAAGACATATATAATTCAATATTGACAGGTCCCCCACTACCAGTGACAAGTACCAGTGCAGTGCCACCACCTGAGTGGACTAAAGCACAAAAGAAGGATAAGAATTTTGATGCTAAAGCAATGAATATTCTAGCCCAACCTATGTCTGATGACATATTCCAGAAGGTTATTGAATGTACTTCAGCAAAGGCCATTTGTGACTCTCTAAATGCTATAGTAGCAGGGTCTGCTGATGAAAGGAAAGATAGGGGATCACACTTGATCTCTTAGTATGAGAATTTCAAGATGGAAGAGTCAGAGTTAGTTGCAGATATGTATAATAGACTAAGCCCCATAATCAATGAGCTGAAATCTCTGGACAAGGACATCTTATTAGCAGAGATAAATGACAAGATCCTATATTCTTCCCTAGTACATGGGACTCTAGGATTTGGCCAATCAAGGAAGCTAGAATCCTGAATGAGATCTCTACTGAAACCTTGTCGGACAAGCTCAAGTCTTATGAGCAGCACATTAAGACTAGAGAAGCTGAGCAAAGGACTTCCTCTTCAGCAAGGAAAGAGAAAATCATTGCTTTCAAAGCAAGTGAAGAAGCAGAATCCACTCCAGACAATGAAGATCTGTTGAGTCTCTTGTCTAAGAGATTCTACAAGATGGCAAGGAAGGATTTCAAGAGAAGATCTTACAAAAAAGAAGATAAGACAAGGTATGACAAAACCCCTACTAAAGAAATAGTTTATAATTTATACAGGAAACCTGGACACATACTACCAGAGTGTCCAGAAACATAGAAAGAAGACAAAGAAGGGAGAAAGACTCTAGGAAACATTCCAGCAAGCCATCCTCTAGCAAATACAAAAAGTAGGAAAGAGGATTTGTTGCTGAGACTTGGAGTGAATCTGAGTCAGAATATTCATCTAGCTCCAGTGAAGATGAAGAAGAGGCCAAAGCCAGAGAGATATGCTTGATGGTAATCAATGCATCTTGCAGCAACTCTGAAGCTGCTGATTCAGAAGCTGACAACTCAGAAGATGAATCTATATCAAAAGAAGATCAGGTAATTTCATCTTTTGATTTTACTTCTGATCAATTTAAAACTGATTTCAAATTATTATGTAAAGATTTAATTATATCTGAGAAGGAAATCAAATATCTCAGAGAAAAGGTAATTGAATTAGACAATTTGTCTTTAGAAAACCTAAAACTTAAAGAAAATTTAAAAACTGCTAATGAACATATAATATCTTTAGAATATAAAATAAATAAGGCTAAGAAATTTGAAGAATCCCTTAATGGGAGAAGTATCAAATTGATGGATATCAGAAGCACAGTGAATGCCAGGCTTAATGACAAATTGGGCTTGGGAGCTTCATCTAGTCAGCCTCCATTATTACAGAAAAATACTTTATCAACTCCTATAAAATTTATTTTTTCTAAAGGAAAAGAAAAAGTAGATGATATAGATACAACTGCTAAAGTGTCACAAAAGAATCAATCTAAGAAAATTATAAATTCACAAAAGAAAACGAAAAATATTAATAAAAATTATGTTCAACATATTTTGTCGAACCAAGCTCGACAAAATGAATTTGGATCGTCGAACTCAGATCGACAAACTATGAACGCAGATTTTAGGTATAACAATTCGTCTAACTGCGCTCGATGAACTCAATATGGTTCATCGAACCGCGAATGATGAACTTGGGGCGCAGAGAATGAATACTTTCATTCTGTGAACGGACTTTGACGAACTCATCCCTATTCGTCGAACGCAGATCGACGAACCTATTACAATTCGTCGAACCCAGTTTCTTATAACAGAAACTTGAATTCTTTTCAAAATTTTAATAAAACTAAAACCTTTATTAATACTTTTACTCGGTGGATTATTCCTCCTAAGAGATATCATCCACTAGGTTATAAGGACCAACCTGAATTTTCATATATTTCTAGTTATAAATTTGAAAGAAATCAAGGACCCAAGGTTACCTAGTTCAAGAACAACTAATCTTGTTTTGTACAGGCAACGAACTATCCAACCACAAAGGAACAGTGATATTTGGATAGTGGTTGTTCAAAACACATGACATGAAGTAAAGACAACCTAACTGATTTCAAAGCAAAGCTTTGACCAAAAGTTATATTTGGAGACTCCAACTGTTGACAGACAGAAGGATTTGAAAATATAAAAGTTGGAGTTGTTACCTTTAGGAAGGTTGCATATGTAAGTGGTCTTAAGCATAACCTAATATCCATAAGATAATTATGTGATGAAGGTTATCAGGTGTCATTCAATCGGTCTTCTTGTATTATTACTTCTGATAAAAACAAAATTATTTTAACTGGAATTAGACAAGGAAACATATATGTAGTTAATTTCAAATCAGCTAATTCAGAAATTTGCTTATTCAACCAAATTAGTTCAACTAATGATTTATGACATAAGAGACTAGGTCATGTAAATCTTAGGAACATTGCTAAATTATCTAGGGACAACCTTGTTAGAGGACTGCCTTCTGGTTCTTACAAGAAGGAAAGACTCTGCAGGGCATATCAATTAAGCAAAAAAACTAAAAATAGTTTCAAATCCATTAATAAAAGTGATTCACCCAGGATTTTGTACTTACTACATATGGACCTTTTTGGCCCTATTGCTGTACAAAGTTTGGGAGGAAAGTCATACACTATAGTTATTATTGATGACTTCTCTATATTCACTTGGGTGTTCTTTCTGAGAAACAAGTCAGATAACAGATTTTCTTAAGAGCATACAGATTGAGTACTCTACTCAGGTTGCATTGATTAGAAGTGATCATGATACTAAGTTTGAATCTCTTCTCATACAATAATTTTGTGAGAAGGAAGGTATCAGGCATTATTTTTCTGCTCCTAGAACTGCTCTACAAAATGGGGTAGCTGAAAGGAAAAATATAATCTTTACTGAATTTACTAGGACATTGCTTGCAGTTGCTTATTTGCCCCTATCCTTTTGGGCAGAGGCTGTAAGCACAGCAAATTATGTTCTGAATAAAAGTTGAATACATAAACTTAAGGGTAATACTCCCTATGAATTACTTAAGGGGAAGCAACCTAAAGTAGATTACTTTAAAGTATTTGGATACAAGTGTTATATTCACAATAATAACAAGAAACACTTAAGAAAATTTGAAGCCAATGCTGCAGAGGGAATTTTCCTTAGATATTCCCAAGTCAGCAAGACTTATAGGGTATTCAACAAATCTACATTAAAAATGGAAGAATCTGTACATATATCCATTGATGAAGCTAACATGTTTTACAAGGAGAAGGATTCTTCTACCAGAGATACTTTATAGGTACCCTATCTATGTGAGAAGTTGGATGATTTAAAACTTAACCAAGAGTTTACAATGCATCCTTCTTCACAGATTGATGAAGACAGTGAAGAAGAAATTGTTGAAGTAATTGAACCCACAACAACAAATATAATTCCACAAGAGGAATTAGTTCCACAAGTTGTTGATGAACCAACTCCTCCCGCTGATCTTGTCACACTTAGAGATCATCCCATATCTCAAGTGATTGAATACATATCAGCTGGTGTGCAAACAAGGCATCAACGCAATCAAGATCTAAAGCATGCTTGCTTCATTTCTCAAATTGAGCCTCAATCCATAAAAGATGCAGAGCAAGATCCCTACTGGATTATTGCAATGCAAGAGGAACTCAATTAATTTGAGAGGTGTAGAGTTTGAGATTTAGTTCCAAGACCCAAAGACTACCTAGTCATTGGAACTAAATGAGTCTTCAGGAACAAGCTGAATGCATAAAGATTAATTGTGAGGAACAAATCAAGATTGGTAGCCCAAGGTTATTCACAGGAAGAAGGTATTGATTATGATCAAACCTTTACTCTTGTTGCAAGACTTGAAGCCATCAGAATTTTTCTTGCATATGCAACATTCAAGAAGTTCAAGGTCTATCAGATGGATGTCAAAAGTGCATTTCTCAATGGAGAACTAAAAGAGGAAGTTTATGTTGAGCAGTCACCAGGTTTTATCTGCTCAACTCATCCATCCTATGTTTTTAAGCTTCATAAAGCTCTTTATGGTCTAAAGCAATCTCCAAGAGCTTGGTATGAGACCTTAGCTAGCTTTATTTTAAAACATGAGTTCATTAGAGGCATTATAGATAGATCTTTATTTATTAGACATCGTATGTCAAAAATTTTGCTAGTCCAAATATATGTAGATGATATAATATTTGGCTATACCGATTCCAAACTTTGCAAAAGGTTTTCTGACCTGATGCATTCAAAGTTTGAAATGAGTAGCATGGGTGAACTATCCTACTTCCTTGGCCTTCAAGTGAAGCAAACCCCTGATGGTATCTTCATATCCCAGTATAAATATGCTAAACAGCTACTTAAAAGATTTGGGATGACAGATGCCTCAGCCAAGAAAATACCCATGCCATCCAATATTGTAGTTGATTCTGATGAACAGGGCAAGCCAGTTGATATGAAAACATATAAGGCTATTGTTGGGTCCTTATTGTATCTTATAGCTAGTAGGTCATACATTATGTTTTCTATTTGTGCTAGATTTCAAGTCAAACCTAAAGAATCTCACTTTATTTTATTAAAAAAGATTTTAAGATATATAAAGGGTTGTCCTAATCTAGTACTCTGGTATCCTACTGAGTTAGAATTTAAATTATCTGGATTCTCAGATGCTTGCTTTGCTGGATGTAGAGTGGACAGGAAAAGTACATCAGGAACTTGTCAGTTCCTTGGTGATAGACTTGTGACCTGGTTTTGCAAAAAAAAAACTTCTGTGTCCATATCAACTGTTGAAGCTGAATACATAGCAGCAGGTAGTTGTTGTTCAAAAATTTTTTGAATTCAAAATCATCTCATGGATTATGGTTTCAACTTAAATAATTCAACTAACTATTGTGATAATACCAGTGTAATTTCTATTGCACAAAATCCAGTGCATCATAGTAGGATAAAGTATATAGAGATTAAACATCATTTCTGAAGGATCAAGCGCATACCCAACTACACCAAAAGCCCGGACTGTTGGAAAGGGTGCTACTTAATATCGTAAATAAGTAGAAGAGCGCCACGGGTCAAGTGAAGGAACGCCAGACCCAACAATCCCCCCCCGACGTCCAGTACAACCCGTCGGCTCAGAGGTGGAGTTACTACATGGCCCACATGGCTCAGAGGTGGGGTTACCACATGGCCCACATGGCTCAGAGGTGGGATTACCATATGTCCACGGTTGCACGGCTCAGAGGTGGGGTTACCACATGTCCACGGTTGCCTGACCCGCCGGACCCACATAGGTAGAAGGGAAAAATAAGGATTTAATAGCGCCCCCCCCCCCCCCCCCCGGTATTGAACCCGTGACCTGCTCTGATACCAATTGAAGGATCAAGCGCATACCCAACTGCACCAAAAGCCCGGACTGTTGGAAAGGGTGCTACTTAATTTCTTAAATAAGTAGAAGAGCGCCACAAGTCAAGTGAAGGAACGCCGGACCCAACAATTTCATTGGAGATGGTGTGGAAAAAAATAAAATTAAACTTATCTTTATCTCTACTGATTTACAAAGAGCAGACAAATTCACCAAACCATTAGATGAAAAGAAACATCTGCTTTTCCTAAATTAGCTAGGTATGATCAATGGAGAAGCTTTAATTTGATTTTTGTCTGTGGTCGACGAACTGTTCATGTTTCTTTGAACGGAGATCGACGAACTACGAACTCTTCGTGGAGTGTTCGTCGAACGGAGTTCGATGAACCTTCCTTTGAGAAACTTTTCGTAGAACGGAGATCGACGAATTTGTTTCAGAAAATTTTTCGTCGAACGGAGACCGACGAAGTTTGTTTCAGAATTTTTTTCTTCGAATGGAGAAGGACGAATTATTTCCCCCCTCTTCAAACTTAGATTGATGCTTTTATTTCTTTATGAGATTTTTCGTCGAACTGAGTTCAAAGTTTTTAATTTTTCGTCGGATGGAGTTCGTCTTTTCATCTTCTGAAACCTTATAATAGGGTTTTCTTCAAACTCCATCCCGCACTTTCCAGTTCTTTTGCACTTGATCTCTTGTTTTTGCAGGCAAAGGCAATTTCGGCGGCGACCCTTTCCGGAATGAAATTTGATGTCAGTTTCGACATCGACATGGATTCCTTCAGCCAATCCGATCAAGTCTTCAAGAATATCTTACAGCTGTTTGAGACTCAGCAGTTAAGGAAGTTCATGACAATAAGGATAAAGCTTCCAGTGTAGGAGATTAAGGAATGAGTTTATACAACAAAGATTCAGGAAACTGCAGTTCTTATTGGATCTATATCATGACATCAGGTTCCTCTTTCACCAGAAATTTTATCTGAATTTTTTGGGTTTGTTAATGCTGAAGAAGATGATATAGAATTGTCTTATGCTAAATTTGATGATATGCTTATTAAAATGGGTCACTCCCAGGGAAACCCTAACAAAATATTGAAAAAGAACTTGTCTGCTAAATACAAGTTCTTAGCAGATATTGTTGGAAAGGTACTCTTGGGCAAACAATCTGCCCATGAATACATAACCAGGCACCAATTTCTTCTGATGTGTGCCTTGGTGAATTAGAACAGAATTAACTGGGGAGTTATACTGTTTGACTACATCAAGAAGAAAATAAACAATAAAGATGTTGGGTATGGGAGAATACTTGGGCTTTTCTTGCAAGCCAAGTGCCCAGAATTATTGGTATCCCAGACCATATTCATTAATGCTTCCAAGAGGCTTACATGAGCTCTCTTTGGAAGATGGGAGAGGGTTATCACCAAGCCCTCCAGGGCCTCCTCCTCCAGAGCTTCTGAGGACACCAGGGCTATAATAACCACTTCACCAACCCCAGCAGAAGCTCCTGCTCCTCACATTCCCTCTCCTCCTCCTCCATCTCCACATCATTCTATATTTCCTTCATCAACTCCACTTGTTAATGTTCCTACACTTTAACAACCATCCATAATTGTACTTTCTACTTCCATCCCTCCTGTCTCACCATCCAGACCACCATCTCCTCCACACTCACCAATCCACATTTCTGAGGATACACCATCTCCACCTCCTCCATAACATCTACCATCACATATTGATGACATAGATCCACTATTGTCATCACTAAATTTTGATCTACTTTCATCTCCATCTCCACAACACACTCCACCTCTTTCACCTCAAATTCATAATATTTTTGTCTATTGTTCCCAATGTCCCTAATTTGTGAGAAGTCAAACAGGTCAATGCCACACACATCAACTGTATTTGATGTGTATTTAAGTTCTTGAGTGTAGGTTAGTCCATTTCATATTGATTGGACATGTGGACACAAGAAGTGGTTGGTGGACACAACATAAAATCGACTAAGTCCACAGGTGATGAGTGGAGCAAGCACACCCATTGCCAGAGGTATGGATTCAATAGTGTATAGTAGAAATTTATCTAAGTACAAAAGCATTGAGTGTAGTATTCTCACTCAATGCCATATAACATATAGCGTTGAGACCATCTCAGCCTAACTGAAAGTTATCCAAAAAGGATGGCTAAGTACAAAAGCATTGAGTGTAGTCTACTCACTCAACGCCATACAACAAAAGGCTATGAGTTAGGCTGAGTCAGTCTAAGCCTAGAAAAATTGGATAAAAATGTGGCCAAGTCCACAAGAGTTGAGTGTGGTCTACTTACTCAATGTCATACAACTCAAAGCGTTGAGTGTTGTTATGCCAGTCAACTCCACAAAAATGTTGAGCAAAAATTTTACTAAGCCCACAGGCGTTGAGTGTAGCTTACTCACTCAACGCCAGATAATGGAAAAATTCTATTAAACTATTTGGTGTTGAGTGGAGCTTACTCTCTCAACGCTAAGGCAAAAGGCGTTGAGTGTAGCTTACTCTCTTAATGGCAGATAACAGAAATTCTGTTAAGTAGTTTGGCGTTGAGTGGAGCTTACTCTCTCAACGCCAAGGCACAGAAATTTTTGCTAAGGCAAAAAGCATTGAGTGAGACAAGCTCTCTCAACGATCTAAACATTATCAACGCCTTGAAGCAGAATTTTGGCTAAGTCCAAATACGTGGATAGCTTGGCTTTCGTCAAGCTCAGCTTCGTCGAACTGAGCTCAACATTCGTTGAGACAAGCCTGAAGTTTGTCGAACTGAGTTTTGCCTTTCGTCAATCTACGTCTAAAGTTCGTCGAAATGATTTTTATGCTTTTGTTGAACTGATCTTTCCATTCGTCGAACAAAGCTCAGCTTTAGTCCAGCTCAATACCTAGACAGACAGAATGTTGTCTAAGTGTTGTGGCATTGTGTGATACCTACTCGTTCAACGCCTTTGGTACTAATGATTGAATTTTGGCAAAGTCCACAGATGTCGAGTCATGATGACGTTAGTAAAGTCAAAAGTCAACCAAAATTCAATTGTTGTGGAAATGCTGCCAGAGACGTTGGTGGGGCCAGCTGTTGCTATCTTCTACAATTACCAAGGAATATTTCATCATTAAGTGTTGGGGCCCACTCACAGCAAAGAGCCGTTGAAGCGGGAATCAATGGAAAGCATGGGTTGAATTAGCTAAATCTTGGCCATCAATCTTGGTGGTGGGACTCACTGCTCAATTGGGCTTCAAAGAATAAAAAGAAGAAAATCGGCCTGAGCAATCAATCAATTCCTTGTCTAGGTTTTCTGAAAGCGAAAGTGCGGCTGAACGTCATCTTCTTCCTTGCCATTTTCATCGAGCCTAAAGAAGTTGTTCTGCAAAGAGAACCTTGCTGGGAAAGAGGTGGTTGAAGCATTCCCCATCTGCATCAGTAGGATCAGAAGTTGTTTTGAAGCTAGCAGACTTACAAGTTCTGTAGGGAAAAAGGAAGCTGCTTGAAGAAAGATTCTCCTATATACATATTGTCTTCAACAGTAATATCTTGGATCTGACATCTGCTCAGTCCAAGAAGAAGGAGACACAAAGCTTGCTCTGGTGTCTATACATCACATTCTTCATTTCTATTTTTTGTAAAGATTCTTTGTGAATCCGGGGTGTGTAAGCCTGTACTATAAAGGCTAGGTCTTAGTGACCTGTGTGTTTGGATTTGTGCCAGGTGATGGGTCTTTGTGACCTGGTTTGTCTTAGTGCCTATGTAATGCCTCCATTCATCATATGGAATATAACAGTGGGTCCGGCCGAGGCCCCATACCATATTTTATAGACAAACGGCGGAATTACGCATGAATATCAAAATCAAGTTCTACTCGCATCCTAACCTAGAGCATTCTAGCGAAAGCATTTTAAGTTGCAAGAACTCATCACAGTGAATGTCCACTAAATATATAAACCATATATTTATATATATCACCAGGAATATATACAAATACACAACTCTCATGATCTTAAGGCCTTACAAATTGATCTTTACAAATATATAGCTTCATACATCGGCACGCAGGCCGACCACACATGAAATTCAAGATTTCTTCGCACGGCCTTCAAGGGCCTTTAAGCAGCAAGGAATTCAAACCGCTCAATCCAATTCAACCCGTCAACACCTGCAGTTAGACATCCACCCCAAGAGCGGTAAACAAAGAAACGGTCAGCATTAGCTGACCAATTATAATGACCCGACCCATTTCCCGGGGTAGTGGTTCCTTCCCTATATGCATTGCCATAATAACATCTAGCTATCACAACAAGTATGACAAGCACCCGCCTCTGCCAGACGCTTCGTGCTCTCAGGGCACCTTACGGTGGGCCGGACTCCTCGGCACCACCACCGAGCAGAGGTTTTTAACATGTTAGTTGGCCGGTCCTAGTCCACCAACACATATGCTAACGACATTCTGCCCATCCCACTCAGAGGTGCTAACCTCACGACAAACTTGAGCATTTAGATCGCATCTAGATCGACCCACCATTATGGTGCAGTAAGCCAAGTTGGGGCCGCATCCTCCCATGCATTGCCACCAATCGATCTCACAACACAGGTCTAGGTTAACCATTTCCCGTTGCCCAATTCGTCAATAGCGCAGATCTTGACGCGGGTCGGCCTTCCATTTCCTGCTCCATACACAGCTCTCGTAGAGCTGCTTTCCAATCCATTTCAATTCAACACACCCAATATAAGGGCTCATACCAAGCTTTTCAGGTATTCATAATTTGCAAGCATCCATACAATACACAGAGTCTTCTCCAGTTAACAATATAAACATCACCAATCCAGACTAACCATCTGGATGGGCTTCACAAAACATGTCTATGCCGTACTACATATTTCCGGCTCTAAATACAGACTCAACCTGGAATCACTTATGCTTTCCACCTCTTGGTGGAGGATTCCATGCTTATGCATAAAGAAGGATTTTGCTTGCCCAAGAAGGATATCGTTACCATTGACGATCGCTTTGGAGCCATGAACTAGCCGGATGGAAATCACCGCCACGGCCTTACCTCCATGAGTCTGAACTCTGATCTCGATTCGGAACTCCGCAGCTCCTCTGGCAGCCGGCTTCCTTCTCCCCTTCCTTCCTTGCTCTCTCTCTCTTCTCCCCACTTCTTTGAGAAAGAGAAAAGGTTAAGATGAATGGAGGTTATCCATCCATTCTCAGCCTTATAATAGCAGGGAAGGGCCTGGGCCCTTGGATACAAGATGAAGGAAATGAACGGCCATAATTTGCCCAAAAATATCCATTTTGGGCTGACACGCCCTGTGACACGCCTGTGTCACAGGCCGTGTCCCTTAAGTGGCGCACGAACCGCCTTACGCAGAACATGACACGGTCATGTGACACGCCCGTGTCATATAGCTGACACGCCCGTGTCACTCAGTACACGCCCGTATGGCATGGCGTGTTCCTCAAGCAGTACACCACTAACTCAACCCGAGCGGGACACGGCCATGGTACACGCTCGTGTCCCATGCTGTGTGCCCTAAGACACACTCGTATCCACCAGCACACATCCCTGGCTGATCCAGAGAAGGACACGGCCCTATGACACGCCCGTGTCATAGGCCATATACTCAACCTGACTTGCTGCTCGACGCTCATCGAGTGCAGTTCGTCGACTAGAGGAGGATACGCCCTCTGACACGCCCGTGTCGCAGGGCATGTTCCCTCTCGAGAACTTCGTCGAGTGCCTTCCGTCGAGCATGCGACAAGCTGCTCAACCCGAGCAGGACACGCCTTATGACACTCCCCTATCCTAGGCCGTGTCGCCCAACCTAAACCCAAAGTTGGGATTTGGGGTGCAACAGCCTAAGTTGTTGGTCTGTGTGACTTGTGTGGTCCTGCGGGATCGGTGCTGTAAGCTGTTAAGAAGCTGAGTTCTGCAGGGAGAGCCGAATTTAACATATTGTTAGATAGGCGTAGAGGGACAGTGGATGTACCCAAGATTGGAAAACCACTATAAATTTGCTGTGTCGTCTGTGAATGTTCTTAAAAGCTGATCTAATCTAATCAACAGACACAGTAATCTAATAAATAGATTAGAAAACTAAAATAGAGACAAAAACCTATTCACCCCCCCCCCTATAGGTGTAAAGCTAGCCTTGAAAACAAGACTTTCACATACATCTCCACCTCATTCCCATATTCAGGAAGATACTATCCATCCTGATGTCTCAACCTCCAATGTTCCAACACTTCCAACATCCTCAATTCCACAAGTATTCACTTTCTGTCCAACCTACTCCATGCAATCCTCTTCTACTGCCAACCAACCTTCTACATCTACTAATCCAAATGAGTATATGTATGTTTATTTTTATTATATATCAGCAAACATTCTTGAGTTTATTACCCCTACACTCAAGCAACTCATAGCTGAAGCAATTGCTCCTCTGGTAGCTACCCTCTCTGAACTTTCTTCAAAGCTTGCTTCCTCCTCCACTGTCCCTTCTTCTGGGGGCCTGGGTTTAGGACTCTCTGAATCCAGACAGTGGGAGATGTCTAATGAAGAAGCTCAGTAATTCATGAAGAAGCTCCAGCAGTAATTCCAGCTGTTAAAGAAGAAGCTCTATTAGTTCCAGAGGTTGCAGAAGTAGATGTAGAAATTACTTCAGTTTGTACACAAGAAGAAGCAGCAGATTTTTCAACCTCAGAAATCATCATTATTGGTGATTTTATCATTAATCCCATAGTTGATATTTCTTCATTACTTTATTCTTTTAATACAGTTTATAGCAACACCTTACCTGTTTATAGCAATTATTTTAAAGCAATAGTAACTTAAATAGCTCCAATAAGTCTTGTAGTTTTAGAACAACTAAGGACAAGTTTTGTAGTTAATGAGAATATTATAGAGCAAATAACTGATATAGAGCAAAAGGCTTTTTCACCTCCAAATTTTGGCTGGGCTGAATCCCCCATGCCCAATCTTGATGATTTCATGTTTGAAGATCAGATACAGAAATTATAGAGCCACAACCTCAGGCTGAAAAAGAAAATATAGTTGTACAGCCACATGCTGAGATAATAGATACAAATATACAGCCATAGGCTCATCCAATATTCTCTACTGAAATGCTTAAACAGATCAATGCTCTCTATGATGACCCTGCTGAAGAATCTGATGATGATTCAGATGATTCAGAAGATTTTGATTCTAAAAAGAGAAAACTTAAGAAGAAGGTTCCATCCAGGGCTGCTCCTAAACCCTCTCCTCATGCAGATACCCCTTACTATATTTTACACAACATTAATCTCACTCCAGACACTCCTCACTGGATGAGGTATTCAAAGAATGAGCTAAAAGATAGGAAGAAGAGTAGGAAAAACTCTCCACCTCCACAATTTATGAGAGGTCCTCCTCTTCCAGCAGGATCATCAGGAAGTATTTCTCAAGTTCAAAGGTATACAACTTATAAATATTCCAGATCATCTCGCAGCAGCAGTAGACAACAACACAGTTCCCAGGGCAGCAGACAACAACAAAGAAAGCAAAGCAGCCAACAGACATTTGAAGATAATCAGCAAGAAAAATCAAGCCCAGAAAGGCCACTGTCTCCAATATATGATCCAGAAATGGATCCTAATCTTAGAATGGCCAGATTCAAGGAAATTATAGCACTTTCACAGATAAGGAAAGCCAAGAAATAAGGAAAATATACTTCTCAAGATTCAATAATGTCTTCCTACAGGAAGAAAGAAATAGAAAGGTATGACAAGAAAAATCTTTTTAATGTTGATACTTATATGAGTCTCCATCTAGAAGCAATACTACCTAGAGCCACATCAGTAATGATTCTTGGTGCTGAAGACATGAAGATGACTTAAAGAAAAGCAGATGACCCCAAAAGAATAATGGTCTTCTCAAAACAGCTCCTTCAGATAATCCAAAGAAAAACTCATAATTTTTCTGCTCATACATTTTGAATTTTATTATTGCTATATGTATATTCACAAGGCACAATTGTTTATATCTACGAAAGTCCTATAATTCTGTCAGATATTTTTTTGCTTTGTGATTTTCTTTATTTTTATTTTTATAGTAACCTCACTCAAATAGGGGGAGATTGTTGGAACCCTACTTGTGATTTGGGATAGGTTCACTATTAGGATTGTTAAGATGACCCAACATGTATAGTCTAGGGTCATAAGTTAGTCCCAGGGTTAACGTCAGTCACTTGAGATTAGATAGTTGGAACCTACCTTCAGAAGACTTCAGAGACAAAAGACTTTAGAGACAAGGCAGTTTAAAGAATGCAGAAAAGGCGTTCGATGATAGCTGAACTCATCTTGACGATCGTCGATCTTAGATCAACGAACTCAGAATTCCTTCTCTGAGTTGAGCTCGATGAAAGCCCAGCTGAGATCGACGAACTGTGATCTTATATCAGAAGTTGAGCTTGACAAAAGTCTAGCTAAGATCGACGAACTGTGATCTCATATCAGAAGTTCAGCCTGACGAAGTACTATCTCAATTCGACGAACTTGGAGCTCAGGTTGACGAAATCCTTGCTGAGTTCGACTAACTCCTTCCACGTTCTATTCGACTAAAACATCTCTGTAATTTCTCAGTTCGACTATGTCAGTTTGATTTCAAGTTATATTATATTAAGACAGTAATACTCTGATAATTAATGCTCAATATTCTCAAAAATATAGCCGTTATCTGGCAACATTAATTATGGATTTCACAACGTTATTACACTACCATATTTACTAGGATAGTTAGGGAAATACATTCAAGACAAAACTAGTTATTCCAATTCCCAGAAATTATGCAGAAGATTTCTAGGAATTTAAAAATTCAAATGATTTTGAATCACCAATCAATATATAAAGTAAATTTTCAAAAGATTGCCCAGAACAAGGAGAAGAAGAAAGAAAAAAAATCTACAATCAGAGAAAGAGATAGAGACAGAAACATCTTGTTCATCATTCTTCTTCTTCAAGCTTTTCTTCTAGCAACACATTCAATCTGAGACCAAAAAGTTCAATCTCTAAGAATCATTTACTAGAAGAATAAGTTTTCAACCTTGAAAGCATAAACCCTGAAGCAAAGCTTCAACTCCTGATCAGATTTATACAACTTAGGGGGGAGCTTTGACAACATCAACAAATCCACTAGTCGTCTCAGAGATTTGAGACAGAGAAGACAATAATACTTTTATTTTCTTTCACTTTGTACAGGGTTATAACTCCCTCCAAAAGTTAAACTGTTTGGTTCTCAAGACACCTGATCAAAAAACTTGGTTTTGTTTTGGGAACTTGATCAAAAGCTCAAAGAGTTGCTAGATCTCCCTTAGAAAATAGATCTTATGGTGACAGGGCACCTGATCAAAAACCTGTGATGACAGGGCACCTGATCAAAAACCTGTGGTGGCAGGGCACCTGAGCAAAAACCTGTAGTGGATTCCTACTAGGGTGGTAGAAGAGTGGATGTACCTAAGTTTATTGGGGAACCACTATAAACTCCTTGTGTCGTCTGCTTGTACTTTACTTGTTTATTTCCTGTGCTGTGATATCTCTCTTTATATATATATATATATCACCTATTTTAATTCGTTGTAAAAATAAAGAAAAATTTAAAATGCTCTATTCACCCCCTCTAGAGATAGTTAGATCTATCCCTCACTTTCATGTATTTAGATATATTCCTTGTTGAGTAGACGTTGAGTGAACTGCCATCACTCAACGCTTCTCTACTTAGATAGATTCCTTATTGAGTAGGCGTTGAGTGAACTGCCTTCACTCAACGGTTCTGCCCTTAGATAGATTTCTTTGTCAACAACATTAAGGTTTGGACTATACTGTGTTCTCTCAATGCTTTTACTCTTCTGGTGTTTAGTGAACTACTTTCACTAAATGTTTCTAGACTTAGCCAGATTTCTACTTCTCCAGCATCCTGCTTGAGTCCAACTGTCATTGTGACTCAGATATCCTGTCTAATCATGGTATAGTAGACAACTTGCATACACTAAACTTGAGCATACATCAATTAAAATTATGCACTTAGTATTGATGGTGATGCTTCTTCAAATTCAGGGAACATTGAAGGGCAATATTCCCAACAATGGGAGTCCAAATGGATCAGATCCAGTACAAGTTGGGGTAAAGACCGGGATCCGAGAAAAGACATTGATGGAATCGCATGTGCCACTAGATTACAAGAATGTCGATTGAAAACAAAATCAAGGTGGGGCACCATCCAAGCCAAAGCGAGAGCATGAAGAATATGTTGAGGTATATTTATATAATTGGTAACAGATTCTTTATGGGTTTGGTATAGATCCGGTAGACATCCAATAACTCATTGTAGATTTATGGTTACACCTATAAATACCCATGTTATAAGAAACATGGAGGTTATTCCAAAATTGACAGTTATACCGGATGTTTCAAACGCTTTAACATTCTCGAAGTTTTTGAGTGTCCTAGACCTCACTCCCGTGAGTGTGAGTGATTACCCTTCTCCGCCGTTCGGGACATTACTGCGCTGCTCTCCATCTCACGATTCTTCTGCTTGATCTTTGATCTGCTTCACCGATCGTGGATCTGAAAATGTTTCTTTTTCCCGTCGCTAGCCCTAGAGAGAAATCTCTCTCTCATTTTTCCTGTGCTAAGCTGATCACTGGAAGAGTGTTGGTACTGTCTCCTAGGCCTCGTTTGCTGCCTAGATCAAGGTTTGTTGTTCTATCCTGGCGGCTCATGTTCGCTCTTATTTTATCACCATTGAGAAAGAAACTCGCTTCTATGAGGAGAATCACAACATCTGCTTATCGGATCTTAGGAATCAGCCGCTGCCTGTTCTTGTTTTCTACTCTCACATGATTCTGACGTGGCTCTAGTGTGAATTCCATTACTCTCTCTGACTCTAGTTTTTTGCACCGCTTAAGAACGCGTGGATATCCATCGTTTTCTTCTGTGCCGACAAGAGGGAGGGGATGCTTCCTATTTTTCGTGTGAAATCACAGCTTTGCCGCTCTAGAGAAGGAGGTCAGATCGTCTAGATCTTACTCGCTGGTATTGTAAATATTCATTATTACTGCAAGGAGAGTTTTTCACTCACCAGATCTACCCGTGAGGGATGTCGTTGATAGTAGAGAGGGGAGGCCCTTCTGCCATTGATCTCTCCAGAACATGATACTGCTCCTTGTGCTTTCAGAGAAATATTAAGGAACTTCAAACTAATGTGGCTAGTCCATTCTGCTTCTTGGAGCTTGGAAAGGGACATACAATGTCAAAGGGAACAACCTCTCCTCTCTTGTTCCGATGATCAAGCTGGAGAAATTGTCAAATTCAAAATTCAGTGCCTGGAAGCGGAACGCCTAGTTCAGTATGAAGTATTTAAATATTTTTTACACCGTGCAATCTAATTTTGCATTTTGTATAGGAGCAGCAGATAAGGATCCGTGGATCAGCGACGAAAACTTTTGTCGTGACTACCTCTTAAACTGTCTCTCAAACAGACTAGCAGAGACCTACAACAAGATGAAAAGTATAAAGAAGATCTGTGATATATGCTCTAGAGAAATTTCAGTGAAGAAGAGAATATTTCAAAGACGCAACTGGTGGATGAATTCATGATTTTACCTTCGATGAAGACAAGGAGATTCTTCCCCAAGTTGCAGACTTTGAGACTCTTATAGACAAGCTCAATAGTGAGAACCTTCCATTGCTAGATAGTTTTGTTGCAGGAGCTATCATGTTTAAACTCACATCGACATGATACTCTTTCAAAACAAATATGTATCGGAAGAAGACATGAGTTGGTCTTAAAGACCTTAAGCGATTTTTTTATATTAAGGACCAGACTAGACACGCTTTACAGATGGTTAGTAAGCAAAAATATGTTACTAACATGGTCACGAATCCTAAGTTAAAGCCTAAGCTTGGGAAGACTAAACTGCCCATCAATGCACTAGCAAACGAATTAAAAAAAAATTAAAGACAAATGCTATGACTTCAACAAGTGTGGTCACTATGCTTCTAAATGCAGACAACCTAAAAAGAGTGAATCCAGCACACCCAAATCTGATAACAAAGCAAACATGTTTTATCAGACTGCGTCTGTCAACTTTGTTATCATGGTTGGAAAAGGAAAGGTCAATGCAAAATGGTGGCTAGATTCAAGTGATATATGCCACATTTGCAACAATTTCACACTACTAAAGGATGTCACTGCAGCCAAAGAAACAGTGATTGTTGTGAATGGAGACATTTTAGAGGTACTCCAGACTGGGACTGTGGATTTGCTACTCTCTTCAGGCAAGCATTTGATTTTGAAAAAATTAAATTTATATCCACATTAGCTATTAATTTAGTTTCAACTATCTTGTTGTGCGATACTGGTATGTCTTTTAACACAAGTGATGGTAGAATAACCTTAATGGTTAACTCGAATTACTTTGGTTGTCCATACGTCTTAAAAGGGAGGTATAGTATCAAACTCAACAACACTGCTCTACTAATGGGAGAGTCGATCAAGTCAGATATTATTTTGAGTTAACATCGATGGAGTATCTCATCTTTAGGCTAACCATAAAATATTAAACAACAGAGTTAAAGTAGACAACAGGTCAAGACATCGAACTCGATCACATCGCTCTACTAATATAAGAGTCAATTTAGTTCGACATTATTTAGGGTTTGGCTCGAAGGAATCTCTCATCTACATACTAACTCTAAATTATTAAGTAGTGGAGCTAAAATAGATAACATGTCAAGACATCAAACGCGACCACACTGTTGAAGTATTAGACCGGGCGGCCTGGCAGTCTAGTCTGGCAGGTTGTTGACCGCGTGGTCTAACAGTTCCCTTCCAGCAGGTTCGTGTTCAGACTGTTGCTGTTTGTAGTCCGAGCGGTCTGGCAGTCTCTCTCAGAAGCTTGGAGACCAGGCGGTCTAGCGGTCTCCTATTGCGGCATGTTCTCTTCCTGCTGGAGTTGCCGAGCGGTTAGCCCATTTGTCTAACCGCGCGGCCTGTGCAGTCTCTTTAATTTTTAGCCGCTCAGCCCTGTACATTTTTAGTCTCATATTGTTTGTTTGTACTCTCTCCTATCTCCTCCATTATATAAAAGAGAGGTCATACCTTTGTAAATGATATCTTTTTGGATAATAAAACTTTCAATTATTCAAATTTCTGCATGTTTGTTAACTGCTTGTTAGTTGCGTGTTTGATACTTTTTACATGGTATCAGAGCCACCTACCCTCACCGTTGGTCGGGGTAGTTCCTACTTCTCTCTTGAATCTCCTCTTCCTCCTGATGTCTCTGTTTCTCCACCACCTCTCTCAGTTCCTTCCACGCCTATCGACGTCTCCTCTCTTACCTCATCTCGTCCTCCGTCTCCTCCTCTGTCCGTCTCGCCCCCTACACCTTCTCCCTCTTCTCCGCAACCGTCTCTCTCTAGTCCCGGGCCAGCCTTCTCCGCCACTGATGCTCCGGTCGCTGAGGCCCGAGTCGACCTGGATCTTCCCATTGCTCTTCGCAAAGGGGTGCGGGCATGTACTCAACACCCGCTTGTGCAAGTTGTTTCTTATGATCGGCTTTCTCCTTCTCGCAGGTGTTTTGCCTTGGCTATCTCCGCTACTACCACTCCCCGCACCTACCAGGAGGCTCTTGCTATTCCTCATTGGAAATCTGTCATGGATGAAGAGATGACTACTCTTACTGAAAGGGGTACCTGGACCCTTGTTCCTCCACTAGTGGGTACTGATGTGGTTGGCTATCGCTGGGTGTTTGTTGTGAAATTTTACCCTGACGGCACTGTGGATAGATACAAGGCCCGGCTGGTGGACAAAGGCTTCACTCAGACTTACGACATTGATTACTTTGACACTTTCTCTCCGGTTGCTCGCCTCAGCACCATCCAGGTTCTTCTCTCTGTGGCTGTCAACAGGGATTGGGCTATTTTCCAACTTGATGTCAAGAATGTCTTTCTCTATGGGGATCTTCAGGAGGACGTCTACATGGAGCAACCTCCTGGGTATGTTGCTCAGGGGGTGACATGGGTATGCCGTTTAAAGAAGGTCATTTATGGACTAAAGCAGAGCCCTCGGGCATGGTTCGACAAGTTCAGTGGCATTGTGGCTACCATCGGCTTTGCAAGGAGTTCGGCCGATCACTTCTTATTTATTCGCAAAACCACCTCGGGACTGGTGGTTTTGGCAGTGTATGTGGATTATATTCTTCTTACTAGTGATGTCCAAGCTGGGGTGGACTTGACGAAGAAAAACCTCCGTCAACACCTGGTCACCAAGGATATGGGCTCCCCAAAATACTTTTTGGGGATAGGAATCTCTCGGAAGCTTGACTCGTTGGTTCTCTCCCAACGGAAGTATGCCCTTGATCTTCTACAAGAGGCGGGATTGATAGGTGCCAAACCGGCCCGGTTTCCCATGGCTATTGGAGAAGACAAAACATGGACGGATGACTCGCCTCTTCTATCTGATGTCACGAGGTGCAGACATTTGGTAGGCAAACTCATCTATCTCACGGTGACTAGACCTGACATCTCCTATGTTGTAGGCAAGGTTAGTCAGTTTATGCAAGCTCCTAGGGAGTGCCATCTTCAGTCGACCTTGAAGATTTTAGAGTATGTCAAAGCAGCACCGGGCAAAGGGCTAATCTTTCAGAGGAATGGTCATCTAAGGGTTGAAGCGTGCTCAGGTTCAAGCTATGCGGATGATAAAGGCGATTGTAGATCCACATCAGATTTTGTACTTTTGTTGGAGGAAATCTTGTGAGTTGGAAGAGCAAGAAACAGTCTGTTGTCTCCAGATCCAGTGCAGAATCTGAATACCGGAGTATGACGTCAACCACGTGTGAGTTAAAGTGGTTGCGGGATCTCACACTTGACCTAGGAGAGGTCTATGACTATCTTCTTCCTATGTTCCGTGACAACAAGACCACTATATACATATCCAAAAATCCGGTCTTCCATGAGAGAACAAAACATATAGAGGTCGACTGCCACTTCATCCGGGAAGAGATTTTGAAGAAACAGATTTGTACTCCGTTTGTCACCTCCGACAAAGAATTGGCGGATATCTTCACAAAGCCAGTCTCTACTTCCTTCTTCCACATTTGTGACAAGCTGGACATGATTGATATCTATGCTCCAGCTTGAGGGGGAGTGTTGAAGTATTAGACCGGGCGGCCTGGCGGTCTAGTCTGGCAGGTTGTTGACCGCGCGGTCTAGCGGTTCCCTTCCAGCAGGTTCGTGTTCAGACTGTTGCTATTTTTAGTCTGAGCAGTCTGGCGGTCTCTCTCAGAAGCTTGGAGACCGGGCGGTCTAGCGGTCTCTTATTGTGACATGTTCTCTTCCTGCTGGAGTTGCCGAACGGTTAGCCCAATTGTCTAACCGCGCGGCCTGTGCGGTCTCTTTAATTTCTAGCTGCTCAGCCCTGTACATTTTTAGTCCCACATTGTTTGTTTGTACTCTCTCCTATCTCCTCCATTCTATAAAAGGGAGGTCATACCTTTGTAAATGATATCTTTTTGGATAATAAAATTTTCAATTATTCAAATTTCTGCCTGTTTGTTAGTTGCTTGTTAGCTGCGTGTTTGCTACTTTTTACACACACCACTCTACTAATATTAGAGTCAATCAAGTTCAACATTATTTAGAGTTAGCCTCGAAAAAATCTCTCATCATTGTTTGTGAGATTATAGTTGATACGCTCTATATCAAGTGATAGATTGTTGGAATTTTGTGATTTAGAAGTAGTCAATGGATTAATCTAACTGCCAACGTGATACAGACCTACATGATTGCGCATAAGGATGTGTGTGGAAATTGGAGTGATCGAACGCACTAATTTATGAAACAAAGTTCTAAATATGTATATTTGATATATGATATATGGTAATAGAGACATGCCCGCAGTACACATCCGTGTGTTAAGGGTGTGTTAACTCAAAAATGACAGGATAGTAGTTGGTGGAGGTTCTGTGGAAAAAGGCTCGACTTTGAAATGACACGCCCGAAGGACAAGGGTGTGTCAGAAATTACACACCCCAGAGCCACATGGTGACAATTTTACATGACCATACATGAGCTTTGGGTGATACGCCTGAAGGACAAGACCGTGTGCTGATAGCATGGTAAACTAATTTTTCACATGGGTTCATCCTTTTAAATAAGTCAAGTTATCCTGAAAAACCATTGTCTGATTTGGAGTTTTTATTGTTGTAAAGTGAAGATGAATACATCTCCACAAAACAAAACTAGCATTTTGCGTAGAGATAGATGATCATCTTTCAACCCCGAGCTTCTTGGATAGCCTATGAGGTCTTTTCGGAGTTTGTGTGGATACCTTTTAAGACGTAGATATTATTCTGCGTTTGGTCTCAAACATGAGTCATTTGTATGGAAATTTGATTTCGATGGAGGTAATTTTGTTTCTTGATTTGTTGTGTTTCACATGAATCTTATCGAGTGTTTCATGTATTTTTGTTATGCATTTAATGCCCATGAAAAGCTCAAACCCACCAAACCGGTAGAACTAATAATTTTTGGGTTTTAGCATATTAATTGTTATTAAAATAAAATATTTAAAATTGCATAATAAGTATACTAGTGTTTTTTATTTCCACATAGTTTATTGTCTGAATGCGACGTCTTGGCAAGGGCTACTGCATCTCCAAGACTTGGGTGTAGTGTTAAATAGGCGAGAATCCTAGTAGTATGGTGCAAATGCGACGTCTTGGCACGAAGCACTGCACCTCCAAAATGACTTGTGTGTACTGTTAAAAAGGTAAAAGTGTAACAGCCCAAATTCGGAAATTGGCAAAAAATTGGGTGACACGGCCTGGGACACGGGCGTCCCAGGGCGTGTCCCGCTCGGGTTGCGTAGTGAGGCGCGTGGTCGATGATTTTTCGGTCGACGAAATGTTTGGGTGGTCACGCCCTGTAACACGGGCGTGACAGGGGGCGTGTCACATAGATTCGACGATTTTGCTTGTCGATCGTCGAGTAGCGATCGTCGAGTAGGGGTACACGACCTGTGACACAGGTGTGTCACAGGGCGTGTCCCGCTGTGTCGAAAGTTCGATGATTTTCTCTCGAGTAGTTCTCGTGTAGGTCGACGAGTACTCGAGTAAGAGGGGGTGACACGGGCGTGTCATCCCTGGACACAGGCGTGTCATATCTGAGTACTCGAGTAGTTGGTTTTCTCTCGAGTAAGTCCTCTCGAGTAGGTCTCGAGTGGGTTACACGCCCTGTGACACGGGCGTGACTGGGCTGACACGAGCGTGACATGGACGTGTCATCTTGGCGTGGATAAGTTTGGATAAGTCAGTTTGTGCACCGCTTTGGTGGACACGGCCTGTGACATGGGCGTGTCACAGGGCGTGTCAGGGCCGAAACATAATTTTTCAGTATTTTTCTGGCCGTTGATTTCTTTGTTCTGGATCCAAGGGATTAGGCTTTAGCCAGGTGGATTTCTGGCCGAGATCTGAGGTTTTTAATCCCTTCTTCTTCTTCTTCATCTCATTTCAAGAGAGTGAAAGAGAAGGAGAGAGCAAAGGAAGGAAGGAGGAAAGTATAACCAGCTGCTGGATGAGTTGTGGAGTGCAGAGCGAAGATCCGAGAGTGGATTCGTGAAGGCAGAGTCGAGGCGGTGACTTCCATCCGGCTACTTCATGGCAGCGTAGCGATCTTCGAGGGTAACGATCTCCTTCTTGGACATCGAAGTCCTTTCTTTATGCATGTGCTTGGAATCCTCCACCAAGAGATGGATTTCAGAAATGATTCCTTTGTTGAGTCTGCATCTAGAGCCGGAAGTGTGGAGTACGGCATAGGCATGCTGTGTGAAGCCAATGTGGACGGGTAGTCTAGATTGGTGATGTTCATGGGTAAACCGGAGAAGACTCCATAGATTTGATGATATGCAAAGAGATTTATGCTGTGATGAATGTATGGATGTAAGGAGGCTTTGGTTAAGCTCCTGGTTGCAGAGAGATCAATTGGTAGTGTGCCCGGGAAGTGAGTACCCGACCGACTACATCACAATGGTGGGTTGATATGGTTAGAAGGGATCGATTGGTGGCATGACCCGGGAAGCGAACACCCGACTTGCTGTACCACAATGGTGGGTCTGTTGGGTACATTGGAATATATGTACCTGATTTGAAGAAGTCTCACCCTACTCAATGATATACATCATGGTGTATTTGATGTGTTTTTGAGTTGATGTGTGCAGGTTAAGTAATTGCAGGGAAAGAATGAAAAGTCTCTAAGTCCATGTGTCGACACCCAGAAGAAAAGTGTCGACACTTAAGAAGACTTGTGTCGACACCTAGAGAAGCAGTGTCGACACTTGGAGTAATTGTGTCGACACCAGAAATACAGAGTCGGCACCAGAAGAAAAGTGTCGACACATACAGGCTATGTCGACACTCAATGAAGAAATGTCTACATAATCAGTGTCGACACTTAGAAGCAGTATCGACACCCAGAGGAACTTTGTCGACATCAAAAGTGTCGACACCAGGAGGCTGTGTCGACACTCAGCAAATTTCAACAAAGTTCAAGTACAAGTGTCGACACTAGGAGGCTGTGTCGACACTCAGCAAATTTCAACAAAGTTCAAGTACAAGTGTCGACACTAGGAGGCTGTGTCGACACTCAGCAAATTTCAACAAAGTCTAAGTACAAGTGTCGACACAAAGGAGATGTGTCGACACTCAGCCAAAGTCTCAACACATGAAGAATGTGTCGACACAAAGGAGATGTGCGACACTCAGTAAAAAGTATCAACACAGAAGGCATGTGTCGACACCAAGGAAATGTGTTGACACTTAGCAAGTATCAACACAAGAAGATGTGTCGACACAAAGGAGTTGTGTCGACACTTAGCAGAAATCAACTAAGTATCAAAGAAGAAGGACTTGTGTCGACACACATGATCAGTGTCGACACATTCTGAAGAAGAAGTGTCGAGAAGTAATTTCTACAACAGAAGGAGTTGTGTCGCCACCATGAAGGCTAGTGTCGACACTTAGTCTACTTGTGTTGATACTTAGTCTATCAGTGTCGACACTTAAAGACTGACTGTCTCGACACTTTCAGACAGTTACAGAGAATTCAAGAAGTGACTGGATGACTTGACAACTGCCATTCCAGCCGGTCTACTGCAACTGTCAGAGCTGTCAGAAAGTTGTTAGGAACCGGATCAGCCAGTCTCCTTGGAGAAAGTCTATATAAAGACCCTTCTCCTTGACAGATAGAGAGATAGATTAAGAAGATCAAGCAATTCATTGAAGATATAACAACACAACAAGAAGAAGACCTTCAAGTGAAGATCTAAGAAGTTGGAGAGAGAGAGAGCTACTTCCAAGAAGACAGCTGTTGAACCAGGCTGTGAAGAAAAGTTTCAGATTGAGATCTGATTTTTAAGTCAGCAGTGATTGAAGATCATCTGCATAGAGAATCAACCCTACTGTGTTCTAATTAAAGAAGCTTTGAAGAAAGCCAAGGGAGGTTGATCTCAGCAAAGTTCTTTCAAGAACTCTTCAAGAAACCAGACAACTCTTCTCTCTCAATCAGAGTTGTGGTTATATACTTTTTGATTTTAATTTCTTGTAGGATCCTAAGGGATCTGAGTTGTAAGCCTGAAATTATAAAGGCTGAGTGGTAGGGCCTTTGTGCCTGAGTGTAGGAGATACTTTTCTCTGAGTGTAGGCCTTGTTGAAGGCTGAGTGTAGGCCTTGGTGAAGGCTGAGTGTAGGTCTTGGTGAAGACTGAGTGGTAGGGCTTTGAGCCTGAGTTGTAGGAGTGAGATCACTCTGAGTTGTAGGAACCTGTTTGAGGTTCTGAGCTGTAAGATCTGAGGATCTGAGGAGTAGTGAAGAAGTTTGGCCGAATCTAGTACACTACTAGATAGGCGAAGGGGGAAAGTGGATGTACCCAGAGCTTGGGGAACCACTATAAAAACTGTGCGTACTCTGTGTATGTGACTGATTCTGTGTATGCTGTTTAAAGTTCTGTGAATTCTGTGATTAATTCTGCCTAAAAGTTTAAAAAGATTAAGGTCACCTATTCACCCCCTCCTCTAGGTGATTAGGTACAATTTCTTTCAAGTAGTATCAGAGGGAGGTTACTCAAAAAGGACATAACAGTCTGAGTACTGTTCCTGTTGGCAGAATCAGTGGTAATCAAAAATCAAGAAAATGGGTTCCACTGAGAATCACAAAGAGCTAGGATGCATGAAGTTGTCAATCTGCAGAAAGGAGATCTTTGGAATTTGGAAAGAAAGGGTTAGACTTTTTATGGAAGCCTCTGACCCTAGAATCTATATCACAGTCAAAGAAGGGCCATATGTGCCAATGAAAGTATCTGTCCTGGATGCAAATCAGAGAACTCCTAAGGACTATTCCGAGATGACTAAAGATGAGATTATTCTGGCCACTATGGATAAGAGGGCTCAGAATATTATTATAAGTGTAATAGATGATGCCACATTTCAGAATTTGATGCACTGTAAAACTTCTAAAGAAATGTGGGATACACTGATAGTCTATATGGAGGGATCAGAAGAGGTAAGACAAGACAGGAAGACTTTATTGAATTAAGAGTATGAAAGCTTCAGACAAGGCAGGTCTGATAGCATAACTGAGTGCTACAAGAAATTCTATAGGATTATCAATGAGTTGATGTCTTATGGAAGAGAATTCAGCAACTATGAATTGAATGATAAGTTCTTGAGATCCCTAACTAAAGACTGAGATACTAAGATTTGTGTTATAAGGGAAATGACCAAATTAGCAGACATTCCCCCTCCAACATTGTTTGGAAAACTGTTATCATATGAGATGCAGTTAATGGTAAGGAAGGAGGAGGAGAAGACTACAAGAGTTGAGCACAAAGAAAGAGCTGTGGCTTTCAAGACTGAAGTCACTAGGAAATATAAAAGCAAGTCTCCATCTCCACCTCCAAAAGTTGCTGAGACAGAGACAGATGAGTCAGAAAGCAAAAATTCTGAAAGTAGTGAGAGTGATGAAGACTTTGCAGCTTTCACTAGACATTTTCAGAAGTTTCTAAAGAAGAAACAGTGGAGGTCTAAGCCATCCACTTCACAGAAGTCATCAAAGAATGACAGGAGAAAGCCCAAGTCAAGTAAAACTGCATCTTCAAAGATAGTTTATTATTGTTGTAACAAACAGGGACATGTTGTTGCTGACTGTCCAGAGAAGAGGAAAGAGTCAACTGATAAGAAGAAGACTCAGATCAAGGGCAAAAAGGAAAGGTCCTTTGTTGGTAAGAAGGACAAAAGTCTGTCTGATATGTCTTCTTCAGAAACTAATTCAGAAGCTGAAGCTTATATTGGACTGTTTGCTGAAGAAGAGGAAGATGAGTTCATCCAGTTAATGAACTCTATATATGAGCATGAGGACAATCAGTGTCAGGGACTGATGACCTTATCAGAAGGAAACAAAATCCAGGATCAGCCTGGACCAAGTCAGGTACAAAATTATTCTACTAGTTCAATTTCTAGTACTGAGTCAGATTCAGATACATCAGCATCAAGTGATGTTAGTGGATCTGAATCTGAAGGAGACATTCATCAGTTGATTGATGAATATAGGGTAGTGTTGCAAGCTTTGAAGAAAAGCAAATCCTTGGCCAAGAGTCAGGCTAAGGAGATTGACAGTCTTAAAGTAGCTGCAACAGATTTTGATAAGTTGATTGATCAGAAATTAAATGAAATAGCCAGACTGAAGCACATTACTGTTATTCAGATGGGTACTATAACATTTAAAAATGATCAAATCAGAAATCTTTACATTAGTCTTCAGAAAGAGAGAGATATTGTAGCAAGGTTTTCTAAACCAAAATCTGTTCTACCTTTGATAGATGAGTTTGTAACTCATAAGGGTAAAACTGGATTAGGGTTTACAAAACCTGCATGGACTGTAAAGTCCAAGTCTAAGGGCAAAGCCCCAGTACTCAACAAGCATCCTGCTGTAGATAAAACAACCAGGGTTGTACCTAAACAAAGGTACAACAGATTTGAGTGCTGGTGTTGTGGCAAGGTAGGCAACTTTGCCATAGATTGTTGGCACAATTCCAGTGCCAAGATGGGTAGCAAACTGCCTGCTAGAAAAGCTACAGATAGTTTTGTCAAGAGTCAGACTAACTTGCACCAAGTACCCAAGAAGTTTTTGGGTTCTAAGGTTAAGTAATCTGTTTTGCAGGTAAGTCCAAGTGGCCATGCCCCAATATGGTACTTGGATAGTGGATGTTCCAGGCACATGACTGGAACTAGGGGATTGCTGAATGACTATACACCAATCAAGGATGGTCCTAAAGTCACCTTTGGTGGTTCTGAAAAAGGAATCATCAAAGGCTTTCGTAACATTTCTAGCAACCTTATTACAATTACTCAAGTGGCTTATGATAAAGGTTTGAAACACAACCTCATTAGTATAAGTCAGCTAAGTGATTTAGGATATGACATCTCATTTGTCAAAGATGGTTGTCATATAAGGAGGTCAAATGATCAAAAGATCATTTTGACAGGTTATAGGAAGAGAAATGTCAATTGTCTAGACATTATGTGTGAGAACAATGTTTCTCCTGTGTGTCTTGTAGTTGATGAGAAAGTCTCTCATTGTGTCAAATGGCACAAGAGGCTAGCCCATCTTAACTATAAGACAATTAGTCAACTCTATAGTAAAGAGTTAGTGAGGAATGGTCCTCAGGTTAAGTGTATTAAGAATTGGATATGCTCAACTTGTCAAAAGGGCAAGCAGACCAGATCCACCTTTAATAGTATTGAGAACAAAGATGTTGTGAGGTGCTTATACCTCTTGCATATGGATCTTTTTGGTCCTATGCCAGTTCACAGCCTAGGTAGGAAGGTCTACACATTTGTGGTTGTAGATGACTACTCAAGGTTTTCCTGGGTTTTCTTCCTTAGACAGAAATCTGAAACTCCAAGTATCTTATACAGTTTTGTTAAACAAATTCAGAATGAATTGGATAGTACAGTGGTCAAAATCAGAAGTGATCATGGTACTGAATTTCAGTCTGACAGTATGACAAAACTATGTGAAGAATTTGAAATTTTTCAGGAATTTTCTTCACCAAGAACACCTCAGCAAAATGACATTGCTGAAAGGAAAAATAGAACCTTGATAGAGGCTGGTAGAACCCTATTAAGTGACACATCTCTCCCAGAATATTTTTGGGCTGAGGCAGTAAACACTGCATGTCATGTAATTAATAGGGCTACTATCACCAAGAGTCACAATAAGACCCCCTATGAGATTGTGAAGGGCAGAAAACCAAATCTATCATATTTCAGGATCTTTGGTTGTAAATGTTATATACTTAACAATGGAAAGTCTTACTTAACCAAGTTTGCTGCCAAATCCCAAGAGGGGATCTTTGTTGGGTACAACAACAACAGTAAGGCTTATAGGGTCTACAACTTGATTACTCAAGTTGTAGAAGAGTCAGTACATGTAGTGTTTGATGAAGCTAGACTCATTAACAATGAATTGTCTAGAAGTGTTTGCAGCTCTACAGGTGTGACTGAGAAGATGGACAAGCTTACTATTGAAGAAGGATCTACTGCAAGTCAGCATGTGGATGATAGTGGCTGTTGTCCAGGGGGAGTACAAGATACTCCAGTTGATGAAGAAGATCAAGAGGAGCTGCTGAATGAAGAAGCTGTAGGTACACAACCAGAAGACAGGCTGCCTCCAGCTAATAGACATTTAAAAGATCATCCAACCAATCAAATTATTGGTGATCTCAGACAAGGGGTACAAACAAGGAGCAGAAATCTAAGTTCAGTACTCTACTCCAGTTTTCTATCCCAAGTAGAGCCAAAGAAATTTGAAGAAGCCATCCTAGACCCTCATTGGATTGAGGCTATGCAAGAGGAGCTGAACCAGTTCAAAAGATGCAATGTCTGGGAGCTAGTTCCTAAACCAAAAGACCACAACATTATTGGGACTAAGTGGATATTTAGGAACAAGTTGGATGAACATGGAGTTATTATAAAGAACAAAACAAGACTCGTTGCAAAAGGTTATAGACAGGAAGAAGGTATTGACTTTGATCAAACCTTTGCTCCAGTAGCCAGACTGGAAGCTATAAGAATGTTCCTGGCTTATGCAACCTATCAAGGGTTTAAAGTATACCAAATGGATGTTAAGTCAGCCTTTCTGAATGGAAATCTCAAGGAAGAAGTCTATGTAGAACAGCCATCAGGTTTTGTTGATTCTATCAAACCTAATTATGTCTATAGACTTAGGAAGGCTTTGTATGGGTTAAAACAAGCCCCTAGGGCTTGATATGAAACCCTGTCTAGTTTCCTCATTGAGAACAAATTCTCAAGAGAGAAAATAGACAAGACTCTATTCCTTAGGGAATCCAGAGGCAAGATAATCTTAGTCCAAATATATGTAGATGACATCATATTTGGGTCTACAGAAAGTAGTCTTTGCAAAAAGTTTGCAAAACTAATGCAAGGACAATTTGAAATGAGCAGTATGGGGGAACTGAAGTTCTTCTTGGGTCTCCAAGTTAGACAGACTGAGGATGGTTTATCCATATGCCAGTCTAAGTTCACCCTAGAATTGATAAGGAAGTATGGTATGGAATCATCCACTACCATGAAAACTCCTATGGGGTCAACAATGTCTTTATGCAAAGATGATGCAGGGAAACCTGTAGATGAAACTTTGTATAGAGGGATAGTTGGCTCCCTATTGTATTTGACTGCAAGTAGACCAGATATCATGTATACTACATGTGTCTGTGCTAGGTACCAAGCTTGCCCTAAAGAATCTCATTTGACAGCAGTCAAAAGAATTCTGAGATATCTTAAGGGCACTCCTTATCTAGGCCTTTTGTACCCTAGGAATGGAGACTTTGTACTGACAGGTTATTCAGATGCAGACTTTGCAGGCTGCAAGGAAGATAGGAAAAGTACCACAAGTACCTGTTAGTTTCTAGGTGGAAGGCTGGTGTCTTGGAGTAGCAAGAAGCAGACCAGTGTGGCTATCTCCACAACAGAATTAGAGTATGTTGCTGCAGGAAGTTGTTGTGCTCAACTTCTATGGATTCAACAACAGCTAGAATATTATGGTATTCAAGTAAGTAGAACACCTTTATTTTGTGATTCTACTAGTGCTATTTCTATTGCAAACAATCCTGTCTCCCATAGTAGGACTAAGCACATAGAAATAAAATACCATTTTCTAAGAGAACATGTGGAAAAAGGAGATATTTCACTAGAGTATATTAATACAGAAAATCAGCTAGCTGACATGTATACTAAGCCTTTAGATGAAACCAAATTCAATAAATTTAAAATTGAATTAGGGATGATAAACTTATAATAGTTTACAAAAAAATTGGCTAAGTAAAATAGTGTCGACACACAGAGTTGTCTGTGTCGAGACATAGAAGTGGTGTCGACACTTCAGAGAAAAAGTGTCGACACATCTAGGAAGTCTGTGTCGACACTTCAGAGAATTAGTATCGACACATGCAGGGTAGGTGTCGGCACATCCAAGGTGGTGTCGACACTTAAGATTTACATAAGATTAGTCTAGTAAAGTCTCGACTAAGTGTCGAGCTAAGTAGTGTTGACACATATACAAGTGTCGACACATATATTCTGTCGACTTTACTTGTGTCGACACATAGTTGTCGAGACATTATAAGTCTGTGTCGACACTTTTCAACAGTGTCGACACAATTTAAGTATTTTGACGCGCCCTTTCATCTTCGACTCTAGAAAGGTATAAATAGGTTTTCACCATTGTTTGTCGACACGCTCACCAAAGTTTCGAGACCAAACTTTTGTGTCGACATCTCTCTTCTCTACATTCAAATTTCTTCAAACCCTAATGGCGCCCAAGCTAGAAGAGAACATAAATGAAGGATATGAGCTCGTGCGTCACGCCTTTGATGACGCGGAACCTGAAATCAAAGGTGTAGTAACCCTAATAGAAGAGACTGGGTTAGAATTTCTTGTATCAGAACCGATCAAGATATGGAAGAAGGAAGTTCTCGAATTTCTGAATGGAGCAACTCTAGATGAATCAGGACTCAAGATTAAGTCAAGAGTTCATGGGAAAAAGGTGAAGGTCTCTCCTAAAAGTCTAAGAAAGGTACTTCAACTACCAAGAACTAAGGAAGCCGAAGATGTTTATGCTTCTAAGACTAGAGAAGCATTGACATGGTGTGGTTTGGACTCAAACCTGAAGATAGGATCTGTCTTCAATAGAAAGGGAATGAATATGCAAGGCAAGTTTCTATCTGAGATTGTGGGCAAGGTCATACTGAGCAAGCCTGGTGGGCATGACAGAATTTCAGCTCACATGTTCAGTCGAATGACAAGAATTATCTTCAAACTAGATACTGATTGGTTTACAATTATGTTTGAAAAGATAAAAGAGAGTATGAAGAAGCCCAATCTGGGTAGAATACTGAGTTTATATCTAGCTGGAAGTATTCCAGATGTGATGAACCAAGCTGCAGGTTCCAAAATAAACCACATGAGGAGAATGGATTTAAGAATCTTCTCTAGGTGGGATAGAGTATTGACCAAGGAGCTGCCAACTCCAGAAAAGGACTCATCTCTGAAGAAAAAGAAGAAGAAAACCATTGTGGCACCTGACACCTCCAGTAGCTCAGAGGAGCAAGTTGAATTTAGTTCTGATGAAGAGGGAAGGAATGCTGGACAGTCACCAGCAAGGCAAGAAGAAGCTCAGAGGTAGGGGGAGCTACCCTCAGCAAGCCTAATTCACCTGGATCCACTCCATAGGGAGCCTCTACTGGTGGATGAGCCAACTCCCTTAGAGAGTGAGACGGCTACCCACACAATACTTGAGGTAATAACTGAAATTAATAAATTAGATTTCCCTATTGAGGATGATGTTTTGTCTAATTTATTACCTGATATTAATCAGCAAACACAGACACATAGCCAACCCCAGGATGTTGTCATAGAGGACACATCTGTAGCTGATAAAGAAGTATTAGCTGCTCCTGAGATCAGGGATTCACCAAGTCAACCTCAACAAGAGTTTACATTGGAAGAGCTGTTCCCAGACTTATTACAGACTGACTTTGAAGTGGAAAAAGCAGCTGTTGAGGGGGAGCAGGTAGATCTTCAGGGGGAGCAGGTTAGGTCTCAAGAGGCGACAGCAAATAAAGAACCTGAAGTGCCAAAGGATGCTGAGCAGGTTCCTAGGACTGACAAGGATTTACCTTCTAGCCCTAAGGACAGGGTTGATATAGCTAGCACATCTGCATCTGAAGATGAAGAGGCTGTTAGAGCTAAGAAGAGGAAGTTTCAGGTCTTCAAAAGAAGAAGCCAGACTTACAAAAAGTCTTTACAAACAATTGCACCACAGCCTGCACCATCTACTGACTACAGTTCACTGATGGTGGCATTGCAGATAAAGCTGGATGAGCAAAGGCAAGCTATAGAAAAGTATATAGATGAAGGGCATAAGTCACTGCAATTTGATCTGGCCCAAGACATCAAGTCAATCAGATTTGAAATGAATCTGAACAAGAAAGAAATGACTGACTGTTTTCATAAAGGAGGAAATGCAGTGGTCTATTTGGCTACACATCAAGAGAAGATTAAGACTCAAGTGGATGGCATGGCTGTCAAACAAGGATATGTACTGGAGAATCAGATAAGAATGAATGATAATCTAACAACTTCCCATAATGCCATTGTCACTGAGATAAAGAATATAGCCACTGCCCAACCTGCAGAGAGTGCAACTGCCAAAGCCGAGTTTGATAAGAAATTCCAGGAAAGTCTGACTGCTTTTAAGACTGTTCTTGAAACTTCTCAGAAGGCCATCGCAGAACAACTTTAGAAGTTCAAACCCTTCTATAAGGATGAAGTTAATTATCTGAATTATCAAATAAGATTCCAGAAAGATGATCTTAAGGATCACATTGTTAGAGAAGTCATAAAGGGGGAGAGGGTGTTAGTCAAAGCCAGCTCTGATCATGCCAAATGGATTTCAAATTCCATCAGAGCCACCCTTGGATATCCACCCTTATGTGATGATGACAATGTTGCAGAGTCTGGCATAAATCCTGCATACCTTGGAGGTGAACAAGCTGAAGTGGCTCAAGTAATATACCCTCCACCAGACTTTGACATGATACATCAAGAGATTCTGACTATGTACAGTCCTCTTGAGGGAAATCAGAATGTCATCATAGAGAAAGTAGTTCAGCCTGTGCCAGAGGCAATACTGAAAGAACAAGAGGCCTTATTAAAAGAACAAGAGACTCAATTGTCTAAGAAAAGATTCAGAGAGCAAGCTGAACTTAGGCCTGATTTTGAACAATGGAGCCCCACCTCCAGGAATATCATTTTGACTGCTTGGAAGGCTGCTAAAGATAATATTCTGGATAGAGGCAAATGGTACTCTGAACACGAGTGGAGGAAAGATGAGAACATGCAAGTGGTTGTTGTTCAATATAGAAGAAAGGCTAAAATGGGAAGGCTACCTCCTACTGCACAGGAGCCTAGCAAGTACTTTCCAAATCCTTATCATTACTTTGAAAGGCAAAAGATCAAGGCTGAAGAATTGAAAAAGAAAGATCTTAAGGGAAAGAAGCCTGCTGATGACAAAGAAGCTCCTGTCCAAGCAAAGATACAATCAGGAAAGGGCATTGTGATCAAGGAGCCTGAGCAGCCTTAGGATAGGAATTTTCTTAAGTTTACAATTTGTAATCATTTGTTTTTAAACTCTCTATAAACTTTTGAATAATGAAAATGTTGAAGTTGTCAGAACAATGTGATATGTGTTAAATCTATTACATTACTGTTCTGAGATATTTGTGTATACATGTTTTGTTTATACATGTTTATGTACTTACCCTGTTATATAATACTGTTTTACATCATACTGGGAATTTGTTATGTATGGTGTATATCATTGACTAAGGGTTATGACTTCTCCAAATAGGGGGAGATTGTTGGGTACATTGTGATATATGTACCTGATTTGAAGAAGCCTCACCCTACTCAATGATATACATCACGGTGTATTTGATGTGTTTTTGAGTTGATGTGTGCAGGTTAAGTAATTGCAGGGAAAGAATGAAAAGTTTCTAAGTCCATGTGTCGACACCCAGAAGAAAAGTGTCGACACTTAAGAAGACTTGTGTCGACACCTAGAGAAGCAGTGTCGACACTTGGAGTAATTGTGTCGACACCAGGAATGCAGAGTCGGCACCAGAAGGAAAGTGTCGACACATACAGGCTGTGTCGACACTCAATGAAGAAATGTCTACATAATCAGTGTCGACACTTAGAAGCAGTGTCGACACCGAGAGGATCTTTGTCGACATCAAAAGTGTCGACACCAGGAGGCTGTGTCGACACTCAGCAAATTTCAACAAAGTTCAAGTACAAGTGTCGACACTAGGAGGCTGTGCTGACACTCAGCAAATTTCAACAAAGTTCAAGTACAAGTGTCGACACTAGGAGGCTGTGTCGACACTCAGCAAATTTCAACAAAGTTCAAGTATAAGTGTCGACACTAGGAGGCTGTGTCGACACTCAGCAAATTTCAACAAAGTCTAAGTACAAGTGTCGACACAAAGGAGATGTGTCGACACTCAGCCAAAGTCTCAACACATGAAGAATGTGTCGACACAAAGGAGATGTGCGACACTCAGTAAAAAGTATCAACACAGAAGGCATGTGTCGACACCAAGGAAATGTGTCGACACTTAGCAAGTATCAACACAAGAAGATGTGTCGACACAAAGGAGTTGTGTCGACACTTAGCAAAAATCAACTAAGTACCAAAGAAGAAGGACTTGTGTCGACACACAGGATCAGTGTCGACACATTTTGAAGAAGCAGTGTCAAGAAGTAATTTCTACAACACAAGGAGTTGTGTCGACACCATGAAGGCTAGTGTCGACACTTAGTTTATCAGTGTCGACACTTAAAGACTGACTGTCTCGACACTTTCAGACAGTTACAGAGAATTCAAGAAGTGACTGGATGACTTGACAGCTGCCATTCCAGCCGGTCTACTGCAACTGTCAGAGCTGTAAGAAAGTTGTTAGGAACCGGATCAGCCGGTCTCCTTAGAGAAAGTCTATATAAAGACCCTTCTCCTTGACAGATAGAGAGATAGATTAAGAAGATCAAACAATTCATTGAAGATATAACAACACAACAATAAGAAGACCTTCAAGTGAAGATCTAAGAAGTTGGAGAGAGAGAGAGCTCCTTCCAAGAAGATAGCTGTTGAACCAGGCTGTGAAGAAAAGTTTCAGATTAAGATCTGATTCTTAAGTCAGCAGTGATTGAAGATCATCTGCATAGAGAATCAACCCTACTGTGTTCTAATTCAAGAAGCTTTGAAGAAAGCCAAGGGAGGTTGATCTCAGCAAAGTTCTTTCAAGAACTCTTCAAGAAACCAGACAACTCTTCTCTCTCAATCAGAGTTGTGGTTATATACTTTGTAATTTTAATTTCTTGTAGGATCCTAAGGGATCTGAGTTGTAAGCCTGAAATTATAAAGGCTGAGTGGTAGGACCTTTATTCCTGAGTGTAGGAGATACTTTTCTCTGAGTGTAGGCCTTTTGAAGGCTGAGTGTAGGCCTTGGTGAAGGCTGAGTGTAGGTCTTGGTGAAGACTGAGTGGTAGGGCTTTGAGCCTGAGTTGTAGGAGTGGGATCACTCTGAGTTGTAGGAACCTGTTTGGGGTTCTGAGCTGTAAGATCTGAGGATCTGAGGAGTAGTGAAGAAGTTTGGCCGAATCTAGTACACTACTAGATAGGCGAAGGGGGAAAGTGGATGTACCCAAACCTTGGGAAACCACTATAAAAACTGTGTGTACTCTGTATGTGTGACTGATTCTGTGTATGCTATTTAAAGTTCTGTGAATTCTGTGATTAATTCTGCCTAAAAGTTTAAAAAGATTAAGGTCACCTATTCACCCCCCCTCTAGGTGATTAGGTACAATTTCTTTCTGGGTAGATCAGGAATAGGTGAGGGGTCGATTGGTAGTAAATGCTACACCACATTGGGTGGGTCGATCTACTCTGATTGTTTATGGATATTGTGAGGTTATACCTCTGAGTGGTTTTGGCGGTATGTCGCCAGCTTGCGAGACTAGTGGACTAGGTCTGATCAACCGACAAGTTAAAACCTCTGATCGACGGTGTACGACTGGGATGCCCGGTACGCCAAGAAGGTGCCCTGAGTGCACGGAGCATCTGGTGGATACCGACGTTTGTGATGTGAATGTGCTTGATAGGTTGATAAAGAGAATGATACATATGATGCTTGATGATAGATGATGTCAATGCATACAGGGAAGGAACCACTGCCCCGGGTAGGGCGTAGGGTAGTTATAATGGGTCAGCAAATGCTGACCGTTACCTTGTTTTCTGTTTTGGCTTGGATGGAAAATTACAGGTAGAATGAACAAGTGGAATAGATGGATTGCTGCTAAAGGTCCTTGAAGGCCATGCGAAGAAGTGTGTTTGGATTTCATGTGTGGTCGGCCTGCGTGCCGATGTACGAAAATGCAATTGTGGAAAGAGAAACTTGTAAGGCCTTAAGGCCAGTGTGTGTGTGTTGTATACTTTCCTCCTTCCTTCCTTTGCTCTCTCCTTCTCTTTCACTCTCTTGAAATGAGATGAAGAAGAAGAAGAAGAAGAGATTAAAAACCTCAGATCTCGGCCAGAAATCCATCTGGCTAAAGGCTAATGCCTTGGATCCAGAACAGAGAAATCAACGGCCAGAAAAAACTGCAAAAATTATGTTTCGGCCCTGACACGCCCTGTGACACGTGATGAGTCCACATTTTACACTGATTTTTGGACTCATCTGGGCTAGTTTTATCGCCTTAGCACTACACTTGAGAGCCTTTATTGCTTATTTGTGTTTATGTACCTATTTCACGCTTAAGTGCACTGTAGGACCGCTTCTGTTTGCTTTCTATGTTTTCATTTTTGTTGTTATTCTTTAGCCCTATCTCGGGGATGTGGTGTGCACATTCTGGCGGCCTTTCTGCCCCTTCTGCTGGTACAGGGGTCGTGTGCGTGTTCCGGGATGGTTGTGAAACAGGAATACTGCACACGATCAGGGGATCTAATGCGCACGACCACTGGTCGTGCACCCCCGATCGTGCGCACTACTCTACGTTTTCTATAGAATCAGCCTGGGGTAAGCGCACGACCACTGGACTTACTGCGCACGACAACTGGTCGTGCGCCACTATTCGTGCGCATTACACACCCTTTTTCATAACCCTGTCTCGGTAATCGCACGAGCACTAGCCATAGTGCGCATGACCACTGGTCGTGCGCCGCTGCTCGTGCGCGTATATGCTGATGCTTCTTGTACAGGTTGCAGGTTTATTTGGAAAAGTCGCACGATCATCGACCTACAGTGCGCACGACCACTGGTCGTGCGCCACTGATCGTGCGCACTGCTTCTGCTATCTCCGTATAAAAGGCCCTGCTCCGCGTTTTAGGTCAACGCCTGTCATTTGCTGCAATCGGAGAGTGCGCGGGAATCTCCTTTTCACCTCTCCAGCTGCTCCATCACTTCCACCTTCGTCGGGAAGCCATTTCCACTTACTCCGAAGCTTTTCAACACTCCGGCGAAGCCCTCGGCCATTGGTGACTTCAACTCCAAGCTTTCCTGCAGAGTTGGTGAAGTGGATAACCTAGAGAACGGACTTAAAGGCCTTCGAGGTGACAGATCGTTGGTACCGAAAGCCTCCTTGGACTGAGCCCGGAAGCAGATTGACAACTCGCTACTCCGGCCACGACCCGCGGTGGATCTTCATTCTCTTTTGGTTTACTCCTCTTCCCCTTCCTCTGTGTTATGAATGTTTTGAGCAGTGTAATGAACATTTCCATCCCTGAACATCAAGTTTACTTTCTAGTTAATGGAATGTTAGTTTTTCTTATGCTTGTGAGTTCTATCTGTGAATGCGCCTCACTCACCCCACATCCACTTCATTCTTGTTCCTTGTCCGATTGCAATCCACACAAGAACGCTGCAATCCATTAGTTTCCCTTCCACTCGCCCAATTGAAGTTCTGCATAGCGGCCGACAAACCCACTTCACCTTGCGAAGCGGTGCCGTCGACCCGCATAGTTTTTACTAGTTCAGTAGATCAAACATCCACAATCTCCCTAGTCCTCTATTTCCTTTTTGTTCTATTTTTAACTCTCATAACGATATTCTCAGTTCTGTTGCCGTTCTACGCTAATTGCATTCCTCAAGAGTCCGACACTTGGGGATTTACTCCTAAAACTTTATTACTTATGCGACCGGTGCGCTTGCCGTATTACACGCATCAAGTTTTTGGCGCCGTTGCAGGGGAATGCAACTGTAGAGCGACTTCGGATGACGTCCAATATTGTTATAAGAGTTAGTATTGTTTTGTTTTGACTGCTGTTTCTTCTAGTGTGTAGTGTTTGCCACAGTGAATGCAAGTCCGAGCTACAAGATATTTTGTCACCTACGACCCAGAGATCGAACGTACTCTCTTAGCACGAAGACGCGCCGCAGCCATCATTTTTGCTCCAATGGGAGACCAGCTGAATATTGATGCAGGCAACCGAGTTGGAGGGCTACCTCATGACGATGAAAATGAAGTGAATCCTCCCCAGGTCCGCACCATGAGGGATTATACTACACCCACTGTTGGGAGTATATACCCCGGTTTCGGACCTGCTATCACCAATCCTCAGTTCGAGATTAAACCAGCTATTCTGAATATTATTCAGAACAACGCGCAGTTCTCCGGAATGGCCACTGAAGACGCCCATCTTCACCTTACAGAATTCTCTGAGATCTGCGCCATGTTCCGCTACGCTGGAATCCCAGATGAAACAGTCAAGCTCTGTCTCTTCCCTTTTTCATTAAGAGACAAAGCCAAGACATGGCTTCACTCCCTTCCACCTGGAACAGCCCCCACCTGGGAGGCTTTGACTACCAAATTTCTAGCTAAGTTCCATCTGGTGGATCGGATCGTGAGCTTGAGGCGCGCAATAGCCAACTTCCGGCAAGCCGATCAAGAAAGTTTAGCCGAAGTTTGGGAGCGTTTTAATGAGCTGCTGAGGAAGTGCCCTAATCATGGATTCCAAACGTGGAATCTCGTCGAACGTTTCTACTTTGCTATTGATCCCCACCACCGAGCCATGATCGATGCTGCCTCCGGAGGAACCATCATGAATCTTGCTCCAGATGATGCTCTGAAAGTCTTACAAGACACCGCAACCCACAGTGCGTACTGGACCGCTGGAAGAAACATCCCACGAAGCACCAGTGGAGTGTTTGCCTTGGATATCCCCAAGCCTGCTCCTGCCGCCCTAGTGATGGCAATCTCATGTCAAGGGTGCGGAAGCACTGATCATCACAGCTTCGAATGCTCAGGAGTTGAGGTACAAGACGAATCTTTGTTTTTGAATGAATCTGTTAATTTTGTGGCCAATCAAAACAGGGGAGTGCCATACGGGAATACTTACAACCCGGGGGTGAGAAATCACCCCAACTTTTCTTGGAATCCTAACACAGCTGGCCAAAGATGGCAACCGGGGCAGCATCAAAACGATGCGTATGCTTCCGGTAGCCAACCGCAGCCGCCTCAACTGAATTATTCCCAAGGGCCCCCCATCGTTAAGAAAAATTCTTTGGAAGAAATGTTCGAGAAGTTTGTTGAGATTTCCCAGACCAACATGACAAATCAGGCCGCCTCGATGCGCAAACTGGAGGCACAATTGGGCCAATTGGCTCAAGTGGTTTCCGAGCGCACCCAAGGCACCTTACCGAGCAACACTGAAAAGAACCCCCATGAACAGGGAAAGCGCCTTGGGGAGGACACTTCGGGAAACCGCAACGAACTTGTCATTAATTGTAAAATCAATAACATCGACACTCCAGCATTATGCGATTCCGGGGCGTCCAGCAATATACTCACTTTGCAAGATGCTGCAAAGATGCAGTTACAAGTTGACATTGAAAATCGGAAATCACTTATCTTAGCTAATGGCAATCTGGTTGACACGGAGGGCGGTGTGTGAGACATTGAAATCGAGGTTAACGACACCAGTCTCATCACTGACTTTTAGGTTTTGGGACCACAGGACAATAACTCCATTCCTATATTAGGAGTCACATTCCTAACAGCCAGTGGCGCATCCCTCGACTTTTCCAAAGGCCGTGTCACTTGGCCAAACGAAGAGTCCACCCTCGATAAAACATCCATACATTTTTCTTCCATCCCAAATAACATTTCTCTGAGTGTCACAGATGTCAAGCTGGATTCAGGTCCCCCGCATTGGAAGCACATCTGGAGGAGACGCCAAAGAACGGACTTTCTCCGGAAGTCGATGAGAAGCAGGAACTACTGGTCCACGAAGGGATCAACTGCACCAAAGCCACGACTGCCTTTCTACTGCCAGCCAACTCTGATGTTGAGCATGACGAACTAAGTTTTATTCGGGAGAAATCCCTGGACAATAATTTGTATAATTCTGTTAAACGATCTGTAACTTGGGCATATCCGGTTGCCGTTACGGTGCCGGATAGGCCGCCGCCAACCACGACACAAGGAAACCCCACAGCCTACCTTCATTGGAAGTCTCCCATGGTGGAGAAACTGAAAGAGGCCAAGCGCTTACGCGAAGAGCGCTACGCTGCCTTCCGGCGCGCGAAAGAGTGCACTCGCAGTAATAGGACAATGCCTACCCCGACTGCAAAAAGACACTCTGTTGTTCTCTCGCATCCCACCGGCGAGACTTACCATAAATCTGCGTATAGCTGATTGTGCCATCCTCTTTCTTGCTACTTGTTGAATGCTGGTTGCTCTATTTTTAATTTTGTTTCCTTTTGCTACTGCCAAGAACTCTCTATTTGAACTGCTAATACAGGTATTTGGTCCACCTTAAGGACGGTAAACAAAAGGGCTTTCGGGAGACAACCCAAGTTGGACCGTTTGGTCATATGCTGTGTTTTGATTTCGGTTTATTTCTTCATATATATATTTGTGTCCAGCTTTTGTTTGGCTTGCATCCTTTAATCGCAGGTGCAGGATTATTAGAGGCGCGGCAACGTGGCTGCACTTGGACATCTCATTGCCCGACTGGTATGCTCAATTTTGAGCATAGGTAACTTCTTACCCTAGCTATTTCTCCTCTTTGGAATGTTTATTTTTATTCGTTGTCAACTTTAAGTCTGGGGGGAGAAGTATGCCTGTGGTCACTACACCGCACTTTCTGTTGCATTCCAGTTTCTTATTTACTTATTTCTTGCTTTTTGGTTGCACACACTGATTCACCCACACGAGTGCGCTCTTACCCACGCGCACAACCCAAGTTCAATTTATTGCTTTTGTGTAAACTTAAAAATAATGGTACTGGCTTAATATTTCAGGATTGAGTAGTTCGAAACTCATGCAGTGCTCCTAATCGAATACTCATGGTTTGTGTAGAGTTAGGATAGAACTAATTTTTCTTTATGCTCGTAGAATTATTCTTTTCTGCATACGTAAATATTGTTTGTACTGCTCAAAATCTGAATCTGGGATAATCAAACGATAGTGTAGGAATGTGTGTAGCCGCCACTAGACTCGTATTGCTCGAGTCGGGGGGAAGGATCATCTTTCACGGTGGCTAAGAACTTGCCCTAAGCTACTCTCGAAGCATTGGTTCACGGTTAGTTAAGCGTGAGCATGACGTAGGCCTTCTTTTTGGCTAGTTTGAGCCTTGTTTAGCCATTCCTACTTGTTAACCATTGCATGCCAAATTTGTGCCTACCCTTCCTTTGATCCAGCTCCACTCACTTTCACCAAGGCCTGAAGCTAAACCCACCTTCGCAATCAAATGCTTGAGCTGATTTGTATTTCCTGTTTTGCCGAGGTTGTGATTAGTGGACATTGTTTTTGGGGGTGCTGATTTTATTCCTGTTTTGATTGCTTCGTTTGGGGATTGCTAGCGCAGAAAAGAAAACACAGTTTATGAAAATAAAAAGCTGATTCGCGCAATAGAAAAAAAAAACGAATATATTTATGAAAGAATTGCTTTGAGATCTTGATCCCCATCCTCTTTATTGAATTTGGTCGGGTTCAGCCGTGTTCACACCCGGATTTCAAGCTAAGTCTGGGGGCGTGTGCCCCATTCTTTTCTAAGTGGCTGTTTTGGTTTGGGTTGTTTTCGCTCGCTTTGGTTGCATAGAGCCTTCATGTTTATCTTTGACCACCAAGTCGTTGCCTAAGCCCCATTTCCTCCTACAAGTCCTACTGATTCACGCTTGAGTCTAACCCGCTCCGTGGAGAGAGTGTGAACGTGCAAGCGTATGATCCCCGACATTGGTGGATTCCTTTGGAGGTGATCCTGAGTCCCGAACTTTGGCAATGCTCACCTTAGTGGCCTGCCTACTTTCTTCCTGCACATGATCGCACGATTCTCCAGAATTCTAATTTTGAGCAATTACAATATTTATTTACGTCTGTCGAATAGTTTAAACTACGTCGTATAATTAAAAAATTTTTCTATTATATCTTCTATACTCATGATATATTTGATTTCTCGTCTTACTTCTTTTTGAAATTGCTGAGCCAGTTAGCTATCTTCGAGTCCATGGAGTGATGATTTGCTCGGGACGTGCAAATGGTTAAGTCTGGGGGTGTGATGAGTCCACATTTTACACTGATTTTTGGACTAATCTGGGCTAGTTTTATCGCCTTAGCACTACACTTGAGAGCCTTTATTGCTTATTTGTGTTTATGTACCTATTTCACGCTTAAGTGCACTGTAGGCCCGCTTCTATTTGCTTTCTATGTTTCCATTTTTGTTGTTATTCTTTAGCCCTATCTCGGGGATGTGGTGTGCACATTCTGGTGGCCTTTCTGCCCCTTCTGCTGGTATAAGGGTCGTGTGCGTGTTCCGGGATGGTTGTGAAACAGGAATACTGCGCACGATCAGGGGATCTAATGCGCACGACCACTGGTCGTGCGCCCCCGATCGTGCACACTACTCTACGTTTTCTATAGAATCAGCCTGGGGTAAGCGCACGACCACTGGACTTACTGCGCACGACCACTGGTCGTGCGCCACTGTTCGTGCGCATTACACCCCCTTTTTCATAACCCTGTCTCGGTAATCGCACGAGCACTGGCCATAGTGCGCACGACCACTGGTCGTGCGCCACTACTCGTGCGCATATATGATGATGCTTCTTGTCCAGGTTGCAGGTTTATTTGGAAAAGCGGCACGATCATCGACCTACAGTGCGCACGACCACTGGTCGTGCGCCACTGATCGTGCGCACTGCTTCTGCTGTCTCCGTATAAAAGGCCCTGCTCCGCGTTTTAGGTCAACGCCTGTCATTTGCTACGATCGGAGAGTGCGCGGGAATCGCCTTTTCACCTCTCCAGCTGCTCCATCACATCCACCTTCGTCGGGAAGACATTTCCACTTACTCCGAAGCTTTTCAACACTCCGCCGAAGCCCTCAGCCATTGGTGACTTCAACTCCAAGCTTTCCTGCAGAGTAGGTGAAGTAGATAACCTAGAGAACGAACTTAAAAGCCTTCGAGGTGACAGATCGTTGGTACCGGAAGCCTCCTTGGACTGAGCCCGGAAGCGGATTGACAACTCGCTACTCCGGCCACGACCCGCGGTGGATCTTCATTCTCTTTTGGTTTACTCCTCTTCCCCTTCCTCTGTGTTATGAATGTTTTGAGCAGTGTAATGAACATTTCCATCCCTGAACATCAAGTTTACTTTCTAGTTAATGGAATGTTAGTTTCTTCTTATGCTTGTGAGTTCTGTTTGTGAATGCGCCTCACTCACCCCACATCCACTTCATTCCTGTGCCTTGTCCGATTGTAATCCAGACAAGAATGCTGCAATCTATTAGTTTCCCTTCCACTCGCCCAACTGAAGTTCGGCATAGCGGCCGACAAACCCACTTCACCTTGCGAAGCGGTGCCGTCGACCCGCATAGTTTTTACTAGTTCAGTAGATCAAACATCCACAATCTCCCTAGTCCGCTATGTCCTTTTTGTTCTATTTTTAACTCTCATAATGATATTCTTAGTTCTGTTGCCGTTCTACGCTAATTGCATTTCTCAAGAGACCGACACTTGGGGATTTACTCCCAAACCTTTATTACTTGTGCGACCGGTGCGCTTGCCGTATTACACGCATCAATAGGCCCGTGTCACAGGCCGTGTCCCCCAAAGAGGTGCACAAACCGACTTATCCAAACTTATCCACGCCAAGATGACACGTCCATGTCACGCCCGTGTCAGCCCAGTCACGCCCGTGTCACAGGGCGTGTACACACTCGAGACCTACTCGAGAGGACTTACTCGAGAGAAAACCAACTACTCGAGTACTCAGATATGACATGCCTGTGTCCCGGGATGACATGCCTGTGTCACCCCCTCTTACTCGAGTACTCGTCGTCCTACACGAGAACTACTCGAGAGAAAATCGTCGAACTTTCGACACAGTGGGACACGCCCTGTGACACGCCCGTGTCACAGGCCGTGTACCCCTACTCAACGATCGCCACTCGACGATCGACAAGCTAAATCGTCGAACCTATGTGACACGCCCCCTGTCACGCCCGTGTTACAGGGCGTGACCACCCAAACATTTCGTCGCCCGAAAAATCATCGACCACGTACCTCACTATGCAACTTGAGCGGGACACGCCCTGGGACACGGCCGTGTCCCAGGCCGTGTCACCCAATTTTTTGCCAATTTCCGAATTTGGGTTGTTACAACTCTCCCCTCCTTCAAAAACTTTCGTCCACGAAATTCGTACATAGGCAGGAAAACAACAACCAAATTGTTACAACAACCAAAATCATAAGTTACAACAATCTTTGTCATGTTCACTTGTGCATATTCAGCCATCAATTCAGCAAATGAACAAACATTTTATCCCCTCAAACAACATATATTTATATCATAACACCAAGTGTGCACCAACATTACATTGTTCTCACATAGAACACATAATCAGATATATACAATACACATATTGTCCAAGTGATACAAATCAGGATTCACTTTCGCTCAGCCTCCTTATTTTCCATTTCTCGCAAAAGAGCCAAATTAAACACTCGAGGCAGAATTTCGCCAATGGAACTCTGCGGCTCTTGCACTTCCAAATTATGTAATCGAGGCTGCGTCCGGGATGCAGATGACTCGACCACTGCTTTACCCTTTTCTTCATATGACGCACCTGTCTTTTGCTCACTTCCTGCGGGAGCATTCCAACAAAATCTCGCTATGTTCCCTTGCTTTCCGCACTTGTAACAGATACGTGTATCAACACGTCCTTGCCCATAGGTCGCCCCCGAAGAAACAGTCGTCGGAGCTGAATCATCAGGCCTAAACCTTTTCTTCTCTCGTCTTCTCAACTCCTGCTCCGACTGTGGCACTTTGAACTCTGGCTTCTCCACTGCCAGTTTCTTCTTTTCTTGTACCCGCTTCAAATATTTTTCCAGGGCACGGGCCGTATCTACCAATGCTTGGAAGCCTTGGTTTACCGAACTAGGGAGTAATTGTAACGTCTCGAATCGCTCTAGGCCCCTAGTGTGTGTGTTTTTGAGTCAGGAGGGTTGACTCGAGCCCTGAGAAGTGCAGGGAATTGGACTGCACTTGTGGAGAAGTGGAGAAATCAGTGTAAAAAGAAACTGGAAGTGACACGGGTAGTGACACGGCCGTGTCCCTACCCGTGTGCGTCGAGTTGAGCTCGACGAGGCGTGTCGAGATCGTCGAGCTGTGTCGACACCAAGTGACACGGGTAGTGACACGGCCGTGTCCCTACCCGTGTGCGTCGAGTTGAGCTCGACGAGCCGTGTCGAGATCGTCGAGCTGTGTCGACACTAAGTGACACGGGTAGTGACACGGCCGTGTCCCTACCCGTGTACGTCGAGTTGAGCTCGACGAGCCATGTCGAGATCGTCGAGCTGTGTCGACACTAAGTGACACGGGTAGTGACACGGCCGTGTCCCTACCCGTGTGCGTCGAGTTGAGCTCGACGAGCCGTGTCGAGATCGTCGAGCTGTGTCGACACTAAGTGACACGGGTAGTGACACAGCCGTGTCCCTACCCGTGTGCGTCGAGTTGAGCTCGACGAGCCGTGTCGAGATCGTCGAACTGTGTCGACGAGAAGTGTCGAGATGCAACCCGAGAAGTACACGGCCAAGGACACGGCCAGGCACACGGCCGTGTCATGGGGACACGGGTCGGGACACGGGCGTGTCCCTACCCGTGTCAAGTAGTGAACCGACATGGAAACTGTCGTTGCCGCTTCGCCAGGCAGGACACGGGTAAGGACACGGCCGTGTCCCTACCCGTGTCACATTTTATATATAAGGGGGGGAGAGAAAACCCTAGCCGTTTTCATTCTCATTCTTCCCCTATTTTCTGAGTGATCTCCTGTGAGAGGGAAAACTGCAGGAGCAAGTTCTACCGAAGGAGATCCGCCATCGCCGTGAAAGAGAAGATGCCGCCAAGGAGAACTACGAGATCCATGGCTAGAAATGGTGGTACCGCTGGAGCCAATGTGAGTTTCCTACCCTCTCCCTTGGTGCTAGATCTATAGTTATTTTCCTAGGAGAGACATCGACTCAAGAGAGTCTTGATGGTGAGGAGGAGTTTTCTAGGAAAGGTCATGCTAAGACTTGTGTCTTAGGTTTTAGATCTCTTCAACCACGCCCTTCTTCAATGTGATGATAAGGGATGGTTTCGTGAAGGGTTTTGGCCTCTTGAGGGTGAATAAGGGAGGAGGTTTTCTGGAATGATTTGGGAAGAATCGCCTTGAGGAGGAAGATGAACGGATGCCGTTCATTCCGCCTTAAGATGCGTGCAGAATCTGTATTCTGCGCGCAGCAAACTTCGTGGCCATTTTTATGTACTCTATGGCCAGATCTGGGCTTTAGGCTTAACACTAAAGTTGAAGCCCTTGAAAATACCTTTCCAACGAATAGTTGCACGACTTCTGGCGAAGTCTGTAGCCACGGGAAAGTCTAAACGAAAATGGTGATCTATAAATCTTGTATGCAGAAACTGTGTTCTGTACGCAGCGGACTTCAAGTCCGATTTCAAATAGGATAATTTCAAATCTGGGTTGAGCTCTGAATATGAAAGATGTAGTCCATGGAAATACCTTTCCATCGAGGGGTTACACGACTTCACCGGATTCCTGTAGCCTCGGGAATCTCCGGTCGAAGTTGCTGTCCAGATTCAACCTGCGCCTAAATTCTGGGCTTAATGAAAGATGAATTTTGATTCGGTGGAATTAATAATGCATGATACTTGCCTTGGATGAACCCTTATGATTAATCAGTTGTTGCATGATTGAAGTTGCTTATTAATCAGATTTCCTATTATCAAATTGTGAAATAATCTTATTTAAACGAATCGAATTGGTAGGAATTGAAAGATTGATATTGTGCACTTCATGTTCAAATTATGACATTATCAAATAAAAAGTGAGATAGATCTTTATATGCGCATCATGTTTATATTACATTGTCATCATTTGGAAAGTCATATAGATGAATAGATTATGATCATGGACATGTTTGATTAATGAAATGAGTCTTGTAGTCCAATACTTAGAGAGACGTCTCCCTACGGGTAGTATTGTGAAGGGATGTAAGTGCGGGGTTGACCGTCACTTGTTTTGGTTGTGTTGAGATAAGGTGTGGATGGATGGTTGAGCTGTGTCCTCGTGTTTACTTCCGAGGCCCCTTCCATGATATGTTGATGTGGTATTTGCATGTGGTGTGAGTCGACACGCGGTGTCGTAATCCTGGGTTAAGGATAGTGTGGCAGGTCTACGGGCTCGTCAGTCGTCACACCGACGGGAGTTGGCAGTTAGACTTGGTCGGTTTGGGCTGTGTCCTCGGTGTTCACGTCCCGAGGCCCCTCCGGCCATGTGAACGGTTGGGCTGTGTCCTCGTGCTTTCTTCCGAGGCCCCTTCCGGGTCACGCAAGGCCAGTTCGGGCTGTGTTCTTGGTGCACATCTACCCAAGACCCCGCTGGGCCATAGTACGCATGGGCTCCGCTGTTGTGTTCTTAGCGTTGAGGCGTACGGAGGCCTAGGTGAAGTAGTGTGATACCCGCCTAGTAGTAGAAGTGCCCGTTCTACTGTCACCGCCTGGCCACGGCGGCTGATGCCTGAGAGGTTAGCTACCTGCTCGAAAAGTGGGAACTACAGTCTGTGTCGACATAGCAATTGCATGGGTGTGCATGGGTGAGTCATTGCATAGCATTCATAGCATTTCATACCATTGCACAACAAGATCCTCATCGTATAATTTTGTATGGGCACTCTTATACGATGAGTTACTTTTATGTAACCCGATCCTTAACTTATAAGTTTGTATGGGCATTCTTATAAGTTAAGTTACTTCCTGCTCTTACTTAAACTTGCTAGTTTACTTGTAGCTCTTATATAAATGCTGATAGTGATACTGTTTCTCTTACTCTACTGCCACCTGTTTGTACCTGTCATACACTTATATATATTGTACCCTTGTTTCTCTTTCTCCGCCCGGTGCCGAGGAGTCGCCGGGGGAGCGGATGTGAAACCACTTAGTCGTTTCGACTAACGGTTGCTACGTCTTCCTTTTTAGGAGGTCACGCCGCAGGTAGAGCAGCCGCAGACTACGCAGCAGGACAGCCAGGCCAGGACGATAGGGCCTGATGTGACGGTGGCGTCGATACCGTCTGTTACTGATGTTAGTATTTTGATTATTCTGATGTAGCCCGTTTGGGCAAAGATTAGCTGTACTCTGATATTTTGTAGAAGCATGTTTTAGCTTCTCATTATTTCATGTTTTTGTACATTATATGCTTAGTGTGGATTTTGACTTCTCTTGCTTATTTATTTGGTTGGGTTGGCATGTTATATTGATATTGTTGTAGCCGGCGGAATAGGCGTCTTGTGGTACAGGTTAGCCCGTGTGCTAATGCTACCGCAAGGCGGCTGTTCCGGGCATAAGACTCCCTCTTCGTGCCGTGTTTTGGGATCCGGGTGGGGGGGGGTCTTACAAATGGTATCAGTTTGCCACGATCCTCAACTAAGAAGTCATTCAACAATGGTGCCACCCCCGTTTGGTTAGTCAGTTTGGGGACAAACTGACTTAGCGGAAGCAGTGGTGTGCCCATATGTAATTCACATTAAGTTTGTCCAACTTTGACCTTAAGTTTAGCCAACCTGACCACAAATTTGTCGTGTATGTGTAGGTTCCACTGCATGTTGAGCCGATGGGGGGTACTCCTACCCCTCCCATACCCACTCAGTTCCAACAGTCTGAGTTGGGGCAAACGCTTACCGCCATTCTTGATGCTTTTAAGGCACAGCAGGCTCCGGTGCAACAAAAAGCCTCGAGCTCCAACTGGCTGAGCACCTTCCGGGCTCTCTCCCCTCCCGTCTACCTTGGGACGGAGTCAGCCGTACGTACAGAGGAATGGCTAGACACGATAGAAGAGTTGCTGGCTGGTATCCGTTGCCCGGCCAACATGGCAGTGACATTGGCAGTGTCCGTCTTGGACTTACATGCGAAGAGGTGGTGGAAGTCCCTCATGGGCTTTACCTTCCAAGGCCGGATCTACACAGAGATAAGTTGGAGTGAATTCTCGGGTGTTTTCTTGGAGCACTTTATCCCTACATCGGCCAGAGATGAGCTTGAGCAGAGGTTCCTTCTACTAAAGCAGGGATCAAAGTCGGTTACAGAATACCAGCGGGAATTCCAGCATCTCGCAAGGTTTGCAGACTCTTATGAGTTGGATGACAGAGGTTATGCCAAGCGCTTCTATAAAGGGCTGCGAGATCCCCTAAGGCAGTCCCTTTTGTTTATAGCGGATGGTAGCTTGGCGGAGATCATTGATATGGCGAAAATATTGGAGGAGGACCACCTGGGATGTAGTAAGAGGCATGCGGAGGACGTGATGGAAGCCGGCCCAAGTAATAGAAGGAGACGGGACTTCAGAGGAGGACGAGGTTATCAAAGAGGTGGAGGGCGTGTCCACCGAAACTATAGGGTGGAGCATCCAGTTCCGCAGCCGCCTGCGTTGCCTCCACCCCCACAGCATCAGCGATTTCAACAACGTCCTGAAGGACGTCGTGGTCTGGTGTGCTTCGAATGCAACCAGCCGGGCCACATCCGGCGTTTTTGCCCGCAGCTATATGGGAACGCCCCTCCTGCTCTCCCTCTTGCTCTCCCTCCTGCTCTCCCTCCAGCAGCTCCACGAGGGCGGGGATATATGCGCGGTCGAGGACGAGGACCGCCAAGAGGAAACCCCGAACCGGTCCGGGATCAGGTGTACGCGCTTGACATGGCGCAGGAACGGAACCCACAAGATGTGATTGCAGGTATGATTTAATTAATTTACATATTTGCATGGTCTAATTTGAATTGATTAGAACTTACTAGCCACTAGCAATAAGTTTTGGTTGTTGGTACTTAGGCACCGTGATTATTGGCGGGAGGACAGCCTATGCGTTGTTCGATACTGGTGCCTCACACTCCTTTGTGTCCGAGGATTTCATAAAAGACATGGAGGATGTACAGTACTTCACTGGCATAGCCCGACGTGTACGCCTTCCGGACGGCTCGGAGATGATCGCGACCGCCAAGTGCGAGTTGGAGTTATTTATTGATGGGAAAGCCTTTGATACACCGGCCACAGTTCTGAGAATGCCGGAGTTCGACATCATTTTGGGAATGGCATGGCTGGATTGGAACTTCGCGAGGATCGACTGCGCGGAGAAGCGGATCTATTTGAGACATGGAGACTCTGACGTCATCTTCCAAGGTATTGGCTTCGCGCCACGTATGATATTATCTTCTATTCAGGCTGTAAAGGCTCATATGAAGGGGGATGAGGTCTTCATGATCTGGTTCGAGTTGAAGGAAGCAGCGTTGGAATTAAAGGATGTACGGGTTATGCGGGATTTTCCCGAGGTATTTCCTGAGAAGCTACCAGGATTACCTCCGCATAGAGAGGTTGACTTCCAGATCAATCTAGTACCAGGTGTCAAGCCTGTATCCAAGGCTCCGTACAGAATGGCTCCGAAAGAACTCGCGGAGTTTAGAGTTCAATTGCAAGAACTGGTGAATTCAGGGTTCGTTCGCCCCAGTTCATCACCATGGGGAGCCCCTGTGCTGTTCGTAAAGAAGAAGGATGGAACCCTGCGATTGTGCATAGATTATCGGGAACTCAATCGGTTGACGGTGCGGAACACTTATCCACTACCTCGGATCGATGAGTTGTTCGATCAACTAGTGGGAGCACATTGGTTTTCTAAATTGGATTTGCGCTCCGGATACTATCAGTTGAGGATACAAGAAGGGGACATCTAGAAAATGGCCTTCAGTTCGAGATATGGTTTGTATGAGTTCACAGTAATGCCGTTTGGGCTCACAAATGCCCCTTCGGCCTTCATGAGTTTGATGAACAAGGTGTTTGAACCGTATTTGGACATCTTCGTCATTGTTTTCATCGACGACATCTTGGTCTACTCAAAGACGGAGGAGGAGCATGTCGAGCACCTGACCTTGGTTTTGAAGAAATTGAAGGAGCATGCCTTGTATGCCAAGTTTAGCAAGTGTGAATTCTGGCTTAAGGAGGTAGCCTTCTTGGGGCATGTGATCAGCGGAGCAGGGTTAGCAGTGGATCCAGCAAAGGTGCGGGCCGTGAAGGAGTGGTCGCCCTTGAAGTCGGCGGCTGATGTACGAAGCTTTCTTGGACTTGCTGGCTACTACCGCAAGTTCGTGAAAGGATTTTCCAAGATTGCCCTTCCTCTTACCTCCTTGACGAAGAAGGGTGTGCCATTTGAGTGGACACCTCAATGTGAAGCGGCATTTCAAGAATTGAAAGATAGGCTCACCTCCGCCCCCATCCTTGCACTGCCGTCGGGGAAGGAAGGATTCCAAGTTTACACGGACGCATCATATCAAGGGATGGGAGCGGTGCTGATGCAGCACGGGCATGTGATCGCTTATGCTTCAAGGGAGTTAAAGAAACATGAAATCAATTACCCGGTTCATGATTTAGAGTTGGGAGCAGTGGTGTTCGCTTTGAAAGTTTGGAGGCATTATTTATATGGCGTGCACTGCGAGATCTTTTCCGATCATAAAAACTTGAAGTATGTTCACACTCAGAAGGAGTTGAACCTGAGACAACGGCGGTGGTTGGAATTTCTATGCGACTATGAGTTCACCATGAACTACCACCCCGGGAAAGCGAACTCGGTAGCCGATGCCTTGAGTAGAAAAGTGCCAGGCTCTAGCCCAGAGTCTCGGCTGATGAGTATGGAGTTGGCTCGGATGATCGAGGAGATGGAAATTACTCTAGTATTCAAGGCTCCTTCGGCAGAGTATGCGGAGTATTTGGCCAACATGAGCATGGTTTGTGATACCCGAGACCGGATTCGGGTGGAGCAAGGAATGGATGCGGCCTTGGCCCCGGCAATCAAGGCAATTGAAGATGGGACCACCGATGAGTACACACTCAAAGACGGCCTCATTTATTTTCGTGGTCGACTCTATATTCCCAAGGGCGGCAAAATTCGGGAGGATATCTTGAGGGAGGCACATTCCTCTCAATATTCAGTACACCCGGGTATTGCTAAGATGTACGCCGGATTGCGGAAGACCATGTGTTGGCCGGGAATGAAGAAGGATGTTCGCTACTATGTTACACATTGCGAAGCTTGTCAAAGAGTGAAGGCTGAATGCAGGAGTCCCGGTGGTTTGTTGCAGTCATTGCCCATCCCCGAATGGAAGTTCGAGGACATCTCCATGGACTTTGTCCATGGGCTACCTCGCTCACGCTCCGGGAATGATTCGGTGTGGGTTATTGTGGATCGACTGACAAAGGTGGCCCGGTTCATTCCAATGAAGAAGGAAGCACACATGGATGTTTTGGTACGCCTTTTTGTGGAGCAATTTGTACGGTATCATGGCGTGCCCAAGACAATTGTTTCGGATCGGGATGGTCGGTTTACATCCAATGAGTGGAAGGCGGTACAGGCGTATTTGGGCTCACGCCTAACCTTTAGTACCGCATTTCATCCTCAGACGGACGGGCAGTCAGAGCGGACCATCAGAACCCTGGAGGATTTATTGAGGTTATGTGTGCTGGACAGAGGAGAGCCATGGGAAAGGCTCTTGCCACTAGTGGAATTCTCCTATAATAATAGCCATCAGGCGAGCATCGGCATGGCGCCCCATGAAGCCCTTTACGGAAGAAGGTGCAGGACTCCCTTGTCTTGGGTGCAAGATGAAGATCCGAAGGCATTGGGAAACGAATACATAGATGATACTGATGCGGCGGTCAGATTGATACGGGATCGCATGTTGGAGGCTCAAAGTCGACAGGCGAAATATTATAATAAAAAGCATCGGATGGTGGAGTTCCAGGTGGGAGAAAAAGTGTTCCTCAAAATTCGGCCGATGCATGGAGTGCCGCGGGTGCGTGGAGTGAAAAAGCTCAGCCCAAGGTATGTTGGGCCTTATACTATATTGGAAAGGATCGGCCCGTTGGCCTATCGGTTGGAGTTACCACCAGAACTAGAAAATCTCCACGACGTGTTCCATGTGTCGTCACTTCGAAAAGCACTGTTGCGGCCCGACCAGTATATTCCCACTACTGATGGTGCAGTGGCATCAGATAGGTCTGTGCGACTAGAGCCGGTGCGGATTGTTGACAGCGAGACAAGGACTTTGCGCCGCAAAAGTGTACCCTTGGTGAAGGTACTATGGTCGAATCATGGGAAAGAAGAGTACACGTGGGAGCCAATGGATTTGATGCAGCAACGCTACCCGGAGTTGTTTGCTCAAGGTAATCTTATTTAAAAGCATATGCTAAATTTCCTGTTATGCTCTTCTCCCCACAGCCTAAGCCTGATTTCGGGGACGAAATCTTTTATTTTGTTTATAGGATTTGTAACGTCCCGAATCGCTCTAGGCCCCTAGTGTGTGTGTTTTTGAGTCAGGAGGGTTGACTCGAGCCCTGAGAAGTGCAGGGAATTGGACTGCACTTGTGGAGAAGTGGAGAAATCAGTGTAAAAAGAAACTGGAAGTGACACGGGTAGTGACACGGCCGTGTCCCTACCCGTGTGCGTCGAGTTGAGCTCGACGAGGCGTGTCGAGATCGTCGAGCTGTGTCGACACCAAGTGACACGGGTAGTGACACGGCCGTGTCCGTACCCGTGTGCGTCGAGTTGAGCTCGACGAGCCGTGTCGAGATCGTCGAGCTGTGTCGACACTAAGTGACACGGGTAGTGACACAGCCGTGTCCCTACCCGTGTGCGTCGAGTTGAGCTCGACGAGCTATGTCGAGATCGTCGAGCTGTGTCGACACTAAGTGACACGGGTAGTGACACGGCCGTGTCCCTACCCGTGTGCGTCGAGTTGAGCTCGACGAGCCGTGTCGAGATCGTCGAGCTGTGTCGACACTAAGTGACACGGGTAGTGACACGGCCGTGTCCCTACCCGTGTGCGTCGAGTTGAGCTCGACGAGCCGTGTCGAGATCGTCGAACTGTGTCGACGAGAAGTGTCGAGATGCAACCCGAGAAGTACACGGCCAAGGACACGGCCAGGCACACGGCCGTGTCATGGGTACACGGGTCGGGACACGGGCGTGTCCCTACCCGTGTCAAGTAGTGAACCGACATGGAAACTGTCGTTGCCGCTTCGCCAGGCAGGACACGGGTAAGGACACGGCCGTGTCCCTACCCGTGTCACATTTTATATATAAGGGGGGAGAGAAAACCCTAGCCGTTTTCATTCTCATTCTTCCCCTATTTTCTGAGTGATCTCCTGTGAGAGGGAAAACTGCAGGAGCAAGTTCTACCGAAGGAGATCCGCCATCGCCGTGAAAGAGAAGATGCCGCCAAGGAGAACTACGAGATCCATGGCTAGAAATGGTGGTACCGCTGGAGCCAATGTGAGTTTCCTACCCTCTCCCTTGGTGCTAGATCTATAGTTATTTTCCTAGGAGAGACATCGACTCAAGAGAGTCTTGATGGTGAGGAGGAGTTTTCTAGGAAAGGTCATGCTAAGACTTGTGTCTTAGGTTTTAGATCTCTTCAACCACGCCCTTCTTCAATGTGATGATAAGGGATGGTTTCGTGAAGGGTTTTGGCCTCTTGAGGGTGAATAAGGGAGGAGGTTTTCTGGAATGATTTGGGAAAAATCGCCTTGAGGAGGAAGATGAACGGATGCCGTTCATTCCGCCTTAAGATGCGTGCAGAATCTGTATTCTGCGCGCAGCAAACTTCGTAGCAATTTTTATGTACGCTATGGCCAGATCTGGGCTTTAGGCTTAACACGAAAGTTGAAGCCCTTGAAAATACCTTTCCAACGAATGGTTGCACGACTTCTGGCGAAGTCTGTAGCCACGGGAAAGTCTAAACGAAAATGGTGATCTATAAATCTTGTATGCAGAAACTGTGTTCTGTACGCAGCAGACTTCAAGTCCGATTTCAAATAGGATAATTTCAAATCTGGGTTGAGCTCTGAATATGAAAGATGTAGTCCATGGAAATACCTTTCCATCGAGGGGTTACACGACTTCACCGGATTCCTGTAGCCTCGGGAATCTCCGGTTGAAGTTGCTGTCCAGATTCAACCTGCGCCTAAATTCTGGGCTTAATGAAAGATGAATTTTGATTCTGTGGAATTAATAATGCATGATACTTGCCTTGGATGAACCCTTATGATTAATCAGTTGTTGCATGATTGAAGTTGCTTATTAATCAGATTTCCTATTATCAAATTGTGAAATAATCTTATTTAAACGAATCGAATTGGTAGGAATTGAAAGATTGATATTGTGCACTTCATGTTCAAATTATGACATTATCAAATAAAAAGTGAGATAGATCTTTATATACGCATCATGTTTATATTACATTGTCATCATTTGGAAAGTCATATAGATGAATAGATTATGATCATGGACATGTTTGATTAATGAAATGAGTCTTGTAGTCCAATACTTAGAGAGTCGTCTCCCTACGGGTAGTATTGTGAAGGGATGTAAGTGCGGGGTTGACCGTCACTTGTTTTGGTTGTGTTGAGATAAGGTGTGGATGAATGGTTGGGCTGTGTCCTCGTGTTTACTTTCGAGGCCCCTTCCATGATATGTTGATGTGGTATTTGCATGTGGTGTGAGTCGACACGCGGTGTCGTAATCCTGGGTTAAGGATAGTGTGTCAGGTCTACGGGCTCGCCAGTCGTCACACCGACGGGAGTTGGCAGTTAGACTTGGTCGGTTTGGGTTGTGTCCTCGGTGTTCACGTCCCGAGGCCCCTCCGGCCATGTGAACGGTTGGGCTGTGTCCTCGTGCTTTCTTCCAAGGCCCCTTCCGGGTCACGCAAGGCCAGTTCGGGCTGTGTTCTTGGTGCACATCTACCCAAGACCCCGCTGGGCCATAGTACGCATGGGCTCCGCTATTGTGTTCTTAGCGTTGAGGCGTACGGAGGCCTAGGTGAAGTAGTGTGATACCCGCCTAGTAGTAGAAGTGCCCGTTCTACTGTCACCGCCTGGCCACGGCGGCTGATGCCTGAGAGGTTAGCTACCTGCTCGAAAAGTGGGAACTACAGTCTGTGTCGACATAGCAATTGCATGGGTGTGCATGGGTGAGTCATTGCATAGCATTCATAGCATTTCATACCATTGCACAACAAGATCCTCATCGTATAAGTTTGTATGGGCACTCTTATATGATGAGTTACTTTTATGTAACCCGATCCTTAACTTATAAGTTTGTATGGGCATTCTTATAAGTTAAGTTACTTCCTGCTCTTACTTAAACTTGCTAGTTTACTTGTAGCTCTTATATAAATGCTGATAGTGATACTATTTCTCTTACTCTACTGCCACCTGTTTGTACCTGTCATACACTTATATATATTGTACCCTTGTTTCTCTTTCTCCGCCCGGTGCCGAGGAGTCGCCGGGGGAGCGGATGTGAAACCACTTAGTCGTTTCGACTAACGGTTGCTACGTCTTCCTTTTTAGGAGGTCACGCCGCAGGTAGAGCAGCCGCAGACTACGCAGCAGGACAGCCAGGCCAGGACGACAGGGCCTGATGTGACGGTGCCGTCGATACCGTCTGTTACTGATGTTAGTATTTTGATTACTCTGATGTAGCCCGTTTGGGCAAAGATTAGCTGTACTCTGATATTTTGTAGAAGCATGTTTTAGCTTCTCATTATTTCATGTTTTTGGACATTATATGCTTAGTGTGGATTTTGACTTCTCTTGCTTATTTATTTGGTTGGGTTGGCATGTTATATTGATATTGTTGTAGCCGGCGGAATAGGCGTCTTGTGGTACAGGTTAGCCCGTGTGCTAATGCTACCGCAAGGCGGCTGTTCCGGGCATAAGACTCCCTCTTCGTGCCGTGTTTTGGGATCCGGGTGGGGGGGGGGTCTTACAGTAATAATCTCAACTCATCCCGCAGTCCCTCATAAAAGCGATTTGTCTTTCGCGCTTCCTCCGTGAAGGTAGACCCCGTATAACGACCAAGTCTGGTAAACTCATGCAGGTACATATCAATATCCATAACACCCTGCACCAAATGTTGAAACTCGTTCTCCATCGCAATCCGCTGCGACACCGACAAATATTTGGCAAGAAATAATCGGGATAATTCCTCCATTGAAACCTCCGCTAAACCTCGACCTGCCAAATGTTGCACTTCTATCTCATCCCACCACAATCTTGCATCTCCTTCCAGCAGAAAAGTGTCTAAGGTCACTTTCTGCTCTTCTGCCGTTCTGATTGCAGTCAGGATCCTCTTCACTCTAGCCAACCAATCTTCCGCCTGCGTTGGGGAAATCGCCCCACCAAACATAGGTGGCTGTAATTCCATAAAGTTTTTCAATGACTCATCGATTGCTTGCGCCTCCACCACAACTGTAGCACGCTCTTGTCTTACACCAGGCCTTGCCTTTCCAGTAGGCTGTGCCTGTAACACTGCAAGCACTGTCTCCGTCACCACCCGTATAGTCTCCACCGAAGGAGGCGTAGGCACTTCAACAAGTGCTGCACTCTCATCAGACCGCTGGGGCTCAGACTGCCCAGCTCCACTCCTCGCCACATATAAGTCAATGTACAAAACACGATTAATCATCCATGGCATAACGGGAATTATACATTGACTACACACACATGTACCGCATGTACATGAAATACATTACTAGTGGACATTCGTGAGTTCAATAATGTTCTCTCCCTCCCAAACAATCTCAACCTGTCTCCGATACCACTTTATAATGCCCCTATTCATCACATGACATATAACGGTGGGTCCGGTCGGGGCCCCATGCCATATGTCACAGACAAGTAGAGGAATTACTTGTAGAAATCAAATTCTATTCGCATCCTTAACTCAATCCATTCTAGCACATCCTTTTTAAGTTAAAGAACTCAGCTCGGAGAATGTCCACATCTATATAAACGCCACAGCGGATTTGTGAAGGCAGAGCCGAGGCGGTGACTTCCATCCGGCTACTTCATGGCACCGAAGCGATCTTCGAGGGTAACGATCTCATTCTTGGACATCGAAGTCCTTTCTTTATGTATGTGCTTGGAATCCTCCACCAAGAGGTGGATTTCGGAAGTGATTCCTTTATTGAGTCTGCATCTAGAGCCGAAAGTGTGGAGTACGGCATAGACATGCTGTGTGAAGCCCATTTGGACGGGTAGTTTGGATTGGTGATGTTCATGGGTAAACCGGAGAAGACTCCGTGGATTTGATGATATGCAGAGAGATTTATGATGTGATGAATGTATGGATGTGATGATGGATGTGAGGAGGCTTTGGTTAAGCTCCTAGTTGTAGAGAGATCAATTGGTAGTGCGCCCGGGAAGCGAGTACCCGACCGACTACATCACAATGGTATAGCCAGCTGCTGGAGGAGCTGTGGAGTGCGGAGCGAAGATCCGAGAGCGGATTCGTGAAGGCAGAGCCGAGGCGGTGACTTCCATCCGGCTACTTCATGGCACCGAAGCGATCTTCGAGGGTAATGATCTCCTTCTTGGACATCGAAATCCTTTCTTTATGCATGTGCTTGGAATCCTCCACCAAGAGGTGGATTTCAGAAATGATTCCTTTGTTGAGTCTGCATCTAGAGCCGGAAGTGTGGAGTACGACATAGGCATGTTGTGTGAAGTCCATGTGGACGGGTAGTTTGGATTGGTGATGTTCATGGGTAAACCGGAGAAGACTCTGTGGATTTGATGATATAAAAAGAGATTTATGCTGTGATGAATGTATGGATGTGATGATGGATGTGAGGAGGCTTTGGTTAAGCTCCTGGTTACAGAGAGATCAATTGGTAGTGCGCCCGGGAAGCGAGTACCCGGCCGACTACATCATAATGGTGGGTTGATCTGGTTATAATGGATCGATTGGTGGCATGACCCTGGAAGCGAGCATCTGATTTGCTATACCACAATGGTGGGTCGATCAGGAATAGGTGAGGGGTCGATTGGTAGTAAATGCTACACCTGACTTGTTGTACAACCTCACAGCATCCATAAACAACCAGAGCAGATCGACCCACCCAATGTGGTGTAGCATTTACTACCAATCGACCCCTCACCTATTCCTGATCGACCCACCATTGTGGTATAGCAAGTCGGGTGCTCGCTTCCCAGGTCATGGCACCAATCGATCCCTTCTAGCCAGATCAACCCACCATTGTGATGTAGTCGGCCGGGTACTCGCTTCCCGGGCGCACTACCAATTGATCTCTCTGCGACCAGGAGCTTAACCAAAGCCGCCTCACATCCATCATCACATCCATACATTCATCACAGCATAAATCTCTTTGCATATCATCAAATCCATAGAGTCTTATCTGGTTTACCCATGAACATCACTAATCCAGACTACCCGTCCAGATGGGCTTCACATAGCATGCTTATGTCGTACTTCACACTTCCGGCTCTAGATGCAGACTCAACAAAGGAATCACTTCCGAAATCCACCTCATGGTGGAGGATTCCAAGCACATGAATAAAGAAAGGACTTCGATGTACAAGAAGGAGATCGTTACCCTCGAAGATCGCTTCGGTGCCATGAAGTAGCCGGATGGATGTCACCGCCTCGGCTCTGCCTTCACGAATCCGCTGTGGCGTTTATATAGACGTGGACATTCTCTGAGCTGAGTTCTTTAACTTAAAAAGGCTGCGCTAGAATGGATTGAGTTAAGGATGCGAATAGAATTTGGTTTCCACAAGTAATTCCTCTACTTGTCTGTGACATATGGCGTGGGGCCCCGGCCGGACCCACCGTTATATGCCATGTGACGAATGAGGGCGTTACAAAAAGTCCTCACATATTAGACTTCTTTGGTAAGTATGTTGTATAAATTATGACGGACTTAGGTTTGGTAGTTAGAATATAGGTATACTGACAAGGAAGCGATGGAAGTAGTGGATATGATGATTAGAAGAGGGATAAATATTTTATGTCTGCAAGAGACTAGATGAGTGGATAAGAAGCTAAATTTTTAGATAATTTTGGTTTTAAATTATGGCACACAGGAAAAAAATAAAATAAGTAGTGAAGTATGTATTATTATGGATACTACTTTGAGGGATAAAATTGTTGGGGTAAGTAAAAAAATGAAAGAATCTTAGCTCTTAAATTGATCATAAAAAAACTATTAATGTGATCAATACTTACGTGTCACAAGCAGAATTAAGTGAAGTTATTAAAGTGTAATTTTGGGAAGATTTAGGTGATTTAGTAAGGGAAATCCCACAAAGAGAGAAAGTTTTTATAGGAGCATGCTTTAATGTAGATTATAAAACCGTTCATGGTGAATTTTTGATATAGAGAAAGAAATGAAGAAGGATGAAACATTTTATACTTTATCGTAGCACATCAGCTAATTTTAATAAATACGCTTTTCATAAATAGAGAAGAATATTTAATTACGTTTAAAAGCGGACTAAATAAGTCACAAATTGATTACTTTATGACTAGTAAATGGATAAAATGATTTGTAAGGATTGCAAAGTCATACCTGGAGAAAGTTTGACAACACAACATATGTTAGTGGTGTTAGACATATAAATTAAATATAATAAATTTAAGACAAGAACAAAAATGTTGCCAAAAATTCGATGGTGAAGCTTGAAGATAGAAAAGTAGGTTGCTTTCAAGACATCAGTTATGAAACAACTAATTGATGATCACTATGTAGATCCTCATGTCTCATAGGAAGTTCTATCTTCACATTTAAGGATAATTAGAAAGAACCTACTTAGAGTATCAAGAGGTAGTGCACCACCAAATAAAGAATCTTGGTGGTGGAAAAAGAAATTGTAAGACAAAGTGAGGGAAAAGATGGTCAACTATAAATTACTCTACACTTGTAGGAATGATGAAAATTTAGTCAGATATAAAATCGCCAAAAATAAAGCTAAACATGCAGTAAGTAAAGCATGAAGCCATGCTTATGAATAATTTTATAAGCAATTAGATATCAAAGATGAATAGCGTGATATATATAAAATATCTCGAGCTAGAGAAAGAAATAAAAGAGATTTAAGCAAATTAAAATGCATAGAGGATGAAACAGATACAATTTTGACGGATGATATGAATATTAAAGAGCGATAAAAAAATACTTTTATCTGCTTTATAATGAAACAAAAGACAATGAATTGAACTTGAAATAGTTAAGTAAATCAGAGAAGTATATGAACATAACGTTTTGTCATAAAATTCAATTATCAGTGGTAAATGATGCTCCAAAGAAGATGAAAAATGAAAAGATAGTTGAGTCAGACGATATACCTATCAAACTATGAAAATGTCTAGGGAATGAGAGAATTTTATGGCTTACATGTTCTTTCAATAAGATAATGAAGTCAAAGAGGATTTCAGACCAGTGGAGAGAAAATATCTTGATACCTTTGTATAAGAACAAAAGATATATTCAAAATTATGTTAATTACAGAGAAATTAAATTGATAAGTCATACCATAAAACTATGAGAAGAAGTAATAGAAAGAAGACGGGAGACTAACATCTCGACAAAAGAAGGGTTTTAGGTTGAGCATGGGCTTAAATTTAGTAGTACAAGAAGGACTGATGAGTTTATTATTTAGTTGGGTGATCAACATATTTCTCGTAGTAATTAAGTATTTTAAATATCTTGGATCGATAGTTAAAATGACGAAAGTATTGATAAAGATGTGACACATAGAATCCAAGCGGGTTGGTTGAAGTGGAGAGGCGCCTCAGGGATCTTATGTGATTGTAAAGTACCATTAAAACTTAAAGGCTTACCATACTGCAATTAGACCATGATGCTCTATGGTTCTAAGTGTTGGGTAGTGAATTATGAACATGTTCAAAGAATGAGAGTTGCGGAGATGAGAATGCTTAGATAGATGTGTGGACATGCGAGACTGGATAACATTTGGAATCAATGTATCGGAGATAAGACAAAAGTAGCACCAATTATAAAGGAGATGCAAGAAGTTCGACTAAGATGGTTTGGACACGAACAAAGGGGACCATTAGAGGCACCTGTTAGACATTGTGAGAGTATAGTTATTAGGCATGCTAAATGAGGAAGGGGTAGACCAATAAACACTTGTAATGAAACTATAAGAAAAGACACGATGTACTTAGGTATTAGTGTGATTATGACAAAAGATAGAACCCAATGACGACAAAGGATCCATATAGCTCACCCTACTATAGTGGGATAAAGGCTTGAGGGTTGTTGATATTTTGTAGTTTATAGTCTATATTTACAATAATATTTTAAAGATTTTTTAACTGTATAATTATGAATGCAATTAAATTAATTTATATAAAATCGCACGGGCTACGCCCGCGCTCGATGCTCTCGGGCGGCCTTCGACCGCATCAGGCAGGCTTCGCCCGTCTGCGCACGGGCTTTGCCCGTGCTTGATGCTTTGAGTGGTCTTCGGCCGCATAGAAGCGGGTCTCGCCCGCTTACACGCAATCCACCATCTCGGCGTCGCACCCGCCACTCGCGGCCCACTTGAACAAAATCAAACAACCATAGGGCTCCGGGGGCCGCGAGTGACGGGTGCGGTGCCGAGATGGTAGATTGTGTGGAAGCGGGCGAAGACCACTTCTATGCGGCCGAAGACCACCTAAAGCATCATGCATTGGCGAAGCCCGTGCGTAGGCGGGCGAAGCCCGCCTAATGCGACCGAAAACCGCCCGAGACCATCGAACACGGGCGTAGCCCGTGCGAAGATGCTCACACAATAGTATAGATAAATAATATTATATACTATTAACATATAATATAATATAAATAATATTATTAATAATATGATATATTATTAATAATATTATATATTATTAATAATATTATATATAATATAATATTAATTTTATAATTTATTTTATTAAACTATATGTTTATATAAATTTATAATTTTGAATTGTTTTATAATATATATATACGAGCATCTTCGCACGGGCTACGCCCGTCCTCGATGCTCTCGGGCGGCCTTCGGCCGCATCCAGGCGGGCTTCGCCCGCCTCCGAACGGGCTTCTCCCGTACTCAATGCGTCGTTGCAGGCTGCGCCCACATCAAAGCGGGATGCACCTGCATCAAAGCCGGATGCACCCACATCAAGACGGGTAATGCCCGCAATATATACATTTGAGTACTCAAAATGACCGTACAAAAATATAAATCAATATTACCATTTGTCTTTTATATAAAAAATATGTTTTGTCGTAAAAATATTAATTTCACGCAATTTATCACCCTCTTCTTTCTCTCCCTTCCCCATGTCTCGCCCACTCTCTCCTCCCCCTCTCAGCCAATTTCTCCTCTCCCTTCCGCCATCTCTCTCCCTTTCTCTCTCCCCCTCTCTCCTCCCCTCTCTCTCTCTCTCCCTCCTCTCTCTCTTCCAACTCTCAACACATCTCATACTCTCTCTCATGATCCAATGGCAGCGATGTCGGACGGGGGCAGCGACGTCGGACGCGGGCGGCGACGTCGGCCGCTGGCGGCGACGTCGGCCGCGGGCAGCGACTTCGGCCGCGGGCGGCTACATCGGACGCGGACTGCGACAGCAGTCATGCACGCTGGTAAAAAACTAAAAAATGAGGTCCAGGCTACCAATGTGTTTATGAAGCTCTACTTTCCATACAGGTTTTTGGTTTATCAAGCTCTACTTTTATCCAAATTTATTTTAACCCTTAGTGTGAATTTCTTTGTGAAGGGACCTCTTGATAATTCATGGAAATGGTGTCAGATACCAATGTGTTTAGGCCATCTGTGAGTGCTGTGTTTTGTTTTACACAGGAACTGATAATAAGTTTCAAATATGAGAAACCCTAAACTCATAATCATTTTATTCCTTCTTCCACATAATGGATTAAGGAAATAGTTATAACTTCAACATTTGTGTATGGATATCCCTGTTATCATTGCAGTGGAACAAATAATCATCAAATGACTAACATTCAACATCCAATAATCTAACAAATATACAATATCCATAAAAGAATTATGCCTTACAGTATCACTTGCAACATCACTGGATTTATCCAATAGCATTCTATTGACAAAAAATGAGGTGCAGGAATGAGTTCCAAATTGTCACTGGAAAAACAATTGCCTAATAAATGAAATCATTCTTGCACTTCATTCACTGCACTTCATTGGCTAATGGTTATAATTCACAGTGGCGCTCCAACTCATGATTACAATTGATAGTGGCTAATAGTTATAATACCAGTGAATTATAAACTCATTCCTGCACTTTATTCATCTATTTGGAATGAGTTTATAATTCATAGTGGTTATAGTGCACATTTGCAGTTTTTCAAGAATTATAGAAGTAAAACTCAAAAAATATAAAAAATCCAAAAAAAACTACAGAGCACAAATGAGGTACATAAATGAAATCTCATAGTGTAACATGGTGTAGCATTTTTGGGACCTGCATAAATGAGGTGCAGGAATGAGTTTATGTGGTTACCTATGGAGTGCAGTGGCGCTGAGGAGAGGAGTTGATGGGCAGCGCTAATGGTGGCGATGTAACTCTCCAAAAATGCAGGATGCTTATTTCCCCATTAATTGATGGGGATGAATGTGCTGATGAAATTACCTATGTTGTTTGGTCAAGAAATTTGAATAGTTGTTTGGCCAACAAATAGAGGAAAAAATCTCAATCAAATAAAATCAAAGAAAATACTTTCAAGCTGACAACTAAACTTGACATAACTTGACGGTCACATATTACTCAAAATAAATGACATGTTTCTCCTAAGCATTCTATCAAATAACCTCTGGGCATGTCGATAAAATATACGGCTGCATAAAAATGAAGAAACATGTAGGGCTCTCTGCTTGCGGGAGAATGAAAGGGCCGGAAGGAAAAAAGCCGAAAACAAAAAAATACCCCCCAAAATGCAGTGAATGAAATGTAGCAGCTGAAAAAACCGCAGAGAAGCATATAAACATAGCTTAAGAAAATGGAAATTATATTTTTCTAAGGATTTTAGATTCAAATGTATAAAGAAAAAAATTGCCTAGAACTTCATAGTTGGTGCTAAAAATTCAAAAGTATGAAGAGAAGCATATAAACATGAAAAGAAGAAGGAATTTCACGAATTTATGATATACACTTTACCTTTGATTCATGTGTCCTCAATTTAGAGAAGACGGCATTCTGCTGACATGGACAGAAGACGACATTCTGCTTATATGAAGAACAAAGAGGAGGCACTGAATCTGGAGAAGGATGGCCAAAAAACATTTGAAGATCTGGAAATGCAACATCGTTTTGAGATCTGGAAATAATTTCAGATCTGAAGAGTGTTCAGCTCGATTTTGCGAGGAACGATGTGTAGAGGGCGGTGTTCGGGGATGTCGGCAGCCTGAGAGGAGGGTGGAGGACGCACATTTTTGATTCTTTCTTGACCGGAGAGGTGTTCCTTTGGAGCGGGGGTTCCCTTGGGGGATCTTTCTGGTGCGGGCCGCAGAGGAGGCATTGTTTCAAGAGGACGGGAGAGGTACAGCTTTAGTGTTGGCTGGTTTTGAAATGTTGTTAGACCGTGGAGCAGTGGGGAGGCGTGCTACGCATATTCGAGGAAGAAATCGCGGGAGGAGGAGGGATTGCGATGCCCTGCGCAGAATCGGCGAGGAGGCTTGTCCCAGAAATCCTCTCTGGCCAAGGCGCAACGGCGGAGATGAGCTGGCAATCGGCGAGCAGCAACGTTTGCAGGATTTTGTATGATGTCTATAGTTTGAATAGGATTCCAGTTTAGTAGAAGGTGAGCATTCTTCGAAATGAAAGAGAGAAGTAGGGGAAGGGTAAGAGCCATTGCAAAGAAGGAAGTTAAAGTAAAAATTCATACGTGTAAGCCTCATTGAGGGGGTAAAGTAGAGAATATGTTTCCCTTTTTAGTAACCAACAAACACAAAAATGAGTGCAAAACCTCTTTATAACTGCACAAATCGCCAAGGATTAGATATTCGGGTGAAAAAGGGGTTTGAACTACGGATTTGCATGGTATTATGCCCCAGTTTTATGCCTCTCTAGTTCTACACTCCTACTAACAGACATATGAGTACAAAATGTAATAAATCCTCCATAGAAATTAAGAACTCTTTCATCAATGAAGGACAGCAGCAGAGAACGATGCCTAAAAATATCAAATTTTTCACTCATGAAAAAGAATATACAAATCACCATATGTAATTTATAGTTATACGTAGGATGAGGATAAGCCTCGATTGGTTTCTGGCCATATTTCCACGCCCTCGAAACCAACTTCATCTTCAAGTAGTGAATCCTACGGATCCTCACAATGATCTGCTGGGAAATGTCAACGGGTATGTTCGGGATAAGTCTGGGGTTCTCGTCGACAAAGGTTGACGACGGCATCGTCAACCATACAAACTGTGAGAGTTATGATCATACCGAAAAAAATCTATATATATAATTCAGGCCTAAAGAGTGTTCTTCCATACTTTGAATGTTTCCGCAGCAGATCCAAATTGTATTGTTTCTCCAAAAACCTCAACAAAACAAAATAGTACACAATCCAAAACAACAAAAGCTTATCTATTTAGTGGAACATTTATCTTAAAAATGCAGTCAAATTATATAGCCTAAATGCCCCAAATGTATCCAAAACAAAATCGGTGTTGAACTCAAATCTGCGCAAATTCACTGATGACTCAAATCAACTAAATCGGTCCGTGGAGGAGGAAGAACGACCAGAGGCCGAGCAAGCAGGAGAAGGAGAAACAGAGCTTTGGGTGGAGGAGATATCGCTGATGTCAGAATACCCAACGCAGAGGAGCGACATCGGCGTGAGGAGGAGAAGCGAGGAGGAAGAGAGCGCGTACGACAGGAAAATCAACAGGAAATTGTGAAATCTCCTAAACCGGCGGCAAGAAAAAGATGGTGTTTTACAACTGATCTACATATCCAACCTAGAGGGCAAAAAGTAAATGAAAAAATATATTTTACGACTGATCTACATTTTGGTTTTTATTTGTAAAAACTTTATCTTGCCACTCTTACTAATCCACGCACACATGATAACCCATGTTACATGATCTCTATTGCAGATTTTGAGCTTAAGCCAATTTGCTCACAAAAATATTTGCAAAATGAGTGATTGCGATGGAATTGCACTTCCTGTGACTAATGATTATGCTGGGAAACAGGAAAATTTTGAATTAGTTCCCAAAGAAAATGGAGAAGATGCAAAGAACATATTAACTATAATACTTGCAGTTAGCTAAGAATGTATTAACTAATAAACGAAAGAGCTTTGACAGGATGAGAAGCAAGGTGAAGAGCAGAGGTTTGGCAGGAGGAGAAGCAGAGCGGCACCAAAAAAACGGCTTAATCATACCCGCGACAGCAAGGTGAGAATGAGAAGCCAGGAGAAGAAGCAGAGCTTTGAGAGGAGGAGAAGCAGAGCGACACCTGAAAAACGGGTGAAGAGTCGGGAGGAATCCAAAAAAGAAATCCAAATTTGAGAGTATAGAACCCTAAACAGCATGTAAGAAATCTAATACGAAATGTAGAACCCATACCTGAGGAAGAAAAGGCGGGAGAAGGAGAAATCGCGAAATCAGCTCACGGCAGGAGTTGCTGCCCGATCTTCGCGCCGAACTTTGCGAGAGGAAACTGAAGGCAGAGAGAAACCCAGCCCCGTGAAGAGCAGAAGCACCGGCCCGAAGAGCAGAAGCAGTGGTGTGAGGAGGAAGAGGAGCGGAGAGGGTTTTGTTCCGATCGTGAATAGGGTAGGGAAGATGGTCAGGGCTTTAAAAAACGGAGGAATCGTGGCGTTGTGAGCTTAAGTGGCGGAATATGAGCTGCCATGTCGATCGCATGCCTGAAATGCAAACAGAGCTCACCTTGATTGAAGGCCCAACAGGATAGAACCGCTTTACCAGAGAAGAAGAACCGAAGGAGCATCGGCGTGAAGAGCGGGGAGTCGCAGAACAGAGAGCTGCGGAGGAGGAAGCCGCAGGCGACGGAGACAACGACGGCGAGGACACTTCTCCGAGAGAGCTTCTCCGGCGAAGGTGCGGCGACGCAGATGAGATGGCGTTCGGCGAGGAGGGATTGCAGGGTTTTCTTGCAATCGGGAGTAGGAATACAGGAGACAGTCGGCGGTTTAAAAGTAGGGGGGAGGTATCTTCGTGGTGTTGTCGCCTTAAACGGCGGAGAACCGAGAGTGTGCTGTCGCTTGCACGCGAAGTAGGAGGAAGCGGTGGAGGGGGTTTGTCGGGCATTACCTTGCATGACGCGGGACCTAGCATCCGGAGTTAGCGGCAGGCGGCAGGAGGACGGGGCAGGCGGTGGAGTGAGCGGGTAGTGGCAGGGTGCGGCGAGCGGCGACGACACCATTCGCGGCACGCGGCAGGAGGGCGAGGTAAGCGGCGAGGGTTTTCCGGGGAACTCATCGCGTGTCGGGTCGGGAGACGCCATGTGCGATGCGGAGGGCAAAATGGCGAATTCCAAAGTTACGGATGGAAGGCTTTCCTTAATCTAAAAAATAGATAGGAGGGTTTTGCGTGCACAGATGGAAACAGTTGGCAGTAATGACAATACCAAAAAGAAGACAGAACTTCAAAATGATAAACAATGTGAAACTGCACACGAAAATCTAAAGTCGAATGCATTCATCATCATCATTCTCGAAAATCAAGGTAAATTTTATAATTTATTGCGTTGTAATTTTGATTTGGTTGTATTAAAAACTATGCTCAGATATGCTCTAAGGAAATAGAAAGAACTTGCTCCGATCTTTGAGGACCTTGTATGGAATTTGTGAAAACATCAGACACGAATTTATAAAAAGTCATAAGTTGATCATATGTACTTATCATAGAGATTATTGAGCATTTACCTCCAATGAAGCTTTACACTGTTGATATAGAGTAGTAGCCATGTTGATGCACGAAAATGGCACCGGGGGGATAGCTGTCACCGAGGGGGTGATTGGGCCTCACAGGCTTGGTGAGGAGGAAGGAGAAGGTTGCGGGAGGAAGGGAGAGGCTTGAGAGAAGAGGCGAGCCTTGATCAACAGAGAGGGTTGATCAAGAGAGGGAGAGGAGGAAGACCAGAAGCGGTCGAGCAGACAGCAATTGCAACGGCTGCACTTGCAGGTTGGATGCCGAGAGGAGCTGAGCTGTGCTGAGGGCAAGGCTTGCTGAGCAGAGAAAGGCTTGCTGAGCAGAGGAGCAAGGCTTGCTGAGCAGAGGAGAGAAGAGGGGGCCGCTAGCAGCGGCAACAACACACTTCGCCCGTCGCGGCCTAAATGCCACTCATGCGACGGGCTTTCCTTTTATTAAAAGTTAGAGATTACAAGCTTACAAGTACACCTTTACAACAAAATCACTTAAAGGGTACAAGGAGAAGCTGGCGGCTAAAGGAGAAGAATGTGCCAGAAAACAGAGAGGAGAAGCTGCCAGAGACTAAGTAAAATAGTCTGCTAGCTGCTGGAGGACTGGGAAACTGAGTCTGCAGAGGCTGCTGGTAAGCTGCTGAAGAGCTGTAAAGGACTGTGCGGACAGGAAACTGAGTCCGCAGAGCTTGCTGGAGAGGTGATGACGGACTGGAAAACTGAGTCCGCAGGGGCTGCTGGCAAGACTTGTCTCTGCCTTCAGGATCCCTGAATGAGAGGCTTCAGGGGGTATTTATAGGCCCAGGAAGTTGTTCTAGAAGCGAGGCCTAGTGACATCAGCATGACGACCTGCGCGGACTCTGCGGACTGAGATTTTGCGTCCGCCACTTTGACTGATGAAGCGAGCAGAAGGATCCACCTGCAGAGAACTGGAGGTCGCCCCCTAGCGGACGACCTGGGCGGACTCCGGGAGGAGTCCGCCCGGCAGGCCGGAGGCCGCCCCCTAGCGGGCGGCCTGGGCGGACTCCAGGGGGAGTCCGCCCGGCAGGGTGCCGGGGCCGCCCCCTAGCGGGCGGCCTGGGCGGACTCCTGGGGGAGTCCGCCCGGCAGGTCTGGCCGCCCCCTTGCGGGCGGCCTGGGCGGACTCCAGGGGGAGTCCGCCCGGCCGGTCGCCGGGGCCGCCCCCTAGCGGGCGGCCTGGGCGGACTCCTGGGGGAGTCCGCCCGGCGGGCCTGGCCGCCCCCTTGCGGGCGGCCTGGGCGGACTCTAGGGGGAGTCCGCCCGGCTGGTCGCCGGGGCCGCCCCCTAGCGGGCGGCCTGGGCGGACTCCAGGGGGAGTCCGCCCGGCGGGCCTGGCCGCCCCCTAGCGGGCGGCCTGGGCGGACTCCAGGGGGAGTCCGCCCGGCGGGCCTGGCCGCCCCCTAGCGGGCGGCCTGGGCGGACTCTAGGGGGAGTCCGCCCGGCGGGCCTGGCCGCCCCCTTGCGGGCGGCCTGGGCAGACTCCAGGGGGAGTCCGCCCGGCTAGTCGCCGGGGCCGCCCCCTAGCGGGCGGCCTGGGCGGACTCCAGGGGGAGTCCGCCCGGCGGGCCTGGCTGCCCCCTTGCGGGCGGCCTGGGCGGACTCCAGGGGGAGTCCGCCCGGCTGGTCGCCGGGGCCGCCCCCTAGCGGGCGGCCTGGGCGGACTCCAGGGGGAGTCCGCCCGGCGGGCCTGGCCGCCCCCTTGCGGGCGGCCTGGGCGGACTCCAGGGGGAGTCCGCCCGGCTGGTCGCCGGGGCCGCCCCCTAGCGGGCGGCCTGGGCGGACTCCAGGGGGAGTCCGCCCGGCGGGCCTGGCCGCCCCCTTACGGGCGGCCTGGGCGGACTCCAGGGGGAGTCCGCCCGGCTGGCGCGCAGAGGCCGCCCCGGGTGGGCGGCCTCGACGGACGGCGGCAGGATGCCGCCGCCTTTCGGGCAGCAGGGAGGTCGCCCCTGGTGGGCGACCCCGACGGATGGCGGCAGGAGACTGCCGCCCCTTGGGCTGACTAGGAGGTCGCTCCCGGTAGTGCTGTTGGCGAACTCCTGCAAGGAAAAGCACTGCACGATTAGCGGACCTAACCGCATGTCCCGCGAGGGTGAGCCATGGGAATAGCTCGCCGTCCCGCAGGGCACGCGGTTGCTAGGAGAGCTAGGCGGACAGGGAACCTGTCCGCCTACGCTGGGACTTGTCGCGATTGAAAGAGAGAAACTAAGGGTCGCGACTGGCCAGCTGGCCACCTTGGGAAGGATCGCCGATTTCTGGGTTAACATAATCCCCGCACTTTTTTAAGTCCCGAAGGGAACTTCGAAAAAGTTGGAGACTCACGAAAATCGTGATCCACCCCAAAGGAAAGAGAGGGAGAGGTAAGGAGAGAAAGGACCTGAAGACTCCCCTTACAAGCTTGGTGTTTTCTGTCTATTTTCCTGCAAGAGGAAAATTAAGGGTAAGCACGTATGGGTGGTACATCGAGTGTGTACCTGAGTTTGCTTTTGCAAAACGAAGAAGGCGCTTCTCCTGTAAAGTTCTGCAAAACAATAGTGAGGGAAAACAGAAAGGCATAATAACTTGCAAGTACCTGATAGAGGCTTGCAAGCACCTGTCATTCTCTGCAAAAAGAGGAGGGAAAATAGTATACAAGGACAGAAAAAATGAGTTGCAAGTACCTGGAAGGGGCTTGCAAATCTTTTGTGGTTTCTGCAAGAGAAGAGTTAAGAGCATGCATAGTACATGAAAGTAACTTGCAAGTACCTGAATGATGCTTGCAAGTGTTGGTGACCTCTGCAAGAAGAGAGTTAGAGGCAGATATTGTATATAGAGATATGCTGCAAGTACCTGAATATGACTTGCAGATGTCTGCTAACCACTGCAAAGTGAAGAGTGAGTAGCAGAGATAATATAATGATTTAAACTGCAGGTACCTGAACGAGGTTTGCAGGTGTCTGTTGTTCTCTACAAAGAGTAGAGTTAGAAGCAGACAATATACATATGAAAGAAGCTTGCAAGTACCTGTGGAGAAGGCTTGCAAATGTTTGCTAACCTCTGTGGGAGAGATTGGAAGCAAACAAGACGCGAGGATAACCGCACCAGAACCATACCAAAAATGGTGATATGATTCTATTAATGATTGACGCCAATAGACTTTGGCAAGAATAATGAGCAGCTCTGTGAATCTCCATATGATAGAGCTTGAGCAAGCAAAGTATATGAAACGAGCATAAGCAAAGTGATTGCTGAAAATCTTCTTGAGATAACCCATGAAGGTTGTTGAGGTAGGGTCGATAAGACCAAGTAACAAGAGAAATGCCCGATGAACATTATCACGAAGTCCAGATTAATGAACCGAACGCTAGCTGTCGACATGACTGGATGGACATGATCAAAAATGAATGCCAGAATCCTTTTGGTAGGTTGGATTAACCTGTTCACCTGTGAAAGGAGGGAAGAGAGAAAAAGGAGGTCTACACCCGGAATGATTAAAGTGGGTTGAATGCTGCCACAGGTGTTCCCCGTGGGCCTTATGCATCACTTGCCCGAAAAATCATCCCAAGTATAGTCCTACTCAAAGCGGGCTGGCCGCGCATCCTCAAGGAGGGGGGAAAAGGAAAAAGAGGTCCATACTCGGAATGACTAAAGAGGGTTGAATGCTGCCACAGGTGTTCCCCGTGGGCCTTATGCATCACTTGCCCGAAAAATCATTCCGAGCATGATCCTGCTCAAAGCGGGCTGGCCGCGCATCCTCAAGGAGGGCACAAAAGAGAAAAGCAAGGGAGAGGTCCTGAGAAGGACCGCTAGAAGGAACGCTCTCTTGCCTTGGGTACAAGCATCACTGATCAACGAGACGGGTTGCGCCAAGAGGCCTATCTTGTCTGTGTATTGATCAGTGGAGTTGCGAACCCGAGAAGGCACGGATCGAGGATATCGGAGAGTGCTTCGGCCACCACAGTTGAAGGATGAGGAAAGAGACAAGGCTACGCTTGGTCGCCATTGCTTGTCCAGCGAAGATCATCCTAACCGTAGTGTATCCTATAGGACGCACAACAGAGCTAACACATGGGGCTCCCCTAGCACACACTCTGTGTCAGATGTTGGCTAGGATCCTAAGTCTGAAGCCCATGCCCGTGATTGAACTGCTCCCACTGCACACATGGGTATACTCCCGCCATGTGTGGTCGAAGCGGTTGTGCGAGAACAAACTACGGAGGGAACGTTTCAGGCTCGGCGAAATCTCATTGGTGTAACGATCGCCAAGAGAGGAAGAAGAGAGGAAGGAGCAACACAAGAAGGGAACTGTGTCAGTACGGGATCTCTGAATAAAAGCTTTGCTGGAAAGCAAGTAAAGAACACTGAGAAGTGTTGTTATGAAAATGTTTGAAAAGAAGAGAAAGGGTTGAGATAACCCCTGAAGGTTGCAAGAAGCTCTGGAGGACTGTGAAGTCCATCGCTAGCTTAGAATAGCCTTCCCAGCACACCCTCGTCGTCGGCATCGAAGCATTCGACTTCTTTGTTGACTATGAGGAGAGGAGGCTCTTCGACGTGGTTCACTCCTCTTGAGGAGCAAGGAGCGTCTGCAAGTTCTTTGCCCTTTGAAGTTGCTTGATCAGGGCGCTCTTCTTTAGGAAGCAGGTCATGCATCTTGCCCTGCCGGAGCATCCTTTGCACAAGCTGGCGGAATGCTCGGCAGTCTTCTGTTCGATGGCCTGACTCTTTGTGAAATTCGCAGTAGGGCTCTGAGTTTCTAGACCTCTGATCTGCTGGTCGATAGGGCTTCTTGAAGCTTGCCCTATCCTTCATGATTTGGATCACTTCTTGCACGACGTCATCGAGATCTGACTCATGCAAGTCATCATCCTGCTGTTGTTGAACAGCTGCTGCTTGCAAAGACGGAGCTAGCGGCAGCAATGAGTCTTGAGCATCGCGGCTCGGGAAGGAGTATCGCTGGCGATGAAGCCTTCTCTCCTTCCTTGAGTAAGTTGGGGCGTGATTGCGAGGAGACCTTGGAGGATGCTTGCGAGAGGGATCCTCCTCGGATAGAAGCTTGGAGACAAAGCCTGGATTGCTCTTTTTGCCTCGGATGTATGAGTTGGCTAGAGCGATCAACTCTTGATAAGTTCTTGGAGCACAGACGTTGGCTTCAAATTTGAGTGGCCCTTCACGAAGACCGTGGATAAGAGCCACTCGGTACATCTCTTGATCAGTAACTTCGATGTCCAAAATCTCTCTTTGGAATCGATCCACAAACTGAGACCAAGTCTCATTTCCGCGCTGCTTGATCTCAAAGAGGGCTTCAGGACCGCCCTTTCTCTTAGTTGACGTAGAGAATCTAAGAAGAAACTCCCTTCGAAGATCAAGGAAGGAAGCGATGGAGTGAGGACGGAGGCCATAGAACCAGTCCCTCACTTGCCCATCAAAAGAGGTAACAAGAAGCTTGCACTTGGTTGCATCTGACAGAGTCTTGAGAGCAACGGCTGACTCAAAAGCTTGGAGGTGCTTTACTGGATCTGTCTCTCCAGTGTAGGTTGGTAGTCGAGGCTCTCTGAAGTTCGCTGGAGTTGGCTCATGGCGGACACTCTCCGCGAATGGTGAAGGTTCTTCTTGCTCTCCTACAGCATAGGGATAAAAAGGAGCATAAGCTGCAGCTGCAAAAGGAGCATGAGGATAATAAGGAAAAGCTGCTGCAGGAGGAGCAGGGGCAGGAGCTGAAGGGTAGGGATGACTTCCCTGAAAGCTGAGAACTCTAGCTGGACTTCCCCGGGCTGCTTCCCGGAAGAAGTTATGGCGAGCAGCAAACTCTTCATCTTGAGTCCGCAAAGGAGCTGCAGGCCCTTGCGGAAAGGTTGGAGTGTACGGGGGATAGAACGGCGGGCAAGCTTGAGAGTAAGCTTGCTGATGCTCTGCTGTTGGTGTTGGGTTGATTGGAGCAGCTGGAGCAGCTGCTGGATGAGCGTCCAATCGCTGCGTTATAGCAGCAAGAACTTTGTTGATAGCTTGGAACTGTTGAGCATTCTCTCTGCGCGACTGCTCAAAGGCTTCCCAGAGAGGATCTTCACTGGGACTTGGAGCATGGTTCTCGGATGATTGATGGTCTGACATGGTTAGCTGTTGCTTTCACTGCCTGTTCTGATCTGAAGGTTTGCGCGTGAGCTGTTCGGGTCCACGCTCACCGCACCATGTTGATGCACGAAAACGGCACCGGGGGGATAGCTGTCACCGAGGGGGTGATTGGGCCTCATAGGCTTGGTGAGGAGGAAGGAGAAGGTTGCGGGAGGAAGGGAGAGGCTTGAGAGAAGAGGCGAGCCTTGATCAACAGAGAGGGTTGATCAAGAGAGGGAGAGGAGGAAGACCAGAAGCGGTCGAGCAGACAGCAATTGCAACGGCTGCGCTTGCAGGTTGGATGCCGAGAGGAGCTGAGCTGTGCTGAGGGCAAGGCTTGCTGAGCAGAGAAAGGCTTGCTGAGCAGAGGAGCAAGGCTTGCTGAGCAGAGGAGAGAAGAGGGGGCCGCTAGCAGCGGCAACAACACACTTCGCCCATCGCGGCCTAAGTGCCACTCATGCGACGGGCTTTCCTTTTATTAAAAGCTAGAGATTACAAGCTTACAAGTACACCTTTACAACAAAATCACTTAAAGGGTACAAGGAGAAGCTGGCGGCTAAAGGAGAAGAATGTGCCAGAAAACAGAGAGGAGAAGCTGCCAGAGACTAAGTAAAATAGTCTGCTAGCTGCTGGAGGACTGGGAAACTGAGTCTGCAGAGGCTGCTGGTAAGCTGCTGAAGAGCTGTAAAGGACTGTGCGGACAGGAAACTGAGTCCGCAGAGCTTGCTGGAGAGGTGATGACGGACTGGAAAACTGAGTCCGCAGGGGCTGCTGGCAAGACTTGTCTCTGCCTTCAGGATCCCTGAATGAGAGGCTTTAGGGGGTATTTATAGGCCCAGGAAGTTGTTCTAGAAGCGGGGCCCAGTGACATCAGCATGACGACCTGCGCGGACTCCGCGGACTGAGATTTTGCGTCCGCCACTTTGACTGATGAAGCGAGCAGAAGGAGCCACCTGCAGAGAACTGGAGGTCGCCCCCTAGCGGGCGACCTGGGCGGACTCCGGGAGGAGTCCGCCCGGCAGGCCGGAGGCCGCCCCCTAGCGGGCAGCCTGGGCGGACTCTAGGGGGAGTCCGCCTGGCAGGGTGCCGGGGCCGCCCCCTAGCGGGCGGCCTGGGCGGACTCCTGGGGGAGTCCGCCCGGCAGGCCTGGCCGCCCCCTTGCGGGCGGCCTGGGCGGACTCCAGGGGGAGTCCGCCCGGACGGTCGCCGGGGCCGCCCCCTAGCGGGCGGCCTGGGCGGACTCCAGGGGGAGTCCGCCCGGCGGGCCTGGCCGCCCCCTTGCGGGCGGCCTGGGCGGACTCCAGGGGGAGTCCGCCCGGCTCGTCGCCGGGGCCGCCCCCTAGCGGGCGGCCCGGGCGGACTCCAGGGGGAGTCCGCCCGGCGGGCCTGGCCACCCCCTTGCGGGCGGCCTGGGCGGACTCCTGGGGGAGTCCGCCCGGCTGGTCGCCGGGGCCGCCCCCTAGCGGGCGGCCTGGGCGGACTCCAGGGGGAGTCCGCCTGGCGGGCCTGGCCGCCCCCTTGCGGGCGGCCTGGGCGGACTCCAGGGGGAGTCCGCCCGGCTGGTCGCCGGGGCCGCCCCCTAGCGGGCGGCCTGGGCGGACTCCAGGGGGAGTCCGCCCGGCGGGCCTGGCCGCCCCCTTGCGGGCGGGCCTGGCCGCCCCCTTGCGGGCGGCCTGGGCGGACTCCAGGGGGAGTCCGCCCGGCTGGTCGCCGGGGCCGCCCCCTAGCGGGCGGCCTGGGCGGACTCCAGGGGGAGTCCGCCCGGAGGGCCTGGCCGCCCCCTTGCGGGCGGCCTGGGCGGACTCCAGGGGGAGTCCGCCCGGCTGGTCGCCGGGGCCGCCCCCTAGCGGGCGGCCTGGGCGGACTCCAGGGGGAGTCCGCCCGGCGGGCCTGGCCGCCCCCTTGCGGGCGGCCTGGGCGGACTCCAGGGGGAGTCCGCCCGGCTGGCGGGCAGAGGCCGCCCCGGGTGGGCGGCCTCGACGGACGGCGGCAGGATGCCGCCGCCTTTCGGGCAGCAGGGAGGTCGCCCCTGGTGGGCGACCCCGACGGATGGCGGCAGGAGACTGCCGCCCCTTGGGCTGACTAGGAGGTCGCTCCCGGTAGTGCTGTTGGCGAACTCCTGCAAGGAAAAGCACTGCACGATTAGCGGACCTAACCGCATGTCCCGCGAGGGTGAGCCATGGGAATAGCTCGCCGTCCCGCAGGGCACGCGGTTGCTAGGAGAGCTAGGCGGACAGGGAACCTGTCCGCCTACGCTGGGACTTGTCGCGATTGAAAGAGAGAAACTAAGGGTCGCGACTGGCCAGCTGGCCACCTTGGGAAGGATCGCCGATTTCTGGGTTAACAAGCCAGATGACATAGCTTGGGTGAAGTTATCGGACCTGTTTTGCTTGTTGGAAAAACAATGAATGAATGAATGCATATAAAGTATATGATGTAAATAGGATTTTTGTCTACGCAACTACATCCATGCTTAATGCGTGTTGTTGAACAACGTAGAGATTATAAACAATAAGAATCGTACATGTCCTTTACAGTGAAAGAAGGTTGCATGAAGCAAAAAACTAATTGCTTGAACATAGTTAAAGAACCCAAATAAAGCTGCTTGAACAATAGCTATAAAGTGAGTAGGAGACGAATGCATACCTGAATCCAGAGGCTCTATGGAGGAAGTTGAATTTTGCCGAAGAAAAATAATGAAGTATTCCTGCATAAATCCATGGTTCAAAAAATAAGAGACAATATAACCCCCACTCAAAAAATAAGAGCAATGCAGCGGAGAGAAGAACCTGCATAGTCGGCATTCTGCAGGAAAATGTTGCGGGCGAGATATTGTGCGGCTAGTGGGGAGAAATCGTGCGAGGAGAGGAGCGACAGTGAGAGAAACACCATTGGGGCAAAAATCGTTGTGCTGAGCTCCAGCGACAGAGATAGTCGGGTGTCTTCCCAGGATGGCGAGGGAGAAGCGCAATGTCGATCGCTTACGGCGTTGCCCTAGTTGAGGAGATTAGCGGGAGGAAGGGATGTGGTGCTGGGAGGAGAGGATTTTGTATTGCGCCGTTTGAGTAGTGACAAATATTGTCAAATATTCAAATCTTATTTGTGAGAAAATCAATTTTTTTTCAAATGTAATATTTCAGAAACTAAAGTAGAAGAGCAGCAGTACAAAACAATAATTTAAATAGAATCTAAATTTATAAAAACATCAAGTTGACCTAGATCATAGCCTTCAGTAAAATGAAGCACTAAAAAAATTGTTTAGCATTACAGCATTGCATAGTGGGACAATAATTTGAATATAATCTATATTTGTAAAAATTTGCATGGTATTAAGGATGGCTTCCCTCTTCTCTCATATGAACGAATCAGGATTCAAAATCATAGAGAAATCCAAATGAATGATGAATAGCGGGCTCATTATGCAGAAATTGGATTGTCACTAAAGACTATTTTTGAAACTCCAGCAGTGGCTAACTTTTTCAAATGAGTAATCAGGTTTTGGAGTTTGGAGCACGGCCTTCAAGAAATAGTTTAGTTGCAATAGATTGAACATTTCAGGTATAGTATTTTAGAAGCACTAATTGATTACACATTTTGGCATTAAATCCCATTTTTAACAAATCTAGAGCAAATATCATCTGAAACACATATCATATAGCTCATAAGAATCTAATAAAAGAAATCCATTCATTAAGCATGGGAGTGTGAAACAATTATAAATTCTAAGTTTTAAAAAACTTAACCTTGAACATTGGAGCCGATGTGAACACGTGCATATGAAATACAGAAAAGAAATTGGCTCTCGAAGACCATGGTTCGAGCTGAAATCGACTCTCCAAGGCCATGGTTTTGAAATCAACATTTTTATTTATAACAATAAAGCTTAATAAACACGTCATCGAGGCATGTAATTCAGATCAAACATATCAGTAAGATTATGTCTGAATTCAACTGAAGAACGAATTTGAAGGAGCATTGTATGTACACTCAATGTAGGAGAAATGACTACAAAGGCTCTTACCACTGCTTTAGGCAATTATCCATGAGTAACTCAAAAAATACTTTCAAATTTACAACTATAAACAGTTTGACATGCATATGAAAAGCCAACAAAAATAAGTAAACCCCCTTAAATTGCTTGCTGAGTATATATCTATGAGAAATGAAACCAAATAAACTGGATAGAACAGAAGCATGGTTATAACAATAACGAAATCGCTGAAGAAATTTACATGAATACCAGCCACAAATGTATCCAAAACGAAATCACTGAAGAAATGAAATCAGGGAAATCGGTCAATCTACATCCGACAGCAACGGTAGGAAGAGAAGCCAGGAGAAGGAGAAGCAGAGCTTTGGCAGAAATAGAAGCAGAGCGACACCGGCGTGAGGAGCGAGGAGGAAGAGAGCGGCAAGTGACCTAGCATCAGCTTCGGACCGGAAAATCAAAAAAGGAAATCACGAAATCAAAACCCAAATCATACGAAATGAAACGCTTACCGGCGGCTGCTGCCCGATCTTCGCCTCTCGAGGAAAGTACAGGGAGAAAGAAACGGTGGAAGGGTAGTTGTACGCGTGAAGAGGAGAAGCAGCGGCATGAGGAGAAGCTGCGGCATGAGGAGAAGCAGCACCGAAGGTTTGGGAAAGGAATCAACAACGACGGGCATAACAAAAAGCGGAGAACAGCACCTGTGCACGGGTGTTTGCGAGGCGGGAGTGAAGCCGGGCGGGAAGAGCGCCGAGGGCGTCGGAACCGGAAGATGATGGAGCAGTGGAGGAGATCACCCAGGTCGACGGAAGATGGAGCAGCGAAATGCGGAGGAAACACATTACGGTGGATAGTGTATTCGGGAGAAGAGGGGCGGAAGAGCGACGCGAGGAAATGGTGTGGGCACAGCAGGAAGAGCGCGGCAATAGGACACGCGGAGTGCAGTTCAGCGGTGGCGGCACGCGGCAGGCGGAAGCGGCGAGGGCAGCGGTGGCGGCACGCGGCAGGAACGGCGAGTGTGGCGAGGGTTTTTCGGGAAAAGTTTGTGCGTGACGGAGAGAGGGGAATGAAACTTATTAATATTAGATATATATATATATATATAAGCTTAACGGAGGGATGATTACTGTGAAAATAAAATATTAAAGATTTGCTTTTAGATTATTCATATTAAATGTTTATATTTTTTTTTAATTGGGATTTTTTTTAACATTCATATTTGATTCCTCAAATAATTTTTGAGTTACGGAGGATTGGGGGCTATAAATTATTTTTTTGATAATTTTGTATGAAATTAATTGCCAAGTCTGATTTCCAGCAAATATATCGATCAATTTTGAATTGAATGGAAACTATATGGATCAGTTTCTAACAAAAAAAAAGTTGAGGAAACTATTTCAAAAGATTACGAAAATATAGCATCCCAAATATAGCATCGCAAATATAGCATCAAAAATATAGCATCAAAAATATAGCATCGCAAATATAGCATCCCTCCTAGGGCGGAACATATTAATCAACACTTAAATAAATATTGAATTGAATTGGAATTGGTTAAACGTGATTCTACTCAATTTAAGTCTATTTAATTTGACTCGAATCTGATTTTGAATCGATTTTGAGTCAGCACTGAATCACACAAAAAAAGATTCAAATCAACGCGAATTAAAACAGAAAAAAATTTAAACTTAAATAAAAAGAATGAAAATTTAAAGTGTTTCATTTGCTAAATTTATAGATTATCCAATTTTATTTTGAGACAACTAGGAATAAAAAGAAACAATGCTCAATTTTGAGCCTTGGCGATTCGATTTCGGGCTGGCTCGAAATCAAGTCATTTCAAGTCAGGCCGACTCAACTTTATATCAATTTTAATTTCAAGTCAAAATTTTCAATTTTGACCGGAATCAAAATCAATCCGGACTCCACTGGATATCAGCTGGAATAGAGCCTTTTTAATTACTCAAGATTTTTGAGACATTTCAAAACCTAGAAATTCTCTGTAGCAGCAGGCGTGCATATGTGAGCAATTAGCGGATTTGAATTTGCAAATTATTACCGATAATTAATTAGTAGAATGAAAGGAATGAACGGAGGACGAGTTCACATTAAATGGAGAGATTTTTTTGACCTATGGGTAGCGTATGGGAGAATCATGCGTGTTAGATCTCGTCCGTCTGATTTGCTATCGGACCGCCAACAAAATTCAGAAAAACAAAAAAAGGCGATTATTTGTCGGATTTTAACAAATCCTGATGTCCGGGGTTTATAGTTTTTAAATTATTTATTTTATGCATAAGCAATATCTTAAAAATGTTTGTTAAAATTTCTAATTAATATTCCATAATTTTTTAATAAAAACTATGGTTTTTTTAATAAAAATAATTTTTAAGATCTCATCTGTATCATTTTCCCATATGCTACCGGTTACAAAATATTTTTCGAGGAAATGAATGTGACTATAAAAAATTGTGATGTTATAAGCAGAATATTTCTGACGATGTGCAGTGCAAAGATAAATGCATGCCAAATTAAAAAAAAAATCATAGAAAGCTAAAATCATTATGTAATTGTGCGGCTTGCACATAGCTAAAATCAGCCTGCACATAGCTAAAGTCGGCCTGTAATTGTGAAAATAATGCCTCCAAAAGGATATCAGGACAGAAATGGAGAGGATCCATTTTACGGCCAGGATAATCTCTTTTTTGATTTAACGGATCCTGTTTTTCTAATTCTTATATTATTTTTTTATTCAAAAAATTTTTAACCACTGAATTTTTTTTTATTCAAAAGGGGCCTTAAAGTTGGACTCAATTCGATGAACGACAGTTCTTCACCATCATAACCATTAACCACGACTGATAAGGCCAGCCAAATGCTTTCTACCAGAAAATTCCATTTATAGAAATTTACCTGTTCCCGCCAAATTCTCCACCAAGTAATTCGTTTGGCCGGCCATTGCAATTCGCTGGAGAGGGAAAAACGGACCTGTAAATGGAAGGTTTTGTAATCTAGAGGCCTATAAAAGGTGCATCTTCGTCTTCTTTGCTCACCCTCCCTCATTGGCTTCTAGTTCGCGCTCCCCGCCCAGCTCCATCCCTTCTCTCCCCCCCTTCTCTCCTCAGCTATCTACCCGGGTAGCGCTTCACGTCGCGAGGAAGGGAGAGAAGAGAGAATGGGGGGTTGCGCCACCAAGCCCAAGGTTCTCAAGGACGAGGCAGATGCACCTCAACCAGCCGAAGAACCCACCGTCGTCGCGTCGGATCCGGCGAAGGCTGAGACTGCGGATGAGGAGAAGGTCGAGGAATCTCACGCTGGAGATGAAGCTGATGGCCAAAAATCACTCGGCAACCTCATTTTGGACAACGAGGTGATTTTTGTCCGAGTTCACATATTGTTTAGGGTTTGAGGTTTAGAATTTAGAGAAGATAATCACTCTCTGCTGCTGGACGATCATATTAATGCTCCACTTGGGGGATTTATTTTCACCGATCAAGCGATTACAACCGCATAAACCGGATTTTAATTTAAGATCGGATTCATGCTGTCGTAACCGTTTCACCGGTGAAATTAAATCCCCCCAAACGGAGCCTAAATGTTGAATATTTTGTTGTGTATGTCCGCACGTTGGGGTGTTCAAAAAGATCGGGCTCGGCGGGTTGGCACGAGCCTGGCCCGGAAAAAGCCTGGTTCGGCCCAGCCCGGGCCTGGGGGCCCTTACAGGGCCCCCGTTTTGACTCGTTGTTCGGCCCGGGCCATGCCCGAGTAAGCCCAGGCGCCGGGCCTAGCCTGGTCCGACACCCCGGTCGGCGGAAAATCACGCCTCCTGGCAGGATTTCTATTGAAATCCCGCCAGTGGCGGTATTACCATGTAGGCGGGATTAATCACACCTCTATTTAGGCGGGATTAATCACGCGTAATTGGGTGGGATTAAAATCCCGCATATTAAATTTAATAGGCGGGATTTTTATCCCGCCTAAATAGGGAAATCAGGCCGGCCTGGTCCCAGCCAGGCCTGGCCCGATCTTAATTAAAGCCCTTAATCAGGCCTCCTCTTCGAGAGTCCGGCCCGAGCCCGGTTGGCAAAAAGCCCGGGCCCAATCGGACTTTTTGGGCACGACTATCCACACGTATTTCGATCGACTCGATAATGATCCGTTAGTGGACTCTACGCTGAAGATAGTATAAATACTTATTTCAAGCATGATAGTGTATTTGTAGAATATTTTGAGCGGGAGCCTCAACATTATATATACATAAAAGATAATAAAGTGAAAACTTAAGACTTAGGCTTTGTTTGGGGGGACTTATTTTCACCGGTCAAGCGGTCATGACCGCATGAATCGGATCTTAATTAAGTCCTGTTTCATGCGGTCGTGACCGCTTGACTGGTGAAAATAAGTCCCCCCAAACGGAGCCTTAATTAAGAAGAAAATTTAAAAGAAAATGTTATTTATGCTATTAAATAAAAAATCATTTGGTCATTGTTGGCAGGTGTCCGTCTAACAGAAATTACATTTTTGCCCCGCCAACCTAAGAAAATTTTGAATAACTTCACGCGGCTTTTTAACTGCAATTATTTTGTGGGGCTTATGGATTATAAGGGTTGGCATAAAAATGAAGCTCTTGTAATTATTCAAATTAAAATTAAGTACATAATATAATTTTATAGACAATAATATTAATAATTACCGATTTTCTAGTTAGGTCAAGTAATATTGGATCTATTATTTAAAAGAATGTGGATATAAATTATGTTATCATTTTATAGAATTTATTTTGAAGTTGATTATAAAATATACCCAAATCAGATTATATGGACGTTTTAATTTATATCAAATGAGGCATTTATATTTTCCTTCTAGCTAATAACGTTTTCTTCTGTATGAGACTGGACAGTCCAAGGAGGAAAATGTCGCTCCGGAAGCCGGTGTGAGCGAGAAGAAATCTGATGAGGAGACGGCCAGTTCTTCATCCGCTCCTGCCGTGGAGCAACAATGACGAGTGAATGAGCTTCAGAAACTAGCTGGAAATTATAAGGCATGAGTATTGATTCAATGAGTATATATTTTGAGGGCTTCATTTGTGTTTCTTTTCAACTTTATCAATGTACTTGTGAATTGTTTGATTTTACGTTGCCTCGTCGCTTATATTATTTGGTTCAATTGTATCAATGTATCTTTTCATACTGATATACTGGTTTGAGGTGATAGTGTTTAGTCTGATTCCTAGTCGGCTCAAAGTGAACTTGGAACCCTAAGGTGATTTTGAGTCGATCCATCTCAATGTAGCTGTGAATTGAGTGATATTTTGATTGCTATCTATTGTTGAAGCTAACAAAAAATCTAAAATTCAATAGATTTTTATGTGAAAAACATAAGAACAAAGTTGTAATTGTATTGTTTATGCTTGTTGAAGCCTTTCCCGTAATATTATGCAAATAAACATGCTCTAATTTGAGATGATGTATGGTGCCTATGAATATAATGTGTCTGTTTTTTTACGATGAGAGTTGAAGCGGTGTGAATGAGAGCATTGACAATGATGTGGCGGAGAATGAAGGGTGTGGCCGCGTTCTAAAAAAAGTCAGAAATAATAGTTTGGAGTGATGGCGATGAGAATTGGAGGGCCATTTGACTCACTACAACAATAGGTGGCGCCACCAACTTAGCCTCCTTCATTAGGGTAAAGACATAATGGAGATCTACCACCATTCGCTTAAAAATCCACTGGAGCCCTAACATGAACATCGAGAAAGGTATTTCTTTGATTTCTTACACTCCCCGATATCATTACCCTACTTGTGACAACCAGAGCAGTAGAGTAAGTTTCTTTTAAAATCGACTGAGAATGAGTAAATGACCTGATTTTGGCTAGCTCCGATCACTCCCACGAAAATATGAGAGGGTGGAAATGACTATGGAAAGTGGAAGAGGATTCCATCCGACTAGAACTAACGAAGAGACAGAAGACTAGAAACAACACGACTGGAACCAGCGACAAAATATGAAATCCCTTCTGCGATGTCGTCTTGGGGATTAGAAGACGAAAGCAGAAAGAAAATGGACAGGAGTCGAAGCGGAAGCAACTGAGAAATTTAGGTCGCCAACATTTTTTGGGTGCCAAAATTTCATGAAATAATCAGTCCTCCCTCTAATATCATATTGTAATATCATAGAGGAAAAGGAAGGTACAATTTACTCATCCATCAAAGAGGTATTTAAAGGACTTTCAAGGCTCATAAAGTAAAAACTATAATGCGGGACTAAACTCAAACAATCTTGAAGAACTCTAATAATGTGATATCTAATAACTAATAATGTTCAGTATTGATTTATTTGCTAACTTTTCCTTCTAGTAATGTGCCCATAAGTAGAATATGATGGTTAATTAAATTATTTATTTAAATTTGAACTTTTTGTGATGTGCATCATTAGGTGCCTTTAATAAAATTATGCAATCAATGTTGCTTCGTGTTTACTATCAGGTGCAGCTGGTCACTTTGGTAGACCACACTTTTAGAAGATGGTTTCTATTGGCCTACGCTCAAATAGGACGTTGCACGAATAGTCTGACATTGCTATATCTGCCAAACATATAAAGGGTCGCGACCAAACACAAGTATATATACACCACTTCAGATACCACACTTGTAAATGTTTGTTTAGCATAGAGAGTGACTAAGAGAGGGGGGGGGGGGGGGGGGGGGGGGGGGGGAAGGGGGGGGGGGTTTGGGTGCACCGACTGCAGTCGGGCTATGAGCACAAGTCGACCTTCATATGGTCGGTGGGCCCACTTTCAACGCCCATATTGGCAATTTTATACCCATTATGTCCAAGGGTTTTTGGTCACTAAAACGTGATTTTTTTTAAATAATTTTGGTGACGTCTGAGTGTGCGGTTTAACTTACCCCATTTTTGTATCATATAGCTTGTTGTGACATTTAGTTTTAAAAATGTTGTTATAGCTCTTATAGACTACTGCCGTGTTTTCAAAAATGTCGTGCTATATATTTGTCCAAAACGATGATTTTATAAATGTTGCAATATTATTCTTTTTAAATTTAATAATATAGAAGTTTTGGTCAAATTTTTTTCCCATAAATGCCGCAAAATGTAATTTTTCTAAATTTTTTTAAAAGACTTATAATAAAAGAACAAATTAAAAGCCCCAACAATTATATCACAACAACAATAAACCTGACCAGATAAGGTGGAGCTTGAAGCGATTCTTGCCATTAAGCGGGTGGTGACTCGGGCAATTTTGGATGTGCGTGGAATTATTATTGAAAACGATTGTCGCAATATTATGGATATGTGCATGGAGCATATGAAGACCAACTTGTGGGGGCATGCCAGTGTCCAGACTAAGGAGGCATCTTTTCTTGTGTTGGTTCGATCGCTTCTTTTCAATCTCGTTCCTCGTGTGGCTAATTGGTGTGCCGACTTTTGTGCTAAATTAGTGTTTTCTTGTTCTAATTTCATTTGGGACGACTATGATTGTATGAATCTGGAATTCCTGACATTGTAGTTCTTTTCTTTATAGCTCTTTCCCTTCTTAGTAATGTAATTGTAAATTTCATCAACAAGTATACATTAAGGATATGTTTCCTGTGAAGCGCACTGGAACCAAATAAAAATTAGAAAAATGAATCAATTAGACGAGCAAATAGAATTCATTTCAAAATATCAAGTAGGAAAGGGAGCAGAAGTAAGGTGACAAGAAAGAAAGCTGCTCAAGATAATTCACAGAGTTTAAGTTTAACACCCCCATTAGAACTACAAATGAAAGATTAGAATTCCTGGATTCGAAAAAAAATCAATATGAAATGTGAATGAAATTACAATTACAATCAATCACATTCCTTCAAACCAAACATAGACTAAAAGTTCAGATCCTCCTAGAAAACATTCTCCAGCAGGTGACAAATTGCAGTAACAACATTCAAGCAATTTCATTTTATTCGGGAGATGTACTAATAGATGAACTTGTCCAATATGTACCACACACGCATAATCTTCTTCCATTTGTTTCTGGTCCAGTGGAGACAGGATTCTATGTACATGATCTCTTCAGAAAGTTCTGATTTACCTTTCAACAATGGAAAATATGGAAACTGAGGAGAGATATAGTCCCCATTTGGCCCTCTACAACTTGTATAAGTTTTGCAACTGTGAAATTTTTAACCTAGCGGGTGAGGCAGCAACAGAATGGTTATCAGTTCCTGCAAAGTCAAGGTTGCGTCACTGTAATGGAATTGTGTGAGAGCGATGCTTCGGTGAAAAACTGCAGAATCCAGCTGTCATTCAACAATGAAAAGGTGAGAACATACCAGAGAGACCCATCAAACCTTCAGGAAGCTCGCAGCAACCCAAGTTACAAAAGTTTTAGTTTCAATGTCTTTAGATAACTTCTCAAAGCTTTAAACTCGATAAAATATTACATGGTATACCTTGCAAAATTAGTATTTGGGATTGGAAATCAAGCATACCGCAAAAGTCTAATCTTCTCAAGCTTGAGCCACCTCAACAAGCCTAGTGAGATTAAAAGAAGGAAAATTCCAATAATTGAGAAGGAAAATTTTGAAGGTAGAAATGAAACCAAAAGCCAAATATTGTCTACCTGCTAGCAGCTCTTTTCTTGTTATAATCCATGACCTTTTGCTTGAGCTGCCCATCGGATCGGGCCCGAAACTGGTTCATCCCCAATACCCGCGCGACTCGTGCCCAGTACAAAAAATGCTTGGCTAGACTCTTCCAAGACGTTTGATCATCAGTCACCGATTTCACATGGGAGCGCTTTGCTGGACTGGTCAGCAAGTATTTGAGCAGCTCCTTCTCCGCTTTGGAAAACGGCTCCCCTGCAGATGGGGCGGGGATGGTGGCCGCCAATATATGATCCAAACCAGGCAACTGATGATCGACCATGAATGGAGGACGTAAAACAATCTCGTTGACAACAAATGTGTTGGCCACAGTAGGTTACTCTGCCGTCGTGATGACTGTAGAAGAGGCCGGTTGATTTCAATTTCGGGTGGTCGGAGATGCGCCTGGAACTGATAGTTCGGCCGGCGGCGATGGCGAAATATTTACGGAGCCTGGATCGTCGTGCTGATGGGCCGCCTCAGAATGTGATTGCAAATAATAATGAAAACCTGGTCATGCTGATGAGGTTGATGTCACATGCTTCTTGAGGCATGTAAGATACTCCCAACGATTCTGGATCTCCTTTTGGGTCATCTCGAGCAGATCATCACGACGGGAAGCAATACGGGCGTATGCGGGGGCGACCACTTTGGTCCAATGAATGTTGTCGGCATGCCCTGCATCAATCTCTTGTTGAACAAGTCAATTAATGATATCGCCTGATTATCCATCAATGAGTTGTTCGGGTGCAAATTGCAGATCCGATTCACAAGGTTGACATGAACTGTGATTGGCGTCGGTTGCCAAGGTGACGACTCGAGTTGTAGTCGTCGTCGCGGTCTCTTCCAACTGCAAGATGTTGAAATTGGTAATAGGGGGCGACCATAATGGAGAAATCACTGATGCGGCCTGACTCATGGTAGTAATGATGCTGCGTTTGGGCGCTGCTCGTTGAATGGGCAATCCGAATCGGGCCTGGGCAACCATATCCTCCAAGTGTTGTTTTAGGACCTGTTCCAATTTCGGCCGAATCAAGCATTTGAAAGCGAAATTAGTGATACTCAGAGCAGACACTAGAACAGACCAGATTCGGTGCAATTGTGGAAGATGTAAAGATTCAATAGGGAAATCCTTCAGATCTTGGAGTTCATCGGGTAGAAGAAATTTAATGGCAATCGTTCAGAGCAAGCGACGCTCCAAGGGGTTGATAGTTGGTGAAGTGCTCATGATAGCTTTCCATAGATTAAGCCCTTGTAATGTCGACTGACGTTCATTGCCCGATGCATTGAGGCTACGATGTTTTTTGTGGTGACTTGATGAAGAACTGCACTCATACAATGTTGGTCCTGGCTTGCGGCGCTGCGATTGGACTGAATGGAATGAGGCATGTTGCTGAATTTAATGCCAGATTCGGAGCCAATAAACAGAGCAGCGTCGTCATCATGATTTAGATCACCATCGTCCTGCGGTACATCATTGTCTTCTTCAATGATACGATGATCACCGTGAGCCCGCTCGACAATAGCAGCGACAACATCAAGTGCATCGTGCACAATCGCATCGAACGTGTGACTCGACCAAATTGCATTATCAGCGATTGATTTCGCGATCACTCCAAGCGATTTTAGTTGCCCTGCAGGAATTTCGGGCAATTGAGGAAGGGATTGTCCAAACGCTGTCGTCAATCCAAATTCGTCGTCACAATCATCAATCGAGAGAGGCAATAAGTGAAACATCGTCGACAGAGACATAGGCGAGGGAGTGATGTCATTAGTCAAAAATAGTGCGAGATATTGAGTGAGAATGATATGCATCCCAGAGATTGGCAAATACGCCCAGCGAGGATCAAATTGGAGTTCGCCTCGAAAGTTGATTTGAGCGACAATGACATATAGTAGGAAGTTCCCTCCTTCCAGGGATATGGTCTCCGGGCAAATAGCTCGTCCATGATGCCATAAGTTTTCATTCTTTCCCGATCCACGGCGCAGACTCGAACGAAAGAAGCGATCCACGATGGTAGTCAACGTGGATGTGGGCGGCGTTAAGCAATTTCTGTTGTGTTTTTTCTGTGTCTCTTAGTAAGCGAGAATCTTGCTCGTCACGATGCACTTGGATGAGGGCACATCATTCTCGATTTCCCACTTTTTAATATGATCCAACAGTGCATCCAATTCAGCCTCAATGATGGAGCCTTCCTGCATCGGAGCTTGTCCAGTGCCAACAATGATTTCGGTCACGGTAGACATGAATTGTTCATGCTGAGCATGATCCGTGCTGTTCTAATTGTCCCGGTACCTTGTGATTAGGTGGTGATTGTCGAGGGGAACAATGATGTTCTCAAACTCTTCCAGCCATTCTCGAACATTGCAACACTTGTCCAGGTACATGGTGAGCAACGAAGTATCAATACCGTAAGCGTTGTACCGTCTCAGCAAACCCCGACCAACAGATCGACGTTCTGCATTGCCCGTCGTGCTTATGAATTGATGGGAGAGTATTTGTTGGCGCTCGTTCATGACGAAGTGCAATCTAGCAACGGGGGCAAATTTCCTGCCGTTGAACTCATCCGTTAATTTCATGCATACCAGCACGTTATGATGATGGTCGACCGAGAGATGAGTCCCGGTGATGGCGCCTTCCATTCGCTTGAAGAACGAGAGTTGGCGAGCAATGCAGTCATTGACCAGGCCTATCAGCGTCAATTCCACTGGACCGAGAGTGCCATTGTACCCATTGCAATGCTGAAAGAACGATGGAAAATCGGGAAACACTGTCAGATCCTGAGGCGACGACGATTGCCAGAGTACGACATCCCTAGCATGCATTTCCAAATACCACGATACGTGACCAAAATATAGCGCAGCTTGACGCATGTATCGAGTCGTTCGGGCACAACAAATCACCTTGGCAGCATCAGCACTGCCAGAACGGGACGTGTATAGGTCGTATGCCATTTAAACAAGACCGACGTCGTACACGCTCTGTTCAAACAGCTGCATGGGATAGTTAAGGATGATAGGCGTCGGGATCAACTTCTCTGTTTTGGCCTCATCCATTACATAGAACGTGGCACCACAACCGCCTGAGTTCTTCTACTTCTTGCACACATATCGAGCACAGATAGCAAATTCTGTGTTGTCAATGCAATCGATGATTTACGGGGCACTAAATTGCTTGCAGAAAAGAAAGTCTACTTTGTTGCAAGACGGACATGCACTCGCTGTCACGTTGATGCTGTACTGCTTTTTCGGATCGATCACTAACAACGGTTTTAGAAGATACGCATTCAGGTCGGGGCGCTTGCTCCATAGTGGCACGGGCGGATCAATTCGGATAGGAGGTCGCATGCTATCCTCGATCAGTTGCAGTTGTATCTTGATCCAATCCTCCTGAATCTTGTTCACCATGCTAGAATGCTTGCCACAAATGCACAGCTCACTAGTGGGGCGGTCGAATGCTGACAAATAGAATTACGGTGTTTGTGTCGGAATTGATTCCGACGGAATTTCAGGGCAGCGACGGAGGAGGGTCTCCTCCGATCGTTGTGTTTTCGCAATGTCCGCAGCATAAGGCCGATATCGTTCATTGGTGGTGATGACTTACAGGCAGACAATCTGGGATGGATCAGGCAAAGTCAGTGTCGAGAGGAAGAAGAACAAAGACAAACTGGAGCATATAAGTCATGCCAAACAAAGCCATAGTTAATCCAAACTCAACATGTTTTCTCAAAATTTAATTAACAGTGAAAATTAAAGTTCACAAAATAGACATGAAGTTCCTGCTTCTGCCAATGACGGGCTCTATAAGGTGTGACTCTTCTCTTATTAAAAATGCTCTAGCAAACCTTTCTCCTTTCATAATATAAATTATGATTAAAATAAAATGCTACACAAAGTTATAATATAAATCATTATTTAGTAATGAGAATCTACTGAAATGCAAGGTTTTGAGTGAATGGAAACCACGATGATGGAAAGGAAAAGAGTCTGATTTAATTATGATGATGTTGTTGTTGTATCTTAACATGTCATACCTCTAGCAATAGTTTCAGAGCTTATGGAACACATGTTTAGCCAAATTACATACAACACAATATTGATGTATAAACATATTGTGTGAAATTCTTTGTCAACGAGTACATTCACTTGAAACTATGAAAAATCAAAATAGAGTTTGAACAGAGGTCCCATGAATGCATGTTGAGAAAGATGTTCTTAAATATGCTTATCAGGAATGCATCAAATTACCAAAGATGAAAATTGCACAACACCTAACACATTCTGGAAATAACTCTAAGTGTGCACAAGTAAGAGATTGAGAAAACAAATGCAGAAATGAGCAATGCCCGAGAAGTCATAAAATATCATAGCTCAAAAATTACAAATCAATATCCACAAAGATAGTAATTTGATACGCTATTAAATAGAAAGAAACTACAACCATGAAATATACTCATTGAGGCATTTACCGGGACCTCCCCTCTAAAAATACCCCCCTCGGAGTACATTTCCAAGGGGGGTATTTTGTGCACGGATGTTATGAAATGTAAACTTTAAAGGAGATAAATGTTATGTTTTGTAACATTGATGAGAGGTTTTTGTAATTTCCATAATAAGAGAGGTGCAAGCTGTAATTATGCTATCTTCCAGGGGAAGTTTTGGTAATTATTCTTATACTCAGGGGATAGAAGAATAAGTGGAACTTTGAGCCAGTAACAACAATTACAGATAACACATTATGTCAATTTAATTCATTAAATCACTACTAGCAATGATAGTTCAAATAACTGAACAGTACTAATTCAAACAATTTAACACAAACCACAGTATAGAAATAACAATCATAGTTTGTGGGGTCTTCTGTGAACACAGTCATGTAACTTCAATTGTTATTCAATAATGGTGATGAACATGAAATACATATACTCATGAGAATTGGAATTGGAATGAGATCCAAGTAACTTCAATTGTTGTGAGAGGGAGGAGGCGAGGTCAAGCGCGAGAGGCTGAGGGCAGAGTGTGGATACGACTGGAAGAACTGCGATCAGGAGAGGGAAAAGTAGAGGGGATAGTGAGAGAGCCCGTAAAAAGGAGAGGAGATTTATTATACTCATAGACGATGTGGAAGGTAGAAGAAGCAGGCACCGGAAGTCGTCACACCAGAAGTCGCGTGCCTCATCCTCTCCGTCGCATTCCGTCACGTGCCTCCTCCTCGATGTCACTGTGTTAGGGTTGCAAATGTGAAGTGCGGAAGCCCTCGCCAAGTGAGAAGAACAAGCAAAGGATCCTTGGAAGGCAAGCAGAGAGGAAAGCCTCCGGTGAGCTGAGAAGAAAAGCCTCCAGTGAGAACTGCGATTTCTCGTCCGTCGCTTGCGAAGGATTTACAGGAAGGAATATCGGGGGAGTAGTGGCTCGCGAGAGGGAATAGGTTATTAGGAATTTTTATTTAATGATTTTCAGTAGGATTCAGTCGACCATAGTGAGGACCGACCGGGGGGGGGGGGTGAATGGGTCTAATTTAAATCTTGGCTAATTTAAGTCACAAAAATTTCTTAGTGTGTTTATTAATCCAATTTCATTATTCAAGAACACAGTTGATCAACTTAAAACAGCACATATCAAATTTAACAAACATAACACACATCACAGAACAAATCGCAGCACAACACAACACAATATACAATAGTTTTATAGTGGTTCCTCAATTTATGGGTACATCCACTTTCCCCCTTCGCCTATCTAGCAATGAACAAGATTCGGCCAAACTCTTTCTTATTTTTCCTCAAATACTCAGATCTTATACCTTAGAGTCCAGTTGGCTTCTACAACTCAGACAAAGCAATGTCCTACCTCAGATCTTCAAGATTCTACAACTCAGGTTCCTTTTCAAGAACCCTACCTCAGAGTGCACCTCCACTCCTACTCCTCAGGCAAACCCTTGCCCTACAATCTCAGAACCTTATAGTTCCTACAGCTCAAAGAAATTTCCCCTTCTCCTACCTTAGGCTCACAACCCTACCTCAGCCTTTATAATTTAGACTTACAACTCAGTGAAATCAACCTCCTACACCTCAGATCTACTGATAGAACTTACAAAATTATTATAACAAAAATAATTTTAGTTTTGAAGTGTCACCCAGGAAGAATGAGACTGGTGACTTCTTATTGAGCAGATTTTGTTGTGAAAACTTCTCCCTTAATGTTGGCTATGAAGAAAAAGGTCCAACACTTCTTAGCTTTTTAAAATCTTCCTGAAGGAGAAGGTAGGATTGAACTTTGTTGGAGAAGATTGAAGTTGATCCACGATCTACCTTCTCTCCATCTTCAAAATTCTATTGAATTGTTCTGACAAACTTTAGATAAGAAGAATGATAATGATCACTCTCCTGTCTCTATTATGTTGTTTTGGTCTTCTTATATAGGCTTTGGGTAAAGTGACCGGCTGCCCTGGTTATTCCTCTGACATCTGACAGTCCTGACGGTGGTCAGAACTTCAGGCTTCAAGTTCTGGACTTAGAAGAATTTCTATCTTGAAAGATTCTGCATGAAGGTGTTGACCCAGTTCTAAGTGTTGACACTTTTGTACTTATACTCCGTCGACACCAGTCCTGGGTGTCGACACTTCTCTTATAGAGATGTCGACATCAATCGAGTGTCAACACTGCTAGCTTCTTGTCTCGACACAACCTGTGTAACATGTGTCGATACTAGTCCTGAGTGTCAACACAGCTGGTTTCGTGTCTCGGCATAACTTGTGAGAAATGTGTCGACACTAGTCCTAGGTGCCGACACAGTTGATTTCTTGACTAATGGTGTCAACCCAAGTCATGGGCGTCGACACAGCTTGCTTCAAGTCTCGAAATAACTTGAGTGAAATGTGTCGACACTAGTCCTGAGTGTCAACACAACTGGTTTTCAATTTTGATACAACTTGTGTGAAGTGTGCCGACAGTAGTCCTAAGTGTCGACACAGCTTTCCTATCTCAGCACTACTTGAATAAGGGTGTCTACACTAGTCCTGAGTGTCAACACAACTTGATTCCTTGTCTCAGCACTGCTTTTACAAAGGTTTCGACACTTGCCTAGTGTCTCGACATTTTTGCACTTAGTTTATTTTTTCTTCAACATAGGACCTGCACAAGTAAACTCAACATACATCAAATACAAATTTGTGTATATCATTAAGTTGAAAGGTCTTCTCCAAATCAGATACACAATTCCCAATGTATTCAACAATCTCCCCCTATTTGGAGAAGTCAAAACCCCAATTCAATGGTATACAGAAATATACAAAAATATGATGATAAAGATATAAATATTAAAAGTGCTGAACAAAAATGTAAAGAACAAAGGAATGAACACACAAAAATAACCAAGTTCAAATAGACTTTTCAATCCAGTTTCTTATCAATTTTCACATATCAGTTTGTTACAAAGTTCTTAAAAACAAAATTACAAGCATTCAAAAATATTCTAGGAATGATCTAGCTCTTTGATGACAATGTCTTTCCCTGATTGTATCTTGGCTTTAACTTCAGGCACTTTGTCATCAACTATCTATTTGCTTTTGTCATTCTTGGCTTTAGAGATATTTTCCTCCTTAATATTCTTGGCTTTAGAGTTGAAAGGTCTTCTCCAAATCAGGTACACAATTCCCAATGTATCCAACAATCTCCCCCTATTTGGAGAAGTCATAACCCCAATTCAATGGTATACACAATTATACAAAAATATGATGATAAAGATATAAATATTAAAAGTGCTGAACAAAAATGTAAAGAACAAAGGAATGAACACACAAATATAACCAAGTTCAAATAGACTTTTCAATCTAATTTCTTATAAATTTTCACTTATCAGTTTGTTACAAAGTTCTTAAAAACAAAATTACAAGCATTCAAAAATATTCTAGGAATGATCTAGCTCTTTGATGACAATGTCTTTCCCTGATTATATCTTGGCTTTAACTTCAGGCACTTTGTCATCAGCTATCTATTTGCTTTTGTCATTCTTGGCTTTAGAGATATTTTCCTCCTTAAGCCTCTGCCTTTCATAATAGTGATATGGCTTAGGGAAGTATTTACTGGGCTCAACAGAATTGGCTGGGATCTACCCTGCCTTCAGATCATGTCTGAATTTATGGATGCCTCCGACTGTTTTAAGTGCTTAGCCCATTCTTCCTCTGTATAACATTATCCTCTATCAGTAACATTAGTATTGACTTCTTTCTATACAGTGAGTATAATTGATCTGGAAGTTGGGCTCCATTGTTCAAAATCTGGCCTAGCTTCTACTTGTTCCCTGAAACTTTTCTTTGACAGGTGAACTTCTTTCTCTTTAAGTAAAGCAGATGCAGTCATCTTCACCTCTTCACATACTATATTCTGAAATTGTGGTGGAGGACTGTACATGGTCTGGATAGCAGCTTGAATGTCCTCAAAATGAGTTTGTTTGTACATGAATTGGACAGGATTTTCAGGATTTTGAATGGCCTCAAACTGAGCTGGTTGGCAACCAGACTCACTAGTTTGGTCGCCATCATACCATAGGAGAGGATGGACAAAAGTGTCTCTGATGCTATTGGAAATCCAAGTAGCATGCTTAGAGCTAGCCTTTATCATTACCCTCTCAACCTTTATGACTTCTCTTTCTAAATGATCCCTCAAATATTTTTTATGAAATATTACTTGACCATCTAGATAATTGATTCCTGATGTTACAGAATTCTTTACTTTTAGTAAATGGTCATCCAAATCCTTGTCAGAAGCCTTGATATCCTTAATCAATGAGGCTGAGTGAGTTGTCAGCTGAGTTTCTAGTTCCTTTGTAGCAGAAGTTATCGTGTTTTCTAAAGCAGTAGTTTGTTCAGCCAGCTTGACCAGTGTTTTATTATTCATTGCAGTCATGTTCTCATCCATTATTCTTTGATTCTCAAGAACATAGACTTGTTTTATAGCCATTTCATCTTCAGTCTTTTTGGACTCCTCTTACTGTTTAGCAAGGTATACCACAGCATGAGCTCCCCTCTGGAAGAAATCAGTCATATCTGTCTTTAGAAGATTTACTTTAAATTTAATAGACTTAATGTCCTGAGCCAGTTGAAATTGCATCTCCTTATTCCTTTCATCTATATACTTCTCAAGTTGAGTTTTTTGCTGATCAAGCATAATCTGTAGTTGAACTAACAGTGAGCTTGAATCCACTAGAGGAGCAGATGTTGGTCCAAATTGTATAATCTTCTTATAGCTTTTGCTTTTCTTTTTTAGTTCAAATAATTTCTTTTCTTTAACTGAGAGGCTTCTTCCTCCTCAGATTCTGATGAACTAACCACCTCCATAGATGTAGGCTCTTTAACTGTTTTAGTAGTTGGGGCCTGATTTGATATCTCCCCCTCAACCAGTGCAACTTCTTCACTAATGTTGGTGGTATCCAAGTTGATCTCATCTTGCTGAGCTTTAGCTTTTGGAACAAGATCCCCTAGAAGCTCAGTCATCTCCCCTTGGATATATATATTTGTATCTAAAAGTATTTCTTCTTCAGTCTCCTTGGGGATTTCATCCTCCATCTATCTGTCAGTCATTTCCTTTTCAGGAACCTTTGTTTATTCCAGCTCTTGTACAACTTCCATTATTATTATATTTACTGCATCCATTTCAATCTCTGGTAGATCATGGAGGTTCTCTCCCTCAATTTGATCCCTCTCTTGTATATTCTCCCCCTGCACCTGATCACATATTCTAGGTGAGGTCCTTGGAGAATTCTCTTGTTTTCCATCATCTTTTTTATCTGAGCTAGAACTTTCTTGTTCTTCAGAATTACTGGAAGAATCTTCATCCACAACTACAGCCTTCTTCCTTTTCTCCATCTTCTTCTCAACTGCAGGTATCTCTCTTGTCAAAACTCTATCCCATCTTGCTAAAATCCTCAAGTCCATCCTTCTCATATGGTTAATCTTTGATCCAAGATTAAGATCAGGACTGATAGGAGTGACTTAGACCAGGTAGAGACTTATAACTATTCCCATATTAGGCTTCTTAATACTCTCTGCTATTTTGTCAAAAACAATCTTGCTCCAGTTTGTCTTGACTTTGAATATAACTCTGGTCATTATTTCAAACATTGAAGCAGAAATTCTGTCATGTGCTCCTGTTTTGAAGAGCAGCAATTTACCTATTATTTCTGACAAAAATTTACTTTGTATATTCTTCCCTTTCTTTGTCAGTGTGCTTCCTATCTTTGTGGTCGGGGCCAACCCACGCCACACCAATGCCTCTACAATCTTCCCAGATTCCAAGTAATCTACTTGATCAATTTTTGTCAAGTGAAATTCTTTGACTAGTCTGTGGGTGGTGATCTTGACCTTTATGTCATTTAGCTTAGACTTAATCTTTTCAGCATTAGAATCCAGATGGGTATTGGAGAACAATTCTTGAACTTCACTTTTCCAAATACTTGTGACTCAGAAAGCAGTAATTCTAATGCAGCTTCCGTGATTACATTACCTCTTTAGTTTCTTCTGTAGCATAGTGGAATCCATCACGAACAAGTTCGTATCTTTCGAAGATGTTAACGTCAGCCTTGGGATCCATTGGAATGGAGAAATTTGATAAAGAGATGTGTCGAATAAATGAGTTCTTGGTCTCGGCACTCAGAAATCAATCTCTCAAGATGAAAGTGAAGGTTAGATCTGAAATATTCTAGAGGGGGGGGGGGGGGGGGTGAATAGAGTATTGTGCTCTCTACAAAATCTTTACAACTTTTGCTGTAATCCTAGGTGAACATGTTAGTAATCAAAGTAATAAATACAGTAACCTAACAAATCACAGAACATAGCCAAAATAAAAGAAAATGTGCAACCAGATGACACAAGAAATTATAGTGGTTCCCCAAACCTGGGTACATCCACTCTTCTACCGCTATGGTAGGAATCCACTCAGATTTTTGATCAGGTGCCTGACACCAATGAACTTTTGTTCAGGTGCTCAAAAACCAAAACCTCAAGTCTTTTGGTAGGAGACTTGCAACCAGGAATAATCTTGAAGGGATTTAAAACACTGTACAAAGGATGAAAAAAGGGTGATGATGTCTTATCTTTCTCAATAACAACTGAGAAGACTAGTGGATTGATTTCAGCAGAATGCTCCCCCTGAGATCTTGAATGGATCAGGAAATCTGGAGCACTTCTTCAGGGTGACAGGTCTTCAAAAATTTGATTGTCTTGACCAGAAATTGCTTCAAGAACTTCTTTGACAGATAGAGTTATTGTTGTCCTTTTGAAGTTGTCCTGTAGGGTTGAAAGAAGAAGACTCTTGATAGAGATTGTATGTTATTCTTCTTGATGATGATATTCTCTGGCCTAGACTGATTGCAGTGTCAAAAAACTTTTGATTTCTGAAAGACTTCTTGAATGTAATATCTGTCTGTATGTGTGTAAGTAAGTCTGCTTGATCTTTTCTTCTCTTTTTGTTAACTGACTGAAGAACATATTCGAAATTAGAATCCTTGAGCAGTAAATGCAGTCGGCCTGGGAAGGAAGCGACAATGAATGAATTCCCTAACTGTCCCATGGAAAAAAACGGCATGTAATAATCCATGATCAATGCTCGTTCTAACGGTAACATTCCGAGAAGATTGAGCATTAATTACTCAGGAATCATCGCCAAGAAAAACCTAAGTCTGGAATCATTGAACGAAGAACAGAGATCATCGAGCTAGGTCACAGTTCGTCGAGCTGAGCTGATGAGTTCATCGACCAGACAATAATAATTAGTCTTCAAGGGAAACTTGTCAATTCTGCTACAAACTTTGTCGAACTGACAATCATCATTCGTCGAACTGTCAATCATCATTCGTCGAACAGAGATCTAAATTCGTCGACCGAAGAATGATTGTGGACTTAAAAACTAAGAAGTCTCTAGCTAAGAAGGATTCAAATAGTCGACCAGAATTTGTCGACCAAGGAATGAGATTCGTTGAGCTGAGATCGACGAACGTCGCTGGTTCGTTGAGCTGAGATCGACGAACGTCGAACAGATTTCCTTGAGCTGAAGATATATCTAAGTCTTGAGTTTCTCTGACAGTCTGGGGGATGGCTGGTCCACAGGATGATGTTCTAAGGACAAACCCTAGAATCTAGGACACAACCAATGACCCTGACTATACAAGGTGGGTCAAAGACATCCTAACTCAGTGAACCTAGCCCAAATCCAAACTAGGGATCCAACAATCTCCCACTATTTGGGTGAGGTCACTAAGTGAAGACACAGACTGAAACAAAGCAGTAAAAGCATATATTTGATAGAGAATTTATAACACATATAGCAGATATATAAAAGCTTTGTTCAGAAACATAACCAGAGAGTTATAAAATAGAAACATGAAAAGAAAGAAAACCTTAGATCAAATCTTACTCTTCTTGAATTTGTCTTTGTCTTTCTCTTTGCTGCTGCTACTGCTAGCTCCAGGCTTTGAGAATTTGATCTCTCTGTTTGGATTAGCTGCCTGAGCTACAGTCATTGTCATATCTGCTATACCAAGCATATTCTGAGAAGAGGCTCTGGGAACAACAGCCTCTGGATAGAGCTTCATATAGTCATCAACATTGAAAAGCTTGTTTGCTTTGTCAAACCTTTTAAGTTCTTCTTTTCTATACTTTGATATGGTTGAGTATCCTGAGATGTCCTTACCTTCAGCTTTTGCTTTATTAATCAATAAGAGGCCAATCAGTTCCTGGAATCTGGTCATTTTAGCAGTGTTAGTTGTTTCAGGATCCTCAAAAGGAATAGGAGGAGAATAAGGTCTTTTGGGACTGTCAGCCTTCTGTTATACAGATATATTTTGTTGTTGGTGCTGAAGTTGTTGTCTGCTTGAAAATTGTTGCCTCTGCTGGTAACCTCATGAATACTTGCTCTGATTCCTTTGGTAGGTTTGTACAGGAACAGGCTTTGTAATTGAAGAACAGGAAGTACCAGCAGCTGGAGGAGGATGATGAGGAGGATCTTTTCTGTATCTAACAACTGGTACAGAAGAGTATCTCCTGCTCTTCTTTCTTTCCTTCTGTTAATTCTTTGACAGCCACATCCAAGCAGGCATTCCCTCATAGGGAGTGATGTTATGCAAGTTGTAGTAGGGAGTGTCAGCTGTTGGATTGGGCTTAGGAGCAGGAGGAGGAGGAGCCTTTCTCTTCTTTGACAACATTTTATTCTTCTTCTTGGTAGCTTCTTCATCTGAATCATCATCTTCCTCTTCCTCATCTGAGCTAGACCCTTGAGGATTAGCATACAAAGCATCAATCTCTCTTAGGGTAACTGCAGATATCTGGGGCTTGGCAGGTTGAACTAGATCTGGAGAGCTGATTATGACTGAGCTCTCTTCTTGAGCTTTATTCTCTTCCTCAATGTCTGCCAGAATCAATATATCCAGGTCAGGCATTGGGGAATCATCCATTTAAAAAAGTTTTGGGTAGAAATCTCTTCTGGGGGGGAAGAGATGGCTTGCACTAGAACAACAAAACTGTCACTAAGTTGCTTAGCAACTGTAGGACTTATTAGAGAGGTGACAGGAATAATAGCCAAGAATGGCTTAGTAGAAGGGAACTGTACATAAATTGTATCAAAATTTTTCAACAAAACAGCCAAATCAACTGTGGGATGTAAATGGAAATCACCAACAGTTTTTATTATTTGCTCTGGAATTGACTCATCTAATTCAATGTCAGTATCCATGAAATGAATCAATTCAATCAAATCTGAATCAAAGTCTGTCAAACTTGCTGCTTCTGCATCTGAAACTACTGTAGGAGGAACTGCTGCTACATCTGAAACTGCTGCTGCATCTGAAACTACTGCTACTTCTACAGCTGCTGCTGCTTCATCACAGAGCATCTCCCCCTGCCTGGTTTTAGGAGAACTTGGAGCCAGGCCCCTTAATGAAGAGGGGGCAGTAGAGAGAAGAGATACTTGGGCAGATAAAGAATTGATAGAATTTACAAGAGGTGTAATGGCCTCTATGATTAGGGATTTGATGAGGGTAGTGAGCAGGATTATGATGGTAGATACAGTGGGGGGTTCCAAAGATGGTGAAGTAGTTGGTGGTGGTAGAGAAGTAGATGAAGTGAGGGGAACAAATGGAGGAGATATAGTTGGAATGGCATCTCTTATGGTGATGTCTGGTGGAGGTGAAGAGGGGGATGGTATATTAAAATGTGGAATGTTAGACAGATGAGGTGGAGGAGGTGATGCTGGAGGAGACATGGCAGGGGATTCATGAGTTGATAGAGAACCATGAATGGGAGAAGTTGGAGGAATTAGAAGACTAGTTGAGGATGGAAGATGGGTTGCTGGAAGAGGGTGTGGAGATGGGATTGCCTCTTCTGCAGGGTGGGGAGTGGCCTTCACAGCCCTTTTGCTCTCAGAAGCTGGGATGGAAGAGGAGGAAGCCTTGGATGGCTTGGAGATCGTCCTCTCCCATCTGCCAAACAAAGCGCATGTGAGGCGCTTGCTGGCATTGATGAATATGGTCAGGAGACCATGAATTCACCAGCATTTGCTTGAAGGAAAATCCCCAGGATTCTTCCAAAGCATAGCTCTTTCTTACTGTTTTTCTTCTTTATCAAATCAAAGAAGATCTTGCCCCAGTCAACGTGACTCTTGTTGACCACCGCGCACATGATAAGGAATTGGTATCTTGTTATGTAATAGTGCGCGGAGTGCTTGCCCATCAACACTTTTCCCACAATATCCGCCAAGAACTGGTAGGTGGGAGAAAGTTTTTTCTTTAACAACTTATTAGGGTTATTCCAGTAAACCCCATCAGATTCAGCATCGAACTATACTCATTAGAATCTATATCCAAATCGTCTTCTCCATTGACCAATTCAAAAATCTCAGAAATAACGGCGGGGGATAAAGACACAACATTACCCCCTATATTCCCTGTCAAGGTGTTGTCCTTAGAAGCAGAGGAAGTATATACCCATTCTTTAATCTCCATTGCATGCAGTTTGATTCTCTTGGTCATAAAATCCTTGAGACCAAGCTCTTCTAGAAGTTCCAGAATGTAGAGTAATATAGGGTCAGAATGCTGAAATGAATCAAAATCTATATTAAAGCCTGTATCAAATTTCATTGCAGCCAGGGTGCTCGCTGGAACCGCCATTGATGACCTGCAAGAGAAACAAACAACGATCAAGTGCAACAGAAACTGAAAGCGCAGGATGGAGATCGAAGAAAACCTAGATATAAGGGTTTCCTGAATATGAATCGACAAACTCCGTTCCACGAAAAGAAAACAATTCTCCAAACTGAGGTCGACGAAATAAATTATAGATAAATAATTCGTCGATCTCATCCAGAAGAAATGAAAACAATTCGTCGAACTCCGTTCGACGAAATATCTTCTGAAGCAAAGTTCGTCGATCTCCGGTCGATGAAAATTGTTTCCACACAGAGAATTCGTCGATCTCCGTTCGACATGCATCTCTCAAACTTTCCCTAATTCGTCGAACTCCATTCGACGAACTTTGGAAAATTCGTCGAATGCAGACAGAAATTAATTTAACTCTTCTCCATTGATCACTCCCAGTTGATTTATAAAGAACAAATGATTTTTCTCATCCAAGGGTCTGGTAAAAATGTCTGCTCTCTGTGAATTAGTAGGAATATGGATTAGGTTAATTTTCTTTTTGTCTACATTATCTCTAATGAAATGATGCCTTATATCAATATGTTTAGTCCTACTATGGTGAACTGGATTCTGTGCTATAGCAATAACACTAGTATTATCACAAAATAATGTTGAATTATTTAAGTTAACACCATAGTCTAGGAGTTGGTTTTCTATCCATAACATTTATGAACAGCAGCTGCCAACAGCCATATATTCTGCTTCTGCAGTTTTTGTAGACACAGATGTTTGCTTTTTACAAAACCAAGAGACAAGTCTCATACCCAGGAACTGGCAAGTTCCAGAGGTACTTTTCCTATCCACTCCACATCCAGCATAGTCAGCATCTGAGTATCCAGTTAACTCAAAATCTGACTCTACAGGATACTAGAGTCCTAGATTAGGACAACTCTTTGTATATCTCAAAATTCTTTTTAAGAAAATAAGGTGAGATTCTTTGGGGTTCACTTGGAACCTAGCACAAAGGCATGTGGCAAACATGATATCAGGTCTGATAGCTATTAGGTATAATAGGGATCCAACAATTGCCCTATAATGCTTCTAATCTACAGGTTTCCCTGTTGCATCAGAATCCACAACAGCATTGGTAGCTATAGGTGTTTTCATTCCTGAAGCATCACCCATCCCAAACTTCTTAATAAGCTCTTTAGCATACTTAGCTTGGGAGAGGAAGATGCCATCAGGGAGCTGCTTCACTTGGAGACCAAGGAAGTAGGAAAGCTCACCCATAATACTCATCTCAAAATTGGAATGCATGAGGTCAGCAAACCTCTTGCATAATTTGGGATCAGTAGACCCAAAGATGATATCATCCACATATATTTGTACTAACAATATTTGGTCCTTATGACGTATAGTGAAAAGAGTTTTATCTATGGTTCCTCTTGTAAATTTATGCTCAAAAAGAAAGCTTGCTAAGGTCTCATACCAAGCTCTTGGAGCTTGCTTTAAACCATAGAGAGCGTTATGCAATTTAAACACAAAAGAGGGTTGAGTTAGAGAGATAAAACCTGGAGGTTGTTCCACATAAACCTCTTCTTGAAGCACTCCATTCAAAAATGCACTCTTGACATCCATTTGGAAAACTTTGAATCTCCTGTGAGCTGCATAGGCAAGGAATATTCTTATGGCCTCTAACCTTGCAACAGGGGCAAAGGTTTGGTCATAGTCAATTCCTTCCTCTTGCCTGTAGCCCTGAGCAACAAGCCTAGTCTTATTTCTCGCAATGTTCCCTTGAGCATCCGGCTTGTTTCTGTAGACCCATTTGATTCCAATAACTGGGTAGTTATGAGGTCTTGGAACCAAATCCTAAACTCTACATCTCTCAAACTGATTTAGTTCCTCTTGCATTACAATGATCCAGTGAGGATCTTGCTCAGCTTTATGGATGGAGAGAGGTTCAATTTGAGAGAGAAAACAGGCATGCATCAAGTCTTGGTTGAGTTGATGCCTTGTCTGTACACCTGCTGAAATGTCTCCAATCACTTGAGATCTGGGGTGATCTCTAAGTGTGACAAGATCAGTTGGTGGAGTTTGTTCAGTAATAGATTATATAATTAATTCCTCTTGAGGAATGTTATTAGCTGTTGAGGGAAGTTCAGCCACTTCCACTTGAATTTCTTCTTCACTATCTTCAGCAACCTGTGGAGAAGGATGAGTTGACACCTCTTGGGTAAGGTTTAGTCCATCCATAGACTCACACATTTGTGGAACCTGCAAAGAGTCTTTCTCCTTATAAGACATGTTAGCTTCATCAAAAGATACATGGACTGACTCTTCAATTTTAAGAGAGGATTTATTAAAAACCCTATACGTCTTGTTTACTTGGGAGTATCCTAGAAAAATCCCTTCTACATCCTTAGCCTCAAACTTTCTAATGTATCTTTTGTTGTTTGTGTGAATATAACATATACAACCAAAAACTTTAAAATATGTGATTTTATGTTTCTTTCCTTTAAGCAATTCATAGGGGGTTTTATTTTTCAGCTTATGTATAAGCCTTCTATTCAGGACATAGTTAGCAGTGTTTACAGCTTCTGCCCAAAAGGATAGAGGCATGTAAGCATCTGCCAATAATATACCTGCAGCTTCAATAAGTGTCCTATTTTTCCTTTCAGCTACCCCATTTTGTTGGGGAGTTCTAGGGGTTGAGAAACACTTCCTGATATCTTCCTTCTCACAGAACTCATGCATAAGAAGAGACTCAAACTCTGTGCCATGATTACTTCTGATCAATGCAACATAAGTAGAGAACTCAATCTGTATGGTCCTGAGAAAATCTGTAAGAGCCTTGAATGTATCTGACTTAGGTCTCAGAAAGGCCACCCAACTGAATTTGGAGAAGTCATCAACAATCACTAAAGTGTAAGACTTCCCTCCTAGGCTTTGTACTGCAATGAGTCCAAATAGGTCCATATGAAGCAAATACAAAATCCTAGGTGAATCACTCTTATTAATAGATTTGAAACTAGCTTTAGTTTGTTGCCTAATTGACAAGCCCTGCATAGGTTTTCCTTCTTGTAGGGTCCAGAAGGTAAGCTTCTAACAAGGTTATCCTTAGATAACCTAGATATATTTTTAAGGTTTACATGACCTAATCTTTTATGTCACAACTCATTTTGGTTACTAGTGATATTGAGTAAACAAACATCAGTTTTGGCAGAAATAAAATCTAATAGATATATGTTACCTTGTCTAGTTACAATTAAAACAGTTTTTTCTTGGAGCTTTCTTCTCCCTCAGGCTGAAGCTGTGTCAGATTTCTCCTACAAGCATCACCAGAGCCGCATTCAAGCCACATTCCAGCAACACTTGAGACACCCTCAAGCCACCCAGTGAAGCCCGATTTCCCCTCTTTTAGAAGGCCTCCGTGTCCGCAAATTCAAGTGCTCCACCCTCACATCTAGTGTCTGCGTGACGCCCAGCGAAGTCTACCGCTGTAAAGTGCAGTCTGTAATAAACGTCGGGCATGGCGGCCTGTCGTCTGTTGTGTGCTAAGTGTTCTCTCATCTCAAAGTTGTAACGAGTAGCGGTTTGTCACCCTCGATTCCACGAACAAGTTGTAACAACCAGAAAATAGTGGAATTTGACTGGCACAGATCCGTCCATATGATTTTTTACACGGTTAAGGGGTTTTTCCACGTGAAAACTTTCTGTGTACGATCAACTCATCTTATTGACTGTGTGTGCGCTCGACCATGTTGAAATTTGTGAAGTGGAAGTGGTTGACGGGACAGGCCGGGCGGCCTGGGCGGACAGCTTTGGCGGACTAGGCGGACTGGGCGGACTGTGTTGTGCGGCCTGGTGGAAAGTCTGGTGAAAAGCCGACTGTCTTCTGAGCGGCTTGTTGCATGGAGTCCGCGGACTATGTGGCCTGGTTTCTGCGGATAGGGTGTTTGTAGTTTGGATTTGCCAAGGAGTGGCCTGAGCGGATGGAGGCTTGCGGACTGGTGCATTGCTCAGTGGCCGCGGGTGCAAGCTTGTGCTGATAGGCGGTTTGGCTCTTGTCCGCGGGAAGCTTGCGGACTGATATGTCCGCGGTGTGGGCTATTGCGGACTGGGCTTAGAGCTTGGCTGAGGCCTTGTCTAGCTCTGGTGGTACAGCAGGTGCTTTGTTGTAGAGGTCTTTGGCAGACTGGTGTTTGGAGTCTGGGAGGAGGCTGCTGCGTTGGACAGGAGTGCGAGGAGCCTGCGGACTGATGGCGGTCTGTGCTAGGGTGTTTGGCGGACGAGAGTTTGTATCCACCATACTCGCATTGGCCTTTGATGGTTTTGGACTTTGTCACACTTTGTGCCAAGTTCATGGTGTCCGCCGCATCCGCCAAGTCCGCTGTGACCGGGAGGACTGTTGCTATCTACCTTTGGTCGTGGACTTGTGGCGGATTGAGGTGTGAGTGTTACAGACTGCCTCGGGTTGGTGCGGACAACCATTGAAGGGGGTTGCTGTCTTGCAGTGGTCGGAAGCTTTGCAGGATGATGCCTTGTCCACATAGCTTGAGCGGACTGAAGAGGGTTCGCTAATGTTTGCCTTGCTCCTGGCAGTTTTTTCCTTGGTATCCGGCTAAGTCCTTGCGGACTCGGCGGACGGTGTTTTGCACTCGTGCGGGCTGGGGTGGTGTCTCTATCTCTAGGGCGGTGACCACACTCCTCACCTCGCCTATAAATAGGACCCCCCCTGGCAGGTCTACAGTAACCTAAGTAACTTGAGTGAACAGTAAGTTGGGTTGTGCAAGGAGCTGCGGTCTCTGTTTGTCAGTCCGCGCGGATTGTTTCAGTGCTGACATTTGCTGTGTGCAGGTTGCGCGGTTTGCTTCAAGGAGCCAGGAGTTTGGCTATGACTTAGGTCAAGTGCTTGGAAGTGTGCGGTCTCTGCGGACTCAGTAGGAGGTCGCTCTGCGGCTTGTCAGTTCTGTTTCATCTTTGCCAGCTTCAATAACCTGTCCGCCGGTTTCAGGTGGGTAGGGGGTGTTCCTCAGTTCAGGCTCAGCAGGAGACGAATAACGGTGTGTCCGCGCGGCCTCGCGGCTTCGGCGGACTCCGTGGCTATTCGGCGGATTGCAGCTTAGTTCGGGCGACTTCTGCGACCTCGGCGACCTCAACGGTCTCGACGGACTCCGGTTCTGTCCGCATGGCTTGTTTTTTGGTGCTTTCTGTTTACAGCTGTTATACTAGCGAAATCATGTCGCGCTATGTATGCCTCGTGGTGTAAAGAAGTGAATGAATAATAGACCTGCTTGTGTTTCCATTGTTTGTTGGGTTTAACCCTTGTTCCTTGGTTTTCCGCTAGTTCAACGTGAGAACTGGGTAGTTCCGAAGATATTAATTTGGCGTTTGGGCTATCTTGCTGACGACGTTGAGAAAATTTAACATGGTATCAGAGGGAGGTTCAGTTGCGTGAGCGGAAGTCAACCAACATTGTTACTCAGTGATTGAGTGGTGCTCAACCTGTGTTGTTGCTCGGAGCTTCTGAAAGGGTGCCAACAGGTGTTGCAATGGAAGGGAGTTTTTCAAGAGGTCTGGGCATTGAACTCTTAACGCCGACTAACTTCAAGAAGTGGAAGTCATGCATGAAGAGTTATCTTCTTGGCGAGGAGCTGTGGGAAGTCGTCGGTGGTGATGACAGACAGGAAGTTACTGCTGCGTTCGGTACTACTGAGCAGGTTAGGCTCTGGAGAAGAACAAATGCTAAGGCGGAGTTCATTCTGAAGAGAGCCGTGTCTCCGGAACTGTTTGATCACATCGTTGGATGTGAGTCGGCTGCTGATATTTGGACAACCATTGATGAGTTGTTCAATAGGAAGAATGTGACGCGGCTTCAGTTCCTGGAGAATGAGTTGGCCAGGGCAACTCAGGGAGACCTTTCCACCTCCAAGTACTTCTTAAAGATGAAGAGCTTGTGTGCTGAGCTGTCGGCACTGGATCCTGATGAGCCTATCTCTGAGGCTAAGATGAAAAGGCATATTATCCGCGGCTTGCGGAAGGAGTATGTGGCCTTTGTCACATCTGTTCAAGGGTGGGCTACTCAGCCATCTTTGCTGGAGCTGGAGAATCTGCTTGCATCGCAGGAGAGCTTGGCAAGGCAGCTGGCTGGAGTGAATCTGAATCAGGAAGGCAGCGAAGCTCTCTTCTCAGGCAAGAAGAAAGGATGGGAAGGTAAGAAGAAGAAGAAGGTGCAGGTCGTTGGTGAGAAGGAGACTTCATCTTCATATCAACCGGAGAAGAGCAATGCTCCTAAGGACTGGAAGAAGAATTTGAAGTGCTACCGGTGTCATCAGCTAGGGAACTTCAAGCGAGACTGCAAGGTCAAACTGCATCCTGGGCATGCCGCGGGAAAGGAGGAAGCTTGCTCGAGAAGTGAAGAAGCAGAATGGGGCAGAGCTTTTATGACGGGCACTTGTGTCCGGGCCTTGTCTGCTGAGGACTTCAACGGCGAGTGGATCGTGGACTCCGGGTGTGGTCATCACCTCACCGGAGACAAGTCGAAGTTCACCTCCATGCAGGCGTACTCAGGTAATGAAGCTATTATCACTGCTGATAATACTGTTTTTGCAGTAGAGAAAGAGGGGGTCGTGTCTTTGGGTAGTGATCAGGGGCCACTCACATTAAGGAGTGTGTATCACATGCCGGGCATGAATAAGAACCTCTTCTCGGTGACCAATGCGGTGGATGCTGGGTATCACGTTCTGTTTGGGCCAACAGACGTGAAGTTCCTTCGCAACGTATTAGCGGTAAAGGCTGATGTTGCTCATGTTGGGAGGAGGGTGAAGAACTTGTTTGTTATTTACACCAGTGCTTATGTTGATAGAATGAGAGCCAATGATAGTGCTGCTATCTGGCATGAGAGCTGGGGCATGTTGGCATGGACAAGCTGAAGGCAATGACGAGTAGAAGTCTGGTGAAGGGGTTGCCGAAGTTGTCCTCCTTTGGTGATGGGCATGTTTGCGCGGGCTGTCAATACAGTAAGGCACATCGCCTTCCATTTGATAAATCACAAACAAGGAGCAAGAAACCATTGGAGTGTATTCATGGCGACCTGATGGGACTGACGGTTACTGCCAGCCTTGGTGTAAGCAGATACATGCTTGTCTTGGTTGATGACTACTCAAGGTATACTTGGGTGTACTTCTTAAAGGAGAAGTCGGAAGCCTTCCGTTTGTTTGTGGAGTTTAAGGAGTTGGTAGAAGGCCGGCTTGGCTTGCGGATTAAGAAGCTTAGAACTGATAACGGGGGCGAGTTTGTCTCCTCCGAGTTTTCTAACTTCTGTAGGAAGCACGGGATCCAACGGGAGCTTACTTGTGCCCACACTCCACAACAAAATGGGGTAGCGGAGCGGAAGATCCGTCATCTGACGGAGACCTGCAAATGCTGGCTTCATGCGAAAGATATCCCAAGGTCCTTTTGGGCGGAGGGAATGTCTTGTGCTGCTTATGTTATCAACCGGATGCCACTCAGCCCTATCAACATGAAGACTCCTATTGAGCTGTTGCTGAAGGAGAAGCCGAGTGTTGGACACCTTAGGGTGTTCGGTTCAACTTTCTACGTGCATGTCCCGGATGCTTCACGGATAAAGATGGATGCGAAGGCAAGGAAACTTGTCTTTGTTGGCTACGATGAGCGGAAGAATGGATGGAAATGCATGGACTCTGTGACAAAGAAGTTCGTGGTATCCAGAGACGTTGTCTTTGACGAGCTGACATCATATGGAGGTGGCTCAGTGGAGCTAACCGGAAGTAGCAAGGTTGATGAAGCACCGGTGGTGGCTGCTGAAGGCTTGGAAGAGGAGCTTGCTGTTTCACCAGCAGCTCCTGTTGCTTCGAACTCCGAGGCTGAGCCTTCTGGCTCAGGAAGCAGGGGGAGCACTGCTCAATGCTTGCCCCAGGTAGGAGTGGAGCCTGAAGAAGCAACGGAAGCCGTGAGCAAGGAGCTGATTCTTCGAAGATCGAAGAGGGTGGATAAGCCACCGGCTCGGTACTGTGATGGGAATGCAGTGAGCTTTGTCTCCTGCTTCTTTGCAGGTCCTCTGGATGAGCGAGAGCCTGCAAATGTCAACGAGGCCACTGGAGTGAAGGAGTGGGAAGGTGCCATGAAAGAAGAGATTGATGCTCTGAAGAAGAATGAAACCTGAGACCTTGTGCCCAAGGTTGATGGCATTACTCCGGTTACTTGCAAGTGGGTGTATAAGTTGAAGAAGAAGGCTGATGGGAGCATTGATAGGTTCAAGGCTCGCCTGGTCGCTAGAGGATTCTCACAGTAGTATGGAGAAGACTATGAGGAGACATTCAGTCCAGTTGCGAAGATGACTTCAGTAAGAGTGGTGATCGCCTTGGCTGCTAGCAAGGCATGGAGGTTGTGGCAACTCGATGTGAAGAATACCTTTCTTTACGGAGAGATTGACAAGGACATCTTCATGGATCGGTCGCTTGGTTTTGTATCTGAAAAGCATCCGGACTATGTCTGCAAACTCAGGAAGGCTCTCTATGGGTTGAAGCAAGCTCATAAAGCGTGGTATGGGAAGATTGCAGAGTACTTGCAATTCTGTGGATACCTTGATTCTAACTCGGATTCAAGCTTGTTCGTCAAGAAGAAGGGAGAGCTACGAGTCTTGGTCCTACTGTATGTGGATGACATGATCATCACAGGGAATTCGGAGGGGGAAGTAGCAAGGCTCAGGGCAGAGCTTGCTATACGCTTCGAGATGAAAGACTTGGGAGAGTTACATCACTTTCTCGGTCTGGAAGTGGAGAGGAAGGAGTGCGGGATTCTTATTAGCCAGAAAGGGTATGTTGATCGCATTGTGAAGCGGTTCGGCATGGGCGAAGGGAAGAAGTGCTCTACTCCACTGGAACCTGGGCTGAAGCTTCGATGAGATGAGGGAAGGGTTCTTCTTGATGCCTTGGTGTTCAGGGCTCTTGTTGGGAGCTTGATTTACCTAACGATTACAAGGCCTTGAAAGGGCAACTAGATCTGATATACTCTAGAGGGGGGTGAATAGAGTATATGGTGCTTTAAAAACTTTTGCAAAATTTTTACAACAATTGTTGTAATATGTGTGAGCAGGGAAGCAGAAATAAATCTAATCACAGTACTAAGCTATGCAAAAACTAAGCACAGAAAAATCAAGGACAGAAACAAAAAGAAAGCAAGCCAAAACCAGATGACACAAGGGAATATAGTGGTTCCCCAAACTTGGGTACATCCACTCTTCTACCACCCTAGGTAGGAATCCACTGCAGGATGAGTTGATCAGGTGTCCTGGGCACCAATGAGCTTTTGATAAGGTGCTCAAAAACCAAAGCAGATTTTTTGATCAGGTGTCTTGCCACCAATGAGCTTTTGACAAGGTGCTCAAAAACCAGATTCAAACTTTTGAAGGGAGTTTGAAAAACCCTTTACAGAGTGGGGGTGAGAGAGTGATGGCAGTCTTCTCTTTCTCAACCAACTGAGAAGACTATGTGGATTGATGTCAAAGCTCCCCCTGAATCCTTGAGATCTTCAGGAAGAAGAGCTTTGCTGAGGGTGATAGGCCTTCAAAGGTAGAACTCCAGCAATAGATGGTTTCAGCAAGCTGAAATGTTGAGTGTCTGGAGTCTTGAAATGATGTTGGCCTTGAACACTTTTTGAGAGCTGAAGAGATCTGAAGATTTTTGAAAGCTTGATCTCTCTGATGAGTGTTCTTCAGAATTCTTTTTGACAGAAGATTTTTGAGTATATTTCTGTATTCTGTATTGTGTTTTCTTTCTTCTGGTTCTTATGGATTCAAAAACATTCTGTCTTTTATTCTATGTTCTAGAATAGAATATCATTCTCTGTCAAGGATAGCCGTTGGTCTGCATTGATTGCATCCTTAATTGCATAAACTCTTCTGGAGGAAACTCCACAGAATTATTCCTTGAAAGATCCCTTGAAACTTGGTCCAGAAGTAAATGAAAACGACTAGCAAATCTCTGAATTAATTACAGAATAACTCCTGACTGATTTGAATTTGAATTCTGGAAGTTATCTGAAATCGTCGAACTGAGCTCTGCTATCGTCGAGCTGAGCTCAGCGAACTGGAAAACTTAAGCAGCAAAATAATCGTCGATCTGAGCTCAAAGATCGTCGAACTGAGCTCAGAGATAAAGATCCAATGCAGAGTCAAAATCGTCGACCTGAGCTCACCGATCGTCGAATGGAGTTCGACGATATTATGAAGTTGAGCTCAGCGATCGTCGAGTGGAGCTCGACGATCTGCCGAAGTTGAGCTAGACGATCGTCGATCAGAGTTCGACGAATCGTCGTGCTGAGCTCGACGATCAGACTTAGTCTCCAGACAGAAAAACTTGGTCTTCAGGGCAGCTTCCAATCCTAGACTTCTAACCCTTAGACTCAATTCTAATTGACCTATTAAGCTATACAGAAGGTCAAGCAAAGGTTCCTAGAGACATAGTGATCCTGACCCAAATTAGTAATAGGGTGTTCCAACAATCTCCCCCTATTTGGGTTAGGATTACTATTTACAGACTTTGGAAAATTCAAATAACAACATACAATCAGAAAAGCATAAAAACATCAGCTAGACATTGCAGAAACATCACAGAGAGATATATATATATATATATATATATGACATCCAGATAGCAGTCAGAATTCACAGAAATTGTCACCTTACACTGTCACTTCTTCTCTTTGCCTTTAACCATTTTGATTTCTCTGTTAGGGTTTAGAGCTTCCTTGTTGGACCTGGTGTCATCTGCTGCACCCAAATAAGTTTGCTTTGAAGGCCTGGGAACCACAGCAGCAGGATGCAACTCCATATATCTCTCAGCATCAAAGAATTTGCTGGAAGCATATTTCTCTAATTCTTTTTGTCTTTGCTCAGAAATTGTAGAAATATTTGAAGTGTCTAATCCTTGATCTCTGGCTTTCTTAATCTGATCTAGTGCAGCCATTTCCTTCATCCTAGCAGTCTAAGCAGATGGATTATTCTCAGGGTCCTCATAAGGTATAGGTGGCTCATACCTGTTGGAAGGATTATCTTGAGGAGGCCTGACAGACACAGTTTCTTTTAGCTTGTAGGGGAAAGGACCTGATGATGTATCAGAAGAACCATGTCCTCCCCTGGAATATGGGTGCCACCTGGAATACCCTTTGGAATAAACTTAAAAATCTCTTTGATTACCCCTGTATCCTCCTCTCCTAGAATAAGAACCCCTAGACTGGCTTTCCCTTTGGTAGGATCTGGCATGGGGTTGATAGGGAGCCTGGCTTCTAGCTGGGGCTTGACTTGCAAAGCTTCCACCTACACCTGCATCAGGAGGAGGTGGTGGAGGAGGATGAGGGTGCTGGAACTGGGAGGAGCCCTTTTCATACTTTCTCTTCTTCTTCATGGCTTTCAGCTGGTTTTTAGAATATTGCATCCAATGTTCTGAGATTGGGCAGTTATGCAGAATGTAATAAGGAATATCATTATCATCCTTGACTTTTGCAGGAGGAACCCTTTTCATTGCCTTGCTCCTTGCCTTCCTTTTCCTGGCAACAGTAGCAGATGAATCATCAGAGTCTGTTTTGTATTCATCAGATTCAGAACTCTGGTCATCATATAAAGCATCTATTCTTTTCATCAAGTCTTTCTTCAGTTGAATAGTAGCAGATGAGGCAGAAGCAGAAGTAGCAGCAGCAGGGACAACAGCAGATGGAGCAGCAGATGGAGAGGGTGCAACAGGAGCAAATACAGCAGCAGCAACAGATACTGGAGTAGTGACAGCAGCAGTAACAGCAGTAATCTCATCAAAATCTGCAGCAGGCTCAAAAACAGTGGCCTCTGTCATCAGAAGATCCTTGGAAATTGGCTCATCAGAAGCAAATTGGGATTTCAGCAGCAGTGTGAACAATCTCAGCAGTATCAACAATTTCAGAAGCAAAGTCAGTTTTTTCTTTAACAGCAGCAGCAGCAGCAACATCTTCAGTAGCAACAAACACTGAATGTACAAATGAAGAGATAATGCTGGGGTCACAGCAAGAGAAAGGCACCAGTGCCTTGGATAGGTCTTCTGGGGGCTTGACAGCCTTAACCTCTGGGAGATAGCTGAAGAAGGCAGTATCAAAAGCAGAAAGCAAAGACCTTAGGTCTATTGCCAGAACTGCAGTAGGAGTCTGACATTCTGGAGGCACGACAACAGGAGCAGAAGGAGCAGCAGACACAGAAACATCATCAGCAGCAGCAGTAGTATCATCAGCAGCAGCAACAGCTTGAAAGCTTGCTTCATAGGGCATCTCCCCCTGCCTAGATGCAGATACATCTGTATCAAGGCAAACTGCTGGTGGTGCTGCCTGAGGAAGGAGGGAGGAAAGCCTGGCAGAGAGGGCTGCCACTGACAATTGTAGAGGAGCCAATGAGGTCTCTACGAGTAGAGAGAGCCTGGGGGTAATTAGCTCATACAACCTGTCAGCTAGGGCTGAGAGGTCTACTTGCTCAACAACAGGAGCAGAGGTAGATGGAATAGGGATAGCTGAGGATGCTGGAAGTGGAGGGCTGGAGAGTGGAATGGATGACTCAGGTGTTGGGATGGTGGAAATGGAGGACAAGGGGATGGATATAGATGGAGTGAAAGTTGGTTGGTCAATGATGTGGTGGAGAAGATCTTGGAATGAAGTGGAGGAGGAGGGTAATTCAGGAGGAGATGAGGGGGAATCATCCATGTAGGAGTCATCCAGGAGGGTGAAGGATGGAATGGATGGTGATGAAGTGATATCTGGTAGAGGGTAGGAGAACAATGGGTGGAAGTGGTCTGCTGGTGGAGGTAGAATGGGGTCTGGAGAGTGAGTTGATGTTGGAGATGGGCTAGATATGGTGATGGTGGATGGAGCTGGAATGGTGGATGGAAGAGATAGGGTTGGAATTGGAGGAGGAGGAGATGCAGCAACAGCAGCAGCCAGGTCTTCTGCAGGAGCAGAGACCTGTGGGAGAGTGACTCTTGGAGTCCTTGTGCCTGAAGGAGCACTAGAAGAGGGCCTGCCAGACTTGCTTATTTGCCTGTCCCACTTGCCAAAGAGGGCACAGGTGAGTCTCTTGGAGGCATTTATGTGAACTCCAGAGGAGACCAGCAAGGCAGGGCACCTGGTCTGCAGGAAGACTCCAAGAATCCTTCCAAAATTTACAAAAGTTTTGTTTATTTTCTTCTTGATTAGGTCAAAGAAGACCTCTCCCCAGTTCAAACTTTTCTTATCCACCAGAGCTCCCATGAGGCAGAGCTGGTATCTGGATATTGTATCATGGGCAGAGTGCTTTGCCAGCAGCACTTTCCCTACCACATCTGCTAGGAACCTGTATTCAACAGACAAGTTCCTTTTGAATAGCTTGCTAGGGTTTCCCTCTGGATGACCCATCCTGGCAAGTATGTCAGAAAACTCCTCCCCAGATAACTCATCAGATTCTTCTCCATTTCTCAGTCCAAAAACCTCTGTTAAAATGGTGGGGGTCAAGGGTACCTGAGTTCCAGTAATGGACCCAACTATTGTGGAGTTGTCTTGATTATGAGCAGTATAGACCCACTCCTTTATCTCATCTGAAGCCAGCTTGATTCTAGTGGTCATGAGGGCAGACAGATTCTGATCCTTGAATAAATCCAGTATATCTTGGAAAATTTGATCAGTGGTGTTGAAAGATTCTATATCGATGTCGAATCCAGCATCGAACTTCATTGCGGCTAGAACTGCAACTGACACAGCCATTGTACCTGCAAAAATGCAACAAACAAAACGACCAAGCGTAGAACTGTTTGGAGGGAAAGAAAATCCTTGCAGAGAAATCGAAAGCGCAAGAGAGAATGACGGCGAAAAATGAGTTTTATATTAGGGTTCGACGCAGAATTGGGAAGATCGTTGAACTCAGTTCGACGATCGAGGCTTCTAAAGGAATCTGAAGAGTTTTCAACATCGTCGATCTTCGTTCGACGATATTGGAGAGCGTCGAGCTCCGTTCGACGATCGTGCAGAGAACAAGATCGTCGAGCGCCGTTCGACGATCGTTGACCGGAAGAGATAGTTCATACTATCTGAGAGGCGCTGAACTCAGTTCGACGATTTTTGGAAATCGTCGATCTCCGTTTGACGATCTTAGGGGAAATCATCGAGCGCAGTTCAGAGATCAGAAAGATTCTAGACACCAAGGAAAATCAGAATGTTTGCCTAGTCTTGGTCAATTTTTAAGCTTTCAAAATCTTGGATATTATTTAAGGCTTCCTCCATCTATCATTCCTAACTGATTTAGGAAGAAGGTGTGTTTCTTTTCATCCAAAGGCTTGGTGAAAATATCTCCCCTTTGTAAATCAGTTGGGATATATTGTAATTCAATTTTGTGCTTTTCAACATTATCCCTTAAGAAATGATGCCTAATCTCTATGTGTTTTGTCCTACTATGGAGGACTGGATTTTGAGCTATGGAAATAGCACTTGTGTTATCACAAAAGATTTTAGACTTCTTTAAGTTGTATCCATAGTCTAGGAGTTGGTTTTGGATCCACAAAATTTGTGAACAACAACTGCCTGCAGCCATATATTCAGCTTCAGCAGTTGAAGTTGACACAGATGTTTGTTTCTTACAAAACCAAGAGACAAGTCTATCACCAAGGAACTGACAAGTTCCACTGGTGCTTTTCCTGTCAATTCTGCATCCATCATAATCAGCATCAGAGAATCCAGTTAACTCAAATGCTGAATCTTTTGGATACCAGAGACCTAGATTTGGACAACTTTTAACATACCTGAGAATCCTCTTTACTAATGTTAGGTGTGACTCTCTAGGGCTTACTTGGAACCTAGCACATATACATGTAGCAAACATTATATCTGGTCTACTAGCTGTAAGATACAGTAAAGAGCCAATCATTGCTCTATATGTTGTCTGATCAACAGGTTTCCCATGTTCATCAGCATCCAATACAACATTGGTAGGCATGGGTGTTTTCATATAAGATGCCTCAGACATACCAAATTTCTTAACCAGTTCATTAGCATATTTGGTTTGAGAAATAAAGATTCCTTCAGCATGTTATTTGACTTGCAATCCTAGGAAGAAGGATAGCTCACCCATGCTACTCATCTCAAATTTAGAATGCATCAAGTTAGAAAACCTTCTGCACAATTTTGAGTCAGTAGAACCAAAAATGATATCGTCTACATAAATTTGTACTAGTAGGGTATGGGACTTATGGGTTCTAATGAAAAGAGTTTGGTCTACTCTACCCCTTATAAAACCATTTTCCAAGAGAAAGCATGCTAGGGTCTCATACCATGCTCTAGGAGCTTGCTTGAGACCATATAATGCTTTGTTCAGTCTAAAAACATAATCAGGAAGAGTTGGAGAGATAAAACCTGGAGGTTGTCTGACATAGAATTCCTCTTTGATGTCTCCATTTAAGAAAGCACTTTTGACATCCATCTGATAAGCCTTGAAGCCTTTGTGAGCTGCATAAGCTAGAAATATCCTGATGGCTTCCAATCTTGCAACAGGTGCAAACGTCTGGTCGTAGTCAATTCCTTCTTCTTGAGAATATCCCTGAGCAACTAGCCTTGCCTTGTTCCTTATAATTACTCCTTGATCATCCAGTTTGTTTCTGAATACCCATTTTGTGCCAACAATGGGATGATCCTTAGGCTTTGGCACTAGTTCCCATACTTTGTTCCTCTCAAATTGATGCAATTCCTCTTGCATTGCAATGATCCAATGTGGATCTTGCTCTGCATCTTGAATGGACTGAGGTTCAATTTGAGATAGGAAGCAGGTGTGCAACAGGTTTTGGTTGACCTGATTTCTGGTTTGCACACCAGCTGAGATTTCTCCAATTATTTGGGAAATTGGATGGTCTCTTGATGTTAGTAAATCAACAGGGGGTGTTGATTGTTCACCAACCTGTGTTGTTGTTTCCTCTTGTGGTACAACAACTGGCTCTTCAGATTGTGATTCAATATGTGAAGCATTCCCTTCATCTTCACTGCTTTCTTCTTCTTGAGCAACCTGTAACTTGTTCATATCTTCAACTAGAGAGTGTTCCTGTAAAGGTTCTATGGTAGAAGAGATCTTCTCCTTGAAAGACATGTTAGTTTCATCAAAAGAAATATGAATAGATTCCTCAATTTTCAAAGATGATTTATTATAGACCCTATAGACCTTGCTGATCATGGAGTATCCCAGAAACACTCCTTCATCAGCTTTGGCTTGAAATTTTGCTAGATATTTCTTGTCATTATTATGAATGTAGCAAATACAACCAAAAATTCTAAAATAATCAACTTTAGGTTTCTTCCCTTTGAGTAATTCATAGGGAGTCTTTCCCTTTAGTTTATGTATCAGACTTCTGTTCAGCACATAGTTGGAGGTGTTCACTGCCTCTGCCCAAAAGGATAGAGGTAGATGAGCATCTAACAACAATGTAGTGGCAGATTCAATAAGAGTTCTATTTTTCCTTTTAGCTACCCCATTTTGTTGAGGAGTTCTAGGAGCTGAGAAAGTATGCCTGATCCCTTCACTCTGACAGAACTCTTGCATAAGAAGAGAATCAAACTCTGTCCCATGATCACTTCTGATCAGGGCAATGTGAGTATTGAACTCAATCTGTATACATTTGAGAAACTCTGTCAGACACTTAAAGTTATCAGACTTCTTTCTTAGAAAGAACACCCAAGTGAATCTAGAGAAGTCATCGACAACTACTAAAGTGTAGGATTTCCCTCCCAGACTTTGTACTGTGATGGGTCCAAATAGATCCATGTGTAACAGATACAATATCCTAGGTGAATCACTCTTATTAAGTGACTTAAAACTGTTTTTAGTTTGCTTGCCTAATTGACAAGCCCTGCAGAGTCCTTCATTCTTGTAGGGGCCAGAAGGTAGTCCTCTAACAAGGTTGTCCTTGGAGAGCCTAGCAATAGTTCTAAGGTTTAGGTGTCCTAGTCTCTTATGCCATAAAATATTTGGTCTACAGACAGAGTTAAACAGGCAAATATCTACATCAGTTGAAAGAAAATCTACTAGATAGATGTTACCTTTCCTTTTACCTGTCAACACAGTTGTGTTCTCCTCTGACTTGATTCTGCATAAGGTTTTGCTGAAGGTCACCTGGTAGCCTTCATCACATAGCTGACTGATGCTGATTAGGTTGTGCTTCAGTCCTTCCACATAAGCTACCTTCTTGAAGGTTACTGAACCAATCTGGACTGCACCATATCCTTTAGTTTGTCCAAAGTTGGAATCACCAAAGATAACTTTGGGTCCAAGCTTGGCTCTAAAGGAAGTGAGGTTGTCCTTGTTCCCTGTCATGTGCTTAGAGCACCCACTATCCAAATACCATTGCTGGTTAGATGTTGGATAGGTCTTCACCTGCACATAAAACAATTCATTTGTTTTTGACCCAGTTTACCTTGGGCCTAGGTTGATAACCTCTAAATTCTGAAATGAAAGACATCCCAGGTTGACTCTTATATCCTTCAGGATGATATCTCCCTGGAGGCATAATCCATTCAGTATAAGGGTTAAAGGTTTGGGATGAAGAACCCTTAGGATTCAATTTTGATTTGCCTTTGAAAAAGTTTCCAGAGTTCTGACCTCTGTTCGACGATCTTGGAGCTGAGTTCGACGATCTTGGGTCAGATCGTCGAGCTCCGTTCGACGGTCGACTATGGGTGAGGTCAGGTATATGTGATCGTCGACCTGCGTTCGACGACTTTGGCTGAGATCGTCGATCAGCGTTCGATGATTTTGCCTGAGATCGTCGAGCTGCGTTCGGCGATCGTCGATCTTCATTCGGCGATCGTCGATCTCCGTTCGACGATTTTTGCTGGGACTTAGTTTTCTGAGGCAGATCAGAATTTTTCCTGGCAACCTCTACAACTCCCTTTCCCTTGTCAGAAATAAACTTGATGGGAGTTGTTAGGACTATAGGTTGGCTGGATGAAGCACCCAAGCCCAGTGTACTGTTGAATCTAGAGTTCACTGTGCTTGTGATGTCCATCAACTTGATGCTTCTCCCATTAAGGGATTCTTCAAGCTTCTTGGCCTCAGAGAGCTCACTCTTCAGTGAAGCTATTTGTTCCCTACAGTTCTCCAACTCCTGAGAGAGTTTGAGGTTTTCTGATTTTAGAGTATTGTGTTCAGATAATTGATTTCTGAGAGAGATAATCTCTTTCTCAGACTTTAGTAGGTCTAAACACAGTGCTTTAAATTCAGATTTAAAATCTTCTGAAGTAAAATCAAAAGAACTAATTACCTGATCTTCCTCAGGTTGAGTCTCTGAGTCTGACTCTGACTCCTCTTCCTCTGAATTGTGCTGTGAGGCATTGATTGCCATCATGCAGAACTCCTTTTCTTCTGCATCATCCTCATCATCACTGGAGCTGGAAGAGGCTTCTGACTCCTCTTCAGTTTCACTCAAGGATTCAGCAACAAACCCTTTCCTTGTATGCTAATTTTTGCTTGAGGAAGGTTTGCTATTGCCATTTCTTTTGGAGTCTTTCTCCTTCCTTCTTTCTTTTCTGTCCCTTCTGTCCTTGTTCTTGTTCTCTGGACAGTCAGGAACTATATGCCCTGGTTTCCTGCAACCAAAGCAAATAATGTCTTTATTATTACCAATGGACTTGTCATACCTTGGTTTATCCTGCTCCTTGTATGATCTTCTTCTGAAGTCCTTTCTGGCCATCTTGTAGAATCTTTTGGCCAGCAAGCTGAGTAGTTCATCATTGCCTGTAGCTTTATCTTCAGGCAGATCCTCAGTTGCCTTGAATGCTATGGTCTTCTCTTTTCTTGTGGCTGGTGAAGCAGCCTTCTGTTCTTCCTCTCTATTCTTGATGAGCAGCTCATAAGATTTGAGCTTACCCAACAAGGCTTCAGTGGTGATCTCATTCAGACTTCTGGCATCTTTAATTGGCCAGATTCTTGAATCCCAAGTGCTGGGGAAGCACATTAGGATCTTGTCATTAAGTTCTGTCAGAGAGATCTCTTTGTCTAACGTCCTCAGTTCACTGACAATTAGACTCAGTCTGTTGTACATGTCTCCCACTGACTCAGTCTCTCCCTTCTTGAAGTTCTCATATTGAGAGATGAGATGGGATCTTCTGTCCTTTCTTTCATCAGCTGAGCCTGAGACTATTTCTGAGAGTCTATCCCAAATTTCCTTGGCTGAATTACATTCAGCTACCTTTTGAAAAATGTCATCTGACATTGTCTGGGCTAGAATGTTCATAGCCTTGGCATCAGCTACTTTCCATTTTTTGATGTCAGCATCTGTTCCTGATGGAGGTGGAACAACATTTGTACTTGTACTTTCTGGGGGTCTTGGACACACTGTCAAAACAGAATTAAATATATCTTCGTCAATAGAGTTCATGTAAAGTCTAATCCTTGCTTTCCAAAGTGCAAACTTTGACAGATTGCACACTAGAGGTCTGGTGCTAGCATAATCTTTGTTTTGGGCCATGATTTGTGCAAACAGAATCTAATAATAAAATACAAAAGAAAAACAGATCTAGTTTGGGATCTTGGGGTTCAGGTGTTAGCCTGTACAACCAATCAGATATGGTATGTTTAACCAACCTGGCTCTGATACCAATTGAAAGAGCAACTAGATCTGATATACTCTAGAGGGGGGTGAATAGAGTATATGGTGCTTTAAAAACTTTTGCAAAATTTTTACAACAATTGTTGTAATATGTGTGAGCAGGGAAGCAGAAATAAATCTAATCACAGTACTAAGCTATGCAAAAACTAAGCACAGAAAAATCAAGGCCAGAAACAAAAAGAAAGCAAGCCAAAACCAGATGACACAAGGGAATATAGTGGTTCCCCAAACTTGGGTACATCCACTCTTCTACCACCCTAGGTAGGAATCCACTGCAGGATGAGTTGATCAGGTGTCCTGGGCACCAATGAGCTTTTGATAAGGTGCTCAAAAACCAAAGCAGATTTTTTGATCAGGTGTCTTGCCACCAATGAGCTTTTGACAAGGTGCTCAAAAACCAGATTCAAACTTTTGAAGGGAGTTTGAAAAACCCTTTACAGAGTGGGGGTGAGAGAGTGATGTCAGTCTTCTCTTTCTCAACCAACTGAGAAGACTATGTGGATTGATGTCAAAGCTCCCCCTGAATCCTTGAGATCTTCAGGAAGAAGAGCTTTGCTGAGGGTGATAGGCCTTCAAAGGTAGAACTCCAGCAATAGATGGTTTCAGCAAGCTGAAATGTTGAGTGTCTGGAGTCTTGAAATGATGTTGGCCTTGAACACTTTTTGAGAGCTGAAGAGATCTGAAGATTTTTGAAAGCTTGATCTCTCTGATGAGTGTTCTTCAGAATTCTTTTTGACAGAAGATTTTTGAGTATATTTCTGTATTCTGTATTGTGTTTTCTTTCTTCTGGTTCTTATGAATTCAAAAACATTCTATCTTTTATTCTCTGTTCCAGAATAGAATATCATTATCTGTCAAGGATAGCCGTTGGTCTGCATTGATTGCATCCTTAATTGCATAAACTCTTCTGGAGGAAAGTCCACAGAATTATTCCTTGAAAGATCCCTTGAAACTTGGTCCAGAAGTAAATGAAAACGGCTAGCAAATCTCTGAATTAATTGCAGAATAACTCCTGACTGATTTGAATTTGAATTCTGGAAGTTATCTGAAATTGTCGAACTGAGCTCTGCTATCGTCGAGCTGAGCTCAGCGAACTGGAAAACTTAAGCATCAAAATAATCGTCGATCTGAGCTCAAAGATCGTCGAACTGAGCTCAGAGATAAAGATCCAATGCAGAGTCAAAATCGTCGACCTGAGCTCACCGATCGTCGAATGGAGTTCGACGATATTATGAAGTTGAGCTCAGCGATCGTCGAGTGGAGCTCGACGATCTGCCGAAGTTGAGCTAGACGATCGTCGATCGGAGTTCGACGAATCGTCGTGCTGAGCTCGACGATCAGACTTAGTCTCCAGACAGAAAAACTTGGTCTTCAGGGCAGCTTCCAATCCTAGACTTCTAACCCTTAGACTCAATTCTAATTGACCTATTAAGCTATACAGAAGGTCAAGCAAAGGTTCCTAGAGACATAGTGATCCTGACCCAAATTAGTAATAGGGTGTTCCAACAATCTCCCCCTATTTGGGTTAGGATTACTATTTACAGACTTTGGAAAATTCAAATAACAACATACAATCAGAAAAGCATAAAAACATCAGCTAGACATTGCAGAAACATCACAGAGATATATATATATATATATATGACATCCAGATAGCAGTCAGAATTCACAGAAATTGTCACCTTACACTGTCACTTCTTCTCTTTGCCTTTAACCATTTTGATTTCTCTGTTAGGGTTTAGAGCTTCCTTGTTGGACCTGGTGTCATCTGCTGCACCCAAATAAGTTTGCTTTGAAGGCCTGGGAACCACAGCAGCAGGATGCAACTCCATATATCTCTCAGCATCAAAGAATTTGCTGAAAGCATATTTCTCTAATTCTTTTTGTCTTTGCTCAGACATTGTAGAAATATTTGAAGTGTCTAATCCTTGATCTCTGGCTTTCTTAATCTGATCTAGTGCAGCCATTTCCTTCATCCTAGCAGTCCAAGCAGATGGATTATTCTCAGGGTCCTCATAAGGTATAGGTGGCTCATACCTGTTGGAAGGATTATCTTGAGGAGGCCTGGCAGACACAGTTTCTTTTAGCTTGTAGGGGAAAGGACCTGATGATGTATCAGAAGAACCATGTCCTCCCCTGGAATATGGGTGCCACCTAGAATACCCTTTGGAATAAACTTAAAAATCTCTTTGATTACCCCTGTATCCTCCTCTCCTAGAATAAGAACCCCTAGACTGGCTTTCCCTTTGGTAGGATCTGGCATGGGGTTGATAGGTAGCCTGGCTTCTAGCTGGGGCTTGACTTGCAAAGCTTCCACCTACACCTGCATCAGGAGGAGGTGGTGGAGGAGGATGAGGGTGCTGGAACTGGGAGGAGCCCTTTTCATACTTTCTCTTCTTCTTCATGGATTTCAGCTGGTTTTTAGAATATTGCATCCAATGTTCTGAGATTGGGCAGTTATGCAGAATGTAATAAGGAATATCATTATCATCCTTGACTTTTGCAGGAGGAACCCTTTTCATTGCCTTGCTCCTTGCCTTCCTTTTCCTGGCAACAGTAGCAGATGAATTATCAGAGTCTGTTTTGTATTCATCAGATTCAGAACTCTGGTCATCATATAAAGCATCTATTCTTTTCATCAAGTCTTTCTTCAGTTGAATAGCATCAGATGAGGCAGAAGCAGAAGTAGCAGCAGCAGGGACAGCAGCAGATGGAGCAGCAGATGGAGAGGGTGCAACAGGAGCAAATACAGCAGCAGCAACAGATACTGGAGTAGTGACAGCAGCAGTAACAGCAGTAATCTCATCAAAATCTGCAGCAGGCTCAAAAACAGTGGCCTCTGTCATCAGAAGATCCTTGGAAATTGGCTCATCAGAAGCAATTGGGATTTCAGCAGCAGTGTGAACAATCTCAGCAGTATCAACAATTTCAGAAGCAAAGTCAGTCTTTTCTTTAACAGCAGCAGCAGCAACATCTTCAGTAGCAACAAACACTGAATGTACAAATGAAGAGATAATGCTGGGGTCACAGCAAGAGAAAGGCACCAGTGCCTTGGATAGGTCTTCTGGGGGCTGGACAGCCTTAACCTCTGGGAGATAGCTGAAGAAGGCAGTATCAAAAGCAGAAAGCAAAGACCTTAGGTCTATTGCCAGAACTGCAGTAGGAGTCTGACATTCTGGAGGCACGGCAACAGGAGCAGAAGGAGCAGCAGACACAGAAACATCATCATCAGCAGCAGTAGTATCATCAGCAGCAGCAACAGCTTGAAAGCTTGCTTCATAGGGCATCTCCCCCTGCCTATATGCAGATACATCTGTATCAAGGCAAACTGCTGGTGGTGCTGCCTGAGGAAGGAGGGAGGAAAGCCTGGCAGAGAGGGCTGCCACTGACAATTGTAGAGGAGCCAATGAGGTCTCCAAGAGTAGAGAGAGCCTGGGGGTAATTAGCTCATACAACCTGTCAGCTAGGGCTGAGAGGTCTACTTGCTCAACAACAGGAGCAGAGGTAGATGGAATAGGGATAGCTGAGGATGCTGGAAGTGGAGGGCTGGAGAGTGGAATGGATGGCTCAGGTGTTGGGATGGTGGAAATGGAGGACAAGGGGATGGATATAGATGGAGTGAAAGTTGGTTGGTCAATGATGTGGTGGAGAAGATCTTGGAATGAAGTGGAGGAGGAGGGTAATTCAGGAGGAGATGAGGGGGAATCATCCATGTAGGAGTCATCCAGGAGGGTGAAGGACGGAATGGATGGTGATGAAGTGATATCTGGTAGAGGGTAGGAGAACAATGGGTGGAAGTGGTCTGCTGGTGGAGGTAGAATGGGGTCTGGAGAGTGAGTTGATGTTGGAGATGGGCTAGATATGGTGATGGTGGATGGAGCTGGAATGGTGGATGGAAGAGATAGGGTTGGAATTGGAGGAGGAGGAGAGGCAGCAACAGCAGCAGCCAGGTCTTCTGCAGGAGCAGAGACCTGTGGGAGAGTGACTCTTGGAGTCCTTGTGCCTGAAGGAGCACTAGAGGAGGGCCTGCCAGACTTGCTTATTTGCCTGTCCCACTTGCCAAAGAGGGCACAGGTGAGTCTCTTGGAGGCATTTATGTGAACTCCAGAGGAGACCAGCAAGGCAGAGAACCAAATTCGTCGAGCTGAGAATAGACTTCGTCGACCTGAGAAAAGTTCTGTACTTGGACGAGATACTCTGCATCTGCTAAAATGCTGTGTCGACACAAAATGGTGTCGACAGATTGATCTTGGTGTCGACACAACTCCTCTGGTGTCGACAGATTGGTCTAGGTGTCGACACAAATCCTCTGGTGTCGACACAAGCCCTAAGTGTCGACACAGATTCTCTGAGCACAAAAATCGTCGAGTAGAGATTAGCATTCGTCGACTGGAGAAGCTGTGAACTTGAGGTCCAAGTTCGTCGAGCTCAGAATATAATTCGTCGACCAAAGCATGGAGCTGGGCTTAGATAAATTTGAAGTAGTCCTGAGAATGCTTGAAGTAGAATCTGGAGTTCGTCGAGCAAAGAACAAAGTTCGTCGAGCTCAGCACTGCGAATAGTCTCACGATCGTCGAGCGCACAACTTCCTTCGTCGAGCTGAGTTCGACGAATGTCGAACTCATTTCACTTAGTTTGAAAACTGATAGATCTGAAGTTCCTGATGGTCTTGAAGAAGGCTGGTCCATCTGAAGTTGAGATAGAGGACTGTCCTAAACTCTAAGACACAAACTTGACCCAGACTATACATGATGGGTCACATCCTAAGTCAGTGAACCTAGCCCAAATCAACTAGGGATCCAACAATCTCCCCCTATTTGAGTGAGGTCACTAACAGAAACTCCAAGCAAAGAACAGACAGAAAAACAAAGCAAAATTAAGAGATATATCTGGCAGAGAATTTACAACACATGCAACAGATATATATATATATATATATATATATATATATATATATATATATATATATATATATATATATATATATATATATATATATATATATATATATATATATATATATACTGGCTTTGTTTTAATGCATAGATATAGACTGAAACAGAAGCAGAAATGAAAAGAAAACACAAAATTACTTCTCTGATTTCTTCTGTTTTGGCTTGACTTCTGGTGCTTTTTCTCCTGGCTTCTTGAAAATGATTTCCCTATTGGGATCTGAAGCTTGAGACTTGGTCATAGTCATGTCAGCTGCCCCTATGATGTTCAGTGAAGTGGCTCTGGGGACAACTGCTTTTGGGTGAAGATTCATGTACTCATCAACATTGAGTAGCTTGTTTGCTTTCCCAAATCTTTTTAGCTCATCTCTCCTGTACTGAGACATAGTAGTTAAGCCTGTTGTGTCCTTGCCTTCAGCTTTAGCTTTGTTGATTAAAGATAAGCCAATGATTTCTTGGAATCTTGCCATTCTGGTTGTGTTGGCTGTTTCTAGATCTTCGGGAGGGGAATAGGGCCTTTCAGCTTCATGTACCTTAGATTCCTCATTCCTGGTGCTGCTGCTGTTGTTGTTGATGGTGTTGATTGCCTGAAGATGGTGGCCTTGGCTGACTGCCACCAGAGGATCTCCCTGTTTGTCTCTGATAGGTTTGAATAGGAGCAGATCTCTGAGAGCTAGAGCCAGAGGCACCTGTTGCTGGAGGAGGAGGAGGAGGATCCTTTCTGTATCTATGAACTGGGGGAGGAGAGTATCTCCTACTCCTCTTCCTCTCTTTTTGCTGGTTCTTAGATAACCACATCCATGCAGGCATCCCTTTGTAAGGACCAACATTATGCAGAATATAATATAGAGTGTCTGCAGTGGGATTAGGCTTGGGAGCAGGAGGAGGAGGAGCCTTCCTTTTCTTAGAGAGCAACTTCTTTCTCTTTTTAGCATCCTCCTCATCTGATTCATCATCATCATCATCAGAATTTGAACTCTGAGGGTTATCATACAAAGCATCCAGCTTCCTCAGAGTGGCATCAGGAATGATAAGAGGCTGTTCTAGATGGGGAATAGAAGGTTCAGAGGGTGAAGGTTCAACAGCAGTAGAGACAGAACTTGCAGCTGCTGCCTTGTTCTCTTCCTCAATGTCTGCCAGAATGAGCTCATCCAGATCAGGCATGGGAGAATCATCCATGACAAAATCTAGGATAGGGCAGATGTCTGGAATAGACACAGGAGTTGGAACAGCAGTAGGAGCAGCAAAGGATGCACAAAGTTGCCTGGCAACTGCTGGATTTGCTGGAGAGGTATACTGGACAATAGCCAAATATGGCTTAGCAATCTCTACTAAAGGAAGCTTTATATATACAGGATCAAAGATCTGAAGTATCGCAGATAAATTAACTGTGGGATTTATAAGGAAATCACCAGCAATTGTTATTGAATCTACTGACTCATCAAAGCTACTGTCAGTGTCCATGAATTGAATAAAATCTATTGATGTATCTGTAACTGCATTATCAGGCACTGGAATAACTGTATCTGTGGTGTCAAGAACTGTATCTGCAGTATCTGTATCTGTATCATCTATATTTACGTCTATAACTGCTGCACCAGCTTCATCATGGAGCATCTCCCACTGCTTGGGTTCAGGAGAACCTGGAGCTAGGCCCCTGAATGAAGAGGGGGCAGTAGAGAGGGCTGTGATTCGGGCAGATAAAGAATCAATGGAATTCACCAGAGGTGTAATGGCCTCTGTGATAAGTGATTTAATAAGAGGAGTTAGAAGAGAGATGATGGAGGGAATGGTGGAAGAATCCATAGGTGGAGAGAGAATAGTAGAGGAGGAAGGATGAATATGTGGAGGGGATAAGGGAGGGAGAACAGGTTGTGGTTCAGTGGGTATGGTGTAGGATGGAATAGTGGATAGGTATGGTGGAAGAGGGGATTGAGGGGGTGAGGGAATATGTGTTGCAGTGGGGGAAACGGGAGGTGTAGGGATATGTATAAGATCAGGCGGTGGAGATTGATGTTGAGGTGAAGTCAATTGAGGTGCAGGAGGAGCAGGAAGAGATTTTGTAGGGGGACGGGCCTTGTCAGGGTCAGGGTGGGGAGTGACCTTGACGATCCTGGTGCTCTCAGAAGCCTTGATGGAGGAGGAGGAACCCTTGGAAGGTTTGGAGATTGTCCTCTCCCATCGGCCAAACAAGGCGCAGGTGAGGCGCTTGCTGGAGTTGATGAATGTGGTCGGGGAGACCAAACATTCGCTGGCCTTTTCCTGGAGGAAAATCCCCAGGATTCTGCCATAGCAGTCTTCCTTCTTGCTAGTTCTTTTCTTGATATGGTCAAAGAAAACCATGCCCCAATCGACCTGGCGCTTGTTGAGCACTGCGCACATGATTAGGAATTGATGGCGAGTGATGTAGTCGTGTGCCGAGTGCTTGCCCATCAAAATTTTTCCTACAATGTCGGCCAAAAACTGATAAGCGGCTGACAGTTGTTTCTTCAGAAGCTTATTAGGGTTGTTGCCAGTGAAACCCATGACTTTCATCATATCAGCATATTCCTCAGCGTCCATTTCCAAATTGTCTTCCCCATTGATCAGTCCAAAAATTTCAGAGAGTACTGCTGGGGACAGGGAAACAGCAGTGTTTCCAATATGTCCTGTCAGATTTCCATCGTTAGAAATTGCGGCAGTGTACACCCATTCTCTGATCTCGGTTGAGTGTAGCTTGATGCTGCATGTTATGAAGTCCTTGAGATGCAATTCTTCAAGTAATTCAAGGATATACAGAAAAATTGGATCGGAATGTTGGAAGGACTCAAAGTCCATTGAGAATGCTGCATCAAACTTCATCGCTGCAAGTGCTCCTGGAGGAATCACCATTGATGACATGCAAAGAAAATTACAGAGAAAATGGTGATCAAGAGCAAAGGAACTGAAAGTGCGGGACGGAGGTCGAAGAAAACCTAGATATACGATTTTCAGAATATGAATCGACAAGCTCCGTTCCACGAAAAAGAAGACAGATCTTCGAACTGAGATCAACGAAAATAAGGTATAGGAGAGTAGTTTGTCGAACCCATTTAGAAGAATTGAAGATAGTTCGTCGAACTCCGTTCGACGAAATGGTTTCTGAAGCAAGGTTCGTCGATCTCCGGTCGACGAAAATTGTTTCCACACAGAGAATTCGTCGATCTCCGGTAAACGAGAATCTCTCAAACTTTCCCTAATTCGTCGAACTCTGTTCGACGAACTCTGGAAAATTCGTCGAATGCAGACGGAAATTAATTTAACTCTTCTCCATCAATCATTCCCAGTTGATTTAGAAAGAACAGATGGGTTTTCTCATCCAAAGGCTTGGTGAAGATATCTGCTCTCTGTAGATCAGTAGGAATGTGGATCAAGTTAATTTTCTTTTTGTCCACATTATCTCTAATGAAATGATGTCTTATATCAATATGTTTAGTCCTAGAATGATGAACTGGATTCTGAGCTATAGCAATAGCACTTGTATTATCACAAAATAAGGTTGAATTATTTAAGTTGATACCATAATCTAGGAGTTGGTTTTGTGTCCATAGCATTTGTGAACAGCAGCTGCCAGCAGCCATATACTCTACCTCAGCAGTTGATGTAGACACAGATGTCTGCTTTTTGCAAAACCAGGAGACAAGTATCATACCCAGGAACTGACAAGTTCCAGAGGTACTTTTCCTATCCACTCTACATCCAGCATAGTCAGCATCTGAGTATCCAGTTAACTCAAATTCTGACTCTGCAGGATACCAGAGTCCTAAACTAGGACAACTCTTTATATATCTCAAAATCCTTTTTAGAAAAATAAGATGAGATTCTTTAGGATTCACTTGGAATCTAGCACAAAGGCATGTGACAAACATTATGTCAGGCCTGCTAGCTGTTAAGTATAATAGGGATCCAACAATTGCCCTATAATGTTTCTGATCTACAGGTTTCCCTACTGCATCAGAATCCACAACAGCATTTGTAGCCATAGGTGTTTTCATTCCTGAGGCATCACCCATCCCAAACTGTTTAATAAGCTCTTTAGCATACTTAGATTGGGAGAGGAAGATACCATCAGGGAGCTGCTTCACTTAGAGACCAAGGAAGTAGGAAAGCTCACCCATGCTACTCATCTCAAATTTGGAATGCATGAGGTCAGCAAACCTCTTGCACAATTTGAGATCAGTAGACCCAAAAATGATGTCATCCATATATATTTATACCAATAAGATTTGGTCCTTATGATATCTAGTGAAAAGGGTTTTATCTATGGTTCCTCTTGTAAATTAATGCTCTAAAAGAAAGCTAGCTAGGGTCTCATACCAAGCTCTTGGAGCTTGCTTTAAACCATAGAGAGCTTTATGCAACTTGTAAACATAAGAGGGTTGAGTTAGAGAGATAAAACCTGGAGGTTGTTCTACATAAACCTCTTCTTGAAGTACACCATTCAGAAAGGCACTCTTAACATCCATCTGGAATACCTTGAACTTTTTATATGCTGCATAGGCTAGGAATATTCTAATGGCCTCCAACCTTGCAACAGGGGCAAAGGTTTGGTCATTGTCTATTCCTTCTTCTTGCCTATATCCTTGGGCAACCAGTCTAGCCATGTTCATTACTATGTTCCCTTCTGCATCTAATTTGTTCCTATAGACCCATTTGGTTCCAATAACTGGGTAGTTATGGGGTCTTGGAACCAAATCCCAAACTCTACATCTCTCAAATTGATTTAGTTCCTCTTGCATTGCAAGAATCCAGTGGGGATCTTGCTCAGCCTCATGGATGGTGAGAGGTTTAATTTGAGAGAGAAAACAGGCATGCATCAAGTCTTGATTGAGCTAATGTCTTGTCTGTACACCAACTGAAATGTCCCGAATCACTTCAGATCTGGGGTGATCTCTAAGTGTGACAAGATCAGTTTGTGGAGTTGGTTGAGCAACAACTTCTGCAAATAATTCCTCTTGAGGAATGGTACTGGCTGTTGATGGAAGTTCAGTTACTTCCTCTTGGATTTCTTCTTCACTATCTTCAGCAGCCTGTGGAGTGGGATGATTTGGAACCTCTTGGGTAAGGTTTAGTCCATCCATAAACTCACACATTGGTGAAACCTGCAAAGGACTATTGGTAGAAATGTCTTTCTCCTTATAAGACATGTTAGCTTCATCAAAAGACACATGGACAGATTCTTCAATTTTAAGGGATGATTTATTGAAAACCCTATAGGCTTGCTTACTTGGGAATATCCTAGAAAAATCCCTTCTTCAGCCTTGGCCTCAAATTTTCTGATGTATCTTTTGTTATTAGTGTGGATGTAACATATGCAACCAAAAACTTTAAAGTAAGTGATTTTAGGTTTCTTTTCTTTAAGTAATTCATAGGGGGTCTTGTGTTTTAGTTTATGTATAAGACATCTGTTCAGGACATAGTTAGCTATGTTTACAGCTTCTGCCTAAAAGGATAGAGGCATGTAGGCATCTGCTAACAATATACCTGCAGCTTCAATGAGTGTCCTATTTTTTCCTTTCAGCAACCCCATTTTGTTGGGGAGTTCTAGGAGCTGAGAAGCACTGCCTGATACCTTCCTTCTCACAGAACTCATGCATAAGAAGAGACTCAAACTCTGTGCCATGGTCACTTCTGATCAATGCAACATGAGTAGAGAACTCAATCTGTATGGTCCTGAGAAAATCTGTAAGAACTTTGAATGTATCTGACTTAGCTCTCAGGAAGGCTACCCAACTGAATCTGGAGAAATCATCAACAATAACTAAGGTGTAAGACTTCCCTCATAGGCTTTGTACTGCAATGGGTCCAAAAAGATCCACATGAAGCAGATACAATATCCTAGGTGAATCACTTTTGTTAATGGATTTGAAGCTAGTTTTAGTTTGCTTGCCTAGTTAACAAGCCCTGCATAGGCTTTCCTTCTTGTAGGGACCAGAAGGTAAACCTCTAACAAGGTTGTCTTTAGATAACCTAGATATATTCTTAAGGTTTACATGTCCTAGCCTTTTGTGCCATAACTCATTTTGGTTACTGGACAATAGCCAAATATGGCTTAGGAATCTCTACTGAAGGAAGCTTTATATATACAGGATCAAAGATCTGAAGTATCGCAGATAAATTAACTGTGGGATTTATAAGGAAATCACCAGCAGTTGTTATTGAATCTACTGACTCATCAAAGCTACTGTCAGTGTCCATGAATTGAATAAAATCTATTGCTGTACTGTCATTGTCAGCTTCCTTCAGTAGAGATTGCTAAGCTTTATATATACAGGATCAAAGAACTCAGGTGAGGCGCTTGCTGGCGTTGATGAATGTGGTCGGGGAGACCAAACATTCGCTGGCCTTTTCCTGGAGGAAAATCCCCAGGATTCTGCCATAGCAGACTTCCTTCTTGCTAGTTCTTTTCTTGATAAGGTCAAAGAAAACCATGCCCCAATCGACCTGGCGCTTGTTGAGCACTGCGCACATGATTAGGAATTGATGGCGAGTGATGTAGTCGTGTGCCGAGTGCTTGCCCATCAGAATTTTTCCTACAATGTCGGCCAAAAACTGATAAGCGGCTGACAGTTGTTTCTTCAGAAGCTTATTAGGGTTGTTGCCAGTGAAACCCATGACTTTCAGCATATCAGCATATTCCTCAGCGTCCATTTCCAAATTGTCTTCCCCATTGATCAGTCCAAAAATTTCAGAGAGTACTGCTGGGGACAGGGAAACAGCAGTGTTTCCAATATGTCCTGTCAGATTTCCATCTTTAGAAATTGCGGCAGTGTACACCCATTCTCTGATCTCGGTTGAGTGTAGCTTGATGCTGCATGTCATGAAGTCCTTGAGATGCAATTCTTCAAGTAATTCAAGGATATACAGAAAAATTGGATCGGAATGTTGGAAGGACTCAAAGTCCATTGAGAATGCTGCATCAAACTTCATCGCTGCAAGTGCTCCTGGAGGAATCGCCATTGATGACCTGCAAAGAAAATTACAGAGAAAACGGCGATCAAGAGCAAAGGAACTGAAAGCGCGGGACGGATGTCGAAGAAAACCTAGATATACGATTTTCAGAATATGAATCGACAAGCTCCGTTCCACGAAAAAGAAGACAGATCTTCGAACTGAGATCGACGAAATAAGGTAAAGGAGAGTAGTTTGTCGAACCCATTTAGAAGAATTGAAGACAGTTCGTCGAACTCCGTTCGACAAAATGGTTTCTGAAGCAAGGTTCGTCGATCTCCGGTCGACGAAAATTGTTTCCACACAGAGAATTCGTCGATCTCCGGTCGACGAGAATCTCTCAAACTTTCCCTAATTCGTCGAACTCTGTTCGACGAACTCTGGAAAATTCGTCGAATGCAGACAGAAATTAATTTAACTCTTCTCCATCAATCATTCCCAGTTGATTTAGAAAGAACAGATGGGTTTTCTCATCCAAAGGCTTGGTGAAGATATCTGCTCTCTGTAGATCAGTAGGAATGTGGATCAAGTTAATTTTCTTTTTGTCCACATTATCTCTAATGAAATGATGTCTTATATCAATATGTTTAGTCCTAGAATGATGAACTGGATTCTGAGCTATAGCAATAGCACTTGTATTATCACAAAATAAGGTTGAATTATTTAAGTTGATACCATAATCTAGGAGTTGGTTTTGTGTCCATAGCATCTGTGAACAGCAGCTGCCAGCAGCCATATACTCTGCCTCAGCAGTTGATGTAGACACAGATGTCTGCTTTTTGCAAAACCAGGAGACAAGTCTCATACCCAGGAACTGGCAAGTTCCAGAGGTACTTTTCCTATCCACTCTACATCCAGCATAGTCAGCATCTGAGTATCCAGTTAACTCAAATTCTGACTCTGCAGGATACTAGAGTCCTAAACTAGGACAACTCTTTATATATCTCAAAATCTTTTTTAGAAAAATAAGATGAGATTCTTTAGGATTCACTTGGAATCTAGCACAAAGGAATGTGACAAACATTATGTCAGGCCTGCTAGCTGTTAAGTATAATAGGGATCCAACAATTGCCCTATAATGTTTCTGATCTACAGGTTTCCCTACTGCATCAGAATCCACAACAGCATTTGTAGTCATAGGTGTTTTCATTCCTGAGGCATCACCCATCCCAAACTGTTTAATAAGCTCTTTAGCATACTTAGATTGGGAGAGGAAGATACCATCAGGGAGCTGCTTCACTTAGAGACCAAGGAAGTAGGAAAGCTCACCCATGCTACTCATCTCAAATTTGGAATGCATGAGGTCAGCAAACCTCTTGCACAATTTGAGATCAGTAGACCCAAAAATGATGTCATCCATATATATTTATACCAATAAGATTTGGTCCTTATGATGTCTAGTGAAAAGGGTTTTATCTATGGTTCCTCTTGTAAATTTATGCTCTAAAAGAAAGCTAGCTAGGGTCTCATACCAAGCTCTTGGAGATTGCTTTAAACCATAGAGAGCTTTATGCAACTTGTAAACATAAGAGGGTTGAGTTAGAGAGATAAAACCTGGAGGTTGTTCTACATAAACCTCTTCTTGAAGTACACCATTCAGAAAGACACTCTTAACATCCATCTGGAATACCTTCAAATTTTTATATGCTGCATAGGCTAGGAATATTCTAATGGCCTCCAACCTTGCAATAGGGGCAAAGGTTTGGTCATTGTCTATTCCTTCTTCTTGCCTATATCCTTGGGCAACCAGTCTAGCCTTGTTCATTACTATGTTCCCTTCTGCATCTAATTTGTTCCTATAGACCCATTTGGTTCCAATAACTGGGTAGTTATGGGGTCTTGGAACCAAATCCCAAACTCTACATCTCTCAAATTGATTTAGTTCCTCTTACATTGCAAGAATCCAGTGGGGATCTTGCTCAGCCTCATGGATGGTGAGAGGTTCAATTTGAGAGAGAAAACAGGCATGCATCAAGTCTTGATTGAGCTGATGTCTTGTCTATACACCAACTGAAATGTCCCCAATCACTTGAGATCTGGGGTGATCTCTAAATGTGACAAGATCAGTTTGTGGAGTTGGTTGAGCAACAGCTTCTGCAAATAATTCCTCTTGAGGAATGGTACTGGCTGTTGATGGAAGTTCAGTTACTTCCTCTTGGATTTCTTCTTCACTATCTTCAGCAGCCTGTGGAGTGGGATGATTTGGAACCTCTTGGGTAAGGTTTAGTCCATCCATAGACTCACACATTGGTGAAACCTGCAAAGGACTATTGGTAGAAATGTCTTTCTCCTTATAAGACATGTTAGCTTCATCAAAAGACACATGGACAGATTCTTCAATTTTAAGGGATGATTTATTGAAAACCCTATAGGCCTTGCTTACTTGGGAATATCCTAGAAAAATCCCTTCTTCAGCCTTGGCCTGAAATTTTTTGATGTATCTTTTGTTATTAGTGTGGATGTAACATATGCAACCAAAAACTTTAAAGTAAGTGATTTTAGGTTTCTTTTCTTTAAGTAATTCATAGGGGGTCTTGTGTTTTAGTTTATGTATAAGACATCTGTTCAGGACATAGTTAGCTATGTTTACAGCTTCTGCCCAAAAGGATAGAGGCATGTAGGAATCTGCTAACAATGTACCTGCAGCTTCAATGAGTGTCCTATTTTTTCCTTTCAGCAACCCCATTTTGTTGGGGAGTTCTAGGAGCTGAGAAGCACTGCCTGATACCTTCCTTCTCACAGAACTCATGCATAAGAAGAGACTCAAACTCTGTGCCATGGTCACTTCTGATCAATGCAACATGAGTAGAGAACTCAATCTGTATGGTCCTGAGAAAATCTGTAAGAACTTTGAATGTATCTGACTTAGCTCTCAGGAAGGCTACCCAACTAAATCTGGAGAAATCATCAACAATAACTAAGGTGTAAGACTTCCCTCCTAGGCTTTGTACTGCAATGGGTCCAAAAAGATCCACATGAAGCAGATACAATATCCTATGTGAATCACTTTTGTTAATGGATTTGAAGCTAGTTTTAGTTTGCTTGCCTAGTTGACAAGCCCTGCATAGGCTTTCCTTCTTGTAGGGAGCAGAAGGTAAACCTCTAACAAGGTTGTCTTTAGATAACCTAGATATATTCTTAAGGTTTACATGTCCTAGCCTTTTGTGCCATAACTCATTTTGGTTACTAGTGATATTGAGTAAACAAATATCAGTTGTGGAAGAAATGAAATCTACTAAATATATGTTTCCTTGTCTAAGTCCAATTAAAACAGTTTGGTTTTTATCATCTATAATAGAACAAGAGGTGGAGTTGAAATGTACCTGATAACCTTCATCACATAATTGACTTATGGATATAAGGTTATGTTTAAGTCCTCTTACATATGTCACCTTTTTGAAGGTCACTGCTCCAATGCTTACTCTTCCATACCCTTCTGACTGACCACTCTTTGAGTCTCCAAATATCACCTTTGGTCCTAGCTTGGACTTATAGTTGGTGAGATTTGCTTTGCTGCCAGTCATGTGCTTGGAGCAGCCACTGTCCAGGTACCATGTCTGACTTAGTCTTGGACAGTTCTTCACCTGTACCTGCATCAAAAAATAAAGCTCAATTGTTCTTGACCCAGGTTACCTTGGGTCCTTGGTTTGGTTGAAAAGTAAAACCAGAAATGACTAATAATGCAGGTTGAGACTTATACCCTAGAGGGTGATATCTCCTAGGTGGAATTATCCAATCAGCTACTGGATTAAATGTCTTGTTAGCTGTTTTAAAATTTCTATAGGAGAAATTATTTATATTTGGTCGTTCTGGGATCGACGAATTGTTGTAAGTTCGTCGACCAAAGTTCGACGAATGGGCATAAGATCGTCGACCTCCACTCAGAGAATGACCATGGTCATTTTCTGCGTCCCACGTTCGTCGACCTCTGCTCGACGAACCGTACACAGTTCGTCGATCGCAGTAGGACGAATAATTATTTCTGAAGTTTGCGTTCAGCGTTCGTCGATCGGGGTTCGACGATCTTGCAGGATTTCGTCGATCTAGGTTCGACGAATGTTGCTGAACTTGGTTTTTAGCAGCTTTCTTCTGTTTTCTGTTGCTATTGTCTAGGGGATTTGACTTGTTTTCTGATCTGGATTTTTCAGTTAGTTTCTCTTTACCTTTAGTAGTGATAAACTTTATGGGAGTGGAAAGTATATTCTTCTTTATTATGGGGGGTAAACCTGATGAAGCACCCGAGCCCAGCCTGCCATTTAATTTTTTCATTTACTGTGCTTGTGATATCCATCAGCTTGAGGCTTCTCCCATTGAGAGATTGCTCAAGTTGTTTTGCCTCACATAATTCAGATTTTAACTTGATTATTTGTTCATTAGCTAGAGTCAATTGGTCAGTTAGTTTCCTATTTTCTGTGCTGACATATTCAAGGTTTTCTAGTCTAGTCCTCAGGGTTTTTATCTCTTTCTCTGAGTTTATTAGATCCATGCACATGGTTTTAAACTCTACTTTAAACAAATCAGAATTAAAATCAAAACTAGAAATCACCTGATCAGCCTCTGAGTCTGAGGCACCTTCATCTTCAGAATCCTCTTCTGATCCATTGTTGCTTCTGGAGGCATCTATTGCCATTAGGCACACCTCCTTGGATCTGGCTTCTTCCTCTTCTTCACTAGAGCTGGAGGAGGATGTTTCCTCTTCTGTGTCACTCCAGGACTCAGCAACAAATCCTTTGTCCTTCCTTTTATACTTGTTTGAAGAGGGTCTGCTGCCTTGTTTTCTTCTGGAATCCTTGTCCCTGCCCCTGTCCTTTTTCTGATTCTCTGGGCATTCTGAAATATAATGCCCTGGCTTTCTGCATCCAAAACACACAACTTCCTTAGTTGGTGTCTTCCCATTTTGTAGAATCTTTTGGCAAAAAGGCTCATTAACTCTTCATTGGAGATAGATGTTTCACTGTCTTCAGAAGCTTTGAGGGCCAAGCTGTGCTCCTTCCTAACTGGGGTAGTTGCCTTCTGTTCTGCTTCCTCTCTTGATTTGACAAGCTGCTCATATGACTTCAGCTTGCCCAGCAGAGATTCTGTTGAGATCTCATTGAGGCTTCTAGCTTCTTTGATTGGCCAGATTCTGGAGTCCCATGAACTGGGGAAACACATCAATATCTTGTCATTCACCTCAGTTAAGGTGATGTCCTTGTCAAGAGTCTTGAGTTCACTGATGATTGAAATTAATCTATTGTACATCTCAGCCACTGATTCTGTCTCATCCTTTTTGAAATTCTCATAGAGAGAAATGAGACTGGATCTCCTATCCTTTCTTTCATCAGCTGAACCTGCTACCATTTGATTGAGAGAGTCCCAAATGGCCTTGGCTGAGGTGCACTCAGCCACCTTCTGAAATATGTCATCTGACATTGTTTGGGCCAGAATATTCATAGCCTTTGCATCAGCCATCTTGGCTTTCTTATAGGCTTCAGTATTGTCTGGAGGTGGTACTGCACTCAGATTAGTTGATGTGCTGGCAAAAGTTGTAGGAGCTGGAGGAACACCTGTTGAAATGACAGAGAAAATATCCTCATCAATGGAGTTCAAATATAATCTGATTCTTGCCTTCCAGATGGCAAACTTATTAAGATTGCACACTGGAGGTCTGATGCTTATATAATCCTTGTTTTGGGCCATATCTGTGATAAGGATAAGTCCAATAACAGAATAGAAAAGAAAAGAGATCTAACCAAGGGATCTTTGGGTTCAGGTGTTATCCTGTACAACCAGTCAGGTATGGTATGTTTAACCAACCTGGCTTTGATACCAATTGAAAGTGCAGCTAGATCTGATATAATCTAGAGGGGGGGGGGGGGGGGTGAATAGAGTATATGGTGATTTTGAAACTTTTACAACTGCTGTTGTATTTTAGGTGTGTGTATGTGTGTGTGCAGGGAAGCAAATAAAATAAACCAACAAGCAGCAATGGACTAATCACAACACATTCACAGAATAAGGCCAGAAAACAAAAGGAAAAGAAAGCAACCAGACGACACAAAAATTTTATAGTGGTTCCCCAAATCTGGGTAGTCCACTCTTCTACCACCCTGGTAGGAATCCACTGCAGGAAGGGATTGATCAGGTGTCCTGGCACCAATGGGGTTTTGATTAGGTTCCCAAAAACCAAACCCTCAAGTCTTTTGGTGGGAGACTTGCAACCAGAATAATTTTGAAGGGAATTAAAACCCTGTACAGAGGTGGAGTGAGAGGGTGATGAGGTCTTCTCTTTCTCAAATCAACTGAGAAGACTTGTGGGATGTTGTTTAGCAGCTTTGCTCCCCCTGAGATGTAGAATGGATCAGGAAGAATACTGGAGCACTGCTTTAGGGTGATAGGTCTTCAAAGACCCAGATTTCCTGGTCCAGAGAAAGTCTTCAGGAACCTCTTGCAAATGATATGAATGTATTGTTTTGAAGTTCTCCTGAGTAAAAGCAGATGAGGAAGACTCTTGATATTGATGTAATGTTCTTCTTCTTTTATTTCTAGATCAATTTCTCTCTGGGCCAAGAATGAAATCCTTTTCTTGTGTTGTCTGAATCACTGTCTATGCTTTTTGTTTTCTGTTGTCTGTTGTTGTGTCTGTATATCTTCTGGTGTCTGTATATCTCTGTCTGTCATAGAAAAACATTCGAATTTTGAATGTCGAGCAGTAATGACAGACGGCCTGGAAAGGAAGCAGTAATTAATTATTTCCCCAACTGTTTCCATGGGAAAACGGTATGTAATAACCCAGAATTAACTGCGCATCCTAACGGTAGTATACTGTGAAGAACTTCCATTAATTGTCCAGGAATCAGCGCCATGGAATGAGACGGGAACGGAAGAAGACCTAGTCTGGAATCGTCGACCGAAGAACAAAATTCGTCGAGCTGAGTCCTGAATTCGTCGAGCTAAGCTGATTTCGTCGAGCTGAGCTGGGTTCGTCGAGCTGAGATGAGTTCGTCGAGCTGAGCTGAGTTCGTCGAGCTGACAGTCTTCATTTGTTGAATATACAATCTTCAATATCAGACAAACATTATTTGTAGAGCAGAGAACCAAATTTGTCGAGCTGAGAATAGACTTCGTCGACCTGAGAAAAGTTCTGGACTTGGACGAAATACTCTGCATCTGCTGAAATGCTGTGTCGACACAAAATGGTATCGACATATTGATCTTGGTGTCGACACAACTCCTTTGGTGTCGACAGATTGGTCTAGGTGTCGACACAAATCCTCTGGTGTCGACACAAGCCCTAAGTGTCGACACAGATTCTCTGAGCACAAAAATCGTCGAGTAGAGATTAGCATTCGTCGACTGGAGAAGCTGTGAACTTGAGGTCCAAGTTCGTCGAGCTCAGAATATAATTCGTCGACCGAAGCATGGAGCTAGGCTTAGAGAAATTTGAAGTAGTCCTGAAAATGTTTGAAGTAGAATCCGGAGTTCGTCGAGCAAAGAACAAAGTTCGTCGAGCTCAGCACTGTGAATTGTCTCACGATCGTCGAGCACACAACTTCCTTCGTCGAGCTGAGTTCGACGAACGTCGAACTCATTTCACTTAGTCTGAAAACTGATAGATCTGAAGTTTCTGATGGTCTTAAAGAAGGCTGGTCCATCTGAAGTTGAGATAGAGGACTGTCCTAGACTCTAAGACACAAACTTGACCCAGACTATACATGATGGGTCACATCCTAAGTCAGTGAACCTAGCCCAAATCAACTAGGGATCCAACATACACAATAAATGATTACATTATATAGTCTTGTGTTTACTGACCCACCGTAACTTGACATTAGTGTGTACTTAACAATATAGACCTGCAAGCACATAACTAAACACACAACATCAAATACAATCTCAATTTATCTTAGCTTAAAGGGACCCTTCTTCAAATCAGAGTTATTGTGGATACAATACACAACAATCTCTCCCTATTTAAATAAGTCAAAACCCTATAAGCTAAGGTGAATTTTACACATAAAAATAATAAAATATAGAAAGAACAAGACATTAAACTAATAATTTAAACACAATCCCAGTCAAAACATTTAAACTATATATATATATATAGGGTGATGGAGATACGCGCAACACATTTTTTTATCAATATACGCGCTCCTCCTTCTAGCCGTTGGATTTAATCCAACAGCTGAGATTAAACACGAATTACTAAAAAGTGAGCAGCGAACCCGATCACACCCAAGTCCAAACAAGGTTTGGCGCGCACGCAAGATAGCATGCTCGCGTGCGAGCATTTACCATGACCGCACCCTGGCCCAAAGCGGGTCACACTCGCGTGAGCAAGCGCGCAGGCTCGCGTGCATGAGCTTTGTAAATGTAGTAGGGATGGGTATATAAATAGCCAAAATACTCTGTTACTGGCAGTGTGGGACTAAAGTCCCGCACAGCTTGGAAGCCGTCCAATCGGGCGTGCCTGATCGGACGGCTTCCAAGCGGTGCGGGACTTTAGTCCCCCACCGCTTGGAAGCCGTCCAATCGGGCGTGCCCGATCGGACGGCTTCCAAGCGGTGCAGGACTTGAGTCCCCCACCGCCAGTAACAAATTACATTGGCTATTTATATAGCGTTTCACCATTTGATTAATAAAATCCGCGCGAGCAAGCAATCACCTGTAATCCGCGCGAGCATGCTTGCTTGAAAGCGTGCACAATCACCTGTAACACTGATGGGCTCGCTGCAAGCTCGTGGATTATTTTACCTATCCGCGGTTAATCCCACTCGTTGGATCATAATCCAACAGTCGGGGTGAAAAAAGCGCGGAAATACGGTATATCCGCATTGCGCGGATACCCATATTTCCCATAAATATATATGTATGTATATATATATATACATATATATATATATATATATATATATATATATATATATATATATATATATATATATATATATATATATATATATATCAAAGAGTTTTATATTGGGGCAACCAACATCCACAGACATCAACCAAAACATAATATCATCAGGTCTGCCTGCCCTGGCTCTTCTACTCTGTCTGAGAAAATATGCCTTGGTCTTAGGATAGTATCTTGGTGGAGCTGGAGGTGCCGTTGGATCATCAAACATGTGGTTCCTTAAGTGAATTCTTTATTTTGTATTAGCAACCTCATACTTCTGCCACTCATCACGATCATAGTGATTCCATCGGCTTTCTCCTACAACATAAACCATAGTGAAGGAGTTTAAGATGATGCCCCTTGAAATCAGACTCAAAACCTCAGTCATTTCTCGGTTTGCCATTTCCCCGTTGGGAATTTCTCTGGCAGGCTCTAATTTAGCTGCAGACGGTCCTTCACTGTATCTTCTTCTTTTGTGCACTAGAGGAGGTATGTATTCAGTCACTCGAGCAGCTGGAATAGCAGCAGCAGCAGTAGGACTATCTTGAGAAAAATCTTGTGTGTCTAACCTGTATTAAGAGTAATCCTGAGCAGGATGAAATTCAACATCTACTGGTGCAGACTCAAAAGGTACTGGAATACTTGTAGCGACTTGACTTGGCCTACCAAAAAGTTCACCATGTAGCCAATTGAAGTTGTCATACTGTAGTCCTTAATGCCTTTGAAGTTTCCTATTGGCATTTTCAAGGGCATCAACATTAGCTTTCAACTCATCCTCCCCCTTTGTCTTCTTTAAGGATTTCATCAATCATATGATTTGCTTAGTAGACCATCTCATCGTCAAAGTGAGTCATCACAGCATCTTGGGATTTGATAAAAGTCTTGGAATTTGCATCTACTACCTTCTGTACATCCAGGTAGCTTTTCAGGCCAACCATCGTCTAAACAATGGCTTTACCACCTTGGAAGAACCATGAATCCAGGCGTGTATCCAATTTATCAAAATGCACCTTGATCTCAGCATGACCGTTACTCATATCTTGTTCTGTCTCTTCAGAACTTTCTCGAGTACTTTCTTCGAGGAGCGATCAAAACTTGCTTGTTATTGGGCCATCATTGTTTTTATAGTTTCCATAATAGAACTATCAGAATTGGAGCTGGGGATATCTACAATCGAAACACTTGGAAGAGAGGGAAGATCTTCGTGAATATCAGAATCATTGTAGGACTCATCTATCGGAGATAAACGAGCCTTAGAAATCAAACTGGATCTTGAATAGGTAGGACATGAGTATGCTCCTTTGCATCTTCTTCCTCTTCAGAAATGTTTCACTTCCTCCTGAACACTTGGAGGAGCACCTGACATCTTGCCTATTCTCTTCTCTAGGTTGCGGATAAACATGTCAACCTATGTAGAGATAGAGATCAAAGACTGGGATGGCTCCCCCTCAGACACTGCAGCAGGAAGAATTTCTGAGAGAGGTACTATAATGTTCTCCGCAAAATCTGGCTCAGAAAGATCATTAGCATTATCAGCAACAGTCATGTCCTCATCAGCATCAACCTTGTAGTCAGCAACATCCAAGTCATCATCAGCAGCAAAATCCAAAACATCAGCCTCATCAATCACTAACTCAGCAGCAGCAACATGGCCTATAACAGCAACCTCAGAAAGCAGATCAACTGTATCTTCCACTTTAACTGCAGCAATTGGAACTGAAACTGAAATAATTGGAGCTGGAGTCTCTAGAACATGACTGATTGGAACATCTGATACTATAGTGGTGGGTACACTCAAGGGCACTATCTCAGTGGCCACATGTGTCTCAGCTGGCTCCTCCTCAACTCCTACACGCAATCTATCAGGAATATCACTAGGGGTAGGAGTCAGAATCCTTTCATCAGGAACTATCTCTTCCTCCTCTTCAGGAAGCACTCTGTCTCCACCCGGCCTATGGATCCTCCTATCCTAACTCGAGAAGATGGAGGCGTTGATCTTCTTTAGGTGGTGGATAGGCACGCCTTTGGACATGTCAAACGTGTCTCTGTCCAACTGATTTAAGTACAAACTCAAAATCCTTCCAAAGTTGGGATTGCAGAGACTGTCTTTGATCTTGGTAAACAACACAGCACCCCAATCAAACTTCTTCCTGTAGATGATGGCCATTAGTATCTTGAACATCTCAGAGGAGAGATATTCGTGTGATCCAGTCTTGTATAGCAGCACTTTCCCAATGATATCTGATGTTGAAACCGGAATCCGGTCTCCTGTGGAGTTTGACCCTTGGGGAAGGGGTGGTCTCGTGCCTACTTTGCTCCTGCAAGAAAAACAACAAGGAAGGCAAGAAGAAACAGACCCAAGGGCTCGGCAGGGAGGTCCCACCACAAACCCGGAAGATCTCTGAGCGCTTCCCCTCCTTAGCCAGTAGTCGAGCTAAGGTACCCTCAGAAGACACTTAAAAGCTGGAGTAGGGAGGCGATGAAAGCGTGTCCTCTGAGATACCCCTTGGGTCTTATTTATAGTTTTTTGGGATCTGAACTGCCAATAACCAGAAGAACTGACCTGAAAATACCAAAAAGCCCTGGGTTGGGTCTGCCAACATCCAAACTCTGCTGTCCTGAACAGCTATGCGCAGTCCAACCTGGCCTGCCAACAGCGTGGCTCCGCTATCCTGAGAAGTTATTCGCACCAATGGGGAGTCAGCTCGCCTCCCATTCCCCTCCGCGGGAGGCGGGCGCGACCTGGATCTAGTGGCTCGCCTATGCTTCTTGAGCGAACGCGAGCCGGTCCACCGCGGCCCGCCAGTCTTCTGCCGGGGAGGACAGGCGACCAGGTCGCGCTTAGGGGCGACTGGTGGCGATCGCGACCCTCCGGTCAGCTCGTAGGTCGCGGGTTGCCGAGCCCATTCGCCAGTGCTGGTGCGACGAAAGGCACCCCCCGCTCTGGTCGGCGATTATCCGAGCGAGAGGGAGAGTAGGGGAGTCGTCTCGCCCGGCTCGCTCGCCTAAAATGAGTGGGAGCGGACCAGACCTCTGTCGCATGTATGCCTGCTGCTTGGGTGCAGGCCGCGGGGCTAGATCCGCTCGATCTTCCCGGTGGGACCCGCTCAGTGAACACGGGGTTGTACACGCTCGAAAAGAATCATCCAACCCGCGTGTTCGGCGAGTGCTGTGCTGAGCTGGCAGGGAATCTTCTGGTGGGGCCCCCCTGTGCAGCTATAAATATACCGCTGAGCCCAGGGGGGACTCCCCAGACCCCCTTCGTTTTCCTTGAACAGACTGCAGTTTCTTGATGCCGGTCAGCGAAGAGGTGCGGGCTCGCCTGGCGGCTGCGGGCCAGAAGACTCGAGAGGAGGCCCTCGAGGCTGCCCCTTGGTTAGCACGTGGGTCTCCCGGCCCTCTCTTTAGGCCGGCGAAGGGGAAGATCGTGAGGCGGTCTCCGGCGAGTAACTTCCCGGGCTCCAGCTCGACGGCGGGTGTTGAGGCCGCTTCTGAGGTACGTGACCTTCTTCTTAGGTTTGCTGTTTCATTTCTGATCCTTCGTCTTGCAGGCAATACCTTGTGAAGACGAGGGGAACAGGAGGGAGGATCGCCACCCTCCCCTGTCATCTGGGAGGGTTGCTAGTCCCCCATGTCTGGACCACCCACCTCCGAAAACCTCTCGTTCGCTAGCCCCCCACGGACTGGGAAAATCTCTTGAGACCCTCGAGGGAGAAGCCTTTCAGGGTCGGCCGGGTTCCTCTCGTCCTTCCATCGGCATGGGCGACGCGGCTGTTCCAGAAAAACACGTTGCTGCTTCAGGAGCTCTTGAAGAGGGTCGATCAGGACAAGGCCGACACCGAGGCTCGACTCGCGGCCTTGGAGGGTGCCCCGCACACAGCAGAAGGCGGCGATGTCACTTCGCCGGGCGTGCATATTACGCGAGCCGAGGAGCGTCTTAGGAATGCCTCGGAACAAGTTGGCCTGGCTCAGCAGGAGCTAGTGGCGGTGCACGATTACCACTATCCTCGCGTGCCGCCGCGATCGGGAACGCAGCGGCGGGGCAGGTGGAAGTGGATCCAGTACTGATCCAGCCTTTCTTCCCACCGCTCGCGGGATATCGCGGAGTTTCTACTATTTCAAAGCCTCATCCTATATTTGTAACAATTTGTAACTCTTCTAGCCCGCCTATGGGCCTGATTTCTGATTTCTGACGCACGTCAAAATTATCGTGTTGCTGTTTTTATTTTCCTTGAGGCGGGCCCGAGGGTGCTCGCGTCCGCCCCTCGCCTACCTCCTGGTGCGTGGGCAGGTCTGGGGATGATCTCGCTCATCCCGCCACTCTGGTCGTGGCGGGAGCGAGCCGAGGAGCTCGCCAGCCACGTGTCTCCCCTACTCGCTCGGGATCCTGGGCGGGCTCGGGCTGAGTCTCGCCCGCTCATTTTTCACGCGGATGCGGACGAGCGAGACCTGCTGCTAAATGGTCCCGGCGCTGCGGCCGCGCATCGGGGAGTCGAACCGTCAGGCCCGATTTTTGCTACACGCACCTTTCCTTTTGGCGGGAAATTTCCCTCCCTTTCTTTCTCCTTATAAATAGGCATGGCCGGTTCTTATCCTTTCATCGCTTCAGAGCACTCACTCGCCTCCTGTTCTCCGCTAAGCACGATTCGCGCTCGCCCATTGGGTCTGTCTCGCTTGAACGACGGCAATTCGGTGGAATGGGCGGCGGCGGCGATGCGGACGGGCGAAGCAAATACGCCGGGACCTTCTCGGAGCACGACTTTCCCCGGGATATTATCTCAAAGCGCGAATACTTAGAGGCCCTAGGCGACCACATCCTGGCTGGGTTCTCGGCGAGACGGCCCGGGGAGGGGGAGAAGATCAACGATCTGTCCGGGAATGAGCTTGCCATTCCCCTGGCCCATTTCGAGGTGGGTCTCCGCCTCCCCCTCTGGCCAGAGGTTCGTTAGATGCTGAAGAATTTCGGGGTCGTCATAGGCCAGATGACCCCGAACTCTGTAGCCGTTATGGTAGGGTTCGCATGCTTCCTGCGGGAGGAGCGGATCGAGTTTAATCTCGCGGTTTTCCGCAAACTATTCTCCTTCCGTGCGAACCGGGATGGCACTGCCTACTTCTCCAGCGCCCACCTCAAGGTGCGGGAGACCGTCAACAAGAGTCACAACTGGCTCAAGAAATTCCTGTTCGTCAAGGGGGATTTCGGCAACGTTCCCTACTCGCCGGTGCAGCTCAGCGAGGCGAGCTACCGCCCGCCTAGCCTTGGAGGCCATGAAGCCGACTTGTGCGGGTTCTTCTCCGGGAAGAATTTCGAGGTCGCGTACCTGCACCGCAACCTCGACAACCTTGCTGCCGTCCCGCCTGGGGGAGGTTTGCCACTCGCCACTACCCTTGTCTCGCTCTTCACTCCTTAGGTCTCACCCTCTTTTTTCGGTAGGCGAGCGAGACGTGCCCCTTCATCCCCCCTATGAGAGTGCTCGGGTCGCCTCCGGGGTCCTCGCTCGTGCTCAGGCTGCTGACGCCGCTCAGCGCGAGGCCCCGTCGATCCCTGCCAAGAAGAGGCCGGGCCGCGAGCAGCCCGCTCCCCCGCCAAAGACGGCGAAGTCTACGGGTCAGCAACTAGCCGGGGGCCAGAGGAAAGGCAAGGCCTCGGCTGATCTACCGACTGAGGGCTCCCCCCCCCCATTGTCGCTTCGACCAGCGACATCCCCGCCAAGGCGGCGGGTACTTCCGGGCCGCCGGATGTGTCGCAAACTGCCGCGAGGCTGGTGCCGAGAGGGCATCGCAACTTCGGCTATGGAGAGAAATATCTGGACGAGCTCGGCGTCCCGCTTCTGTCATGGGACAAGGAGTCTAATCGCGCGGTGGTCTCGACTCTGTTGCCGAGTTAGCTAGAGCAGGATACCATCGGTGGTGAGGCGTATAATTTTTCGTTCGGCCTGTACTCGCGAGAGGACGCCTCCATCTATGACAAGGAGGCGACGCGGGTACTGGTGCACGAGAGCGCGCGGGCCCAACTACGCGGCCTGGAGCTGGCCCACATGGTTGGGAGGCGCTGCACCCAGCTGGAGCGGAACGCCGCCTCTCTCCAGAAGTTGGTGGACGAGAAGGAGGAGGCCCGGAAACTCGCTCAGGAGGACTCAGATCTCCAGAGAAGGCGGGCCGACGCGGCCGAGGAGACCCTTGCGCAGTACCTGGGAGGGGTGGTACACGCTCACTTCCAACGACCGCCTCCCTTCGCGAATCCACCTTATAACTTCCTTTTCCTCTTTTCAGGATGTCACGACGGCCAGTCGGATGGGTGCCGAGATCGCCGCCCTTGCTCAGGACAAGTCAGCGCTGGAGGCGCGGGTACGCGAGCTGGAGGCCGCCGCCGCTGTCCCTCCGCCAGATAACAGGGGCTGCCTGCTTGCACACCACTCCGACCACGAGTTGGAGGTGCTGATGCAAAAGAACGCCGCTAGCGCCGCAAAGTACACGATGCAGATGCTGCGACGCGCGAATCTCCTCAAGAGCGAGGCGGCGGAACTCTCGGCAGGCGACGTGGTGCCGGCGCTGTTCCTTCCCATACCGGACCCTGGAGACCAGTCCTTCCAGCGCATTTAGGACTTCTTGCCCCCGGATCTCGCGTCACCCCCGCTTTTTGATATTTGTTTGTTAAGTGTATACACTATGTTCTTTTTGCTGTTTAAGATGTAAGAGCGGGCCGCGCCTTTACTTTTTGATTCTCGTCTTATTAATGCTCTTAAACATGCTTCCCTACTCGTTACTCACGTCTGTTTGCTGTTATCGCACGATGCAATTTTTCCGCTTTCCCGCTCGCCGCTGCTCACCTCGCGTTGCGTCAACGAGGTCGTATGCATACAGATCCGGCTTAGGAGTTATAGGGGGCCGGGCAGGTCGTCCTGCTGTGGGCGACCTGTATCAGCGGCACGGCTTATGCTGCCGAGATCACTCGCCGACCAGGCGAGGCGCGACAGTTCGCTGTTTGCCCGAGTCATCAGATCCCTGGCGGGTCGACCCCTTTGCGACGCGACCCGGGTTTTCACCTCCTACCAGTCGCCAATCTGGGGGCTTGGCGGCTATGCCAGATCCCCCTTTCGGTTAATCTTCGCGATTTCCATCCATTATTAACACCATTTGAGTAGTTTTTCGGCCCTGCTGGCTAGGTGGGAGCCCGACATCGTGATTCCCTCTGGGTCGCAAACTGCTGCCATCGAGTGACCTCCGGCCCTGCCAGCTAGGTGAGAGCCTGGCAGCGGGATCTTCTCGAGGCCGAGGATGACATCGAGTGACTTCCGGCCCTGCCAGCTAGATGAGAGCCTGACAGCGGGATCATCTCGAGGTCCAAACATATTCCATCGAGTGACTTCTGGCCCTGCCAGCTAGGTGAGAGCCTGGCAGTGGGATCTTCTCGAGGCCAAGGATGACACCGAGTGACTTCCGGCCCTGCCAGCTAGATGAGAGCCTGGCAGCGGGATCTTCTCGGGGTCCAAACATATTCCATCGAGTGACTTCCAACCCTGCCAGCTAGGTGAGAGCCTGGCAGCGGGATCTTCTCGAGGCCAAGGATGACACCAAGTGACTTCCGGCCCTGCCAGCTAGATGAGAGCCTGGCAGCGGGATCTTCTCGGGGTCCAAACATATTCCATCGAGTGACTTCCGGCCCTGCCAGCTAGGTGAGAGCCTGACAGCAGGATCTTCTCGAGGCCAAGGATGACACCGAGTGACTTCCGGCCCTTCCAGCTAGATGAGAGCCTGGCAGCGGGATCTTGTCGGGGTCCAAACATATTCCATCGAGTGACTTCCGGCCCTACCAGCTAGGTGAGAGCCTGGAAGCGGGATCTTCTCGAGGCCAAGGATGACACCGAGTGACTTCCGGCCCTGCCAGCTAGATGAGAGCCTAGCAGTGGGATCTTCTCGGTGTCCAAACATATTCCAATTCTCTGCGCGGGCTGGCTATGACCGTACTGGAGCGTTTGAAGAAATTTATTATAATGAAAGCGTCACTTACATGCTTTAGGGGAAAAAACGCTTCAAGTCATCACCACTACAGGTGTGACTTAGGGTCTCGCCCTCTAAATTTTGGAGTCGGTAGCCTCCTTACTTCAGAGCTTCCTTTACAATAAATGGTCCCTCCCAGCTGGGATTGAGCTTCCCTACTGATGCTGACCTCCCTGCCGCATCCACCTTTTTCAGCACCAGATCTCCCTCCACGAACTGCTTGACCCGAACATGCTTGTCAAAGTATTTGGCCATCCTCCTTTTTACCTCCTCCTGTCGGACAGCCGAAAGGTCCCTCAACTCTTCCACCATGTCAAGGGAGAGTCTCAGCTCCTCCTCGTTCTCGGCCTGCCATTCTTCTTTGCCTTCTTTGGCCGCCACGACTCGCGGCATTTGGACTTCAAATTCCACGGGGAGCACTGCCTCGCACCCATGGGAGAGCTTGAAGGGGGTCTCCCCTGTAGCTGTATTAGGGGTGGTTCTTAGGGCCCAGAGAACTGCGGGGAGCTGCTCCACCCAGCTCCCCTTCAAATTCTCCACCTTATTTTTGAGGAGGTTGACGATGATCTTGTTCGCGGCCTCCACCTGCCCGTTGCTCCTGGGGTGATGGACCGAGGCGAACCTGAGGTCGATCCCCAGCTGCTCGCAAAAGCTGGTGAACTCGGTAGTGGCGAACTGGGGCCCGTTGTCCGTGACGATGGCCTGGGGCAGCCCATGGAGACAGATGATCTCCCCACAAACAAAGTTCCTGATCACCTGGGAGGTCACCTTGGCCAGTGCCTTCACCTCCACCCATTGGAGAAGTAGTCAATCATCACTAGGAGGAACCTTCTCTGACCGCTGGGTTGGGGGAATGGCCCAACCAAATCCATTCCCCAGATCGCGAAGGGCCAGGGGGCCGTGATACTCCTGAGTCGTTGGGCCGGCTGTAGCTGAAGAGGGGCAAACAGCTGGCATTTATGACATCTTCTCGCGAACTCCGCGACGTCTCAGCCCAGGGTGGGCCATAAATACCCTTGTCTGACTATCCTTCCCTCCAGGGTCCGACTCCAGGAATGACTCCCACATTCGCCGGAGTGGATTTCCTCCAAGATCCTCTGCACCTCGCCCTCAGCCACGCAGCGAGCCAACATCCCAGAGAGGGTCTTCCTGTATAGCTGCCTGTCCTGGAGGAGGTAATAAGCGGACTTGTGCCTTAGTTTCTTCTTATCTACCCCATCCAGATATTCCCCCGTGGAGAGGAAACCTACAACTGGATCCATCCACGAAGCTTGCTGGTCGATTTCCATAAGTTCTCCTTCTTCGATGGAGGGGCGGAACAGGTCGGTGATGGTGCCCCCCACCTGGGGACCATGCTTTGGCAGCTGATCGGCTTGCTCATTCTCTTCCCTAGGCACGTGCCGGATGATGAAAGTTTGGAAGGTGCCAATGACCCCCTTCACCTTGGCCAAGTATGATCGCAAGGTGGGCTCCCTTGCCTCGAACTCCCCATTGATCTGGGAAGCTACTACCATGGAGTCAGTAAGGACCTCCACATCCGACACCCCCAGCTCCCTAGCCAGGCATAGCCCCGCTATCACGGCCTCGTACTCGGCCTGGTTGTTGGTAATGGGAAAGTGCACCACCACCGTCTGCTCAATTCGAGTCCCTTGAGGGCTTTCTAGGACCACCCCACTCCAAGGGAATGCCTCCCTGAGGCTCCATCCACCCTCACATTCCAAGGAGTCGGGCGGGTGAGCTCTTCCTCCGCTACTTCCACCACGTAGTCGGCCAGGAAGTCGGCCATCGCCTGAGCTTTGATCGAGAGCCGTGGAACAAAGGAGACATCGAACTCGCTCAGCTCCACCGACCATTTAGCCAGCCTGCCTGAATGCTCCACCCCCTCGAAGATGTTGCGGAGGGGATGGTCGGACACCACTTGGATTGAGTGTGCCTGGAAGTAAGGTCGTAGCCTCCGAGCCGAGATGATTAGGGCGAATGCCAGCTTCTCCAAGATCGGATACCGGAGCTCGACCTTCCTCAGGACCCGACTGATGTAATAAATAGGGAGCTGCCTCTTTCCCTCTTCTCGAACCAAGATGGAGCTCAGAGCCTCCGCCCCGACCCCGAGATATAAGAACAGGTCCTCCCCCTCCTTCGGCCCTTTGGAGCAGCGGAGCCTGTGTCAACTGCTCCTTGAGGGTGTAACATCCCATTTCCAACTAGACCCCTAAGAGTGGTTTTGGCCATGACTAGGTCATGACAAAACCCTGGGAAGCCAGAAATGGGCCAAGAGATAGGAGGCCAAGGTAGGGATCACCATGGTCTGCAGATAGTAGAATTCTGAACAATAGTTTAGGATGACAATGGGGCTTCACCATGACCCCAAGACCCTACCACAACACTCCCAAACATTTTGGGAGACCCATTAGAGCCAAAAGGACCCATTAGGGCCAACCCAAGAGGCCCAGTTGACCAAGGTCAACCCTAGCCCTGAATGGGTCAACCTAGCCTACTTAGGGCCAATAGACCCACTCCTAGTCTAGAGGACCCCACCTATGCCCTCCTAACCCTAAAGTGAGGTCAATGGGTCACTAAGGACACATTGGGGTCAGCCCTAGAGGCCAGGTTGACCCAAGTCAACTCAAGCCCTAATCTGGTCAAAGTACCCTTACTAAGGGTATGTGACCTCCAAAGTGCAGGGTAACCCCACATAACCCTACCTAGACCCTAAGGGAAGTCAATGGGTCACCAAGGATCCATAGGGGTAGACCCTAATGGTCATGTTGACCCAAGTCAACTCTAGCTCTAAAATGGTCAAAGTGACCTTACCAAGGGTCAAGTGACCTTTAAGGTGCCAAGTCAACCCTACCCAACCCTACATAGACCTTAGGGGAGGCCAATGAATCACCCAGGACCCAATGGGGTCAACCTAGATGGTCAAACTGACCAAGTCAACCCTCATTGAGGGTCAAGTCAACTTAGCCCAAAAAGGGCTAACCCAAGCTCAAGCCACTTCTCCCTTAGGCTAAACCCATTCCCATGATCATCATAATCCAGTGGGCTGCCTTTAGCTTGTGGGTTGACTAGTCAACCAGAGGTGACTAGGAGAGAGAAAAGAGCTCCTCTCCATGATAATGGAGGAGAGAGAAAATGGGGAAGAGGAAAGGGAAGAGAGAAGCCGGCCAAGGAAGGCCAACAGCCACCAGTGATGGCTGTAATCAACTCCTCTAGGGGAGAGGAGTTGATTCCAGCCGTTTCCCGGCCACCAAGGGGTGGGTTCAGCCCCCCTCCACACAACCCGAGCCACTCCATTAATGGTGATAATGGCCATTGAAGAACCAGCCTCTCCCCTCCCCCAATTGCCATTTAAACACCTTCAGGGAGCCGAGGGGATCATTTTGGAGCACTTACCTGGAGGAGACGAGCCATTCCACTGTGCAGTTGCAGAAGCCGAGTGCCGCCGCCGTCGCCAATGGCATCCCGCCGCTCCTCTCGCATCCAGGCCGCCAGGAAGGTCCTCCTCCTCTCCTTAACTCGCGGGTAGATCCTAGGAATCGTTAGGCTTGAGTTTCGAGCTCAATTGAGCCCGATTCAATCCGGGATTTCTCCTGGTTTCGGCAAGAAAATTTCTTGCTTAATCCGCCGGAAAACGCCTCTCCGGCGGCGGAGCCGCCGCCTGACGATAGCCACCACCTCAACGGAGGTGTTGGTGGCGGTGGCCGGCCGGGGAAGGGGCTGGATCGCCGGCGGCAGGGCTTGGAAATCGCTCCAGGCAGAACAAATCTCAGCCGTTGGCTCAGTGGGGACGATGACCAGATGCCGTCGATCTGCGCCAAGATTCGCGCGGCATCAGATCAAATACTATAGGAATTAAATAAGAATCATTTCATTTCTGTCACACTGGATGTATTTAATGTATTTAATTTTTAAAAATACTTAGGGACCCTGATTGGAAATTTTCCCAACATGAACATTGTAGCTTAGGGTGTCTAGTTTGCAGAAAAAATTGTTTGGTCCCTTTTGGGTCACTGGTTAGACCAGGGCACCCATTTTGGTGGGACATACCCTTAGGGCTAAGCAGTCACTAAATTGAGTGCCCACTCTTCACCCCAAGCCCAAATTAGCTGAAATTTTGGCAGAGAGTCTATCCTAGACATACCTAGGGCCTGCCCAAAAATGGGAATTTTTGGGGAAAATATTTCTATAGTTTTGGTAAATATTTAATAATTGTTAGATAAATTAAATAGGTGCCCTAAACACATCCAAACCCTCCCAAATTTTGGTGAGTGGTCCCTGGGCTCCAATTAGGTACCTGTATAAAATTTCATTTGATTTGGATGTGTGTTGAATAGGTTTTGACCCAACCCTATTTATACCCTATGAAGGGCATTTTGGTCAAAAGTGGCACTTTTGGTTTTGAGTGACCAAATCATCTCAACAGAGGCTGAAATTTTGGCCACTGATATAATTTGACTTTTTACACTCACTTATGGAGTTTGGAGTGGATTGGACTAGGGTAGCCCTAGAATGTTAGGGTAGGCCCTTTAGGGTAAATTTCTAGGGTTTGAAGAAACTGGGGTCAAAAGACCTTGGATGGACTTGAAACTTGGGAATGATGTCCATAGGGTTGCTATGGTCCTGTGGTTAAAAATTTAGGGCATTTGGAAGAATTAAGACCCCTTAAGTCCATAACCCTAGTTTAGGGCACTAGCTTTGAAACCATAAGATCTAATACCAAAACTTTCTGAAAAGGCCTGAGTTTTTGAATGGGTAGATTCTTAGGGTATACATATCTCTGGAAATTTTGTAATAAATTTTGGATGAATATTTTTGGTACTTTATTCACAAAGTCATGTTTTACAATTTTCACTTAGGAATTTTTGTAGAAAAATATACTTGATTAAACCTGATGAAACTTAGCAAAGGGGCTTATAGTCATGATACCCATCTCTGTAAATGTTTATGGAATTTTTGAAGAATGATATTTGGTAGCTGTTTCTTTAACTATTTAATTCTATGAAACTTTGGAAAATTTATTAATGACATTTAGATTGTCTGAAAAATTTTAATTCCTTCATCATGATGTTTCTAGTTCCTTATGAAGCCCTAGTAATTTTTACATAATTATTGGAGACATATTTGTGGCACTTCCTTCATTATATTTGATTTTAGGAATTACTTAAATAAATCCTTTAGAGGTCAAGAACTATCTGGAAAATTATGAAAATTAGCAACCAATAATATTTCTCTGTTATTTAGTGAATACAAATTTTAGGAGGCCATTACCTGAGAAAATCTTATGGTTCATGTTCAAATTGACTATGGCCTAGTTTTTGAGGAAAATTCAATAAATAGTAGATTAATTGGGAAAAATATGATTTTCTGAATTTAGTCTATATTTATCATAATAGACCTCTAATAATTATCATAAGGGTACTGGATGAGTATTTCATGTACTCCCCTTTTTACGGGTCATGTAGCTTAAGTGGTCTGCATATAGCAAAACTGCAGGATTTTATTTGGATGTGAATTAGGGCAAGTATGATGGGTCCTGATGGATTGTTACAAGGACAAGTGGAATGGGCTGCGTCTTCGGAAGATGAGTGAGTAAGGTGTGGGTCTGTCTAGGGTTATAGATGTTTGGGTCCGACGAAAGATCGTCCTACCCAAGGAGAGTGGAGTCAAGTTACCCTAGGATTAGCATATCGAAATATGAGAAAATAAAGGGTAAGGGAATCAACCAATAATAAAATAAGTACCTTGCGAAAGGGAACGTTGGGCGTAATCCCAACATAGTTCCTAGTGCCCCTTGAGAGCCCTTCACAGGGAATACCGGGGGCAGTCCTGGGTTAACGTAAACTGTTTAACAAGCTGAAAAGAGTAACTTAGTAATTAGGGTTGCACAATCCACAACACTGATGGCACCATAGGTTGGATAGGAGCTTCGGCTCGGATGGCTAAAAGGCGGACTTTAGGTCCGGGGAGCTTCGGCTCGATTGCTTGAGTCGGACGTGTTGGTCCGGGGAGCTTCGGCTCGGTTCTTGTTTACGCTAAATTGCATGTGCATAACAGGGAAGGAAATTAAGGTGGTGGGTCTTCGGTATTGGAGGGTCGATGCACCGACGCCAATACGTTGACTCGGCAAGTGTGGTTAGCACTTCGCCAACAGAAGTCCGGTGCGCCAGCCGGCAAGAGTACGCAGGAGTCCGCTTCGTGCACCAAGCATTGAGGCGTACGATAGGTCTGACCGGTAGTGCTTTACTGGTTTAGAGGTGGGCGAGGCCCAACCCACCGCTTCCGTCTGCCACTACGGAGGTATCCTGGGAGGTTACGGCTCCAGAAAGGGGGAACTAAAGGTCTGTGTGCACAGAGTCGGGTGTGTGTGTTGCACTTGCATGTTCATCATACCCACTTGCATGTCATGGCATAATCGTTACCCTTAACCTTGACACCTAAAGTATAAGTGGAATGGGACGCTTATACCTTAGGACCTGCAAAACGACCCCTTAGTCTATAAGCTTGTGTGGGCAAGTTCATAAATTAAGGTTAATTTTGATATTATTAGTTACTGCTGTTTGACCACCGACACCCCAGCGTATAAATCGGTATGGGACTTTTTATACGATGGGAGCCTTGCAAAAGACCCCTTGGCTTATGTGTTTTTCACATAAGTGAAGGTTACTTTTCATATTACAGCTTATTGTCTTTATATGCTATAGAACTTGCTAGAATAGGACCGCTGTCATCTGCTTTTGATATTCTCCACCTTCAAGTCCTCCCCTTTCTTCCTCTCCGCTCGGTGCCTAGGAGCCGTGGGGGAAGGGGTGGGGGATGATAGGACTTAGTCTTTTAGACTAACGGTTTTCGAACCGCATCATTTAGGGGATCGCGGAGACCAGCATGGAGGAGCAGCCCCAGAGACCGGTGCGCTTGGAGGTGGGGCAGTCTAGCTCCGGAGTACACACAGCCGGGACCGTGAGTCTCGACCCTGAGCAGTTTTCCACTTTTGTTTCCATATGAGAGATCTTGTAGTGAGGATTTGATGTACCGGGCATAAGCCCGTTTTGCTACTCTGATGTTGTTTTCTGTGGACACTCCCTTCGTGGAGTTATATTTATTATATCATGTGATTCTCTGTGGACAGATACTTTACATTTACTTCATTATTTTGCTACTTTTATGTGATCGAGATGGCCGGCAGAATCGGCGCTTTGTGGTGATGACTCTTCAGTGCGTGAAGGGGTCACCGCAAAACGGCGGTTCTGGGCCTAAGACCCCGGTGTCCAAAAGAAAAAAAAAAGGGGGTCTTACAAGTGGTATCAAAGCAGACCTCGATCGAAAAGTAGCCGTCCACAACCCTGGGTCACCCCCGCGCGGGTTTAGTTTGGGGACAAACTAAGCAGCGGAAGCGGTGGTGTGCCCATATGGGGGGAATCACATGTAAATTGTCCACTATCATTAGGCATTGAGTCGATTACCTACTGATGTAGTTCGTTTTGCAGCCCTCAGCTCAGCCCACCCCACAAGGTGGAGCTCAGCAGACTCCAGACATTGCACCACCTCCCATGGCCCCCACACCTTTCCTCCAGTCAGACATGGGGCAGACCCTTACAGCTATCCTTGAGGCCTTCCGGGCTCAGCAAGCCCCAGCCCAGCAGCCAAACCCAGGGGCCAACTGGATGAGCACCTTCCGAGGACTCTCTCCCCCATCATACTTAGGGACAAAGTCGGCAGTACGGACAGAGGAGTGGCTGGATGTTATGTACGAGATGTTGACCGGGATACGATGCCCTTGGGAGGAGAGGGTGGCCCTAGTGGTATCTTGCTTGGAGTCACATGCTAAGCGGTGGTGGAAGACACTGTTGGACACGACTTTTGCTGATAGAGAGATTGCAGAAATCACTTGGGAAGAGTTCAGGGCCACGCTGCTGGAGCACTTTGTTCCTCAGTCGGCCAGGGACGAGTTGGAGGAGCGGTTCTTGCAGCTGAGGCAGGGCACCAGGACAGTGGTGGAGTACCACCGTGAGTTCGATCATTTGGCCCGATATGCGGGCTCCTATCAGCTGGATGAAGCAGGTTACGTCAAGAGGTTTTATAAGGGCCTAAAAGAGGAGTTGAGGGAGGCCCTGCTTTTTGTCTCTGACGGGCCCATCTCCCGGATTTTGGAGATGGCGAAGAGGATTGAGGCCGACTGGCACACCACTCGGGGCCGGAAACGGCAAGCGGAGGACCAGGGCCGGAGGGCCCGAAATGATCAGCGGCGAGGCACCGTACCAGATGGAAGAAGGGCAGAGGAGCAGCCTCGTCAGGAGTTGAGGCAGGAGCCGAGAGAGCAGGTGGTCTTAGCCCCTCAACCTCTCCGGATCCAGGAGATGCAGAGACCCCGGGGTATGGCGTATCCCCCGCCGGAGTGCTTCCACTGTCACCAGGTGGGACACCTCCGGAGAGACTGCCCTATGAGGGGGGCACCACCTCCAGCACCACGGGGTGGCCCACCGGCCCAGCATTTCGGAGGCCGAGGACGCGGCCGAGGACGTGGTTACCAGGGAGGCGACCGCAGGCAGAATGGGGAGCAGATTTACGCCTTGGACTTAGCACAGCCCCGGAACCCGGACAGGGTTATTGCAGGTATGAGAGTAATCTTAATTTTGGATTCATTCATTACTCATATTAAGTGTTAGTAGAACTACTAAACGACCTAGGTTAGAAAACCTTACACCAGAATTTCTTTCAAACTGATTTAGGAATGGTGATGGTGTGCGGCAAGCCTGCCCACACCCTGTTCGACACGGGGGCATCGCACAACTTTGTGTCGGAGGATTTCGTTAAGGACCTGGATCAGATTCGATGTTATACGGGACTACCCAGGAGGGTACGCCTCCCCAATGGGATGGAGATCCAGTCCACAGAAAAGTGCCTCCTGGAGGTTACCATAGACGGGTTGACACTCGAGGCCCCGGCGACGATCCTGAGGATGCCGGACTTCGACCTCGTCTTGGGCATGACATGGCTTGTCTGGAACCATGCCCAGATTGATTGCCCGGCAAGGAGGGTCGTGCTCAGCCACGGCGATACTTATGCAACATTCGAAGGTACTACACCGGTCTCCCGTCGCTTGCTTTCATCTATTCAGGCCGTTAAGGCTCATATGCAAGGGGACGAGGTATATCAAGTATTGTTCGAGATGACTGAGGAGAAGGACCTGATTGCAAACATTCCGGTGGTTCGTGACTACGCCGACATTTTTCCGGATAAGCTGCCAGGACTACCTCCGCATAGGGAAAAGGACTTCCAGATTCAGTTGGTACCAGGGGCTAAGCCGGTATCCAAGGCCCCTTATCGGATGGCCCCGAAGGAGTTGGCGGAGTTTCGGACACAGTTGCAGGAGCTGGTGGAAGCAGGATTTGTTAGGCCGAGTTCCTCATCATGGGGAGCTCCTGTCCTATTCGTAAAGAAGAAGGACGGCACCTTACGCCTGTGCATCGACTATCGAGCACTAAACAGGCTGACCGTCCGAAATACCTATCCGCTCCCAGGATAGACGAGTTGTTCGATCAGCTGGAGGGAGCCCATTACTTTTCGAAGCTGGACTTGAGATCAGGCTATTACCAGCTGCGGATCCAGGAGGAGGATATCCCGAAAACGGCCTTTAGTAGCCGGTATGGATTGTATGAGTTCATCGTGATGCCCTTCGGGCTCACGAATGCTCCGTCAGCGTTTATGAGCCTCATGAATCGGGTCTTCGAGGCTTATTTGGATGTGTTCGTCATAGTGTTCATAGACGACATCCTTATCTATTCTAAGACGGAGGAGGAGCACACGCGACATCTAGCATTGACCCTGGAGAGACTGCGAGAGCATCGTCTTTATGCGAAGTTCAGTAAGTGTCAGTTCTGGCTGAAGGAGGTGGCTTTCTTAGGTCACATTATCAGCGGAGCCGGGCTGGCAGTGGATCCGGCAAAGATTCGAGCTATTTCGGAGTGGCCGCAGCTGAAAACAGCCACTGACGTACGGAGTTTTCTAGGACTTGTCGGTTACTATCGGAAGTTCGTGGAGGGATTCTCTCGAATCGCCCTCCCGCTCACATCCTTGACAAAGAAGGAGGTACCGTTCGTGTGGACCCCGCAGTGCCAGACAGCTTTCCAGGAGCTGAAGGATCGGCTGACCTCGGCTCCCATTCTTACTCTTCCCTCGGGGAGGGAGGGATTCCAGGTCTACACCGACGCATCATATCAGGGGATGGGAGCGGTACTGATGCAGAATGGACACGTCATAGCTTATGCTTCCCGCCAGCTGAAGACCCATGAGAAGAACTACCCAGTGCACGACCTGGAGATGGGAGCAGTCGTATTCGCACTAAAGATATGGCGGCACTACCTATATGGAGTCCACTGTGACATATACTCCGATCATAAGAACCTTAAGTACGTGGACACACAGAAGGAACTAAACATCAGGCAGAGGCGGTGGGTGGAATTCCTTTCTGACTATCAGTATGAGATGCATTACCACCCGGGAAAGGCGAACGTGGTAGCGGATGAACTGAGTAGGATAGCTGCCACAGCAGGAGCAGAGCCTCAGTTGATGTCTATGGAGCTGCTGCAGAGACTAGAGGACATGCACATTACCCTGGTATCGTCCGATGATCCTGAGCTCTATGAGGAGTACTTGGCCGCGATAGGCGTTACCGATGACATCAGAGACCGAGTCAGAGAAGGGCAGAGGCAAGATGCCAAGTTAGAGCCCATCTTCCAAGCTCTGGAGGCAGGCACTGCAGGAGACTACACACTGAGGGACGACCTGGTGTGCTTCAGAGGACGGGTGTATATACCGGAGGGAGGCCAGATCCGGGAGGATATTATGATGGAGGCGCACTGCAGCCGGTATTCTGTACACCCGGGGATCACAAAGATGACGGCTGATTTGAAGAAGACGATGTACTGGCCGGGCATGAATAAGGATGTCTCACACTTCGTGACCCATTGTGAGGCATGTCAGCTAGTGAAGGCGGAGTGCAGGAACCCCGCAGGATTATTGCAGCCACTCCCGGTGCCGGAGTGGAAGTTTGATGACATAGCCATGGACTTCATACATGGGCTTCCCCGGTCTTGGACAGGGAATGACTCGATCTGGGTAATCATCGATCGGTTGACCAAGGTGGCTCGATTTATACCGATCAGGAAGGATGATTCAGTAGGAGTACTGGTGCGGAAGTTTGTGGAGCAGTTCATTCGTTATCACGGCGTGCCCAGGACGATAGTGTCGGATCGGGATGGCAGGTTCACCTCCAGGGAGTGGAGATCCGTACAAGCTTACTTAGGCACGCGATTGACTTTCAGCACTGCATTCCACCCCCAGACAGACGGGCAGACAGAACGCACCAACCGGACGCTGGAGGACCTTTTGAGGCTATGCATCTTGGACCGCGGGGAACCGTGGGAGAAACTCTTACCCCTTGTCGAGTTCTCCTATAACAACAGCCACCAGTCCAGCATCAGGATGGCGCCTTACGAAGCCTTGTACGGGAGGAGATGCCGGACCCCACTCTCATGGGTGCAGAACGAAGATCCGAAGGTATTGGGGTCAGAGTTTGTTGAAGACACCGAGGCACAAGTGAGGCTGATCAGAGACAGGATGCTTGAGGTGCAGAGTAGACAGGCTAAGTATTATGACGCCCGGCATCGGCACGTGGAGTTCCAGATGGGGGACCGGGTGTTTCTGAAGATCCGGCCCATGCATGGAGTTTCACGGGTGCGTGGTCGGAGGAAGAAGCTCAGCCCTAGGTACATGGGTCCTTACAGGATCCTGGAGCGGATCGGACCCCTAGCCTACTGGCTGGAGTTACCACCAGAGCTGGAAGCGCTGCACGACGTCTTCCACATTTCTTCTTTGAGGAGGGCTCTGCTACGCCCGGAGCAGCAGATTCTGACTACCGAAGGGCCGGTAGCTTCAGACCGGTCGGTCCATTTGGAGCCTGTGAGGATCGACGACCGAGGGGTGCGGGTCTTGCGACGCAAGAAGGTCCCACTAGTCAAGGTCCTGTGGAGGAACCACTGCCAGGAGGAGCATACCTGGGAGCCACAGGACCTGATGCGACAGAGATACCCCGAGCTATTCAGTCAGGTATACCTCTCAGACCCCTCAAGATGTTAATTTATTTTTCCTGCTTTAAGTATACTAAGGGCTGCTCTAGGTAGATAGGGGCTTATCTTTTGTTTATTGGGGGCTTAACCTTGTTTATTGGGACTTTGGTTCGCCGTTTGGGCGAAAGGGGTCTTAGATCTAAAGTTTTTCCCATAAATCAAATTTAACAAACAAGGCGTCATAATGGGATGTTACAAGACTCTTTCCTTCGGTAATAAGACCCGTAGGTCCAACCTTGATTTCAGGGACGAAATCTTTGTTTTGTTTATTGGGATTTGTAACATCCCATTTCCAACTAGACCCCTAAGAGTGGTTTTGGCCATGACTAGGTCATGACAAAACCCTGGGAAGCCAGAAATGGGCCAAGAGATAGGAGGCCAAGGTAGGGATCACCATGGTCTGCAGATAGTAGAATTCTGAACAATAGTTTAGGATGACAATGGGGCTTCACCATGACCCCAAGACCCTACCACAACACTCCCAAACATTTTGGGAGACCCATTAGAGCCAAAAGGACCCATTAGGGCCAACCCAAGAGGCCCAGTTGACCAAGGTCAACCCTAGCCCTGAATGGGTCAACCTAGCCTACTTAGGGCCAATAGACCCACTCCTAGTCTAGAGGACCCCACCTATGCCCTCCTAACCCTAAAGTGAGGTCAATGGGTCACTAAGGACACATTGGGGTCAGCCCTAGAGGCCAGGTTGACCCAAGTCAACTCAAGCCCTAATCTGGTCAAAGTACCCTTACTAAGGGTATGTGACCTCCAAAGTGCAGGGTAACCCCACATAACCCTACCTAGACCCTAAGGGAAGTCAAGGGGTCACCAAGGATCCATAGGGGTGGACCCTAATGGTCATGTTGACCCAAGTCAACTCTAGCTCTAAAATGGTCAAAGTGACCTTACCAAGGGTCAAGTGACCTTTAAGGTGCCAAGTCAACCCTACCCAACCCTACATAGACCTTAGGGGAGGCCAATGAATCACCCAGGACCCAATGGGGTCAACCTAGATGGTCAAACTGACCAAGTCAACCCTCATTGAGGGTCAAGTCAACTTAGCCCAAAAGGGCTAACCCAAGCTCAAGCCACTTCTCCCTTAGGCTAAACCCATTCCCATGATCATCATAATCCAGTGGGCTGCCTTTAGCTTGTGGGGTTGACTAGTCAACCAGAGGTGACTAGGAGAGAGAAAAGAGCTCCTCTCCATGATAATGGAGGAGAGAGAAAATGGGAAGAGGAAAGGGAAGAGAGAAGCCGGCCAAGGAAGGCCAACAGCCACCAGTGATGGCTGTAATCAACTCCTCTAGGGGAGAGGAGTTGATTCCAGCCGTTTCCCGGCCACCAAGGGGTGGGTTCAGCCCCTCTCCACACAACCCGAGCCACTCCATTAATGGTGATAATGGCCATTGAAGAACCAGCCTCTCCCCTCCCCCAATTGCCATTTAAACACCTTCAGGGAGCCGAGGGGATCATTTTGGAGCACTTACCTGGAGGAGACGAGCCATTCCACTGTGCAGTTGCAGAAGCCGAGCGCCGCCGCCATCGCCAATGGCATCCCGCCGCTCCTCTCGCATCCAGGCCGCCAGGAAGGTCCTCCTCCTCTCCTTAACTCGCGGGTAGATCCTAGGAATCGTTAGGCTTGAGTTTCGGGCTCAATTGAGCCCGATTCAATCCGGGATTTCTCCTGGTTTCGGCAAGAAAATTTCTTGCTTAATCCGCCGGAAAATGCCTCTCCGGCGGCGGAGCCGCCGCCTGACGATAGCCACCACCTCAACGGAGGTGTTGGTGGCGGTGGCCGGCCGGGGAAGGGGCTGGATCGCCGGCGGCAGGGCTTGGAAATCGCTCCAGGCAGAACAAATCTCAGCCGTTGGCTCAGTGGGGACGATGACCAGATGCCGTCGATCTGCGCCAAGATTCGCGCGACATCAGATCAAATACTATAGGAATTAAATAAGAATCATTTCATTTCTGTCACACTGGATGTATTTAATGTATTTAAATTTTAAAAATACTTAGGGACCCTGATTGGAAATTTGCCCAACATGAACATTGTAGCTTAGGGTGTCTAGTGTGCAGCAAAAATTGTTTGGACCCTTTTGGGTCACTGGTTAGACCAGGGCACCCATTTTGGTGGGACATACCCTTAGGGCTAGGCAGTCACTAAATTGAGTGCCCACTCTTCACCCCAAGACCAAATTAGCTGAAATTTTGGCAGAGAGTCTATCCTAGACATACCTAGGGCCTGCCCAAAAATGGGAATTTTTGGGGAAAATATTTCTATAGTTTTGGTAAATATTTAATAATTGTTAGATAAATTAAATAGGTGCCCTAAACACATCCAAACCCTCCCAAATTTTGGTGAGTGGTCCCTGGGCTCCAATTAGGTACCTGTATAAAATTTCATTTGATTTGGATGTGTGTTGAATAGGTTTTGACCCAACCCTATTTATACCCTATGAAGGGCATTTTGGTCAAAAGTGGCACTTTTGGTTTTGAGTGACCAAATCACCTCAACAGAGGCTGAAATTTTGGCCAATGATATAATTTGACTTTTTACACTCACTTATGGAGTTTGGAGTGGATTGGACTAGGGTAGCCCTAGAATGTTAGGGTAGGCCCTTTAGGGTAAATTTCTAGGGTTTGAAGAAACTAGGGTCAAAAGACCTTGGATGGACTTGAAACTTGGGAATGATGTCCATAGGGTTGCTATGGTCCTGTGGTTAAAATTTTAGGGCATTTGGAAGACTTAAGACCCCTTAAGTCCATAACCCTAGTTTAGAGCAATAGCTTTGAAACCATAAGATCTAATACCAAAACTTTCTGAAAAGGCCTGAGTTTTTGAATGGGTAGATGCTTAGGGTATACATATCTCTGGAAATATGTAATAAATTTTGGATGAATATTTTTGGTACTTTATTCACAAAGTCATGTTTTACAATTTTCACTTAGGAATTTTTGCAGAAAAATATACTTGATTAAACCTGATGAAACTTAGCAAAGGGGCTTATAGTCATGATACCCATCTCTGTACATTTTTATGGAATTTTTGAAGAATGATATTTGGTAGCTGCTTCTTTAAATATTTAATTCTATGAAACTTTGGAAAATTTATTAATGACATTTAGATTGTCTGAAAAATTTTAATTCCTTCATCATGATGTTTCTAGTTCCTTATGAAGCCCTAGTAATTTTTACATAATTATTGGAGACATATTTGTGGCACTTCCTTCATTATATTTGATTTTAGGAATTACTTAAATAAATCCTTTAGAGGTCAAGAACTATCTGGAAAATTATGAAAATTGGCAACCAATAATATTTCTCTGTTATTTAGTGAATACAAATTTTAGGAGGCCATTACCTGAGAAAATCTTATGGTTCATGTTCAAATTGACTATGGCCTAGTTTTTGAGGAAAATTCAATAAATAGTAGATTAATTGGGAAAAATATGATTTTCTGAATTTAGTCTATATTTATCATAATAGACCTCTAATAATTATCATAAGGGTACTGGATGAGTATTTCATGTACTCCCTTTTTACGGGTCATGTAGCTTAAGTGGTCTGCATATAGCAAAACTGCAGGATTTTATTTGGATGTGAATTCGGGCAAGTATGATGGGTCCTGATGGATTGTTACAAGGACAAGTGGAATGGGCTGCGTCTTCGGAAGATGAGTGAGTAAGGTGTGGGTCTGTCTAGGGTTATAGATGTTTGGGTCCGACGAAAGATCGTCCTACCCAAGGAGAGTGGAGTCAAGTTCCCCTAGGATTAGCATATCGAAATATGAGAAAATAAAGGGTAAGGGAATCAACCAATAATAAAATAAGTACCTTGCGAAAGGGAACGTTGGGCGTAATCCCAACATAGTTCCTAGTGCCCCTTGAGAGCCCTTCACAGGGAATACCGGGGGCAGTCCTGGGTTAACGTAAACTGTTTAACAAGCTGAAAAGAGTAACTTAGTAATTAGGGTTGCACAATCCACAACACTGATGGCACCATAGGTTGGATAGGAGCTTCGGCTCGGATGGCTAAAAACAGGCAGACTTTAGGTCCGGGGAGCTTCGGCTCGATTGCTTGAGTCGGACGTGTTGGTCCGGGGAGCTTCGGCTCGGTTCTTGTTTACGCTAAATTGCATGTGCATAACAGGGAAAGGAAATTAAGGTGGTGGGTCTTCGGTATTGGAGGGTCGATGCACCGACGCCAATACGTTGACTCGGCAAGTGTGGTTAGCACTTCGCCAACAGAAGTCCGGTGCGCCAGCCGGCAAGAGTACGCAGGAGTCCGCTTCGTGCACCAAGCGTTGAGGCGTACGATAGGTCTGACCGGTAGTGCTTTACTGGTTTAGAGGTGGGCGAGGCCCAACCCACCGCTTCCGTCTGCCACTACGGAGGTATCCTGGGAGGTTACGGCTCCAGAAAGGGGGAACTAAAGGTCTGTGTGCACAGAGTCGGGTGTGTGTGTTGCACTTGCATGTCCATCATACCCACTTGCATGTCATGGCATAATCGTTACCCTTAACCTTGACACCTAAAGTATAAGTGGAATGGGACGCTTATACCTTAGGACCTGCAAAACGACCCCTTAGTCTATAAGCTTGTGTGGGCAAGTTCATAAATTAAGGTTAATTTTGATATATTTAGTTACTGCTGTTTGACCACCGACACCCCAGCGTATAAATCGGTATGGGACTTTTTATACGATGGGAGCCTTGCAAAAGACCCCTTGGCTTATGTGTTTTTCACATAAGTGAAGGTTACTTTTCATATTACAGCTTATTGTCTTTATATGCTATAGAACTTGCTAGAATAGGACCGCTGTCATCTGCTTTTGATATTCTCCACCTTCAAGTCCTCCCCTTTCTTCCTCTCCGCTCGGTGCCTAGGAGCCGTGGGGGAAGGGGTGGGGGATGATAGGACTTAGTCTTTTAGACTAACGGTTTTCGAACCGCATCATTTAGGGGATCGCGGAGACCAGCATGGAGGAGCAGCCCCAGAGACCGGTGCGCTTGGAGGTGGGGCAGTCTAGCTCCGGAGTACACACAGCCGGGACCGTGAGTCTCGACCCTGAGCAGTTTTCCACTTTTGTTTCCATATGAGAGATCTTGTAGTGAGGATTTGATGTACCGGGCATAAGCCCGTTTTGCTACTCTGATGTTGTTTTCTGTGGACACTCCCTTCGTGGAGTTATATTTATTATATCATGTGATTCTCTGTGGACAGATACTTTACATTTACTTCATTATTTTGCTACTTTTATGTGATCGAGATGGCCGGCAGAATCGGCGCTTTGTGGTGATGACTCTTCAGGGCGTGAAGGGGTCACCGCAAAACGGCGGTTCTGGGCCTAAGACCCCGGTGTCCAAAAGAAAAAAAAAGGGGGGTCTTACAGAGGGCCTGGAACGCCTCCTCGCATTCCTTGGTCCATTCAAACCTCTGACCACCCGTCAGCATTTTGAAGAAGGGGGAGCACTTCTCCCCTGCCCGAGAAAGGAAACGACTCAGCCCTGCTAGCTTCCCCGTCAACCGTTGGACCTCCTTTGCACTCCGCGGGGACCCCAGCTCCAAGATGGCCCTGACCTTGTCTGGGTTGGGCTCGACCCGCGCGGGGGTGAGGAGGTGTCCCAAGAACTTTCCCCTACTGGCCCCAAATACACATTTCAGGGGATTCAACCGCATCTTGTATCTGCGCAGGGTGGCGAAGGTCTCCTCCAGGTCCCGGAGGTGGGAGTCCACATCCCGGCTTTTGATCATGAGGTCATCCACATACACCTCCAGATTCCTTCCCCTCTGCTCCTTGAAGACCCTATCCATTATTTTCTGGTAGGTTGCCCCGGCATTCTTCAGCCCGAAGGGCATCATCTTGTAGTAGTAGCATCCATCCCCTGTGATGAACGAGACATCCTTGATGTCCGGGGGGTGCATCCTGATCTGATGGTAACCTAAAAAGGCATCTAGAAAACTCATTATAGAAAAACCGACGGCTGAGTCAACAATCGCGTTGATCCGAGGCAAAGGATAACAGTCGTTAGGACAAGCTTTATTAAGTAAGGAAAAATCAATACACATTCTCCATCGGCCGTCTCCTTTTTTAACCATGACGACGTTGGAGACCCAGCCGGGGTACTGGATCTCGGACACGAAGCCGGCCTTGAGAAGCTTCGCCACCTTTTCCCTGATAGGTTTCGCCAGCTTGTCTACCGTGGATCTCTTTTTCTGCTGAACGGGGCGCGTTCCCGGGTCCAGGTTGAGGCGGTGGCAAGCCACATCCGCGTCAACCCCCGGCATCTCCGCGGCGTTCCAGGCGAAGATGTCCATGTTCTTCTGGATGCACTCCAGCATCCTGCCTCCCCGGGTGAGCACCTCCAGCTCCACCACTTCCTCTGCCGCCTCCAGCCGGGATTGCTCCCCCCATCCTTCGGCATCCCCTTCCTCTGGGATGGGGACCTCTACCTCCATCTCTCCTCCTACGGCCCTCACTTCGGCCACCTCCTCAAGATCTCCCCCTATCGCCTCTCCTGCGTGGTCCCTCTCTTCTGGCTCCTCCTCTCCCGCTTCCTGCTCGACCTCCTCCATCCCCCGCCCCATCTCCTCGGCTCCCTCCTGCCAAGAGATGGTGTTCACCGCAGTGACATAACATTCCCGCGCCACCTTTGGGTCCCCCCTGACCCTGACCTGGACCCCCTCAGCGTTGAACTTCAAACACTGATGGAAAGACGAGGGGACGCAGCGGAAGGCGCTGATAAGAGGCCTCCCGAAGATGGCGCTGTAGCTGATGGGGGCGTCCATAATGACGAACTTGCAGTTTCGGGACTGCCCCCCCCCCCCCACCAAGGTGACGTGGAGGCCAACTCCTCCCTCTACTTCCTTCCTTTCTCCTGAGAACCCGAACAAGGGCCCGTCTGAGGCCAGCACCCTCTTCGCCTCCACCTTCATCGCGTCAAATGCCTTTTTGAAGACGACGTTGACGGAGCTCCCGTTGTCCACGAGGATCCGAGAGACAGTGAAATTCTCGATGGCGGCCTTGATGACCAACGCATCACAGAACGGATCCTCGTGGTCTGGCATATCACTCATGGAGAAGGTGATCCTCTCCTCCGGTGGCGGGGTCTGGGACATAGAGGCGACGCTCCGCCGGTACATGGTGTGGAGACTCGCCTTGCGGGAAGCCTCGACCCCCACTCCCCTGTGGATCACTCCGATCCCTCCTAGGGTCCCGACATCCACCCGATCTTCGCAACGATCCTCCTCCGCCCGAGGCAGGACCTCCTCGATCCTCACTTCTTGTCGTGCCTCTTGCTGCTGCTGCCGCTCCCTATTCCCTCTCATCTCCAGGAATTCTGGGCACGTGTCCGTTGCGTGCCCCTCTTCCTGATGGAAGTCGCAATAGGGCAGCTCCACCCTGACCTCCCTTCTACTCCTCCTTAAGATCCCCTCCTTGCTCCCAAAGCTATGGCCATGGCCTCCTCCTGATCACGGAGCTGGGGCCTCTGGCCCTGCCTCCAGCCCGGAGGGTGGAACTGATCTTGCCTTCCCTGATGGTGACCCCTTCTGTAGTATCCTCTCGGTGGCCCTTGCCCCTGCCATTCAGGTCTCCAGCCCAGCCGACGGTCGGGTTCCTGGTGCCCCCACCTCGGCTGCTGCTGCCACTGGAGCTGCCTCTGCTCCCTCTGCCTAGGCTCCCCTCTTCTCTCTTCCTATCCTCTTCCTCCCTTCGACTCCTTTTCCTCCTCAGTTGCCCACCTGGCCAGTTTCCTTGCAAATTCCAGGTTCGACGCCTCCCCGTCGACCTCTCTCGCCGCCCTCTCCATCAACTCCTCGTAGGAGAGGGGGAACTCTCTTCAGCTCCATTCGGAAGAAACCCTGCTGCAGGCCCAGGGTAAAAGCCATCATCAGACTATGGCCCGGCATCTCCTGGATCTGGGTAACTTCCTCCTGAAATCGGTCCACGTAGCTTCCCAACGTCTCGTTCACTCCCTTCTTAATGTGGAACAAAGACTCGGACTCCTTCTTCCTCTTCTTTGAAGTAGTGAACCTCAGCATGAACCCTCTGGGCAAGTCCTCGAAGCAGTAGATGGAACTAGCCGGCAGCTGGTGGAACCACTCCCTCGCCTTCTCTCGGAGGGTGATGGCAAAGAGTCGGCATTTGAATCCGTCTGACATCTGACGGATGGAGACCACGTCCTCGAACCATTGGACATGCTGGATCGGGTCTCCCTTCCTGGTGTAGTAGGACATCTCAGGTTCCCTGAACCCATCTGGGACTAGAGCTGAGGAGACCAGCTCGCTGAAAGGACTGCCCCCCCATAGGGCGAGCCGGCGAGTCTCACGAGCCCAACTCGCCGAACCTGCCTCGGCTTGCCGAACCGGGGAAAAGCTCACGCCCCGGGAGCTCGCACCCTTGGCCTTCCTCGGCCACCTCCTTCCCTGCTCGCCGGCCGGGAGCGTCCTCTCCCAAAGAGGGGGCGGCCGCGATCTGGACTACCGGAGTCGAGCACTCAGCCCGTGCGCCGAGTGCGAATTTAATGAGGCCCATCACCTCGTTCCTGAAGTCTTCCAACATCCCCACCGTTGCGAGAGGCGGGGGAGGCGGCGAGTCCTGCCTGTCTGATCCTTGTCCTCCCGTCATTGAGCTCGCCGAAGCTTTTCTGCGTTGACCACCATCCACGCTCACCACACCAAAAATGTTGAAACCAGAATCCGGTCTCCTGTGGAGTTCGACCCTTGGGGAAGGGGTGGTCTCGCGCCTACTTTGCTCCTGCAAGAAAAACAACAAGGAAGGCAAGAAGAAACAGACCCAAGGGCTCGGCGGGGAGGTCCCACCACAAACCCGGAAGATCTCTGAGCGCTTCCCCTCCTTAGCCAGTAGCCGAGCTAAGGTACCCTCAGAAGACACTTAAAAGCTGGAGTAGGGAGGCGATGAAAGCGTGTCCTCTGAGATACCCCTTGGGTCTTATTTATAGTTTTTTGGGATCTGAACTGCCAATAACCAGAAGAACTGACCTGAAAATACCAAAAAGCCCTGGGTTGGGTCTGCCAACAGCCAAACTCCGCTGTCCTGAATAGCTATGCGCAATCCAACCTGGCCTGCCAACAGTGTGGCTCCGCTATCCTGAGAAGCTATTCGCACCCATGGGGAGTCAGCTCGCCTCCCATTCCCCTCCGCGGGAGGCGGGCGCGACCTGGCTCTAGTGGCTCGCCTATGCTTCTTGAGCGAACGCGAGCCGGTCCACCGCACCCTGCCAGTCTCGCCGAGAAGATCGAGCAGATCTAGCCCCGTGGCCCGCACCCAAGCAGCAGGCATACATGCGACAGAGGTCTGGTCCGCTCCCTCTCATTTTGGGAGAGCGAGCTGGGCGAGACGACTCCCCTACTCTCCCTCTCGCTCGGATAATCGCTGACCAGAGCGGGGGATGCCTTTCCTCGCACCAGCACTGGCGAATGGGCTCGGCAACCCGCGACCTATGAGCTGACCAGAGGGTCGCGATCGCCACCATTCGCCCCTAAGCGCGACCTGGTCGCCTGTCCGCCCCGGCAGAAGACTTGCGAGCCGCGGTGGACCGGCGCGCATTCGCTCAAGAAGCATAGGCGAGCCACTAGAGCCAGGTCACGCCCGCCTCCCGCGGAGGGGAATGAGAGGCGAGCTGACTCCCCATGGGTGCGAATAACTTCTCAGGATAGCGGAGCCACGCTGTTGGCAGGCTAGGTTGGACTATGCATAGCTGTTCAGGACAGCGGAGTTTGGCTGTTGGCAGACCCAACCCAGGGCTTTTTGGTATTTTCAAGTCAGTTCTTCTGGTTATTGGCAGTTCAGATCCCAAAAAACTATAAATAAGACCCAAGGGGTATCTCAGAGGACACGCTTTCATCGCCTCCCTACTCTAGCTTTTAAGTGTCTTCTGAGGGTACCTTAGCTCGGCTACTGGCTAAGGAGGGGAAGCGCTCAGAGATCTTCCGGGTTTGTGGTGGGACCTCCTTGCCGAGCCCTTGGGTCTGTTTCTTCTTGCCTTCCTTATTGTTTTTCTTGCAGGAGCAAAGTAGGCGCGAGACCACCCCTTCCCCAAGGGTCGAACTCCACAGGAGACCGGATTCCGGTTTCAACATTTGATAACAACTTTCCTTCCTCATTCATGCCTTTGCGCATAACAGCCTTAGTACCCCTGGGCAACAAATAAAGAAGTGTAGCGTAATATAACTGAAATGGTAATAGCAATAATATCAGTTATAATAAGGGTCATACTAGCACATCAGCACATCAAGTATTCACATCTTGTATCCTATCGCGAGCATTCACAGCCGCGCTCACAAATCCTATGCCGACATAGTATGGATCGCTTTTATTCTAGCAGGATAGCTAGCCCCGCGGGCCTCACCGATGTGGTCGTCGGTGACAGTGGCCAGTCCTGCCACTTCTGGGGGTGGTCGTACCGCACAGCCCAGGCCCTAACGTACAATCTCGTGTACTCTTGGATGTGATCGACATCTGACGATTCAACATTTTGGCCGACCAGCGGAGGAAACCTAACGGGAAAACATAACGGTATACATCTCCCTGTCTCCTTGAGTCGTCGACCATTCCGCACCGGTACGAACGGTCTACAAGAGGGACTGACCCACCACAGTTCACCAAAAGAAATTTAAAAGCAATCAAACAGTCAATTTTGCTAGCACGCACCAGGTCCGTGGTTGGCAGCCCTATTATGCTTCATTTGTTGGGCAGTAACGCTCAGCTCAGCATTTGATAAGGAGCATGTGAGCACTTTATTTGGGTCTAATCCTGGAGGAATACCTCAACACCGATTATCCCCAACTAAAACACCTTCAAAAATTCTAAAAATATTTGTGGAGGAAGCCCTCATTATGGGGAATATTTTTCACGTTAACCACTTTTCTCCCAGGGATTTTGATTTGGCCCAGAAAATTCCACAAGTTTCTCTGGATTTTGGTATGCAATTAGCAGATCAATGGAGATCCGCGGCTGAGATTGAGCCAGACGGATCATTACGCCATCATTTCCCCATAGTGGATAAGCCGCAGTTCCGCTGTGGGGGCACAGAAGCGGAGGCGGGAGATGGACTCGAGGTAATCCCCGCCGTCCATCTCATCACCGAGAATGGAGGGCAGCGATTTCATCCCGTTGCTGGAGGAGGCGGTGGCCCTCTGCCACCGCCGGCCAGCCACCGCTGGACGTCGGTGCCACCCCCGATCGGTTCGTCGGGGCCCGGCGAGAATTTGGGTGGCGGCCCGGCGGCCTGCCGCCGCTGGCCACCGCCTGAAATCTTCAACCCGAAAGCATCGTGGTGATGGCTCTACTCCTTGCGCCGCCACACCACCCTGCCTCTCCGACGTTGAATCCAACCACGAAACCGCCCCGGTCGGTGTGTCGGGGGTAGGGCTCCTCCCTGGGGGTGGTCCGGCGACCAACCGCCGCCGGCCACCGCCAGAGATTAAATATAGAAAAACTCTGTTTCTCGGGTGCCGCCGGAGCGGTGTTTTTCGGCGGCACCCCATACTTACACCATCGGGAAATGTCATCCCCGGTGGATTAAACTTTCCCCTGCGCCACTGACGATACTGGGAGGGGCTGGGATCTCACGACCACCACCCGACTTGTAGCTTGGCTCGGGTGGTACCGGCAGCACTCCGACCGCCGGGAGGTGCATACAACTCATCGAAACGATGAAGGAGGAGGAGGAGAAGATTTCCACCTCTGTAGGAGGAGCTCGGGAGGGGTAGGCTTGGTCAACCATCCAAGTTGGCGAGGTGGTGGAGCTCGGGCTGGTCTTTTCCGACGATCTGAGCTCCGGAGAGGGGCGGAAGGGTGCAGTGTGCTCTTAGAGCTTGGGGGTTGAGGCAGGGGGTGGGTTGTGCTTAAATAGGCTGGGGAAGGGGGCTCTCCTCCCCAGCTCCAATGTGGGATTAATCCCTCCCCTAATCTCCACCCTCTAGCTATCCAAGACAGCTGGAGGCTGTGGGTAATTCCCCCATGTGGGGAAATAGGGGAAAGGCCTCTTTACGAGAAGGAAGGGAGAAAGAGAGGAAAAAAGGGGAGGGAGAATTAAGCCTACCTTGGCCCATGGCCCAATTCCATCATGTGGCTGGTTTTGTGTGGCCCATGATGTAAGAGGGGTAGAGCCTTAACCAATTAATGAAGAGGGGGATAACGCCTCTTTGGAAAAATACAAAAAGTTGACTTTTAGGAAGGTTTGACCAAAGTCAACCCTAGGGGGGTCCCCAATGCTGGTCAAAGTCAAAGGGGGTCCAGGTAGTAGGGGTCGTGTCAAAGTTGGGGTGTCATGCCACAATTAGTGTGTGCACGCTTCGATGCACGAATATGCTTGATTTGACCTCGAGTTGAATATTCGTCATCAAAATTGCCCGGGACGACTTCTGTTGACTTTGTATTGACCATATAAGTCCAGAGCCACCGACTGGGATTGAATCAGAGTCCGTTTGATGAAAGTCCAAAATCTACGCGTCATAGCGAGCTAAAATGGTCAAAGTGCCTATATTCGTCGTTCGGCCTCAAATTGTGACGTAACGAGTTCTAATGTGCTTGTATTGGTCATACGAGGCCACAGGAACTGATAGGTCTCAAATCGGAGTTCTCTGGCTCGATATCCTTATCTAGGGTTACCTCCTACCGTGGTACGGGCCACGGGCCACAGGTTGAGGTACGGGTCACTTTTATTGGACCAACTAGGGCTATGGTGGCCCAATAAAAGTTAGCATGTTACAATCCAATAAAAATAAAATGATTTTCTTCCCCGAAAATTTGCTTGAAGTAGGAAAAGAAAAAAGTGTTGGGTACATTGGAAAATGTGTACCAGATTTGAAGAAGCCTCACCCTACTCAATGATATGCATCAAGGTGTATTTGATGTGTTTTGAGTTTATATGTGCAGGTTAAGTAATTGCAGGAAATGCAGAAAATTTCTAAGTCCATGTGTCGACACCTAGAGAAGCAGTGTCGACACTTATAAAGACTTGTGTCGACACTGTAGAAAAGCTGTGTCGACACTTGGAGTAGATTGTGTCAACACCAGGAAAGGCAGAGTCGACACCAGAAGAAATGTGTCGACACATACAGGCAGTGTCGACACACTGTGAAGAATTGTCAACATAATCTGTGTCGACACTTAGAGGCAGTATCGACACCCAGAGAAGCTTAGTCGACATCAAATGTGTCGACACCAAGAGGCTGTGTCGACACTCAACAAGCTTCAACAAAGTTAAATTAAAAGAAGTACTTGTGTCGACACAAAGGAGATGTGTCGACACTCAGCAAGTTTCAACACCAGAAGGCATGTGTCGACACAAAGGAGATGTGTCGACACACAACAAAATTCAACTAAGTGTTAAAGAAGAAGTACTTGTGTCGACACACAGAATCAATGTCGACACATTCAACAGAAGGCTTGTGTCGACACACATAATCAGTGTCGACACATTCTGAAGAAGCAGTGTCGAGAAGCTGTTACAACAACACAAGGAGTTGTGTCGACACCATCAAGGCTAGTGTCGACACTTAGTTCACTTGGGCCGACACTTAGTCTATTTGTGTCGACACATAATGAAGATCAGTCTCGACACTTTCAGACAGAGACAATATTTTCAAAAAGTGACTGGATGACTTGACAGCTTCCATCTCAGCTGGTCTACTACAACTGTCAAAGCTGTCAGAAGTTCGTTAGAAACCTGATCAGCCGGTTACCTTGGAGGGGGACTATATAAAGGCCTTTCTCCTTCAACAGAAAGAGATCGAACAATCAACAACATTTGAGAGATCAGAAGATCAATCATTGCAGAATACAGATCCAGAGAAAACTGTAAATCAGTATTTTGAAGAAATTTCAGATTTACTTGGAGAGAGAGAACTCCAGTAACTAAAATCAAGAAAGAGACTTGTTAATCAAATCTCTTAAGGAGCAGGTTCTAAACCAGACTGCAAAGAAAGATCCAGATTTAATTCTTCATCTTAAGAAGGAAGTTGCCAACCGGTCTACTTCAAGAAGATCAACTTTTACTGAGTTCAGACTCAAGAAGCCTTGAAGAAAGCAAAGACAAAGTTGATCTCAGGAATCAGTACTATCAAGAACTGATCAAGAAGGTTGCCCTCTTCATTCTCTCAAACAGAGTGGTGATCTAAAACTTGTTATTATTATCTTTTTGTAGAATCCTAAGGGGTCTGAGTTGTAAGCCTAAATTTATAAAGGCTGAGGTAGGGCTTTTGAGCCTGAGTGTAGGAGATTCAATTCTCTGAGTGTAGGACTTGTTGAAGGCTGAGGTAGGGCTGTTTAGCCTGAGTGTAGGTCTTGTTGAAGACTGAGTGGTAGGGCTTTGTACCTGAGTTGTAGGAGTGGGGACACTCTGAGTTGTAGGAACCTGTTTGGGGTTCTGAGCTGTAGGATCTGAGGATCTGAGGAGAAGTGCAGAAGTTAGGCCGAATCTAGTGTTAAAATTCAACAAACCCGCAGAGGCCTCCTCGGATACCCTGTTGAAACTCAACAAACTGGAGGAGAACACCCCACTTATATTGTTGAAAGTTTTCCCGGATCTTGGAGTTAGCACGGGTTATCTCAACAAAGCAGTAAAAACCAGCAACACATGCAGCACAAGCTTCTTTATTGATCAAGAGCAAACTTCTTTACAAGACGAGACATACATGGCGAAACATGCTTCACCAAAACCCAAACCAGGAGAGCAGAGACAGTTACAAATACAAGAAACAAAAACAAGCCGTGTAGACTCAACCACCAAGCCGCTGGTCTACTGCTGTGGAGTCCGCTCAGTCTGCCAGGTCGCCAGACCTCAACCCAAGCCGCGCGGACTACCCCTTATTCCAATGCTTAGCTCTTCACCGCCGATCTGCAGGCCGCCTGACCGTGAGGTTGCCTAGCTGCCAGACCGCACAAGCTGTGTCACCAAATGGAACAGTCCGCCTGAAGCAGGCGACTTCCTGAACCCCGAACCAAGTTGCCAAAGAGGAGACCGCCTGGTTGCTATCCGTGACCTGCTGTTTACCGCCTGTTGCTTAACCGCAGAGTTCGCACTGTCCCTGACCGCAATCAGAGCCAAGTCCTGGCTTTCCAGCGCTATCCGCACAACTTGCACATCACAACTGGGTCAACTCTCAAACCGCGCGGACACCAAAGTCTAGACCGCAGCAACTTACGCGAGCTCAATTACTGTTCACTTACTTCGGTTCTCTTCTCGAGGCCTCTTTCTTAGAATTTCCTGATGTGATATGGGTCCTATTTATAGGCACGATGATGAGTATGGTCACCGCCCAAACCGATAGGATCACCGCCACATCCCGCAGCAAGAACAAGTGTGTCTGCCAGCCCGCGGACACACACTCCAGTTCGCCGCTCCTGTGCAGATAGCCAGTCCGCCCCAGCTTCTCCAAGGCCGGACTCCAATATCCAGCCCGCCTTGACGCCAAAGGCCAAGCCAGGACCACCACAGCCGGACTCCACAACAGCTATGTCCGCCAATCCGCGGACACAGCACCAGTCCGCAAAACCCGAGCCCGCAGCCTCGCCATCAAGGCACCTGCCAGACTCAGCGTACACTCGGCTTCCGTCCGCACCTCCTGAGTCCATTGCCTCTATCTCCAAGGCACCGCCGGACTCAACCGACACGCCGATCCAGTCTGCTTACACAGCAAACTCCAATCCGCATTCCTGAGTTCATAACCTCATCACAAGGCTAAACTGAACTTCAGCAGACTCCAGCTCCAGTCTGCACGCTCTTGCACAGGCAATCCTACAGTCCGCATACCCCCAAGCTAGCAATCAAGGCAACAACACTTCTACTAGGATTGGCGGGCACGATCTCCCCGGACTGAGCCAACCTGGACTTGGTTCAGATCACACCAAGTCCAGTCCACTGGCCACAAGGGCCAGTCCGCACTTACAAGCGGACACTGGATCTAGCCCGCCATACCGGGCGACCTCCAGCTTTTGTCCGCACTGACCGGCGGTCTCCGCTGCTTCCAGTTGCCGCTGTACTGGAGCAAGACCAAGGCAACTGCCAAACCGGTCTGCCGAGCTCCAGTTCATCAGTCCGCTCCATGCTGGACTCCGCGGATAGGATTTCTATCCGCCTGGTTACTTCCTGGGATCCAACTATCTGCTGAGTATTCGCCGGCCTGACAGACCGCTGCTGCTGTCCGCATAGTCCGCGCGAACAGACCGCCCAGGCTGCCACAGAGCAAACCGCCTGCAACATCCCTGCCGACTTAGCAGTCTGCAAACTCTGTCCGCGTAGTCCGCGCGGATAGGTTGCCCAGGCCTTCCATTCACCCACTTTCACTTCACAGTTTTCAACACTCCCCCTTGAAGTGATAAGTGGTGAATAACTCCAGCAGCTCCCGTAACCTTGCACCTGGTCCTTCCGATAGCATCTACGAAGAGATGTCCAAGACATAGTCCTCGCCCCGCATATCATGGACCATGAGGGAGCCCTCCAGCATCTCCAAAAAGGAGTCATGCTTCCCTCTGCCTTCTTCAGCTTCAACCTCCACCCATGCATCACAGGAGTATCACCAACTTCCTTGGGCACAAAAGCCCAAGCCTTGTTACCTCTGAGAGAAGTCACCTCTTCAGCCTTGGTGTCAACCACCTCCTTGATTCTAGTGGGGTCATCACAGCCAGAAGAACCTTGCTCGACCTGAGGGCTAACAAGGAAACACGGAACCAAGTCCACCGTGTTCCCTTCGCTATATCGACCTGGTGGCTTACTGATCCTCTTCGATCTCCGAAGAACCTGATCATGGCTAACCACCTCCGCTGCTTTTGAACCAGCTCCGTTCCCGGGAAAACCCGGAACAATGCTCCCCGTGCTTCCTGAACAAGACGCCTCCTCACTGGAACCAAGAGCACCTGGAGCAATGCTCCCCCTGCTACAAGAACCAGAAGACTCCCCTCTTGAACAAGAACTGCCTGGAACATCGCCCCCCTGATTCCTGAACCGGAAGCCTCCGCCTTCGAGCCAGAAGATCCTGGAGCTTCGCTCCCTCTTCTTCCCGATTCTGATGCCTTTGCCCCGGAGCTAGAACAACCTGGAGTACCTGGTGACTCAGGCAACTCCACTTCCTTAGTAGCAGCCTCCTTTAGCCCACCATCTGACCTGCTTATCTCAAGCTCCACATGAGAGCTACCCCAAAACGGCGTCAACTCATCGAAGACAATGTCTCTCGACACTATGAGTTTCTTCGTCGCAGGATCCATACACCTCCATCTTCTCCTCTGCTCATCATACCCAATAAAGACTAGCTTTGTCTTAAGAGCACCCGGAGAATGTATGTAGCAGGTAGATCCAAACACCCGAAAATGTTTCACGCTGGGCTTTACTCCGAACATCAGCTCATAAGGAGTCTTCACTAAGATCGGACTAAGAGGCATCCGGTTGATGACATGAGCAGCACATGCCATCCCTTCCGCCCAAAGAGCCTTCAGAACGCCTTTACTCTGAAGCCAACACTTGCAGGTCGCCGTTAACCAACGGATCATCCGAGTTGCAAGACTGCCTTGTTGTGAAGTATGTCCAGAAGAAAGCTCCTTCCGGATCCCTTGCTTCTTGCAAAAGTGTGAGAACTCGGTTGAGCCAAACTCACCACCGAAACTTGTCCTCAACACCTTGATCCTCTGGCCAAGCTAACCTTCTACAAGCTTCTTGAACTCCACAAACAAGCGTACCATGTTGGACTTCTTCTTCATGAAGTATACCCATATATACCTTGAATAGTCATCAACCAATATCAGTATGAACCTGCTGCCTACAAGACTGGCCATGACGGTCGGTCCCAGCAGAGCACAATGGACAACCGCCAATGGTGCTTTACATCTGGATTGTGCTTTATCAACCATGAAGCGATAGGCTCCACTTTCCTGACAACCCGCACACTCCCGACCATCGCCATAGGATGACAATCTAGGCAAGCCTCTTACAAGTCTTCTTTCCGCCATTGCTTTCATCTTGTCCATCCCTACATGCCCCAGTCTTTCATGCCAGATAGCTGCACTATCACTGGCATTCATCCGATCAGCTCCAGAACTAGTTGAAGTACCAACTACGTTCTTCTCCTTACCTCCGACATGAGCTACGTTCGCCGAGAGCAAGACAACCTTGCACTCCTTCCGAAGATGACCGTGCTGGTGCATTTATAGCACCTTGGTCCTTCCTTCCTCTTCCTATCACGCCTAGGAGAAATACTCCTTTCTTCCTGATATGAAGTAGAGGGACCATCATCAGCAACAACCTTCACCTCCTTCCTGAACAACCCATCAAGGGAAGTCCAAACCTCCGCAGCTGACCGACATCCACTAATATGGTCCAAGAGCTCCGATGAGATCACCTGCTTGAGAATAGACTCCGCTTTCGCATTTGTCTCCTTCCAAGCTCTCATCTCTTCAGCATTGCCAGCAGTATCCTCTTGTCTTCCTGCTCCGCATACAACCTCCCAAAGGTCCTCGCCAAGAAGAAAGCTCTTCATACAGGACTTCCACCTTTCAAAGTTCGTCTCTGTAAGGAGATCAATGCCAAGACAACTTGCATCCTCCACTGCCACAGTTCTACCACTAGTTTCCTCTACAGAAGAGCAACTACTTCCATTGAGCACTGCTTGACCACTCCAACAACCTCGCTTTGATACCATGTTAAAATTCAACAAACCCGCAGAGGCCTCCTCGGATACCCTGTTGAAACTCAACAAACCGGAGGAGAACACCCCACTTATATTGTTGAAAGTTTTCCCGAATCTTGTAGTTAGCAGGGGTTATCTCAACAAAGCAGTAACAACCAGCAACACATGCAGCACAAGCTTCTTTATTGATCAAGAGCAAACTTCTTTACAAGGCGAGACATACATGGTGAGACATGATTCACCAAAACCCAAACCAGGAGAGCAGAGACAGTTACAAAGACAAGAAACAAAAACAAGCCGTGCGGACTCAACCACCAAGCCGCCGGTCTACTGCTATGGAGTCCGCTAAGTCCGTCAGGTCGCCATACCGCAACCCAAGCCGTGCGGACTACCCCTTATTCCAATGCTTAGCTCTTCACCGCCGATCTGCAGGCCGCCTGACCGCGAGGTCGCCTTGCCGCCAGACCGCACAAGCTGCGTCACCAAATGGAACAGTCCGCCTGAAGCAGGCGACTTCCTGAACCTCGAACCAAGTTGCCAAAGAGAAGACCGCCTGGTCGCTATCCACGACCTGCTGTTTACCGCCTGTTGCTTAACCGCAGAGTCCGCACTGTCCTTGACCGTAATCAGAGCCAATTCCTGGCTTTCCAGCGCTATCCGCACAACCTGCACAGCACAACCGGGTCAACTCTCAAACCGTGCGGACACCAAAGTCCAGACCACATCAACTTACGCGAGCTCAATTACTGTTCACTTACTTCGGTTCTCTTCTCGAGGTCTCTTTCTTAGAATTTCCTGATGTGACATGGGTCCTATTTATAGGCACGATGATGAGTATGGTCACCGCCCAAACTGATAGGATCACCGCCACATCCCGCAGCAAGAACAAGTGTGTCTGCCAGCCCGCAGACACACACTCCAGTTCACCGCTCCTGTGCAGATAGCCAGTCCGCCCCAGCTTCTCTAAGGGCGGACTCCAATATCCAGCCCACCTTGACGCCAAAGGCCAAGCCAGGACCACCACAGTCGGACTCCACAACAGCTATATCCGCCAATCCGCAGACACAGCACCAGTCCGCAAAACCCGAGCCCGAAGCCTCGCCATCAAGGCACCTGCCGGACTTAGCGGACACTCGGATTCCGTCCGCACCTCCTGAGTCCATTGCCTCTATCTCCAAGGCACCGCCGGTCTCAGTGGACACGCCGATCCAGTCTGCTTACACAGCAAACTCCAATCCGCATTCCTGAGTTCATGACCTCATCACAAGGCTAAACCGAACTTCAGCGGACTCCTGCTCTAGTCCGCACGCTCTTGCACAGGCAATCCTCCAGTATGCATACCCCCAAGCTAGCAATCAAGGCAACAGCACTTCTACTATGCTTGGCGGACTGAGAAAGCAGCCCGCGCTCCACTGCGCGATCTCCCCGGACTGAGCCAATCTGGACTTGGTTCAGATCACACCAAGTCCAGTCAACTGGCCACAAGGGCCAGTCCGCACTTACAAGCGGACACTGGATCTAGCCCGCCATACCGGGCGACCTCCAGCTTTTGTCCGCACTGACCGGCGGTCTCCGCGGCTTCCACTTGCCGCTGCACTAGAGCAAGACCAAGGCAACTGCCAAACCGGTCTGCCGAGCTCCAGTTCATCAGTCCGCTCCATACCGGACTCCGCGGATAGGATTTCTATCCGCCTGGTTACTTCCTGGGATCTAACTGTCTGCTGAGTATTCGCCGGCCTGACAGACCGCTGCTGCTGTCCGCGTAGTCCGCACGAACAGACCGCCCAGGCCGCCACAGAGCAAACCGCCTGCAACATCCCTGCCGACTTAGCAGTCTGCAAACCCTGTCCGCGTAGTCTGCGCGGATAGGTTGCCCAAGCCTTCCATTCACCCACTTTCACTTCACAATTTTCAACATCTAGTACACTACTAGGTAGGCGAAGGGGAAAAGTGGGTGTAACCAGACCTTGGGAAACCATTATAAAAATCTGTGTGCACTCTGTGTTTGATTATTTCTGTGATTGCTGAGCTAGCTGTGCTGAATAGTTGTAGAATATTGCAAATATATGTTTAATTGAACAGTGTTTCTGCCTTAAAATTAAAAAGAAAAAGTACACCTATTCACCCCCCTCTAGGTGGTTAGGCACTATTTCGTTCAAGTGGTATCAGAGCCAGGTTATTCAAAAAAGGGACTTAACAGTCTGAGTAAGATCCTGTAGGCAGATTCAGAACAAACAAGAATCAAGAAAATGGGTTCTAGTGAGAATCACAAAGAGCTGGGGTCAATGAAATTGCCAATATGTAGAAAAGAGATATTTGGCATATGGAAAAAAAGGGTCAGACTCTTTATGGAAGCTTCTGACCCAAGGATATATATTACAGTCAAAGAAGGCCCATATGTGCCAATGAAGATATCCATTCTAGATGCAAATCAGAAAACTCCCAAGGACTTCTCTGAAATGACTAAAGATGAAATCATTCTGGCCACTATGGACAAGAGAGCCCAGAATATAATTGTTAGTGCCATTGATGATGCTACATTTCAGAACTTAATCCATTGTAAAACCTCTAAAGAAATGTGGGACACATTAATAGTCTATATGGAGGGCTCAGAGGAAGTAAGATAAGATAGGAAGTCAATGTTAAATCAGGAATATGAAAGCTTCAGACAAGAAAAGTCTGATAGCATTACAGAATGTTATAAGAAGTTCTATAGGATAGCTAATGAATTGATGTCCTATGGAAGAGATTTCAGCAACTATGAGCTGAATGACAAGTTCTTAAGATCTCTGACTAAGGACTGAGACACCAAGATTTGTGCAATTAGGGAAGTGGCCAAACTAGCTGATATATCTCCTCCAACTTTGTTTGGAAAACTACTATCTTATGAGATACAGTTAATGACTAGAAAGGAGGAAAAGAAGAATACTAAAGTGGAGCACAAGGAAAAGTCTGTGGCCTTCAAGACTGAAGCCACTAAGAAGTATAGAAGCAAGTCTCCATCTCCACCTCAAATAATTAACGAGGCTGTCATAGATAATTCAGATAGCAAGAATTCAGATAGTAGTGAAAGTGATGAAGACTTTGCTGCTTTTACTAGGCATTTTCAAAAATTTCTGAAGAAGAAGCAGTGGAGGTCTAAGCCTTCCACTTCTCAGCCAAAAGATGACTACTATCAGAAAAGAAAGTCATCAAGGAATGATAGAAGCAGGTCTAAGCCAAGCAAAGCTACATCTTCAAAAATTGTGTGTTATTGCTGCAATAGACAGGGACATGTAGTGGCTGACTGTCCTGAAAAGAGGAAGGAGTCAGCTGACAAAAATAAGACTCAGGTTAAGAGCAAAAAGGAAAAGTCCTTTGTTGCTAAGAAAGACAAGAGTTTGACAGATCAGTCATCTTCAGAAACAGAATCAGAAGCTGAAGCCTACATTGGATTATTTGCCTCTAAGAGGCTCACATGTGCTCTCTTTGGCAGGTGGGAAAGGACTATCACCAAGCCCTCCAAGAACAACTAACTGTTTTCATTGCAGGAAAAGGGCTGTCTAGTGATTAATCAAACATGATACCTGGATAGTGGATGCTCTAAACACATGACTGACAGCAAGTACAACCTAATCAACTACAAGTACAAGATGGAACCAAAGGTTATCTTTGGTGACTCAAAGTGTGGCCAATCTGAAGGCTATAGAGAAGTAAGTATTGGAGCAGTCACATTCAAAAAGGTGACCTATGTAAGAGGACTCAAGCATAACCTCATCTCAATAAGCCAATTATGTGATGAAGGTTATCAGGAACATTTCAATTCAAAAACTTGTATTATTTCTAATAAAGAAAAGCAAAATGTTTTAATTGGAAATAGACAAGAAAACATTTATTTAGTTGATTTCTATTCTGCCAATTGAGATATTTGTTTGCTTAATATAGTTTGCAATCAAAATGAATTATGGCATAAAAGGCTAGGACATGTAAATATGAAAAACATTGCTAGGCTATCTAAAGACAACCTTGCGAGAGGTTTACCTTCTGGTCCCTACAAGAAGGAAGGCCTTTGCAGGGCTTGCCAACTAGCCAAGCAAACTAAATCTTGCTTTACGTCAGTTAATAAAAGTGATTCACCTAGGATTTTTTAATTGCTACACATGGATCTCTTTGGAACCATTGTTGTACAAAGCCTAGGAGGGAAATCCTACACTTTAGTTATTGTAGATGACTTCTCAAGGTTCACTTGGGTGTTCTTTCGGAGATCTAAGTCAGATACCTTTAAAGTTCTTACAGATTTTCTCAGGACCATGCAGATTGAGTACTCTACTCATGTTGCATTGATCAGAAGTGATCATGGTATAGAGTTTGAGTCTCTTCTTATGCATGAGTTCTGTGAGAAGAAAGGTATCAGACACTGCTTCTCAGCTCTTAGAACTCCCCGAAAAAATGGGGTAGCTGAAAGGAAAAATAGGACCCTAATTGAAGCTGCAGGAACATTACTCGCAGATGCTTACATGTCCCTATCCTTTTGGGCAGAGGCTGTAAGCACAACAAATTATGTACTGAACAGAAGTTTGATACATAAACTAAAGAATAGGACTCTCTATTGATTACTTAAAGGGAAGAAACCTAAAATCACCTATTTTAAAGTATTTGGATGTGTATTTTATATACATAATAACAACAAGAAATACATTAGAAAGTTTAAAGGTAAGGCTGAAGAGGGAATTTTTCTAGGATATTCCCAAGCAAGCAAAGCTTATAGGGTATTTAATAAATCATCTTTGAAAATTGAAGAATCAATTCATATTACTTTTGATGAGGCTAACATGTCTTACAAGGAGAAAGAAATTTCTACCAGTAATCCTTTGCAGGTACCTCACTTGTGTGAGAAGTTGGATGGACTAAGCCTCACCCAAGAGGCTCCAACACATCCTTCTCCACAGTTTAATGAAGACAGTGAAGAAGAACAGTTGGAAGAAGTTGAACCTCATCCAACAACAAACATAATTCCACAAGAGGAATTAATTCAAAATGTTGTTGCTGAACCAACTCCACCCACTGACTTTGTCACACGTATGGATCACCTTAGATCTCAAATGATTAGAGACATGTCAATAAGTGTACTGACAAGGCATCAACTCAACCAAAATGTGATGCATGCCTGTTTTCTCTCTCAAGTTGAACCTCAATTCATAATCGATGCTGAGCAAGATCCCCTCTGGATCATTGCTATGCAAGAGGAACTCAACCAATTTAAGAGATGTAGAGTTTGGTATTTGGTCCCAAGGTCCAAAGACTATCCAGTCATTGGAACCAAATGGGTATATAGAAACAAACTAGATACCCATGGTGTAATTGTGAGGAATAAGGCTAGGCTTGTTGCTCAAGGCTATAGGCAGGAAGAATGTATAGACTATGATCAGACCTTTGCACCAGTTGTAAGGTTAGAGGCAATCCGAATTTTTCTTGCCTATGCTGCCTACAAGAAGTTCAAGGTATATCAGATGGATGTAAAGAGTGCTTTTCTGAATGGAGTACTAAAAGAAGAAGTCTATGTTGAACAACCTCCAGGTTTCATCTCTCCAACCCATTCTTATCATGTATTTAAATTGCATAAAGCCCTCTATGGTATAAAGCAAGCTCCAAGAGCTTGGTATGAGACCTTAGCTAACTTTCTGATAGAGCATGAATTCACTAGAAGCATAGTATATAAAACACTATTCACGAGACACCATAATGATAAAATCTTATTAGTACAAATCTATGTGGATGACATCATATTTGGATCTGCTGACTCTAAACTATGCAAGAGATTTTCTGACCTCATGCATTCTAAGTTTGAGATGAGTAGCATGAGTGAGCTCTCCTACTTCCTTGGTCTCCAAGTGAAGCAGTTACTTGATGGCATCTTCATCTCCCAAGCTAAATATGCTAAAGAGCTTCTTAAGAAGTTTTGGATGGCTGATGCCTCAGCAAAGAAAACACCTATGGCTACTAATGCTGTAATAGATTCTGATCTACATGGGAAACCTGTTGACCAGAAGTTATATAGGGGCATTGTTGGTTCCCTATTATATCTTATAGCTAGCAGACCTGATATCATATTTGTCATATGTCTTTGTGCTAGGTTCCAAGTGAACCCTAAAAAATCTCACCTAATTTTTCTAAAGAGAATTTTGAGATATATAAAGAGTTGTCCCAGTCTAGGCCTATGGTATCCTACTGAGTCAGAATTTTAGTTCACTAGATACTCAGATGCTGACTTTGCTGGATGCAGGGTGGACAAAAAAAATACTTCAAGAACTTACCAGTTCCTTGGTATGAGATTAGTGTCCTGGTTTTGTAAGAAACAGTCATCTGTGTCCACATGAACTACTGAAGCAGAATATATAGCAGCTGGCAGTTGCTGTTCCCAGATGCTGTGGATCCAAAACCAACTCCTGCACTATGGCTTCAACTTAAATAATTCAACTCTCTTATGTGATAACACAAGTGCTATAGCCATAACACAAAATCCAGTTCATCATAGTAGGACTAAGCATATAGACATTAGGCATCATTTCATTAGAGAGTGCGTAGATAAAAACAAAATTAAACTTGTCTATATCTACAATGATTTACAAAGAGCAGATATTTTCACCAAAACCTTGGATGAAAGAAATCACTTGTTCTTTATAAATCAGCTTGGAATGATCAATGAGGAAGCCTTAGTTTAATTTCTATCTGCACTCGACGAATTTGCCAAAGTTCGTCGAACGGAGCTCGACGAACTGGGAAAAGTTCTTGGGATATTCGTCGAACGGAGATCGATGAACTCTCTGTGAGTGGAGTTGTGTTCGTCGACCGGAGATCGACAAATCTACTTCATAAAAATTTCATCGAACGGAGCTCGATGAAATGTCTTCAAATCTTCAGACTGAGCTCGATGAATTATTTAGCTACAAATTATTTCGTGGACCTCAGATCGAAGAATTATTTTATTTTTCATGGAACGAAGATTGTCGATTCATATTCTGAAAAACCTTATATCTAGGTTTCCTTCGACCTCCATCCCACGCTTTCAGTTTGTTTGCACTTGATCGTCGTTTTTCTCTTGCAGGTGCTCTAATGGCGATTCCAGCAGGAAATCTTGCAGACAGCCGAGAAGAGGCGGAGGCCAAAGGAGCATCACCGGAAGGGCGAAGATGAGGACGTTTCTGCCAGCAGCGGTCAACAGAATGGCCGGTGCGACCACAGTAAGAGCAGAGGAACCGGGACGACCCCCGGCCGCCGGAGTAACCACGACCACTAGGGCCCCCCTTCTGAGCTTGATGAGCAAAGGAGTCCTGGGAAGGTGGGGAGGCCAACAGAGGCCGCGGAAGCAGCGAAGTAACAGCGGCAATGCGAGCTGTGGTGGCATCCAAGGTAGGAGATTCCGCCTCACCCAGGATCTGTTGGCGGATCATATCATAGGAATCGGGAAGACGGAGAAGATAACAAACAACCAGGAGTTCCTGGAGGTGTTTGTGTTGGTCGGCCAAGTCCGCCGAGAAGGGGCGATTCTGGAGGATTTCAGCACCAAGAGCCTGAACCTGCTGATAAGCCGCAGCAGGAGACATAGAAGGCCGGGCGAAGAGGTCCGCATAGAGAGTATAAATGCGGGACGTCTGGACCCCCTTGGAATAGAGAGCAGCAAGGTGAAGCCAGGCGGCCTTGACCGTCTCATCATGACGAATGACGGGAAAGCACTCATCAGAGAGGCTGTTGGCCAACCAAGTGCGAACAAGAGCATCACTCGCATCCCAGTCATCAAACTCAGGAGAGGTACGAGGAGGAGGGTCATCGGTGAGGTGATGACGCTTGCGCTGAGAGCGAAGAAGGAAGGTGAAAGAAACGCTCCAATCGGGATAGTTGGAGCCAACCAGCTTAGAAAGGGTGCCAAGGTTGCCCGAAGGAGGAGGTGGAGAAGGAGCTGCAGGAGTGGTGGAGATAACGGGGGTGGTGAGACCGGAAGTAGTCATCGAACACAGCAAGAAACTACATCGGTTTAAAAGGAAGAAGCCGCGCGAACATAAGCGGCCAGAAAGCAAACAAAGGCACAACGGGAAAGAGGTCGCGCGGACTGAAAAATCCGAACGAACAGAAGAGAAGAGGAAGCAAGAAGCAGCGACTAGAATAAGTCGCAAGCCGCTCGAACAGGGCAGCGGATAGAGGAGAAGACAAGCCGTGAAGACAGGTCGTGTAAGGCAGAAAACAAGCTGCGAGAAGCAGAGAGCGCACACAAATAGGAGGAAAACAGGGCGCTGCGAGAAGAAGGGAAAGAAGTCGAACAGCTAGAGGACAGGCCGCGCGAACAGAAGCAGGGCGCTGCGAGAAGAGGCGTCGACTTAGAAGAGACAAAAAGTCGCGCACACAGAGGGTAGCAACAAGGAGAGGAAGAGGCCGTGCGGATAGGGTGCAAACCGTTACGACAAGCCGCGCGGACAGGAAGACACAGAATCAGGAGGAGTAGATCGAGTCCTCTGATACCATGTTAAAAGTAGCGAACTAGCAAGAGAAAATGGATTGAGTTTTGAATAATTGAAATATTATTATCCAAAAAAGATATCATTTACAAAGGTATGACCTCCCTTTTATAGAATGGAGGGGATATGGGAGAGTACAAATAAACAATGTGGCACTAAATATTTACAGTACTGGGCGGCTAGAAATAAAGGAGACCGCATAGGCCGCGCGGTTAGACAAATGAGCTAACCGCTCGGCAACTCCATCAGGATAGAACAGGCCGCAACAGGAGATCGATAGACCGCCCGGTCTCCAGGCTTCTGAGGAGACCGCCAGACCGCTCGGTCAACAAACCGCTGGACAAGACCGCAAGGCCGCCCGGTCTAATACTTCAACATCGTTAACCGCAGACCACGCCGAGCCGGACTTAATGGAAATAAACCGGATGAAACAAAATTCGTCGAGTATTCACATCGATATTAAGAATGAAGCTTTTAAGAACATAGGCCCTCACATTAACATGACTCCTATGGAAGCAAACACTCTAAGGGCATTTCTTACGTTAAATTAATCTATCACAATAAAAATAAATTTTACATAATAAAAGAACTTGCCAAAATATAAAATTGAAATATATAGTACTCTATTTATCAAATGAATTATTATAATAACCGACAAATATACAAAACACAAGACTCATACTAGAGTTGATCATCCAGGCATCTAATACCCATTGATCTAACATGACCATCATTCTTTCTCTATGCGAGAGTCTTTGTTAGTGGATCCGTAATATTTTCTTGAGTCGGCACTCTGCAAATGTTCACATCTCCTCGATCGATAATCTCTGGAATATGATGGAACCGTCGAAGTATGTGCTTGGAGTGCTGATGAGATCTAGGTTCCGAAGAAAGTACAACTGAACCGTTGTTGTTACAGTAAAGAACTACAAGATCAACAATGCTAGGAACTATATTTAACTCGCTGATGAATTTCCAAATTCATACAGCCTCCTTCCCCACATTCACAGCGGCGATATAGTCGGCCTCAGTTGTAGAATCAACAACTATCTCCTACTTGGAACTCTTCCAGCTAACAGCTCCTCCACTTAGGCAAAATATGAACTCAGACTGAGACTTTGAGTCGTCCCTATCAGTTTGAAATCTAACATCTGTGTAACCCCTTATAACAAGCTCTTCCTCTCCACCAAATACCAAGAACGAATCATTAGTCCTTCTCATGTACTTCAGGATATTCTTGACGATAATCCAGTGACTTTCACCAAGATCAGACTGATACCTGCTTGTCATGCTCAAAGTATAAGAGACATCGGGTTGAGTACATATCATAGCATACATGATTGACCCAAATGCCGAAACATATGAAATCAACTTCAAGCGGTTCTTATCTTCACAAGATTTAGGACACTAGTCCTTATAGAGACTCACGTCATGAGACATGGGTAAATATCCTTTCTTGGACTCAAGCATGTTGAACCGTTTCAACACCTTATCAATGTAGGCACCCCGCGTAACCCGGTGCGCCCACACCCTTGCGCGCACCCTGGAGTGAGCGCGCGCCTGCGCACCATAATACACTCCAGCTCGTGCGGGTCGCGATGTGTGCAGGCACACAGTTTGCCTCCCTAGAGCGCGCATGCTGACGTGCCCCTTTTCTCCTGAGGCGGCCGCTCCTGTTCGCAATCGTTCACGGATAAAGCTACGTTGGCTCTCATAAGCGTGCCTCGTCACCTCTCCCTCTCCTCATCAGAATATTCTAACATTTTACCAGAGTTTGCAGGGCGTCGTCATCTACGGTCTCAAGATCTTCACTACTTCTCATCATCGCCACTATGGACGAAAGAGAGATCCTTATTCTTCTATTCGTACCGATCTGCAACAACATACGATCTCGGGGGGGGGGGGGGGGGGGGAATGATGGGGATTAGATCCATCTTATAAAAAAATGTGTGTTCATATAGCAACTCCCCCATGATCTAGACCATAATTAGTGGGATCATGGGTTTGATTGCACACACGATCGCCACACCCAATACCCTCATACGCCGATCCCACTACGGATGAGAAACCACCGCGAACACTGCCTTGCCGTCATCAGGCGGCCGACGTTGTTGGACACCAGCTTCCCCCTCTTGCCACTGCTGCCCTCCCCCTCCCGACCGCCGACCCGCACCGAAGGTGACGGTCGAGACCGGCTGTCCCTCCTCGGTCGAGTAGGTGGTCGGGCCGACCAACCAACCTCGGCAGCCGGCGCGCGGCCGAGTGAATGAATATCTTGTCCACACCTCCTCGGCCATCGGCGCGGCCTGGCCGGCCGTCCCCCATCGGCTCCCGGCACGCGGCCGAGGGGCCTTCGGCGTGCGGCCAGGCTAGCCTCCCCCAACAGCCTCCGGCACGCGGCCAGGGAGGCGGCCATGCCGGCCGCCCCCTACCATCCGCCGGCCGCTCCTCCCTCTCCGCCGTTGGCCTCGCTGTCGGCTGCCTTCCCGGCCGACGACAATGGTCTCTCTCTCTCTCTTTGCCGGCAAGTTCGCCGGTAAGTTCGCTGGCGAGTCTCGTCGGCCGATCGCACCGACCGTGCGATATTCTCGAGTCATTCGTCGATGTTCGATTCACGGGTAACCACCCACTAACCACCAGGTTAGTGGGGAAATTTCATTATTAAATTAATTGGTCTACGAATAGCAAAATCATTAATCATAATATGCACATTTAAACTATAGCAAATAAATTTATCATGGTGGTTATGGTGTGCGGATAGCCACGTAACCACCATAACCACCTCCCGGAGACTATAAAAGGAGCCTCAGATCTCCTCATTTCTCAACTTTTTTCTTCGAGCTTTCTTCTTCCTTAGGCTGAAGCTCTGCCAGATTTCTCATATGACCAGCAACCGAGCCGCATTCTGTAAAATTTCACAGATACCAAGAGGACACCTCTGATACCATGTAAAAATTTTTGATTCGCGGAAAACGGACAACCATGCGCAGGAACACTCAACCTATCAGAGTCCAAATAACCAGATGCAACAAAAGAACAAGAATCTTGTATTACCGAAATCTTCTCTACATGGCGAGGCATACATAGAGAGACATGATTTTCCAATGTAACCAAGAAAAGTAGGAAAAATACATGGCAAGAAAATAAGTCGTGCGGTCTCAAGAAGAAGTCATCGACCCTGCTGAGCTGCCTAGGGATTCCGCTGAAGTCTCCTAGCCACAAGACTGCAACCAAGCCGCGCGGACAACCCGTTATTCCAGTGCTGACAAGGAACTTTGTTCACTGATCTATAAACCACCTGACCGCGAGGTCGCCTAGTCATAAGATCACCGAACAGAACAAACAGCCAGAGGCAGACAACTTATTGAACTGGGAAACTAGTTGCAGAAGAGAGATAACCTAGTTGCAAGCAGCGACCTGCTGCTAACCGCTGACTGTTATCCACAAAGTACGCACTGTACATGACCGCAGTCAGAACCGACTCCATGGCTTTTTAGCACTATCCGCAGAACCTACACAGCACAAACCGATCAAACTCTTAAAACCGCGCAGATAGAAAATCCTAACCGCAACAACCTCCCGCGAGTTCACTTACTATTCACTCGGTGTCATTGATGTAATAGGGGTGTTCTATTTATAGGTGTGGAGAGGAGTATGATCACCACACTAGTTGATAGGATCACCACCTTATCTTGCGGCGAGCACCAAGTGTATCCGCCAAGCCGCGGATACACAACCAGATCACCGCGACTATGCAAGATAGCCAGTCCGCCAAGCTCGCACCACCAAGCCAAACTGCCTTGTTGCCACGACCCTTCTAGACTTGATCGCCATAAAGGAAGACTATGCGAGTACCGCCTCAGTACACCCACCAACGGACACAGCTCTAGTCCGCACAGGCATGCAGACACCACTCTAGTCCACATACCCCGAGCCCACAACCAAAGCACACAAGGCTGACAGCTACCGAACTCGGCGGACAGAGATCAGTTCGCGTAGACCGCGCGACCTTCTGGACTAAGCCAGTCAGCACAACTCGGCGAACTTCGGCACCAGTCTGCTCTAACCGACAAACTCCGCGGTTACTGCCAATCATACCACCAGTGCTAGACCAAGGCACATGCCATGCCGATCTCCCGAGCTCCAGCTCAGTCCGCAACCCGGACTCCGTGAACTTCATATGAGTCCTCACCTCGCTTGTCTTTGCAAGCTCCGTAGATAGCAATCCTATCCTCTTGGTTAGCTTCTGGGAACCAACTGCCTGCTGAGCACATGCCGGCCTGGATAGCCACCAGTCCTATCCATACAAGCTGTGCAGACAGGTCACCCAGGTCGCCCAGTCCACCACTTTCACTTCATGATTTTCAACACTCCCCCTATGAGTGAGAAGTGGTGACAAGATGCAGCAGTCCCCATAACCGAGAACATGGCCTCTATGATAGAGATATTGAGAAGATGTCCGCAACATAGTCCTCGTTCCGCATATCCCAGACTATAAGGGATCCCTCCAGCACCTCTCAAAAGGAGTCATGATTCCCCCTACCTTCTTCTCCATCTTCAACACACACATGTACATCACAAAAGTAACACCAACCTTGGGCATAATGTCATAAGCCTCGTCACCCCTGAGGGAAATCTTCTCCTCATCCTTGGCGCTTTCCCCCTCCTTGACTCCAGTGGTGCCTTCAAAGATAAAATTATCTCGCTCGATATGAGGGCCTGCGAAGAAACAAGAGATCAAGCTCACCGTGTATCCTTCACCATATCGAGATGGTGGGTTGGTGATCCTCTTTGACCTCCGAAGAGCCTTATCATGACTAACCACCTCCGCTGCTTCTTATAAACCAGCTCCATTCCCGGGCAAACTTGGAGCATCGTTCCCCTTTCTTCCTGAACAAGAAGCCACCACCCTTGAACTAGAAGCACCTGGAGCATCACTCCCCCTGCTTCCTGAACCATCGCTCCCTCTGCTTCCTAAACTAGAAGCCTCCTTCCCAGAGCTAGAACAACCTGGAGCTCCTAGTGACACAGGCAGCTCCATCAGAAGATCCTTAACAACACTATCCTCCATCCCATTGTATGACCTTCTCCCCTGTAGCTCCAAAACCGAGATAACTTTGTACATCAACAGTTCATCAAAGACTACGTCCCTGGAGATGATGAACTTCTTCGTCAAAGGATCCATATAGCTCTATCCCTTCTTCTGCTCATCATAGCCCACGAAGACAAGCTTCCTCGTCTACATATCTAGCTCTGTCCTGAGCGTTTTTGGGATGTGTACATAACAGGTAGACCTGAACACCTGAAGGTGTTCCACACTGAGCTTATCCTTGAACATCAGCTCAACCAGAGACTTTATATTGATCGGACTCAGAGGCATTCAATTGATGGCATATGTCGCGTATGCCATCCCTTACGCACAGATGGCCTTAGGAATGCCTTTGCCATAAAGACAACACTTGCAGGTCACCGTCAGATGATGAATTTTCCACTCTGCTACTCCTATTTGTTGTGGAGTATGCCCACAAGAAAGCTCTCTCTGGATTCTGTGCTTCCTTCAAAAGTTAGAGAACACAGTTGAACCGACTTCACCTCTGTTGCCCGTTCTCAACTCCTTGATCTGCAGGCCAAGACGGCCCTCCACAAGCTTCTTGAACTCCACGAACAAATGGAAAGCGTCTGACTTCTCCTTCGTGAAGTACACCCAAGTGTACCTCATGTAGTCATCAATCAATATCAGTATATACATGTTGCCTCCAAGACTGGCGGTGACGGTAGGTCCCAACAGATCACCATGGATGCACTTCAATGATGCTTTACACCTAGTCTGTGACTTACCAAACATAAAATGATATGCCTCACCGTATTGACATCTCACGTAGACATGAACATCACTGAAGGATGACAACCTAGGCAAGTCTTTCACAAAGCTCCTTTCCGCCATTGCATTCATCTTGTCTATCCCAATGTGTCTCAGTCTTTCATGCCAGATAGTTGTACTATCATTTCCCCTCATCCGAGCGACATAAGAACTTGTTGATAACCCAACCAATTCCTTCCCCTTAATCCCTATATGAGCAACGTTCGTTGAGTGAAGGACAATCTTGCAGTCCTTCTTGAAGTGGACATGCTGGTTGCATCTATAGCACCTTGGCCCTTCCTTCGTCTTCCAATCATGCTTAGGAGCATACCCCTCCTCTTGCTGATATGAAGTAGAAGCTCCATCGCCAGTAACCAACTTCTTCTTCTTGTCCCATCTCCTTTTCTTCCCTGAGAAGAGCACCTTACCATCTCCTCCAGAAATGGTCACACCAGCCATATAAGTTGTTAAGATCAACTGTGAAGCCAGCAGGGTCTCCAGCTCCAGCAAATATGGCTGAGTGGTCCAACCTTGAACAGAAGTAACGAAGGACACATACTCCTTCCGCAATCTGCGGATTATGTGGGTCTTAAGCTTCGCTTCTGAAATCTGCTCATCAGGGTCCAACGCTGAAATCTCAGTGCATAAGTTCTTCATCTTCAGGAAGAACGACGAGATGGACAACTCTCCTTCAGTGGCTCTCGCCAACTCATTCTTCAGGAATGGTAGCCGAGCTACATTCTTCCTGTTCAACAACCCATCAAGGGAAGCTCAAATCTTCGCAGCAGACCGACATTTGATGTTGTGGTCGAAGAATTTCGGTGAGATAGCCTGCTTGAGAGTAAACTTTGCTTTTGCGTTTGTCTTCCTCCAAGATCTCACCGCTCTAGCATTGCCAGCATCAACAGCCACCTCTTGCCTTTCGTCACCACAGACGACCTCCCAAATGTCCTCACCCAAAAGATAGCTTTTTATACATGACCTCCACTTCTTAAAGTTAGTCAATGTCACCTGCTCAATTTCAAGACCAATTGCGAATCCACCTTCCATTGCACTATCTCTGGTTACCGCGACTCATAGAAGCAATTAACCAAACTGCCGGTTGATAACTGCTCAAGCCTCTGTTCCCTCTGATACCATGAAAAATTTCACAGATACCAAGAGGACACCTTTGATACTGTGAGAAATGAGCGACTAAATGACCAAGAAGTAAATAGCCACAAATTTTATTCCTCCAAAAAGATAAACAATACATAATTATGTCCCCATATTTATAGAAGATGGGGGAGATGAGAGAATACAATAAGAGATGTGGGACTAAATAAGAATCTATCACTGCTATCTTCCTGACCGCTAGTTAACCGCCAGACCGCTCCTACTAACCGCTAGACCTCCAGCTAGCCTCCAACCGCCAAGACTAGTTGCCTGACCGCAGCAGCAGTTAACATCCTTTCTGCTCTGTGACTAACCGCCAGACCGTTATTGCGGTAAGCCACCAGACCGTAGTTGCGGGAAGCCCTCAGACCGTAATTGCAAAGACAAGTCACCAGACAACCAGTCCGTTGGACAATCCGCCAGACTGCCCGACTAGCTAGCTGCCCGACTAAATTGCCAGACTGCCGATCTCTGACACTCCCCCATAAGCTGGAGCGTATATGTCAATCATGCCCAGCTTGCTACAAACATCTGAAGCGAAAACTAGTTTTGTGAAGAAGTATGTTAGTTCCCTTTCTGAGGTAACAAACGGAGTGCAGATCTGATTCTTCAAAATATCTTCTCTGATGAAGTTGCAATCCACCTCGATATGCTTTGTCCTCTCATGAAACACCGAATTCCTCGAGATATATATAGCTGCCTTGTTATCACAGAACATTGGCAGTGGATGATCATAAAGTTCTCCAAAATCAAGCATTAGTGTCCTTAACCACTTCAGCTCGCATGTAGTAAGAGTCATGCTCTTATACTCTGCTTACGCACTTGACCTGGACACTATTGCCTGCTTCTTGCTCTTCCAGCTGATTAGATTTCCTCCAACAAAGGTACAGAACCCGGATGTATACCTTTTGTCCTCCTTATCATCAGTATAGCTAGCATCTAAGTATGTCCCAACCTTCAAATGTCCCCATTTCTGAAACAGAAGACCTTTCCCTTGAGAAACTTTCACTTACTCTAGAATCTTTATAGCAGACTGAAGATGATACTCTTTAGGAGCTTGCATAAACTGGCTCACTCTTCCCACAACATAACAAATATCCAGTCTTGTGACTGTTAGATAAATGAGTTTCCCCACAAGCCATCTATACGTGGTCACATCTTTAAGAAGAGGTGAGTCTTCACTCCAACACTTGTCATCTCCAACAACCATTGGAGATCGAGTAGGTTTAGCCCCAAGGAGACCTGTCTCTTTTAAAAGATCCAAGGCATACTTTCGTTGTGACATCACTACAAAACTAGACTTCCTGGATATTTCAATCCCCAAAAAATATTTTGGAGATCCCATATCATTTGAAACAAAGTGTTGAAGGAGATTCTTCTTTTTCATTTAAACACCCTTGTTGTCATATCCTTTTAGAAGAATGTCATCCACGTAAACTGCAAGAATAACAAGACCAGCCGAAGATTTATGAATGAATAAAGAGTGATCTGTAGCAATCCGATCAAACCCAATAACAAAAATAACTTCGTTAAACTTGTCAAACCAAGCCCTGGGACTTTGATTGAGACCATAGATAGCTTTCCGCAGTTTACAAACCCGAGACTCCCCCTGAGCCACATACCCAGGAGGTTGCTCCATATAGACTGTTTCCTGCAAATCCCCATAAAGGAAGACGTTCTTCACATCCAGCTGAGACATCTCCAAATCTCAATTGACAACCAACGAAAAATGGACCCGGATTGTAGTAATCCGAGCAACAAGAGAGAAGGTATCGAAGAAATCAACACCATAGGTTTGTGTAAACTGCTTGGCAACAAGCCGACCCTTATAACAATCAACATTACCATCAAAGAGAAATTTAATGACGAAGACCCAGCGACAGCGAACCACATCAACTCTAGGAGGGGTAGGAACAAAATTCCAAGTACCCCGTTCAGTAAAAGTGTTCATCTATTCATCCATAGCAGCTTTTCAATGAGGAATATCAAGAGCATCGTAATAAGAGGCTGGAATAACACTAGCTGACAGAGCCAGAGCAAAGCTCTGAGATGAAGGAGACAGCTGTGCATAAGAAACCACATTCTGAATATGATGTTGACTGCATGAGCGAACACCCTTTCGAAGAGCAATCAGAAGATCAAGGTCACTTCTGTCCGGAGAAGGCAATGCACTGTTAGAAGAAAGGAGAGGCCCTTGAACAGGTACTGAAGACTCTAGGGGCAAAGCAGCAGTCTCGAGAGGAAGAGATGAGGAAAGAGCTAGTTCTGGTGGAGGTGCCGAGATAATTGGCAGTGAAGAAGAAGTATCAAATGGCAAGAGAGAAGAAGCAGGAGAAAAATATGGAGTATCATAAAAAGGGTAACAGTTGCTGAAACGTACTGTTTGCGCAGAAGGGGATAATAGATCAATACCCATTTTGAGTAAAAAAATAAACAAGGAATATACAGTTAATAGAACAGGGAGAAAGTTTGTCACGTCTAGGAGAAGGGACGTGGACAAACACCACACATCCAAAAATTTTAAGTGGTAAAGGAAATGGTTCGGCCTCGGGATACAAAATAGAAAATGGAGTCTTTTCCTGAAGAACAAATTTGGGAATATGGTTAATGAGATAGCAAGAGAGGAGAACATCATGACCGCAATAAGATCGAGGGACATTCATTTGTAAGGAAAGACTGTGAGCAACATCCAGAAGATGACAAATCTTGCATTCAGCAACTCCATTCTGTTGAGATGTATAAGGACAACATATTTGATGAACCAAACCCTTGCTCGCACAGAAGTCAGAGAATTGATGGCTGACATATTCCTTGGTATTATCAGTACGAATAACCTGAATAAGCACATAAAATTGTATAGAAATCTCATTATAAAAGGCAACAAACACAGAGTACAGCTCAGAATGGTCCTTCAAGAGATACAATCAAGTACATCTGGAGAAATCATCAATGAACGTAACAAAGTACAAGCTCAGAATGGTCCTTCAAGAGATACTGGACGGTTAGAAACAATCCAGACAAGAACAAATCGACAAACTAGTCACAGAAGGAGAGCGACCAGAAGAGAAAGACCGGCTGAAAAATAAACCGCATGATTTGATGAGAAGTCAGAAATGACAACTTCGCAGTGATAAGCGAGAGGAGAGGAGAGGCTGCAGCGAGCAGAGAAGAGGAGAAGCCACACGGTCAAGGTGACAACACACTGACAGTAAGAAAAAAACCGCGACTAAGATGCGGAACCCGCAGCGGAGAGAGATGTCGCAGCGCCAAGAGTTAGAAAGGAATGGGAGAAAGAGACTGCTCGTTCAAGGTGACAACACACCAGCAACAAGAAAGATGTTGCGACCTAAATACGGAACTCGCACCAGAGGATAAGAAGTAGCGAAGAGCAGAGAAGCCGCAACGAACTACGACTAAACAAAGGAAGTCGCACGAATAGAACATGCTAAAAGAAGAGATCGCGAAAGAGAGACAAGAAAGGGAGGGATGGGCTGGAAGCAAATAGCAAGAAGCCGGTGCAGGAAGCAAACCGGAAGAAGCCGCGCAAGAAGCAAACCGGAAGAAGCCGACGTGGTTAGATAAGGAAACCATAATCTGATTGGAGCAAAGGATCGAATCGATCTGATATCATGTGAGAAATGAGCGACTAAATGGCCAAAAAGTAAATAACCGCAAAATTTTATTGCTCCAAAAATATAAACAATACATAGGTATGCCCCCATATTTATAGAAGATGAGGGAGATGAGAGAATATAATAGGAGATATGGGACTAAATAAGAATCTTCCACTGCTATCCGCCTGACCGCCAGCTAACCGCCAGACCGCTCCTGCTAACCTCCAGACCGCCAGCTAGCCTCCACCCGCCAAGGCTAGTTGCCTGACCGCAGCATCGGTTAACATCCTTTCCGCTATGCGACTAACCGCCAGACCGCTACTCGGTAAGCCACCAGACCGCAATTGCGGGAAGCCCTCAGATCACAACTATAAAGATAAGTCACCAGACAACTTGTCCGCTGGACAATGCGTCAGACCGCCCGACTAGCTAGCCGCCCGACTAAATCGTCAGATCGCCGATCTCTGACAGATACCTTGTAAAAATTTGTGATTCGCGGAAAACAGGCAACCAGGCATAGGAACATTCAACCTATCTGAGTCCAAATAACCAGATGCAACAAAAGAACAAGAATCTTGTATTATCAAAAGTTTCTCTATAGGGCGAGGAATATATGACGAGACATGATTCGCCAATGAAACAGAGGAAAGCAGGAAAAAATACAGGGCAAGAAAATAAGTCGCGCGGTCTCAAGGAGAAGCCGCCGACCCTGCCAATCTACCTAGGGAGTCCGTTGAAGCCGCCTAGCCGCAAGACCGCAACCAAGTCACGCGGACAGCCTGTTATTCCAGTGCTGACAATGAACATTGTCAGCTGATCTGCAAACCGCATGACTGCGAGTTCTCCTAGTCGCCATATCACGCAAACTATTGCTGCCACCGAACAGAACAAACCGCCAGAGGCAGACAACTTATTGAACTAGGAAACTAGTTACAGATAAGAGATCGTTTAGTCACAAGCTGCGACCTGCTGTTAACCACTGGTTGCTATCCGTACAGTCTGCACTGTCCCTGACCCTAGTCAGAACTAAGTCCCTAGATTTCCAACGTTATCTACACAACCTGTACAACATAAATGATTAAACTCTTCAAACCACGTGGATAAAAAATCCTAACCGCAACAACCTCATGCGAGTTCACTTACTGTTTCTTCAGTGTCATTGATCTGACGGGGGGGGGGGGGGGAGGTCCTATTTATAGGCACGGAGAGGAGTGCGATCACCGCCCTAGCTGATAGGATCACCACCCTATTTCACGACGAGCACTAAGTGTATCCGCCAAGCCGCAAATACACAACTAGACCGCTGCGACATTGCGAGATAGTCAGTCCTCCAAGGTCACACCACCAAGGCCGGACACAAATCCAAACCTCCTTGTTGTCAAGGCCCTGTCAGACATGATAGCCATAGAGGCGGACTCTGCGAGTACCTCCTCAGTCCGCCCACCTGCGGACACAGCTCTAGTTCACACGCGTCTGCAGACACTACTCCAGTTCGCATACCCCTAGCCCGCAACCAAAGCATACAAGGCTGACAACTGCCGAACTCAGCGAATAGAGATATCAGTCCGCGCAGACTGCATGACCTATCAGACTAAGCCAGTCTGCACAACCCTGCGAACTCTGACACCAGTCCGCTCTAACTAGCGAACTCCGTGGTTACCGCCAACCACACCACCAGAGCTAGACTAAGGCACACACCATGTCGATATCCCGAGCACCAGTCCAGTTCACAACCCATACTCTGCGAACTTCATATGAGTCTGCACCTCTCCTATCTTTGCGATCTCCACGGATAGCAATCCTATCTGCCCTATTACCTTTTGGGAACCAACTGCTTGCTGAGCACAATCCGGCTTGTCTAGCCACCAGTCTTGTCTGTACAGGCCGCGCGGACAGGTCGCTCAGTCCACCACTTTCACTTCATGATTTTCAACACATTCAATCCGCATTCTAGCCACACTCGAGCCACCCTTAAGATGCATGGTGAAGCCTGATTTCCCCTCTTCCAGAAGGCCTCCGCATCCGTAAATTCAAGTGCTCCGCTCCCGTATCCAGTATCTGTGTGACACCCAATAAAGCCTACCACCGCAAAGTGCAATCTGCAATAAACGTGGGGCAAGGCGGTCTGTCGTCTGTCGTGTGCTAAGTGTTTTCTCATCTCAAAATTGTAACGAGGACCAGCCTGTCGCCCTCGATTCTACGAACAAGTTGTAACAACCAGAAAATAGTGGACTTTGACCGACACAGATCCAACCACGTGATTTTTTACCCGATTGAGGGGTTTTTCCACATTAAAACTTCGTGTGTACGATCAACTCTTCTCATTGACTGTGTGCGCGCTCGACCGTTCTGAGTGCTTAGGCAGTCCAGGTTTTTCCGGTCCGACCAGGATGTCGAGTTAGACAATAACAAGTATATATGTATATAACTAAATTAAGATTACTTGAAGGATATTTTCTTCTTTTAAATAAATTATATTGTGAATAACTTATAAATACTCAAATGATATTCCATTTTTTATTTGATATAACTAAATGTGTGACAAACATATTTGTATATTGGGGGTCGTAAAATTTATAAGCTATTGAACATAAAGAAGGTAACATCTGCTGAAACGAACTGTTTGCGTAGAAGGGGATCAATAGATCGATACCCCTTTTGAGTAAGACAATAACAAAGGAATATGCACTTAACAGAATGGGGAGAAAGTTTGTCACGTCCACGAGAAGGGACATGGACAAACGATGTACATACAAAAATTTTAAGTGGTAAAGGAAATGGATCGGCCTCGGGATACAAATAAAAACTGGATTCTTTTCCTGAAGAATAGACAAGGGAATATGGTTAAGGAGCTAACAAGATAGGAGAACAACATGACCCCAATAAGACCGTGGGACATTCATTTGTAAGGAAAGAATGCAAGCAACATCCAGAAGATGACTATACTTGCGTGCAGCAACGCCATTCTGTTGAGATGTATAAGGACAACTTGTTTGATGAACCAAACCCTTGCTCGCACATAAGTTAGAGAATTTATGGCTGACATATTCTTTGGCATTATCAGTATGAATAACCTGAATAAGCATACGAAATTGTGTGGAAATCTCATTAAAAAAGGCAACAAATGCAGAGTACAGCTCAGAACGGTCCTTCAAGAGATACAGCCAAGTACATCTGGAGAAATCTTCAATGAACGTAACAAAGTACAAATTTCCTCTACCAATAGTGGCAGTAAGAGAAGGACCCTAAATGTCAGAGTGAACAAGTTGAAAAAGGCACAAACAAATACATCCCTTATGAGCTGGGAAAGAAGATCGATGATGTTTACCAAGCTGACAAGCCTCACAATTAAAAGGAAGATCCTTTGAAGGAAGTTCTGGAAAAAGTTGATGAATGAGGCAGAAAGAGCAACGTCGTGGTCAAGAAAGATGTCCCACTTGCAGTCCAATTATCAATCGTAGCTTTGGAGATAAAATCAGAGAAAGAGCAAGTGGTGCTAGTAAAAGTAACCGTACAATTTAACTGAGTGCATAAAGCATGAACAGATAGTAAATTACACGAGAAGGTGGGGACATAGAGAGTATCGTTAAGCAGCAAAGATGACGATAGATGCACAGTGACAACACCATGAATAGTAGCAGAAGTCCCATCTACAATTACAACAGGAGGCCGCGTTTGCTGGTCAGTCAAATAGGAGAACAAACAAGAATTGTCGATCATTTGACAAGTGACGCCAGAGTCAATAAGGCACTTATCAGATGAGGCCACAAGAGGACGAGCTATAGAGGAGAGAATATAAACCATCTTCAAGGGGAAAGAATGACGACAAGAAGAATTCTAACTGCACGGTTAGAAACAATCCAGACAAGAACAAATTGACATACTAGTCGCAGAAGGAGAGCGAGCAGAAGAGAAAGACCGGCAGAAAAACAAACCACACGGTTTGACGAGAAGCCAGAAACGACAACTTCACAACGAGAAGCCAGAGGAGAGGCTGCAGTGAGGAGAGAAGAGGAGAAGACGCACGGTCAAGGAGACAACACACCAGCGGCAAGAAAAGAAACCGCGACTAAGATGCGGAACCCGCAACGGATAGAGATGCCGCAGTGATAAGAGGAAAGGAAAGGGAGAAAGATATCGCCTGGTCAAGGTGACAACACACCAGCAGAAAGGAAGATGTCGCAACCTAAATGCGGAACTCGCACCAAAGGAGAAGAAGTAGCGAAGAGTAGAGATGCCGCAATGAATTGCGACTAAACAATGGAAGTCGCGCGAATAGAACATGCAGAAAGAAGGGATCGCAGGAGAGAGACAAGCAAGGGAGAGATTGGCGGGAAGCAAACAGCAAGAAGCCGGTACAGGAAGCAAACCAGAAGAATCCGCGCGGGAAGCAAATCAGAAGAAGCCAACGTGGTTAGACAAGCAAACCGCAATATAATTGGAGCAAATGATTGAATCGCTTTGATATCATGTGAGAAATGAGCGACTAAATGGCCAAGAAGTAAATAACCGTAAATTTTATTGCTCCGAAAAGATAAACAATACATAGGCATTTATAGAATATGGGGGAGATGAGAGAATGCAATAAGAGATGTGGGACTAAATAAGAATCTGCCACTGCTATCTGCCTGACCGCCAGCTAACTGCCAGACCGCTTCTGCTAACCGCCAGATCGCCTCCAACCGCTAAGGCGAGTTTCCTGACCGCAGCAGCGGTTAACATCCTTTCCGCTCTGCAACTAACCGCTAGACTGCTGCTGCGGTAAGCCACCAGACCGTAGTTGCGTGAAGCCCTTAGACCGCAATTACAAAGACAAGTCACCATACAACCTGTCCGATAGACAATCTGCCAGACCGCCCAACTAGATAGCCGCTCGGATAAATCATCAGATCGCCGATCTCTGACAAATACTGCGTAAAAATTTGTGATTCACGGAAAACGGACAACCAGGCGCAGGAACACTCAACTATCTGAGTCCAAATAACCAGATGCAACAAAAGAACAAGAATCTTGTATTATCAAAATCTTCTTTACAGGGAGAGACATACATGACGAGACATGATTCGCCAATGTAACCGAGGAAGGCAGAAAAAAAATACAGAGCAAGAAAACAATCCGCGCGGTCTCAAGGAGAAGCTGTCGACCCTTCCGAGCTGCCTTGGGAGTCCGCTGAAGCCTCTTAGCCTCAAGACAATAACCAAGTCGCACAGACAGCCTGTTGTTCTACTGCTGACAAGGAACTCTGTTTGCTGATCTGCAAACCGCTTGACCGTGAAGTCGCCTAGTCTCCAGATCAAGCGAACTGTTGCTGCCACCGAACAGAAAAAACCGCCAGAGGCGGACAACTTATTGAACTATGAAACTATTTGCAAAAGATAGATCGCTTAGTCGCAATCCGCGACCTGCTATTAATTGCTGGTTGCTATCCGCAGAGTCTGCACTATCCCCGACCACAGTCAGAACCAAGTCCCTGGCTTTCCAACGCTATCCGCACAACCTGCACAGCAAAAACCCATCAAACTCTTCAAACCGCGCAGATAGAAAATCCTAACAGCAGTAACCTCCTGTGAGTTCACTTACTGTTCACTCGGTGTCATTGATGTGACAGTGAGGTCCTATTTATAGGCGCGGAGAGGAGTGTGATCACTGCCCTAGCTGATAGGAACACCACCCTATCTCGCGGCGAGAACCAAGTGTATCCGCCAAGCCGCAGATACACAACCAGAAAGCTGCGACATTGCGAGATAGTCAGTCCACCATGGTCGCACCACCAAGGCCGGACACTAAGCCAAACCGCCTTGTTGCCAAGGCCCCGCCAGACTTGATTGACATAGAGGCGGACTATGCAAGTACCACCTCAGTCTGCTCACATTCGTACACAGCTCCAGTCTGCACGCTCATGCAGACACCATTCCAACCCGCATACCCCTACCCCGCAGCCAAAGCATGCAAGGCTGACCGCTGCTGAACTCAGCGGATAGAGATATCAGTATGCGCAAACCGCATAACCTCCCGGACTAAGCCAGTCCGCACAACCCGGCGAACTCCGGCACCAGTCCGCTCTAACCGGCGAACTCCGCGGTTACCGCCAACCATACCACCAGAGCTAGACCAAGGCACACGCCATGTCGATCTCCCGAGCTCCATTCCAGTCTGTAACCCGGACTCCGTGAACTTCATATGAGTCTGCAACTCGCCTGTCTTGGCGAGCTCTGCGGATAGAAATCCTATCTGCCCGGTTACCTACTGGGAACCAACTTCCTGCTGAGCACAAGCCGACCTGGCTAGCCGCCAGTCCTGTCCATACAGGCCGCGCAGACAGGTTGCTCAGTCCACCACTTTCACTTCATGATTTTCAACACCTTCAAGCCGCATTCCAGCCTGATTTCCCCCTTCCAGAAGGCCTCCGCGTCTGTAAAATCAAGTGCTCCGCTGCCGCATCCAATGTTTTGCATGACACCCAACAAAGCCTACAACCGCAAAGTGCAATCTGTAATAAACGCCGGGTGAGGCGGTCTGTCGTCCGTCGTGTGCTAAGTGTTCTCTCATCTCAAAATTGTAATGAGTAGCGGTATGTCGCGCTCGATTCCACGATCAAGTTGTAACAACAAGAAAATAGTGGATTTTGAATGGAGTACTAAAAGAAGAAGTCTATGTTGAACAACCTCCAGGTTTCATCTCTCCAACCCATCCTTATCATGTATTTAAATTGCATAAAGCCCTCTATGGTATAAAACAAGCTCCAAGAGCTTGATATGAGACCTTAGCTAGCTTTCTGATAGAGCATGAATTCACTAGAGACATAGTAGATAAAACACTATTCACTAGACACCATAATGATAAAATCTTCTTAGTACAAATCTATGTGGATGACATCATATTTGGATCTGCTGACTCTAAACTATGCAAGAGATTTTCTGACCTGATGCATTCTAAGTTTGAGAGGAGTAGCATGGGTGAGCTCTCCTACTTCCTTGGTCTCCAAGTGAAGCAGTTACCTGAAGGTATCTTCATCTCCCAAGCTAAATATGCTAAAGAGCTTCTAAAGAAGTTTGGGATGGCTGATGTGTAACAACCCCATCCGTTCATATGATATATTCTAGAAGGTCCGGCCGGGGCCCCATAGGATATACCACAAAACAGTCGGTGAAGGTACAGGATGATACCAGAGTAGCGCAATCGCACCTATCACAAGCATTCTAGCGGAAGCCTAAACTACTTGAACTCCTCATGAATGTCCAAACATAAAACTCCACATTTTATATATATAGGAATGTCTTACAATATGAACAAAGCGTTGGCCTTATGGCCTTACATGGCTTTCAAACAGTGGCCTAAACAGATTGGCGCGCAGGCCGGCCACAATAAAAGAAAACACTCAAAAGAACACACTTAGCCTTCGAGGGCTAACAGCAGCAGTAGCAACACCAGCAGGAACATCAACCTCGACGCGTCCCGCTCGGCTCTCCAGCACCTGTGCAAGGACAATCCACCCACCGGTGGCAAACAAAAGCAACGGTCAGCATTCAGCTGACCAAATTATAACGACCCTACCCCTTGTCTCGGGGTAGCGGTATTTTTCCCTGCAGGCATATCATATCACAAGTATGGCAAGCTATATCATCAAAAGGTGCTTTCACGCACACAAGCCATCACAACCGTTCGCCGCCCGGCCCAACGGTCCGTGCACTCAGGGCACATTCTTAGTGTTCTGGCAACCTCTTGCCCACCACCGTATCAGGGTTACAACCCAATGGTAACTCTCTTGAGCATTTACTCCATGGCGTGCAGCCGGAGTTAGTCCTCGGACACCGGGATGGCCCGTAGCCCCCCGTTGTGTCATGGCGCGCAGGCCGAAGACTCTTGCTATGCGCTCCAACAGACCGCACTTTTTGGTCTCACGTCAGACGGACATAGCGCAGGTCGGATCCTCCACCCCCCCCCCCCCCCCCCCCCCCCCCGTTGCTCAAATCGCCTTGCCTTTTCCGCGTGCAGCGTACTCATGGCTATATCAAAGGCGCGGGTCGGTCTCACCAATCCTGTTCTGGCATTCAAGCCTGGGTATGTCATTATACCCATTTCCTCACAACAACAGCGAGTCTTTCCTGGGCGCACCAGTACTTCCTGTGATTCACTGCACAGGTGGACACCGCATAAGCACAAATGTCAGGGGTCTTTCCTGGGCACACCAGTACTTCCTGTGACTCGCTCCACAGGTGGACACCCTATGACATCAAGCATCACAAAAAGGGCCTTTCCTGGTCCCACCAGTACTACCTGTGCCGCATTCACAGGTTGGACCCAAAACCATCACATGGCTATTTTCCTGGGCTACCACCCCAGTACTTCCTGCTACTCCTTTTCGCAGGTATAACCCGTAGACTCCGTACACTACACGTTTATCACGGAGTCTTCTCCGGTTCGTATGCAACATCACCAATCCAGACCAACCTGTCCAGATGGGCTTCACACAGCATGCCTATTCCGTACTCCATTTCCGGATCTATATGCACAACAAAAGGGGATTTCAAGAATCACCCAAACGACTCCCAAAAGCAGCCACCTCTTGGTGGGGGAATCAAAAGATATGCCAAAACGGAAGCCTTCACATGGCTAGGAAGAAAAGTCGTTACCCTTGACGATCGCTTCGGTGCCATGGCCTCCAAGCTAGCTTGCAAGACTCGCAAGAGCGTTTCCTCCGCAACGCTGGCTTCGGATCTCTCGTCGGTAAACCGCAGCACCACCGGTAGCAGCCCCCTTTCCTTCTTCCTCCTCATTTCTCTCTCTCTTTCTCTCTTCACTTGAAGAAAGGTTAAGGCCAAAGTAAAATGAGAAATCATTCTCTGATTTCGGCCCTTAAGGAAAAAGAGGAAGAGCTTCCAGCCCTTGGATCCAGACTGAAGGAATGGACGGCCATGATTCTGCCAAAAACACCTATTTTGACACGACACGGCCTCGAACACGGCCGTGTGCCAGGCCGTGTGGCTCAAGCGGTGGTCAACCGACTTATCCAAACCAGTGACACGCCCACGGGACACGCCCGTGTCATGGGCCGTGTCACCAACACGCCTTCAGACACGCCCGTGTCTGTGGCCGTGTACTCGGGGGAAAAAAATCCCAAATCATCCCGAGACTTCACACGGCCTGTGACACGCCCGTGTCCCAGGCCGTGTGCCCAGACACGACACAAAGACACGCCCTGTCAAAATCCTCGGCGGGCTGAGTTCGTCGCCTGATTTGACACGCCCTGTGACACGCCCGTGTCACAGGCCGTGTTCAACACTCGACACTCACGTCTCGATACTCGACGATCGTCGAGCGAAAATCGTCGAGAATGCGACACGGCCTTGGACACGCACGTGTCCTGGGCCGTGTGCCTCCTTCTCGACGCATCGTCGAGAGAAAAATCGTCGAGACAAAGCCCAATCGTCGACACAACCTCGATACGCCCTGCGACACGCCCGTGTCGCAGGCCGTGTCACCTGACACGCCCTGGGACACGCCCGTGTCCCAGGCCGTGTCACCCAAAAGTTGCCTGTTTCTGCACTTTGGGCTATTACAATCCTCCCATCCTACAAGAAATTTCGTCCTCGAAATTTAGAGACAGGAAAGTAACAGAAAACTAGCAAGAAAATGTAATAACATATATCTCTATATATAAACGTTTATGTTACAATATTCTCGCTCCAAATTACAGAAACAACTCAGGGAACTCTGCTCGCATGGTTTGCTCGCGCTCCCATGTCAGCTCTTCACGGCCGCAGTTGTCCCATCGGACTTTTACCATACCGACCGTCTTGTTCCGCAACTGTTTCTCGGCTCGATCTTCTATCTGAATGGGTCTAACTTTCGTTGTTAGCCCATACTCCACCGGCACCCGATCATCCGCGATCACTTGAGCTGGATCTTTCACGGCCTTCCGAAGCACCGAGATGTGAAAGACATCATGTAACCCACCCAAGTCCGCCGATAGCGCGAGCCGATAAGCCGCTTCGCCAACTCGCTCAACCACTTCAAAAGGACCCAAATATCTTGGACTCAACTTTTTCAATTGTCGAATCCTGGAGACACCTTTGAATGGCTTGATCTTCAAGTAGACCCAATCGCCAACCGCAAATTCAACGTTCCGGTGCTTGGCGTTGTAGTACTTCGCTTGTCGATCTTGAGCAATCAGCAATCTCTCGCGAATAGTCCGAATGGTTGAGTTTGCGTCATCCATCTCATTTGGTTTAACAACCCGGGCTTCACCTGCTTCTACCCAAGCCAAGGGAGTACGACACTTCCTTCCGTATAAGGCTTCATATGGTGCCATCCCAATGCTTGCCTGGTAGTTGTTATTATACGCAAACTCGACCATATAGAGATGATCTTCCCATCTCTTTCCGAAGTCAAGGGCGCACATTCGGAGCATGTCCTCCATTGTTCTGTTGGTACGTTCCGTCTGGCCATCCGTTTGGGGATGAAAGGCCGTACTGAAAGTCAACTTCGTGCCCAACAGTCGGTGAACTAGCCTCCAATCATTTGACGTGAATCGCCCATCTCGATCACTTACGATGCTCCGAGGAACACCGTGAAGCCGCACAATCTGATCAACATATAACTTTGCCAAACTTTCAACCGAATCATCCCGCCTGTTCGGGAGAAAATGTGCTACTTTTGTTAGTCGGTCAACTATCACCCAAATGGAATCATTTCCTCGCTGCGATCTTGGCAATCCATGCACAAAATCCATGGAAATATCATCAAATTTCCACACTGGGATCGGCAGTGACTTCAAATAACCGCCCGGCTTTTGGCATTCCGCCTTCACCATCGCACATGTTTGACATTTGGCTACATACAGGGCAACATCTTTCTTGAGCCCTGGCCACCAGAAAAGCTTCTTCATATCGTTGAACATCTTTGTGCTCCCGGGGTGAATGGAATACTTCGTATAATGTGCTTCATACATCAGTTCTTCCCTCAACTTCCCCACATTCGGGACGCACAAACGGCCCTTTTTGCGCAAAAGACCATCAATCCAGGTGAATTTGCCCTCTGGCCCTTCATTCACATAGCGTAAGAGATCTTCATCCAACTCTGTTGCCCGTCGAACTCGGTCCTTAAGGTCACATTGCACCTCGGTCCAGTTCAAACATGCAGTGGCAGTGGAATTCTTGTCAACACAATAGATCTCCAATGCTTCCAACTCCTGGATAAGACGTTCATCATGCCTTTGTAACCAATTTGCTCTAGCCGGAACTCGCCGACTCAAGGCATCCGCGACAACATTCCCCTTCCCGGGTGTATAGTGAATCTCGAAAGTGTAGTCCCCAAGGAACTCCAACCACCTTCGTTGTCGCATGTTCAACTCTTTCTGCTCCAACAGATACATTAGGCTCTTATGATCGGTATAGATCTCCACCTTGACACCATACAGGTAGTGTCGCCACAGCTTGAGTGCAAAAATCACCGCCGCTAGTTCCAAATCATGGACGGGATAGTTTCGCTCGTGCACCTTCAGCTGGCGTGAGCCATAAGCAATCACCTTTCCGTTCTGCAGAAGAACGCAGCCTAAGCCGCTCCCTGAGGCATCACTATAAATTACAAATCCATCAGTTCCACATGGCGAAGACAACACCGGCGCCGTGGTCAACCGAACCTTCAGCTCTTCAAAAGCTCGTGCGCACTCTGGCGTCCAAACGAACTTCTGATCTTTTCGCGTCAGTGTGGTTAGCGGCAAAGCGATCCGCGAGAAGTTCTCCACAAATCTTCTATAGTAGCCCGCAAGTCCAAGGAAACTCCTGACCTCGGTCACGGAAGACAATATTGGCCATTCTTGTATGGCTCTTTTCTTCGCTGGATCCACTGCAATGCCCGCTCCACTCACCACATGGCCCAAAAATGCCACTGACGATAGCCAAAACTCGCACTTCGAGAACTTGGCATAGAGCTGATTTTGCCTCAACGTATGCAACACCAACCACAAGTGAATCTCATGCTCAGCTTTAGACTTCGAGTACACCAGGATATCATCAATGAACACAATCACAAACAGATCCAGGTACTCACGGAAAATACGGTGCATCAAATCCATAAACACCGAGGGCGCATTGCACAATCCAAAGGGCATAACTGTGAACTCATAGTGCCCATAGCGCGTTCCAAATGCGGTTTTGGGAATGTCACCTTCCCGAATTCTTAACTGGTAATAACCAGACTTCAGGTCCAACTTCGAATAGACGGTCGAGCCAACTAGCTGATCAAATAATTCATCAATCCGAGGTATAGGATACTTATTCTTCTCGGTCAGCTTATTCAATTCACGGTAATCGATACACAACCGTAACCCACCATCTTTCTTCTTTACAAAAAGCACAGGCGCGCTCCAAGGTGACATACTTGGGCGGATATAACCTTGCTCTAGCATTTCTTGTAGTTGAACCTTCAACTCAGCCATCTCTTTAGGCGCAACGCGATATGGCGAGCGGGCCACGGGTTTCGCACCTGGCACCAACTCAATTGTGAAGTCAATCTCCCGATGGGGTGGTAGCCCAGGGAGATCCGTGGGAAACACATCTGTAAATTCTGCCCCAATCGGAACCTCGCACAACGTGGCCTTAGGCTCAACAGCCTGAATTAGTGCAAAGTAACACTCCGCACCCTTCCGAACAGCTTTGACTACCTGGAGTGCAGACATCAACGTCCCGCCTACTCCTCGCATACCGCGAACTTGGTCTCCTGTTCGGTATTCTGGCCCAACGTGATTTCTTTGGACTGGCAATCAATCATAGCATGCTGCTCCGCGAGCCAATCCATCCCAAAAATCACATCGAATTCCGATATTGGCAAAACAAATGCGGTTAAACAAAAATCCCGACTTCCTAACTGAACCGCCACATCGCAAGCTTGATCCGCAAGCATCCAACAACCATTCGACAACACCACTCTGACGCTATCAGTCTTTGCACGACTGGGTATCCCAAGCCGCGTAAGAAACTCACGAGACAGAAAAGAATGCGATGCACCTGTATCAAACAGTGCTCGCGCCAGCGTGTCCCGAATCATTACAAAACCTATGACAAACATGTCACACACACAAACCGCAAACATAGGGGTACTAAGCTAAGCATACAAACATGAGCATATGTAAAACTAAACTCATACCTGTGACCACGTCACTCTGCTTGATGGCCTCTTGCAGGCCAAGATTGTAGACCCGGGGTTGCGCCTGCGAGGCAGAGGAATCCACCACCGCCTTTCCTTTTTCCGCATACGATGCTCCCGCCTTCTTTTCACTCTTCGGCGGCATCCGACAATCTCGAGCAATATGCCCCATCCTACCACAATTGAAGCAGGTACGAGTTTCTGGCTTGGAGGTTGCCCCTGATGTTGCTCCCGATGCAACTGATGAAGGAGCGTGTCCACTCGGCTTGGACTTCTTGCCCCATCTTTTCTTATAAAATGGCTTTCCCGATCGGGGCGCCTTCCACTCTGGTTGCGACCCAGCCAAAGCTCTCTTCCCCTGCACCCTTTTCATGTCCTTTTCCAACGCTGTCGCGGTGTCAACCAATGCTTGGAAACCTTGGTTCACAGAACTGGACACAAGGAACCTCAGCTCATCCCTCAGTCCTTCATAGAACCGATTAGTCTTCCTCTGCTCATCAGCAAAAATCGAACCCGCATACCGCCCTAAGCGAGTAAACTCATGCAGGTACGCGTCAACACTGCCATCACCTTGAGTCAACCGTTGGAATTCATTTTCCACGGCTATCCGTTGAGCCACAGGAAGGTGCTTCGCTAGGAAGAGCCGGGAGAATTCTTCCATCGACACTTGGGTTAACGGACGACCCACCAAATGATGCAACTCCATCTCATCCCACCATAAACGCGCTTCTCCTTCAAGCAAGAAGGTGGCTAAGGTAACTTTCTGATGTTCCGCCGTGCCTATCGCCGTCATCACTCGCTTGACGCGCGATAACCAATCCTCAGCCTGCATCGGGGTTCCCGCTCCCGAGAACGTAGGCGGATGGAAACTCATAAACCGTGTTAGCTGCTTCTCAGCCGCTCGAGGAACCACATCCATCACAGGTTCAGGCCTTGCCACCACCTGTTCTGGCCTCACAGCCTCTTGCTCCTGCCTAAGTGGCTGACCTTGGATCATGGTAAATAAGGCCTCCGCAACTAACCGGACATGTTCTGCCGACGGTGGAGGTGTAGGCACCGCGGCTGGTGCCGTACTTTCATTAGAACGCTGGGGCTCAGACGGCCCAGCTCCACTCCGTGTCACCTAAAGGTGGACAAGACACATACATTAGCGGTCGTACCCAAGCAAACAACACAAAATAGGAACACACAGGTTCCGCAAACACACAAAATAGGAACACGCAGGTTCCTCAAACACACAAAAATGCATTCCTATCATGGACATTCCGGAGTTCATTCGTAGACTTTGGTGTGCACAAACACGTGCTCGCCACCCCACAAAAGAAGTCGGCCACGACTTTGAGAGGGAAAGACCAAGACAACCGATACCAAAAATGTAACAACCCCATCCGTTCATATGATATATTCTAGAAGGTCCGGCCGGGGCCCCACAGGATATACCACAAAACAGTCGGTGAAGGTACAGGATGATACCAGAGTAGCGCAATCGCACCTATCACAAGCATTCTAGCGGAAGCCTAAACTACTTGAACTCCTCATGAATGTCCAAACATAAAACTCCACATTTTATATATATATAGGAATGTCTTACAATATGAACAAAGCGTTGGCCTTATGGCCTTACATGGCTTTCAAACAGTGGCCTAAACAGATTGGCGCGCAGGCCGGCCACAATAAAAGAAAACACTCAAAAGAACACACTTAGCCTTCGAGGGCTAACAGCAGCAGTAGCAACACCAGCAGGAACATCAACCTCGACGCGTCCCGCTCGGCTCTCCAGCACCTATGCAAGGACAATCCACCCACCGGTGGCAAACAAAAGCAACGGTCAGCGTTCAGCTGACCAAATTATAACGACCCTACCCCTTCTCTCGGGGCAGTGGTATTTTTCCCTGCAGGCATATCATATCACATGTATGGCAAGCTATATCATCAAAAGGTGCTTTCACGCACACAAGCCATCACAACCGTTCGCCGCCCGGCCCAACGGTCCGTGCACTCAGGGCACATTCTTAGTGTTCTGGCAACCTCTTGCTCACCACCGTATCAGGGTTACAACCCAACGGTAACTCTCTTGAGCATTTACTCCATGGCGTGCAGCCGGAGTTAGTCCTCGGACACCGGGATGGCCCGTAGCCCCCCGTTGTGTCATGGCGCGCAGGCCGAAGACTCTTGCTATGCGCTCCAACAGACCGCACTTTTTGGTCTCACGTCAGACGGACATAGCGCAGGTCGGATCCTCCACCCCCCCGTTGCTCAAATCGCCTTGCCTTTTCCGCGTGCAGCGTACTCATGGCTATATCAAAGGCGCGGGTCGGTCTCACCAATCCTGTTCTGGCATTCAAGCCTGGGTATGTCATTATACCCATTTCCTCACAACAACAGCGGGTCTTTCCTGGGCGCACCAGTACTTCCTGTGATTCACTGCACAGGTGGACACCGCATAAGCACAAATGTCAGGGGTCTTTCCTGGGCACACCAGTACTTCCTGTGACTCGCTCCACAGGTGGACACCCTATGACATCAAGCATCACAAAAAGGGCCTTTCCTGGTCCCACCAGTACTACCTGTGCTGCATTCACAGGTTGGACCCAAAACCATCACATGGCTATTTTCCTGGGCTACCACCCCAGTACTTCCTGCTACTCCTTTTCGCAGGTATAACCCGTAGACTCAGTACACTACACGTTTATCACGGAGTCTTCTCCGGTTCGTATGCAACATCACCAATCCAGACCAACCTGTCCAGATGGGCTTCACACAGCATGCCTATTCCGTACTCCATTTCCGGATCTATATGCACAACAAAAGGGGATTTCAAGAATCACCCAAACGACTCCCAAAAGCAGCCACCTCTTGGTGGGGGAATCAAAAGATATGCCAAAACGGAAGCCTTCACATGGCTAGGAAGAAAAGTCGTTACCCTTGACGATCGCTTCGGTGCCATGGCCTCCAAGCTAGCTTGCAAGACTCGCAAGAGCGTTTCCTCCGCAACGCTGGCTTCGGATCTCTCGTCGGTAAACCGCAGCACCACCGGTAGCAGCCCCCTTTCCTTCTTCCTCCTCATTTCTCTCTCTCTTTCTCTCTTCACTTGAAGAAAGGTTAAGGCCAAAGTAAAATGAGAAATCATTCTCTGATTTCGGCCCTTAAGGAAAAAGAGGAAGAGCTTCCAGCCCTTGGATCCAGACTGAAGGAATGGACGGCCATGATTCTGCCAAAAACACCTATTTTGACCCGACACGGCCTCGAACACGGCCGTGTGCCAGGCCGTGTGGCTCAAGCGGTGGTCAACCGACTTATCCAAACCAGTGACACGCCCACGGGACACGCCCGTGTCATGGGCCATGTCACCAACACGCCTTCAGACACGCCCGTGTCTGTGGCCGTGTACTCGGGGGAAAAAAATCCCAAATCATCCCGAGACTTCACACGGCCTGTGACACGCCCGTGTCCCAGGCCGTGTGCCCAGACACGACACAAAGACACGCCCTGTCGAAATCCTCGGCGGGCTGAGTTCGTCGCCTGATTTGACACGCCCTGTGACACGCCCGTGTCACAGGCCGTGTTCAACACTCGACACTCACGTCTCGATACTCGACGATCGTCGAGCGAAAATCGTCGAGAATGCGACACGGCCTTGGACACGCACGTGTCCTGGGCCGTGTGCCTCCTTCTCGACGCATCATCGAGAGAAAAATCGTCGAGACAAAGCCCAATCGTCGACACAACCTCGACACGCCCTGCGACACGCCCGTGTCGCAGGCCGTGTCACCTGACACGCCCTGGGACACGCCCGTGTCCCAGGCCGTGTCACCCAAAAGTTGCCTGTTTCTGCACTTTGGGCTATTACAATCCTCCCCTCCTACAAGAAATTTCGTCCTCGAAATTTAGAGACAGGAAAGTAACAGAAAACTAGCAAGAAAATGTAATAACATATATCTCTATATATAAACGTTTATGTTACAATATTCTCGCTCCAAATTACAGAAACAACTCAGGGAACTCTGCTCGCATGGTTTGCTCGCGCTCCCATGTCAGCTCTTCACGGCCGCAGTTGTCCCATCGGACTTTTACCATACCGACCGTCTTGTTCCGCAACTGTTTCTCGGCTCGATCTTCTATCTGAATGTGTCTAACTTTCGTTGTTAGCCCATACTCCACCGGCACCCGATCATCCGCGATCACTTGAGCTGGATCTTTCACGGCCTTCCGAAGCACCGAGATGTGAAAGACATCATGTAACCCACCCAAGTCCGCCGATAGCGCGAGCCGATAAGCCGCTTCGCCAACTCGCTCAACCACTTCAAAAGGACCCAAATATCTTGGACTCAACTTTTTCAATTGTCGAATCCTGGAGACACCTTTGAATGGCTTGATCTTCAAGTAGACCCAATCGCCAACCGCAAATTCAACGTTCCGGTGCTTGGCGTTGTAGTACTTCGCTTGTCGATCTTGAGCAATCAGCAATCTCTCGCGAATAGTCCGAATGGTTGAGTTTGCGTCATCCATCTCATTTGGTTTAACAACCCGGGCTTCACCCGCTTCTACCCAAGCCAAGGGAGTACGACACTTCCTTCCGTATAAGGCTTCATATGGTGCCATCCCAATGCTTGCCTGGTAGTTGTTATTATACGCAAACTCGACCATATAGAGATGATCTTCCCATCTCTTTCCGAAGTCAAGGGCGCACATTCGGAGCATGTCCTCCATTGTTCTGTTGGTACGTTCCGTCTGGCCATCCGTTTGGGGATGAAAGGCCGTACTGAAAGTCAACTTCGTGCCCAACAGTCGGTGAACTAGCCTCCAATCATTTGACGTGAATCGCCCATCTCGATCACTTACGATGCTCCGAGGAACACCGTGAAGCCGCACAATCTGATCAACATATAACTTTGCCAAACTTTCAACCGAATCATCCCGCCTGTTCGGGAGAAAATGTGCTACTTTTGTTAGTCGGTCAACTATCACCCAAATGGAATCATTTCCTCGCTGCGATCTTGGCAATCCATGCACAAAATCCATGGAAATATCATCAAATTTCCACACTGGGATCGGCAGTGACTTCAAATAACCGCCCGGCTTTTGGCATTCCGCCTTCACCATCGCACATGTTTGACATTTGGCTACATACAGGGCAACATCTTTCTTGAGCCCTGGCCACCAGAAAAGCTTCTTCATATCGTTGAACATCTTTGTGCTCCCGGGGTGAATGGAATACTTCGTATAATGTGCTTCATACATCAGTTCTGCCCTCAACTTCCCCACATTCGGGACGCACAAACGGCCCTTTTTGCGCAAAAGACCATCAATCCAGGTGAATTTGCCCTCTGGCCCTTCATTCACATAGCGTAAGAGATCTTCATCCAACTCTGTTGCCCGTCGAACTCGGTCCGTAAGGTCACATTGCACCTCGGTCCAGTTCAAACATGCAGTGGCAGTGGAATTCTTGTCAACACAATAGATCTCCAATGCTTCCAACTCCTGGATAAGACGTTCATCATGCCTTTGTAACCAATTTGCTCTAGCCGGAACTCGCCGACTCAAGGCATCCGCGACAACATTCCCCTTCCCGGGTGTATAGTGAATCTCGAAAGTGTAGTCCCCAAGGAACTCCAACCACCTTCGTTGTCGCATGTTCAACTCTTTCTGCTCCAACAGATACTTTAGGCTCTTATGATCGGTATAGATCTCCACCTTGACACCATACAGGTAGTGTCGCCACAGCTTGAGTGCAAAAATCACCGCCGCTAGTTCCAAATCATGGACGGGATAGTTTCGCTCGTGCACCTTCAGCTGGCGTGAGCCATAAGCAATCACCTTTCCGTTCTGCAGAAGAACGCAGCCTAAGCCGCTCCCTGAGGCATCACTATAAATTACAAATCCATCAGTTCCACATGGCGAAGACAACACCGGCGCCGTGGTCAACCGAACCTTCAGCTCTTCAAAAGCTCGTGCGCACTATGGCGTCCAAACGAACTTCTGATCTTTTCGCGTCAGTGTGGTTAGCGGCAAAGCGATCCGCGAGAAGTTCTCCACAAATCTTCTATAGTAGCCCGCAAGTCCAAGGAAACTCCTGACCTCGGTCACGGAAGACAATATTGGCCATTCTTGTATGGCTCTTATCTTCGCTGGATCCACTGCAATGCCCGCTCCACTCACCACATGGCCCAAAAATGCCACTGACGATAGCCAAAACTCGCACTTCGAGAACTTGGCATAGAGCTGATTTTGCCTCAACGTATGCAACACCAACCACAAGTGAATCTCATGCTCAGCTTTAGACTTCGAGTACACCAGGATATCATCAATGAACACAATCACAAACAGATCCAGGTACTCACGGAAAATACGGTGCATCAAATCCATAAACACCGAGGGCGCATTGCACAATCCAAAGGGCATAACTGTGAACTCATAGTGCCCATAGCGCGTTCCAAATGCGGTTTTGGGAATGTCACCTTCCCGAATTCTTAACTGGTAATAACCAGACTTCAGGTCCAACTTCGAATAGACGGTTGAGCCAACTAGCTGATCAAATAATTCATCAATCCGAGGTATAGGATACTTATTCTTCTCGGTCAGCTTATTCAATTCACGGTAATCGATACACAACCGTAACCCACCATCTTTCTTCTTTACAAAAAGCACAGGCGCGCTCCAAGGTGACATACTTGGGCGGATATAACCTTGCTCTAGCATTTCTTGTAGTTGAACCTTCAACTCAGCCATCTCTTTAGGCGCAACGCGATATGGCGAGCGGGCCACGGGTTTCGCACCTGGCACCAACTCAATTGTGAAGTCAATCTCCTGATGGGGTGGTAGCCCAGGGAGATCCGTGGGAAACACATCTGTAAATTCTGCCCCAATCGGAACCTCGCACAACGTGGCCTTAGGCTCAATAGCCTGAATTAGTGCAAAGTAACACTCCGCACCCTTCCGAACAGCTTTGACTACCTGGAGTGCAGACATCAACGTCCCGCCTACTCCTCGCATACCGCGAACTTGGTCTCCTGTTCGGTATTCTGGCCCAACGTGATTTCTTTGGACTGGCAATCAATCATAGCATGCTGCTCCGCGAGCCAATCCATCCCAAAAATCACATCGAATTCCGATATTGGCAAAACAAATGCGGTTAAACAAAAATCCCGACTTCCTAACTGAACCGCCACATCGCAAGCTTGATCCGCAAGCATCCAACAACCATTCGACAACACCACTCTGACGCTATCAGTCTTTGCACGACTGGGTATCCCAAGCCGCGTAAGAAACTCACGAGACAGAAAAGAATGCGATGCACCTGTATCAAACAGTGCTCGCGCCAGCGTGTCCCGAATCATTACAAAACCTATGACAAACATGTCACACACACAAACCGCAAACATAGGGGTACTAAGCTAAGCATACAAACATGAGCATATGTAAAACTAAACTCATACCTGTGACCACGTCACTCTGCTTGATGGCCTCTTGCAGGCCAAGATTGTAGACCCGGGGTTGCGCCTGCGAGGCAGAGGAATCCACCGCCGCCTTTCCTTTTTCCGCATACGATGCTCCCGCCTTCTTTTCACTCTTCGGCGGCATCCGACAATCTCGCGCAATATGCCCCATCCTACCACAATTGAAGCAGGTACGAGTTTCTGGCTTGGAGGTTGCCCCTGATGTTGCTCCCGATGCAACTGATGAAGGAGCGTGTCCACTCGGCTTGGACTTCTTGCCCCATCTTTTCTTATAAAATGGCTTTCCCGATCGGGGCGCCTTCCACTCTGGTTGCGACCCAGTCAAAAATCTCTTCCCCTGCACCCTTTTCATGTCCTTTTCCAACGCTGTCGCGGTGTCAACCAATGCTTGGAAACCTTGGTTCACAGAACTGGACACAAGGAACCTCAGCTCATCCCTCAGTCCTTCATAGAACCGATTAGTCTTCCTCTGCACATCAGCAAAAATCGAACACGCATACCGCCCTAAGCGAGTAAACTCATGCAGGTACGCGTCAACACTGCCATCACCTTGAGTCAACCGTTGGAATTCATTTTCCACGGCTATCCGTTGAGCCACAGGAAGGTGCTTCGCTAGGAAGAGCCGGGAGAATTCTTCCATCGACACTTGGGTTAACGGACGACCCGCCAAATGATGCAACTCCATCTCATCCCACCATAAACGCGCTTCTCCTTCAAGCAAGAAGGTGGCTAAGGTAACTTTCTGATGTTCCGCCGTGCCTATCGCCGTCATCACTCGCTTGACGCGCGATAACCAATCCTCAGCCTGCGTCGGGGTTCCCGCTCCCGAGAACGTAGGCGGATGGAAACTCATAAACCGTGTTAGCTGCTTCTCAGCCGCTCGAGGAACCACATCCATCACAGGTTCAGGCCTTGCCACCACCTGTTCTGGCCTCACAGCCTCTTGCTCCTGCCTAAGTGGCTGACCTTGGATCATGGTAAATAAGGCCTCCGCAACTAACCGGACATGTTCTGCCGACGGTGGAGGTGTAGGCACCGCGGCTGGTGCCGTACTTTCATTAGAACGCTGGGGCTCAGACGGCCCAGCTCCACTCCGTGTCACCTAAAGGTGGGCAAGACACATACATTAGCGGTCGTACCCAAGCAAACAACACAAAATAGGAACACACAGGTTCCGCAAACACACAAAATAGGAACACGCAGGTTCCTCAAACACACAAAAATGCATTCCTATCATGGACATTCCGGAGTTCATTCGTAGACTTTGGTGTGCACAAACACGTGCTCGCCACCCCACAAAAGAAGTCGGCCACGACTTTGAGAGGGAAAGACCAAGACAACCGATACCAAAAATGTAACAACCCCATCCGTTCATATGATATATTCTAGAAGGTCCGGCCGGGGCCCCACAGGATATACCACAAAACAGTCGGTGAAGGTACAGGATGATACCAGAGTAGCGCAATCGCACCTATCACAAGCATTCTAGCGGAAGCCTAAACTACTTGAACTCCTCATGAATGTCCAAACATAAAACTCCACATTTTATATATATATAGGAATGTCTTACAATATGAACAAAGCGTTGGCCTTATGGCCTTACATGGCTTTCAAACAGTGGCCTAAACAGATTGGCGCGCAGGCCGGCCACAATAAAAGAAAACACTCAAAAGAACACACTTAGCCTTCGAGGGCTAACAGCAGCAGTAGCAACACCAGCAGGAACATCAACCTCGACGGGTCCCGCTCGGCTCTCCAGCACCTATGCAAGGACAATCCACCCACCGGTGGCAAACAAAAGCAACGGTCAGCGTTCAGCTGACCAAATTATAACGACCCTACCCCTTCTCTCGGGGCAGTGGTATTTTTCCCTGCAGGCATATCATATCACATGTATGGCAAGCTATATCATCAAAAGGTGCTTTCACGCACACAAGCCATCACAACCGTTCGCCGCCCGGCCCAACGGTCCGTGCACTCAGGGCACATTCTTAGTGTTCTGGCAACCTCTTGCCCACCACCGTATCAGGGTTACAACCCAACGGTAACTCTCTTGAGCATTTACTCCATGGCGTGCAGCCGGAGTTAGTCCTCGGACACCGGGATGGCCCGTAGCCCCCCGTTGTGTCATGGCGCGCAGGCCGAAGACTCTTGCTATGCGCTCCAACAGACCGCACTTTTTGGTCTCACGTCAGACGGACATAGCGCAGGTCGGATCCTCCACCCCCCCGTTGCTCAAATCGCCTTGCCTTTTCCGCGTGCAGCGTACTCATGGCTATATCAAAGGCGCGGGTCGGTCTCACCAATCCTGTTCTGGCATTCAAGCCTGGGTATGTCATTATACCCATTTCCTCACAACAACAGCGGGTCTTTCCTGGGCGCACCAGTACTTCCTGTGATTCACTGCACAGGTGGACACCGCATAAGCACAAATGTCAGGGGTCTTTCCTGGGCACACCAGTACTTCCTGTGACTCGCTCCACAGGTGGACACCCTATGACATCAAGCATCACAACAAGGGCCTTTCCTGGTCCCACCAGTACTACCTGTGCTGCATTCACAGGTTGGACCCAAAACCATCACATGGCTATTTTCCTGGGCTACCACCCCAGTACTTCCTGCTACTCCTTTTCGCAGGTATAACCCGTAGACTCAGTACACTACACGTTTATCACGGAGTCTTCTCCGGTTCGTATGCAACATCACCAATCCAGACCAACCTGTCCAGATGGGCTTCACACAGCATGCCTATTCCGTACTCCATTTCCGGATCTATATGCACAACAAAAGGGGATTTCAAGAATCACCCAAACGACTCCCAAAAGCAGCCACCTCTTGGTGGGGGAATCAAAAGATATACCAAAACGGAAGCCTTCACATGGCTAGGAAGAAAAGTCGTTACCCTTGACGATCGCTTCGGTGCCATGGCCTCCAAGCTAGCTTGCAAGACTGGTGTTCTAGTTCCAGCTCCTCCTCCAGCTTCGTCCCAGGCTGAGAAACCTCTGATATCTGCTGAAGCCCTGAAAGAAATAAATGCAATGTATGATAATCCTCAAGTTTCTTCTTATTCTAATGATGATGATGAGGACTCAGATGATGAGCCCAAGAAAAAGAAAGAGTCTAAGAAGAGGAAAGCTCCTCCACCTCCTGCACCAAAATTAAATCCAGCCAATGACACACCATACTATATACATCAAAGATCACGCCTTATAAGGGCATGCCAGCATGGATGTGACTATCCAAGAATCAACAAAAAGAAAGGAAGAGAAGCAGAAGATATTCTCCTTCTCCACAGAGATTCAGAAAGGACCATCCTCCTCCTCCTCCTCCAGCTGCTGGTGCTTCAAGTTCATCAACTCAAAGGACTACCCAGTTTCAAACTTTTCAAAGATAGCAAAGTAGGTCCTCATCTTCAGGAAGTAGCCAGCAAAGACAGTATTCATCTGGCAAGCAGTACCAAAAACAACAGTAGCAACATCAACAACATCAACATCAAAAATTCACTAAACATCAAAAGGCTGAAAGCCCCAAGAGACCTGCATCCCCTCCTGTACCATTTGAAGATCCAGAGTCAACTACAACTACTAGGATGGCCAGATTCTAGGAATTGGTTGGCCTATCCATGATCAACAAAGGAAGAGCTGAAGGAAAGAATCCATCTGAATATACTATAATGTCCAAGTATAGAAAGGAAGAACTGAACAGGTTTGCTAAGGCTAACAAGTTTTTTAATGTTGATGATTATATGAAACTGCATCCAAAAACAGTAGTGCCCAGGGCTATATCTCTTAATATTATTAGGGCTGCTGACATGACAATGACCAAGGCTCAAGCTGTAGATCCTAACAGGGAAATTATATTTACACAATCTGGAGACAAAGCTAAAGAGGAGAAGCACAAGGAGAAGAAGAAGAAGAAATGAACTTTGAACAATTTAAGTCTTTTGATTATTTTAAAACTGCTTATTTATATTCTGATACAAAACTCTATGTATATATATATCTGCTGCACATTTAAATTTTTCATGCCAGATATATGTTTTGTGAGTCTGTAATTAGTGACCTTACCCAAAAAGGAGGAGATTGTTGGATCCCTAGTTAGATTTGGGCTAGGTTCACTAAATTAGGATGTCTGACCCAACATGTATAGTCAAGGTCATGATTGTATTCTAGAGTCTAGGCTATGTCCTTAGAGTCAACACCACATGGACCAACCATCAACAGACTGCAGAAGACTCAAGACTTAGAGAAATCTCAAACTCAGAGAATGAGTTCGACGTTCGTCGAACTCAGGTCGACGAAAGTCGTGCTCAGCTCAACGAAATCAGACAATTCTCTAAGTTGAGCTCGATAAACTTGAATCTCAGGTCGACGAATTCCAGAGTATACTTCAACACCAAGTCCATAATTCTTCACACTTAACTCCAGTCGACGAACTTAGTTCTTAGGTCGATGAACTTAGTTCTCAGGTCGACGATCTCTGGATATTCTACTTCAACACCTTATTACAGAAACATCTAAGTATTTGAAGTCCAGCTTCATACTCTAGTCGACGATGTTAGAATATCAGGTCGACGAATTTGGATCTTAGTTCGACGATTTCTGTATCATCTACTTCAACACTATAATACCAGAAACAACTAAGTATTCTAAGTCCAGAATCACACTCCAGTCGACGAACTCACCTTCTAATCTCAACGAACTTAGACCATAGTCTTGGTAAGATTTATCAAGTGACAGTTAGAAGTTCTCAGCTCGATGAAACTAGTTCTTAGGTCGACGAACCAAGTTCTGAGGTTGACGATTTATAGACACATCACTTTAACATTCTTAAGTCAAAGAAAAATGGAATTCTGTTATTAGGTCGACGAAGTCATATTCTCAGCTCGATGAACTTGATGAACAGACTTAAAAGGTTCCAAAGAAAGCAGTTCTGTCCTCAGGTCGACGATCTTGTATCTCAGCTCGACGAACAAAGATTATCTGGTCGACGAACTTAACATCTCAGATCGACGAACTCTGGACACAGATTGACGAATTCTGCTCAACGAATTCTGTAAAGTTCCAGACTTTGAAATTTCCCTCCCTCTGTCCTTTTTTCTATTGCAATAATTCCTGAGTAATCAATGCCTAAATATTCTCTGAATATTACTGTTAGAAGCAAGCATTGATTACGGTCTTTATCAGGATTATTGTCTGCTATTTTTCCATGGGACAGTTGGGGAAATCAATCAATGTAAATATTCTCCAGGCCGTCAGCATTGAATAAAGAAAGGAATTCAAATTTCAAAGTGAAATTATATGGAAAATATAAAAGAGATTTTCTTCATCTCTCTCGACAGCACACAGAACAGATAATAATACAGGAGAATAGAAAACCCTACACAGAGAATATACAGAATACTAGCTCATAGGGCAACAACACTGTCAAGAGACAAGAAGCCCTAGCCATTGACCAGAGAAAAGAACAGCAAGCTGAAGAAGAAGAAGAACATACATTCAAAATCAAGAGTCTTCTTCCTTCTATATCCCAGGAATCTTCAAAGGACAACAAACACTTTATCTGTCAAGAAGTTTCTGGAGTTCTTCTGGTCAAAGCAAAGTTTGAAGACCTATCACCCTACAGCAAGGCTTCAACTTCCTGAACAATTCTATATCTCAGGGGGAGCCTTTGCTAACATCATTATGTTCCACTAGAGTCTTCTCATTTGTATCTGAGAAAGAGAAGACAAAATCACTCTCTCATCCCCCACTGTATAAAGGGTTTTTGACTCCCTTCAAAAGTTATTCCTGGTTGTAAGTCACCTGATCAAAAGACTTGAGGTTTGGTTTTTGAGCACCTGATCAAAAGCTCATTGGTGGCAGTCACCTGATCAAAAACCTGAGTGGATTCCTACCAGGGTGGTAGAAGAGTGGATGTACCCAAGTTTAGGGGAACCACTATAAAATTCTTGTGTTGTCTGGTTTGCTCTTTTCCTTTTGTTCTTGCTGTGGCTGTGCTTTCTAGGCTGCTGTGTTTGTGGTTTTAATTTAATTTCTGCAGCACTAGTAATAGATTGAATTAATTAGCAAAAAATTTATAAACCCTAAATACTCTATTCACCCCCCTCTAGAGTATTTCAGATCTAACCCCTAGCTTTCACATCTCAAGTACCCGCTCTTCAGAAGAAAGGCACGCTATCTCCGCCTTGGAAACCTCCAACTTCACTCACAATCCAGAACTCTCCTCCTAAGCGGTCTTCAAAGTTTGCACAATCTTCTCTGCCATCAACTTCTCGGTATGTAGCAATCCTCGGGCTTCATCCGTCTCAGACTTTAGCTCTGATCCAATCCATCAAATCAATATATTTCTCGATCTAACTCCTCTCTCGAGGCTGCAACTGAAGCCTCCACAGCTCGAAGCCTCTCCTGAAGAGGCGAATATCCGTCTTTCAGACTCACGTAGTGATCATTCCACGTAAGAGCAATATGCGCCTGATCCTCAATCTGCAAACAACAAATAAGTGGTTAAAATCAATTAATTCAAACAAAAGAAAAATGGTTAAATTTCTTACCATATCACTCATGGCCTTCAAAGATGAAGGCACACTGGGGGCAGAAGTCTTTATACGAAGAACTTGGGGGGGCAGACGCCTCTGTTAGCTCAACATCTGAATCATCTATAATAGGTTCATCACACAGGGACATGCACCTCTCATCACAAAGGGACAGGCTCATCACCCTACAACTGCATCACAATTATCTCTCAAAGTAAGTTTTCTCTTACGAACTAAAGGCACTGCACGCTCAGTCACAATCGAAAGGCCACACAGGGACAAGCGCCTTTCTTCAACAAGCAACAAAATACAGCATAAATGGTTCGCCAACTCTCGAGAATCTGATAATGCCAATATCGGGGTAAAGTCCCGCTCTTGCGCTATCCGATGCCGACAATGATCGGGGAAGGAATTCCACAGTTCTGGTAAGCCCCAAGAATTTCTAACATAGCCAAACAAGGTATTCCAGTGATGACGGTCCGTCTGAACCTCAAAATAAATCCAGCTCTTGTTGCTACGAATTTTAACACGTTCACCACCATCAAATAAAATCTCGCACCAATCCCAGAGACAATCCAAAGAAAGTTTCCCGCCATGTTCACAAAAAAGACAACCAATATCATGAGACGTATGACTCCCAGCGGAGTAAATTGAGAAATCAGCACACAGCAAAACCTCAAGATCTCAATCACTTCCTCACATGATGGGAATCAGAAGTGAGACCTCAAATTAGTCTTGTAAATCATCAAACAACCTCAAAAAAGGATTTTGAACCCTCTCCTCGGCACGGGGTATCTTCACTTCAAGATCGGAAGGTAACCTGAACCTCTTCCTCCAAATTGTAATTTGATCATCGGTAAGCAAGTAGCGCAGACGCATCTGTCTCGCAGTACGCATCGAACCCTGGTAGAAAAACCAAAATTGGACTTAGATAAAATAATCTACACATCGGAAAATTTCCACCACCATCACGCATATGAAGCCTCGTCACACACAAACAGAACCAAGGCCATATGCATTCTAGTACGACACGCCCAAGTACGCGCTCACAGGTGATCATGTACGTGCTCAAGTGTTGGGTTTTGCTATACGTCATAACACTTTTGCCCAGCGGAATAAGGAACAAGAAAATCACAAAAGAAATGCAGATCTTGTAATGAACATTGATCAAGAAGTAATGTGGTGTAAATAAAATTATACCTTTGAGGGATTGAGTCAATACTCAACCAAGGTGCTCTAAATGATTCCAACGAACAGCAACGACCGGAGTTCCGAGCGTAGAATAGTGTCCACGCCTCTATAGATATCCACACGAGCACGAAGAACCCTAGACTCTTGTCCCACAAGATCTAGGTTGGAAGAAGGCTTGCCCTAAATGTCTCCACGGACTACTAGATTCGTTAAAGTAGAGGCGGCGGTGACGAATACGATGCATAGGAAACACTTTCCGATGACATACGGGGATGACAGATGGTCGACGGCAAGAAGCGACGATCGCGACCTAGCGGAACGGTTCCATCGGGAAGAAGGTCATAGCTCTCGGTATCGCATGATTAAGTCAAAAGGAACGGTTACTTTTTTAGTTTACTGTACATAACACTTATATACAAAGTACCAAACTAGTCGTTTGTTAAAAGTAGCGAACTAGCAAGATAAAACGGATTGAGTTTTGAATAATTGAAATATTATTATCCAAAAAAGATATCATTTACAAAGGTATGACCTCCTTTTTATAGAATGGAGGGGATATGGGAGAGTACAAATAAATAATGTGGGACTAAATATTTACAGTACTGGGCGGCTAAAAATAAAGGAGACCGCATAGGCCGCGCGGTTAGACAAATGAGTTAACCGCTCGGCAACTCCATCAGGATAGAACAGGCCGCAACAGGAGATCGATAGACCGCCCGTTCTCCAGGCTTCTGAGGAGACCGCCAGACCGCTCGGTCAACAAACCGCTGGACAAGACCGCAAGGCCGCCCGGTCTAATACTTCAACACTCCCCCTCAAGCTGGAGCATATATATCAATCATGCCCAGCTTGTCACAAACGTGGAAGAAGGAAGTAGAGACCGGCTTTGTGAAGATATCTGCCAATTCTTTGTCAGAGGTGACAAACGGTGTACAAATCTGTTTCTTCAAAATCTCTTCCCGAATGAAGTGGCAGTCAACCTCTATATGCTTTGTTCTCTCATGGAAGACTGGATTTCTGGATATGTATATGGCGGCCTTGTTATCACAGAACATAGGAAGCGGATAGTCATAGACCTCCCCTAGGTCAAGCATGAGAGCCCGCAACCACTTTAACTCACACGTGGTTGACGCCATACTCCAGTATTCGGCTTCTACACTGGATCTGGAGACAAAGGATTGTTTCTTGCTCTTCCAACTCACCAGATTTCCTCCAACAAAGACACAGAAACCTAATGTGGATTTACGATCGACTTTGTCATCCGCGTAACTAGAATCTGAGTAGGCCTCAACCCTCAGATGACCATTCTTCTGAAAGATAAGCCCTTTGCCTGGAGCTGCTTTGATATACTCTAAAATCTTCAGGGCAGACTGAAGGTGGCACTCCCTGGGAGCTTGCATAAACTGGCTGACCTTGCCTATAGCATAGGCGATGTCGGGTCTAGTCACCGTGAGATAGATGAGTTTGCCAACCAAACATCTGTACCTGGTGACATCAGATAGAAGAGGCGAATCATCCGTCCACGTTTTGTCTTCTCCAATAGCCATGGGAAACCGAGCCGGTTTGGCACCTGTCAATCCGGCTTCTTGTAGAAGATCAAGGGCATACTTCCGTTGGGAGAGGACCAACGAGTCAGGTTTCCGAGAGATTTCTATCCCCAAAAAGTATTTCGGGGAGCCCATATCCTTCGTGACCAAGTGTTGACGGAGGTGCTTCTTCGTCAAGCCCACCCCATCTCGATCATCGCCAGTAAGAAGAATATCATCCACATATACTGCCAAAACCACCAGTCCCGAGGCCGTTTTGCGAATGAATAAGGAGTGATCGGCCGAACTCCTTATAAAGCTGATGGTAGCCACAATACCACTAAATTTGTCGAACCATGCCCGAGGGCTCTGCTTTAGTCCATAAATGGCCTTCTTCAAATGGCATACGCGTGTCTCCCCCTGAGCAACATACCCAGGAGGTTGCTCCATGTAAACATCCTCCTGAAGATAGCCATAGAGAAAAGCATTCTTCACATCAAGCTGGGAAATAGCCCAATCCCGGGTAACAGCCACAGAGAGAAGAACCCGGATGGTGCTGAGGCGAGCAACCAGAGAAAAAATGTCAAAGTAATCAATGCCATAAGTCTGAGTGAAGCCTTTGGCCACCAGCCGGGCCTTGTAGCGATCCACAGTGCCATCGGGTCAAAACTTCACAACGAAGACCCAACGACAGCCAACCACATCCGTGCCCACGGGAGGAGGAACAAGGGTCCAGGTACCCCGTTCAGTAAGAGTAGCCATCTCTTCATCCATGGCAGACTTCCAATGAGGGATAGTAAGAGCCTCCTAGTAGGTGCGGGGAGTAGAAGTAGCGGAGATAGCCAAGGCAAAACACCTGCGAGAAGGAGAAAGCCGATCATAGAAAACAACTGCCGTAAGCGGGTGTTGAGTACACGCCCGCACCCCTTTGCGAAGAGCAATGGGAAGATCCAGGTCGACGGGTGCGTCGGCGACCAGAGCGTCCGTGGCGGAGAAGGCTGGCCCGGGACTAGAGAGAGACAGCGTTAGAGAGGAGGGAGGAGGGGTGGGTGGGGAGACGAACAGGGAAGGAGACGGTGGAGGAGGAGACGGAGGTGGGGAGACGTCGAGAGGCGTGGAGGGAACAGAGAGATCAAAAGGAAGAGAAGTAGGAGAGGAGGTAGGAGAGAAGTAGGAAGCATTCTCGAAAAATGTCACATCCACGGAGACAAATTGCTTGCGGAGGAGGGGGTCAAAACAGCAATAGCCTTTCTGAGTGGTAGAGTACCCCAGAAAGACACACTTGGTGGAACGGGGGGAAAGCTTCTCGCGGGTAGCGGAGGGAGCGTGAACAAAGGCCGTACAGCTAAAGACACGGAGAGGGAGAGGAAAAGGGTCCTTGTGGGGGTAGAGAATGGAGAAGGGGGTCTGGTCGTGGAGAACTGTGGAGGGAAGGCAATTGATGAGGTAGCAGGCGAGGAGGACAGCGTAGCCCCAGTAGGAGCGAGGTACATGCATCTGCGTCATGAGAGTACGAGCAACATCAAGGAGGTGACGGTTTTTGCGCTCCGCCACCCCATTTTGCTGGGAGGTGTAAACACAAGTAGTTTGATGAAGAAGACCATGTTGGTGAAAGAAAGAGGAGAACTCATGATTAAGATATTCTTTGGCATTATCAGAACGTAAAACTTTAATAGACAGGTCAAACTGAGTCTGAATCATAAAATAAAATGATTGCCACATAGAAAAGAGTTCAGAGCGATCTTTTAATAGATACACCCAAGTAAATCGTGACAAATCATCGATAAAAGTGACAAAATAGGAACTACCCCGACCAATAGTGAGGGTAGGGGCCGGACCCCATATATCAGAATGAATAAGATCAAACGGGCGAGAGGAGCCACGGCCTTGCTTCGGAGGGAAGGAGGAGCGATCATGTTTGCCAAGCTGACACGCATCACAGTTGAGCGGAGAACTGGTAGGAGGTAAGTGAGGCAGAAGCTGGTGAAGAATCCGAGGAGGAGGATGTCCAAGGCGAAGATGCCACTGAAGGAGATCGGTGGAGGAGGAGTAGGCGGACAGAGCAGAAACATCGTCGAGGAAGTAGAGGCCTCCACTCTCAGTCCCAGTAGCAATCGTCCGCTGGGTCGTCGGGTCCTGAAAAGAACAAGTAGTTGGAGTGAACAAGACAGAGCACTGAAGTTGGCGGCATAAAGTAGTAACAGATAATAAATTGCACGGGAACTTTCGGACATAGAGAGTGTCCTCCAAGCACAGCGATGGGGTGAGTTGAACCATGACCGTCCCATGAACCGGGGACGGTGAACCATCCGCCACACGAACCGGGGGTAAGCGGTCATGTGTCTCAAGACGGGAGAAGAAATGAGGGTTGCCCGTCATATGATTCGTAGCACCAGAGTCAATCAACCATTTACCTTGGGTAACGACGTGGGCACTACCTGACGTCATGGCTACAGAAGCAGACAGCCGAGAAGAGGCGGAGGCCAAAGGAGCATCACCGGAAGGGCGAAGATGAGGACGTTTCTGCCAGCAGCGGTCAACAGAATGGCCGGTGCGACCACAGTAAGAGCAGAGGAACCGGGACGACCCCCGGCCGCCGGAGTAACCACGACCACTAGGGCCCCCCTTCTGAGCTTGATGAGCAAAGGAGTCCTGGGAAGGTGGGGAGGCCAACAGAGGCCGCGGAAGCAGCGAAGTAACAGCGGCAATGCGAGCTGTGGTGGCATCCAAGGTAGGAGATTCCGCCTCACCCAGGATCTGTTGGCGGATCATATCATAGGAATCGGGAAGACGGAGAAGATAACAAACAAGCAGGAGTTCCTGGAAGTGTTTGTGTTGGTCGGCCAAGTCCGCCGAGAAGGGGCGATTCTGGAGGATTTCAGCACCAAGAGCCTGAACCTGCTGATAAGCCGCAGCAGGAGACATAGAAGGCCGGGCGAAGAGGTCCGCATAGAGAGTATAAATGCGGGACGTCTGGACCCCCTTGGAATAGAGAGCAGCAAGGTGAAGCCAGGCGGCCTTGACCGTCTCATCATGACGAATGACGGGAAAGCACTCATCAGAGAGGCTGTTGGCCAGCCAAGTGCGAACAAGAGCATCACTCGGACCCAGTCATCAAACTCAGGAGAGGTACGAGGAGGAGGGTCATCGGTGAGGTGATGACGCTTGCGCTGAGAGCGAAGAAGGAAGGTGAAAGAAACGCTCCAATCGGGATAGTTGGAGCCAACCAGCTTAGAAAGGGTGCCAAGGTTGCCCGAAGGAGGAGGTGGAGAAGGAGCTGCAGGAGTGGTGGTGATAACGGGGGTGGTGAGACCGGAAGTAGTCATCGAACACAGCAAGAAACTACAGCGGTTTAAAAGGAAGAAGCCGCGCGAACATAAGCGGCCAGAAAGCAAACAAAGGCACAACGGGAAAGAGGTCGCGCGGACTGAAAAATCCGAACGAACAGAAGAGAAGAGGAAGCAAGAAGCAGCGACTAGAATAAGTCGCAAGCCGCTCGAACAGGGCAGCGGATAGAGGAGAAGACAAGCCGTGAAGACAGGTCGTGTAAGGCAGAAAACAAGCCGCGAGAAGCAGAGAGCGCACACAAATAGGAGGAAAACAGGGCGCTGCGAGAAGAAGGGGAAGAAGTCGAACGGCTAGAGGACAGGCCGCGCGAACAGAAGTAGGGCGCTGCGAGAAGAGGCGTCGACTTAGAAGAGACAAAAAGTCGCGCACACAGAGGGTAGCAACAAGGAGAGGAAGAGGCCGCGCGGATAGGGTGCAAACCGTTACGACAAGCCGCGCGGACAGGAAGACACAGAATCAGGAGGAGTAGATCGAGTCCTCTGATACCATGTTAAAAGTAGCGAACTAGCAAGAGAAAATGGATTGAGTTTTGAATAATTGAAATATTATTATCCAAAAAAGATATCATTTACAAAGGTATGACCTCCCTTTTATAGAATGGAGGGGATATGGGAGAGTACAAATAAACAATGTGGCACTAAATATTTACAGTACTGGGCGGCTAGAAATAAAGGAGACCGCATAGGCCGCGCGGTTAGACAAATGAGCTAACCGCTCGGCAACTCCATCAGGATAGAACAGGCCGCAACAGGAGATCGATAGACCGCCCGGTCTCCAGGCTTCTGAGGAGACCGCCAGACCGCTCGGTCAACAAACCGCTGGACAAGACCGCAAGGCCGCCCGGTCTAATACTTCAACATCGTTAACCGCAGACCACGCCGAGCCGGACTTAATGGAAATAAACCGGATGAAACAAAATTCGTCGAGTATTCACATCGATATTAAGAATGAAGCTTTTAAGAACATAGGCCCTCACATTAACTTGACTCCTATGGAAGCAAACACTCTAAGGGCATTTCTTACGTTAAATTAATCTATCACAATAAAAATAAATTTTACATAATAAAAGAACTTGCCAAAATATAAAATTGAAATATATAGTACTCTATTTATCAAATGAATTATTATAATAACCGACAAATATACAAAACACAAGACTCATACTAGAGTTGATCATCCAGGCATCTACAAAGCTATATAAAACCTGTACTGATGTTTGGCTAAGTCCAAATACATTGAGTGAAGCTTACTCACTCAATGCCAAAGAGCAGAAAAATCTGGCTAAGGCAGAAAGTGTTGAGTGAGGCACGCTCACTCAACATTCTCAACGCCATGACAAAGAAATGGCTAAAGCAAAAAAGTGTTGAGTGAGGCGTGGTCACTCAACGCTCTCAACGCTTAAGATGCTGAAGAAGCAGAAAATTGGTTAAGGCAGAAAACGTTGAGTGAGGCATGATCACTCAACGCTCTCAACGCCTAAATTATAAAAAGTATGGCTAAGGCACAAGATGTTGAGTGAGGTGTGCTCACTCAATGCTCTCAACGCCAGGCATGCAGAAAAGGTTGCAGAAATGGTTAAGGTAAAAAGCGTTGAGTGAGGCTTACTCACTAACGCTGTGAACGCCTAGATAGATAGAATTTTGTCTAAGTACTTTGACGTTTATTAAAGCTCATTCACTCAATGCCTATTTTACTGATGTTCGATTTTGGCTAAGTCCACAGGTGTTGGAGTCAGCAAAATCTGCAAAATCAACAAAATCAACTAATTTTAAATCAAGTACGGAGAAGCCATAGAACACGACAAACTCTGCCGCGAAGCTACTGTACATCTTCTTCCGTTGAAGCAAAGTGCAGTTGGATGCTGCAAGTGGGCCCCACTGATGTCTTCAAGTCGTTGATCGGTGAATTAAAAAAGAAAGAGTATGGCCAAGACGACCGCAACTTTTAGGGTTTTATCAATTTGAAAGTTGCGGCTGGACTTCCTCCTCCTCGCCATTGCTGCCAAGAAGTCTTTCTGTAAGAACCAAAAAGTTCAGTTAGTTGTGTGTCTTCTTCATCGACATCAGCAAGATCATAGCAAACCTCTGAGGAAAAGACGGCAAGTTAGCTGGTTCCATCTTCACCTGCACCAGCAAGATCAGAAGGTCTTTCTTCTGAGAGAGAAGCAGAAACTAGGAAGAAGTTTCTGCAAATCAAGTTGCTTCTTAGTTCAGCAAGCTCAAAACTGAAGATCCACTTCTGAATCTGAAAAGAAGAAAGAACGAAGTGGCTAACTCTGTCCTGTAAAGGAAGAGGAAGTAAAGCAGTTTACTGCTAGTTATTTCCAGCTCAAGAGCCATATAGCTGCTGTGAAGAAAGTTTGAGCTGAGATAACTCAGTTCAAGGGGCTGTCATAGAGAAATTTCTCTGTGATAGATATAAATCTATTACATTACTGTAGGATCCAACTGGATCTGAGTTGTAGGGATTTATGAGCCCGAGGTAGGGTAATATTGCCTGAGATGTAGGAGAGTGAAGCTCTCTGAGTTATATGATCCAACTAGATCTGAGCTGTAGGACTCGGTTTCAAGTCTGAAGTAGGTGGTCAATTGAACACTGAGCTGTAAGAGAGGAATACTCTCTGAGTGTAGGACCTTTGGGTCTGAGGTAGGATCCCTAGTGGATCTGAGGTAGGGCTGTCCTCCCAGCCTGAGTGTAGGGCCTTTGGCCTGAGGTAGGTGATCTACTGATCACTGAGTTGTAGGCCCATGTGGCTGAGTTGTAGGTCTTGGAGGAGACTAAGAAATCCTGAGGGATCTGAGGTGTAAGCTCTTTGGATCAGTGGTTTGGAGAAGGGTCTTGACTAACAGGAAGTTTGCAAGGTGCGAGGAGAGTGAATGTACCCAAAATTGGGGAACCACTATAAATCTTTGTGTGCTTTTCTATGTTGTTTTCTTTGTGCAGGTACTTGAAAGCAAAATACTGCCAACACACTAAGTACTAAGAAAGATAAAATTAAAATCTAACAATATCAGTGAGACAACCTATTCACCCCTAGGTTGTAAGCTACCTTGAAATAACGACTTTCTGTTACAATTTGGTATCAGCTTGTCTTGGTCTTCCTCCTGCGAATTCGTGGTCGAATTCTTTTGAGGGGTGGAGAGCACGTGTCTGTGCTTACCATTGTAACAAAAATGAACTCAAGAATGTTCACTTAGGAATGAAAATACACATATTTGAGGAACTTGTGTGTTTGTATGTTTGCTTTTTTGCAATATTATTAGTTGCTTAATTGTGTATTTCACGATTATAGGAGACTAGCAGTGGTGCAGGGCAAGGGGAACCCCAGCGCCTGATAGAGAGCAATGCACCAACTAGGGTGCCTACACCTCCTCCTTTTACATCAACGGTTCGAATGATAGCTAATGTGGTCTTCGCAATGATCAATGCCCAACACGGAAGGCATGTGCAGCCCCCAGTGTCCATGGTGAATTTAGTGCCAGTTGGTGTACTTGAGCAGATTGTAAGGGAAGGAGCATCGACTCAGCCGTTGAATATGTGTTTGATGCAAGGAACATACACGGTGGAGGAATAATTGTATGCATTTGTTCTATTGAGACAACATGCAACATTTCTGTTTAAAACTAAGGAAGCGAAGGTCAACAGATTTTATGATGGTCTGCGCCCTGAACTATGACTTCTGCTGGTTGGTCCAAAGTTGATTGGATTCCAAGCATTGGTGGAGTCAGCTAGATCGTTGGATATAGAGTTGACAAAAGTCCACCAGAAGCCAGAGTTCAAGGTACCTAGTTCTTCAAAGTCTGGGTATCTATGGTAGAAGAAGAAGTCTAGACCTTCTGGGAAGACTCCATCTGCAGTTGCTTCTAGAGCAACGTCGGGGCAAAGCATGATTACATGTTATACTTGTGGCAAGTTGGGGCATAGGGCTCGAGGGTGTTGGCATGGTCGTCCAATGGTCGATAAAAAGATGAAGAAGGCTAAGTTTGGATTAGCGGCAGGGCGAGCTCCACGTACTTGCTACACGTGTGGCCACGAAGTACATTATTCTCGAAAATGCCTAAATGGCCTGTAATGATATTACAAGTATGAATAAGGAAGTAGCTATAAAAGGCATTCTGTAAGTTCTACTTTATGTAACAGTGCATGTTTTGCATGTACAAACCTGGTGTTCATGAATGAATCAAGAAGTCTTTTGTTGGGGCATAATGTGTTGGGTCCGGCGTTTCTTCACTTGACCCGTGGCACTTTGCTACTTATTTAAGAAATTAAGTAGCGCCCTCTCCAACAGTCTGGGCTTTTGGTGCAGTTGGGTATGCGCTTGATCCTTCAATTGGTATCAGAGGAGGTCACGGGTTCAAGACCGGGGGAGTGCTATTAAATCTTGATTTTTCCCTTCTACCTGTGTGGGTCCGGCGAGTCAGGCAACCGTGGACATGTGGTAACCCCACCTCTGAGCCAGGTGGGCCATGTGGTAAGTCCACCTCTGAGCCGACGGGTTGTGTTGGACGCCGGGGGGGGGGGGGGGGGGGGGGATTGTTGGGTCCGACGTTCCTTCACTTGACCCGTGGCGCTTTGCTACTTATTTAAGAAATTAAGTAGCGCCCTCTCCAACAATTAGGGCTTTTAGTGCAGTTGGGTATGCGCTTGATCCTTCATAATGTATTCCTTTTGCACGTATATTTGTATAATAAATATGAGATTGAGATAATATTGCTTTAAGAATAAAATGTGAACAAGGGTAGAAAGGTTTTTATGCACATACAGATAGGAAGTCATAAACTTTGGTTTGGATGCTTTTGTGATGACAATAGATAAGTTTGATGTAATCTTTGGTATGGAAAAGCTCTCGGAGCAGTGTACCGGTATAGATTAAAACTCAATGGAAGTCACACTGGGACAGAACACCGAACGAGTGACTAAATTTGCTGGTATGCGAAGATCGAGCAAGATATTGATGTCTGCTCTCCAGGTAGTCAAGGCTGTTTAGAAGGGCGCAGAGTTATTCTTCACACTATTGGAGGCTGTTGAGCCGAAGTCCAGTTTGAGTGACATTCCTATTATATCGTAGTACGCAGATGTGTTTCCTAAGGATCTTCTTGGGTTACCACCCCAGCAGGAGATTAACTTCGATATAGAGTTGGTGTCAAGTGCAAAACCTGTGGCTCGCTCGCTGTACATAGTAGCGCCAAAAGATATGGCAGAATTGAAAGTTCAATTACAAGAATTACTAAAGCAAGGTTATATACGTCCAAGTATATCACCTTGGAGTGCACCAGTTCTCTTTGTGAAGAAGAAGGATGGAAGCTTGTGACTATGCATTGATTATCAAGAGTTAAATAAGCTGACGGAGAAGAACAAGTATCTGATTCCACGGATTGATGACTTGTTTGATCAGCTGGTGGGTTCAACTGTCTACTCGAAGCTAGATTTAAAATATGGTTATTACTAGTTGAGGATTCGGGAAGATGACATTCCCAAGACGGTGTTTGGTATACGCTACGATCATTATGAGTTCACTGTAATGCCGTTTGGGCTAACAAATGCGTCATCGGTATTCATGAACTTGATGCATTAAACATTTAGAGAGTACTTAAACCTATTTGTGATCGTCTTTATTGACGACATATTTGTGTAATCTCAGTCCGAAGAAGATCATGCAAATTATTTGCGGATGATTTTGCACACCATGAGAAGAAATAAACTATATGTCAAGTTCTCAACATGCGAGTTTTGGCTATCGTCGGTGGCTTTTCTTGGCCATGTGGTTAGTGGAGAGGGTATTGCGGTGGATCCGCCAAAGATAGTTGTGGTATGGGAGTGACTTGTGTTGTCTACTGTAGCTGAAGTCAGGAGTTTCCATAGACCCGCGGGCTACTACAGGCACTTCATAGAGAACTTTTCGTGGATAGCCTTATCTCTCACCACACTGATGAGGAATGATCAAAAGTTGGTTTGGACGCCTGAGTGCGCATGAGCTCGTGAGGAGTTAAAGAGTCGTTTGACCACGATGCCAATCTTGAGTTCACCATGTGGTACAGACGGGTATGAGATTTATAGTAATGCTCCAGGGAGCGGCTTAGGCCGCATTCTTCTTCAGTTCGCAAGGTTATTGCTTGTGGCTCACGTCAGTTGAAAGTGCATGAGTGAAACTATCCAGTCCACGACTTGGAGTTGGGGACTGTGATTTTGCACTTAAACTGTGGCGTCATTATTTATACAGTGTGAAAGTTGACATCTTCATGGACTATAAGAGCCTTAAGTACTTAATAGATCAGAAGGAGCTAAATATGCGGCAATGGAGGTGGATGGAGTTCCTCGGGGACTACACCTTAGAGATACACTATACTCCCGGGAAGGGAAATATGGTCACAGATGCCTTGAGTCGTAGGACTCAGGTACGGGAAAATTGGTTGTAGATGCTTGATGATCGTCTGATCCAGGACTTGGAGGCTTTAAAGATTTCTTATGTTGACAAAAACTCTACTGCAAATGCGTGCCTGAACTAGATGGAGGTACAATATGACCTTGCGGATAGGGTTCAACGAGCAACGAAACTCAATGAGAGTATGAAACACTATGCAATGGATGGGTCGAATTCCCAATTCTCCTTGGATGACGGTCTTTTGAGAAAAGACGGTCGTTTGTGCGTCCCGAATGTGGGAAAATTACGAGAGTAGTTGATGTATGAAGCACACTTCACGAAGTACTCAATTCACCCAGGGAGCACAAAGATGTATAAGGATATGAAAAATATATTCTGGCGGCCAAGTTTAAAGGACATAGCTCTTTACGTGGCGAAGTGTCAAACTTGTGCCTTGGTAAAAGCTGAATGTCATAATCCTGGAGGTTTCCTGAAGTCGTTACCAATTCTGGTATGAAAGTTTGATGACATCTCTATGGATTTCGTGCATGAGTTACCGAGATCACAGAGCGGGAACGATGCCGTGTGGGTGATCATTGACCGATTAACAAAGGTATCACACTTCATACCAAACACGAAGGACGGTTTAGTGGAAAAGTTGGTTAAGTTGTATGTGGACAACATAATACTATTGCACAGTGTGCCCGGTAGTATCATCAGTGAACGAGATGGGCAATTTACTTCGAATGATTGGAGGCTAATCCACAAGTTATTCGGTACGAAACTGTAGTTCAGTATGGTCTTTCATCCACAGACGGATGGTCAGACCGAGAGGACCAATAGAACAATGGAGGATAAGCTCCAGATGTGTGCCTTGGATTTCAGGAAGAGGTGGGAGGACCATCTGTATATGATCGAGTTCGCCTATAATAATAGCTATAAATCTAGCATTCAGATGGTGCCCTTTGAAGCTTTATATGGTAGGAAGTGTCGCACTCCCTTAGCTTGGGCGGAAACAAGAGAATCAAAGTTGTATAAGCGTAATAAGGTTGACGATGCAAATTTGACTATATGCTTGATACGTGATCAACTATTGGTAGGCCAGGATAGGCAGGCAAAATACTACAATGCCAAGTACCGAAACGTGGAGTTTGCGGTGGACAATTGGGTATATCTGAAGATAAATCCATTCAAATGTGTGTCCAGGATTCGACGCTTGAAAAAGTTATGTCTGAAGTATCTTGGTCCGTTTAAAGTGGTTGAGCGAATTGGAGAAGCTGCCTATCGATTATCTCTTTTGACAGAGCTAAGTGGTTAGCACAATGTGTTTCACATATCGGTATTACGGAAAGCATTGAAAGAGCCGACGCAATTAGTGGTTGATGATCAAGTACCAGTCGATGATGGGCTGACGATGATGGTCGGGCCCATTCAGATCAAGGATACAGAGGTCAAGCAACTACGAAACAAGACAATCGGTATGGTCAAAGTCCGTTGGGACAATTATGGCCATGATGAATTGACATAGTAGCGTGAGCAAACCATGCGAGATGAGTTTTCCGAGTTTTTTTTTTGTAAAAGTAAAGTTGTAATAGTATTGTACTATTTTCCTATACATATATATCAAATTTCGGGATGAAATTTCTGTAAGGAGGGGAGGTTTGCAATGCCCCAAAATCCTAAAAAGGAAGAATTGGAAGTTAACGCGCGGTGGTAGTGTTAACGCCAGCGTTAGCCATTGAATTAAATTGACTGCCGACTCAGGTATATACCATGTGGCGGTAGTAAAGTTAGCGCTTGGCGTAACCACTCAATGCTTTCGACCAAGTGTTGAGAGGACTACCGCGTGGTGGTAGTGGGCTAGCGTGTGGCGCTATCACTCAACGCTTTCGACACCATTGAGTGACTACCGCGCAGCAGTAGGAGCAAATGCACGGCGATAGCTGATGTTAAAGTACCGCTTGGCGGTTGTAACCTGACGCATGATGGTAGCTTGCCACGTGGAAGTAAGGTGGAGGCTGTTTTGGAGCGACGACGTGGTGTCGATTGGGCTAAGCGACAATCACCTATGATACCGCACGACGGTAGCCTCTAAATATAAGTTGGGCATGAGATTGAACTCTCACTTTTCTCTCTATCTTGGTACTTCAAGTTCTTGAGGGAAAGAGGATGGGGTTAGTGTTGTAAGCTTGGTGAAGGAGATCCCATGATCGGAATCAAGAGACGAAGTAAGTTCCATGATGAAGAAAGCGAGGCGCTCCTTTCCATCCGGATAAGAGACATATACATGGCTCCGCAAAGATCTATAAGGGTAACGATCTTCCTTCTTGCACATGTGAAGTCCTCCTCTTGCATATGCATGGAATCCACCACCATAAGGTGGAGAATCGAGGGAATTTCGATGGGTTGATACGTGATATCCCTGGGTGGTTTTGCATATAGAATCCGAAAAATGTAGTACGGAATAGGCATGCTGTGTGAAGCCCATCCGGATGAGTTGATCTAGATTAGTGATGTTTTGTTTTGTATGCTGGAGAAGACTCCGAGTATAAACAAGTAGTTTACAGGGTTTGTGGGTTATACTTGTGAAATGAGAGTAGTAGGAAGTACTGGAGCTGTGCTCCATGAAAATAATCAGAAACTACCACAGTTTGCATAACTGTTGGATATCGTCGGGCGACAGCGACTATCGTAGGCGATAGCTCTTGGTGAGTTATGATGGCTGTGAAAGACCAGTTTTGTAACACCTCCCCTGTAATGACCGTATAATATGGGTCCGGCCGGGGCCCCACAACATATAGACGCCACAGCTTCAGTATTATAAGATGATATAACTACCCGATCTCAAAACTCCTAACCACAGCACAACGGAAAAAGCAAACAGACTAGAAGTTATCCACAACATATAGGAGTATCGAAGCGGCCTTGAGGCCTTACAACAAAAGTGAGTCCAAAGCTCAAATAATAATACCAGTCATAAATGTGCATAAGCACTCCTAGACTACCTCAGCATGCAGGCCGGAAAACATGAGCATCAAACATACAATGTCATAAAAGTATAGCTATAGCAAAACAGTAACACTTCATGAGGCTCAGGCCCTTTTGGCCGGCGAGCTAGCTCCTTCTTGCGATCCTTGCCCTGAAAAAATTTGATTGTAACGTGGGTCAACAAAGGCTGACCTCAAACTGTGTAACAAACACATCTCCTCCCGTCCGCCCCTAACGGACCCCGGGGAACCCCTCCAACCTGCAAGTCAGCACTTCGTATACAATATATATATAAACAAGTAATGAACTAAGAACAGACTTGGATGTCTCAAACAACATACACGTTCTCTATTGTTGAGCATATAATGAAAGGGCCTACTTATGCAGCATGTATGCAAAAACTTGGGCTTCACCCAAGACACCCTATCGCGTATGCATCTAGCACATTATCAAATCATATGGGTACTAATCATTTCCCCATTGGCATAAAGCCGCAAACAAAGGGGGTTACCAATATTCCCCAACGACATACAAGCCGCCACACGGAACTCTTGCCAAGGCCCCACTCGCTCAAGGTCTTAGACCCGGGCTTGCCTGCAAGCTCTGACTTCTCATGTCAGGATTCCATCAAACACACTAACCGATTCTAAGAAGCCTTGCTGGACCCCAACCGCTCATGGCCTCATTGCCCGGGCTTGCCCCATGCTTGGCATTCTCGTCAGTCTCACAGAAGGGGACTAGTCTTGTCGTGACACTCTCCACACATGACCTGCACGTCATGGTATAGCCAGCCGACCATGGAGACAAAGACTCGCCTTAGCACATTACAATCCAAAAACCATTCCCACCCTAATCCCTAATTCGTACTGCAACGTCCCCGCGCACCAAGGTAACCATCTACCGCCAATACGGAGCTAACCTTGTCCACCAAGGAAACCATCTACCGCCATTGAGGAGCTAACCTTGTCCGGTTCCGACTACATGTACTCACTCGAGAAAAGGGGGAAACATCACAAACATAACAATCGACATCTTGCCGCAACGGATCTCTACGAATCCTTAAAGCTCGTATGCAACATCACCGAGTCGGACTAACGGTCGCGACTACGGCTTCACCCACCATGCCTAATCCACTAACTGAGCGGATCTCTAATGCAAAAACATGCCGGGGACGGACTCAATCGACCCGAAGGTTCCTCTTGAACCTTGGCGACCCAAACCCCTCTCATTTGAGAGTTTGGTGCCCAAAAACTAGAAAGTAAAAGATGCTAAACATGCATCCTAAAACCAAGAGGAGAAGTGTCGTTACCTTCCGACCCCTCTTCCTAGCCATGGAAACTTAGCCGGATGAAAACCTTCGCAAAGACCTTGCCTCCTCGGATCTGGACTCGGCTCGCGATTTGGAGCACCGAAGCCTCTCCAACAGCCAGATCTCTCCTTCACCTTCTTCCTTGCTCTCCCTTCTCTCTAGATCTTAGAAAGAGAGTGTTTGAAGAAGAATGAGGGTTTCTAAACCCTATTCCTGGACTTAACTCAGCAAGGGCAACCCTGCACCATCAGATCCCAAAAGAAGGGAAAGAACGGCCACGATCCGAACTGAAAATCAAAACACCTAGGCCAAACACGGCTTGTGACACGCCCATGTCCAAGACCGTGTTCCCCAATCGACGCTGAAACTGTCGCACCCAAACTAGGACACGGGTCTATGGCACACCCGTGTCACATTTGACACGACTGTGTCCAACCCGAACACGCCTGGGCTCCAGGCCATGTCCAACCCCATACACGTCCCGGCTATAACCCGAGAAGGACACGACCAGGGACACGCCCGTGTCTCAGGCTGTGTTCGAAGTCTCGATGATCGTCGACTGCCTCTTCGTCGACTTCGCAGAAATTTGTCAAGCACGCTTGACATGGCCGTGGACACTCCCGTGTCCTAGGCCGTGTTCCCTGCCTGTGTCGACACCTCTGTGTCGATACCTCTGTGTTGACAAATTTGTGTCGACACCTCCCCTGTGTCGACACAACTATGTCGACACCTCTGTGTTGACACAACTGTATCGACACTCGAGGGAACATGCCTGCGACACGGGCTCCGACACGGGCATGTCGGAGGGCGTGTCCCCCACTAGTCGACGAACAGAGCGAAAAATCATTGACTTCCTGGGCTCTCGACGAACCCTGTACGACACGGCCTTAGACACGCCCGTGTCCTAAGCCGTGTGAACCTCACCAAGACCCAAACTTGGCTCTCGACACTGCTTGTCCTTCTTTTGAATTTTGGGGCGTTACAAGTTTTCTGGCACTGCAGGATGTTGCGAGAATTTGGTTGGAAAGTTGTTCCAGTTGTGGCTGACTCTGTATTCAGAAGAGAGTTCTGTCGCTAACGTCAGGCGATAGTGACTATTGTTGGCGATAACTTCCAGATAACATTTTATTGATGAAGCCAGTCTCTCAGAGACCGTGTAGCTAGTGTGAGATGTGAGCTCTTAAAGGCCAGTGAGCCAAACGGGCAAGGGGAAGCCGACCCGCATCAGTCTAGTGTGAATTGATGAATTGAGCAACGGGCAATAGCTGAACCATACCTGCATTATGCCATTCGGACTAGATTGCCTAAAGTAATTGGCTTTCATCATTAGCATAATGAGAGTCTTAGCCCCGTGCCAAAAAGACTAGAATGCTCAAAGTTGACCATCATGTCTCGGACCTCTGAACGGTGGTGGGACCCTGGCAATCCAGTACACCGAAAATGTGCCCTGAGTGCACGAAATGTTTGACCGCTGAGGCACTCGTTTATGAAATATTGAATGGTACTTGAGTGTTCCTTCTTGTGATATATCAGTTATCTTAATGCTATGCCTGTGGGGAAGTAAGGTCGCTGCCCCGTGTATGGTGTAGAGTTGTTATAAATCAGTCAGCCGAAAGCTAACCGTTGACTCGTTTACCACCATCTGATGGAATGTCTCCGTGCAGGTGCTGGAGACCCGAGTGTGAAATTGCAAGTTGCAGTCCTGAAGCTATGCCGACCCTCGAAGGCTAAGCAAAGTTTTATTGCTTCATGTGTGGATGGCCTGCGTGCTGATGTCTGTAAACCACATTTCTAAAGAATAATTTTAAGGCCTTAAGGCTATAATAGTTTGGCTACTGTTTATTATCACCGGGCGAGAGTGACTATCGCTGGCGATAGTATCTTTTGTGTATTTTGTAAGTACATTCCTGTATTTTTTATAGTGGACATTGCTGTGATACTTGAGTTCGAAAAGTTAACCTTTGTAGCTTCCGCTAGAATGCTCTAAGTTAGGATTCGTTTAGTCTTTGATATTGACATTTAAATCCGCCTATTGTCTGTGGGATATAGCTTAAGGCCCCGGCCAGACCCTCTGTTATATTTCATTTGATGGATGGAGGTGTTACAACTAGCTTGCCAATCAACTGAGCAGATGCGGCCTGGCTGTCACAGCTCGCCTCTCTCTTTAGGCGAGCGCGAGTCGGGCTCCTATGGCTTGCCAGCCCCTTACACGAAGACGAACCAGCGGTCTTGGTCTGACGGCCACTTAGGACAAATAAGGCTAGCGAGCCACCTCGCGCGATCCACCCGCCTACATGATGGAGGCGGGCTAGCTGCCCCTGGGCTTGCCCACCTTTCAAGCGGATGCGGGCCAATTGACCTAGCTCGCTCGCCCGTCTAGAGGATGCGGGCCGAGTTGCATTGAGGGCCCCCTTACTGCCTGCTGGACCTACTCGACAAACACTGGGTTGTACACCATAGGATTTAGAATTCATTTTTGTCTAAGTTATGCAGGAGGGATCGTAGTCCATCCTGGTCGAAATTTACATGGGGGTTCATGGATCACTCTTATTTTGAGGTGTAGAAGGTCCTATATCCACTTTGCTTCGACAAATGGACTCGTGGCTCATTCTATTGGAGGTGGCGAAGGACTTTTGTCCATTTGTGCCTTGAAAGGACTTGGAGTCTGTTTCATTAGAGGTGGAGAATGACCTTTATCAATTCGTTCCCTGGAACGACTTATGGTTTGTTCCAATGGAGGTGACAAAGGGGCTTTTTCTTTTCGCGCTTCGGAAGGACTGGGGTCCATTTCATTGGAGGTGGCAAAAAATCTTTGTTTGTTCTCACCTCGAAAGGACTCGGGGTTTGTTCCATTGGAGGTGGAGAGAGACTTTTGTCTGTTCGTACCCCAGAAGGACTCTAGGTTTGTTCCATTAGAGGTGGCAATGGACCTTTGTCTGTTCGCGTCTCGGAGAGACTCGAGCTCCATTCCATTAGAGTTAGCAAAGGACCTTTATCCATACGTACCTCAGAAGGTCTCGGGGTACGTTCTATTAGATGAGGTGAAGATTGACTTTTGCTCATCTCACCTTGATAGTAGAGGAACAGGAGATATGCTCTATTAGGAGGTGTAGAAGGCATTTCATCCATCTCCTTTTAATAGTAGATGGGCACATGATCCATTATCTCAAGTGATTGGTGTAGCAGATGGACCAAAAAAATCTGTACTAGCGCTGAAGGAAGGTACAAGTGCACGTGTGCTTCTTTTCACAACTTATTCTTGAGCTAGAAAGTAGGAAAAAGTAGTAGATAGTGTGAGGGCCATTCTGTCCTCCCCCTCCCCTTGAGTCCAACTTGAGCTTTATGTGTATCTTTGTGGTCTAGGTCATGGACGGGGTGTGACAATTACATGTAACAGAGTTGTGCCACCTCCTAATCTCCCCGCGCGATTGTTATTCTCCCATGAGTGACAAACTTCATGACCAGGTGCGAGATATAAGGGATAGCCTTGAAGAGTGTCTATAGTGGTCGGTCAAATATGACATTGTATGCCGACCTAGAGTCGACCACCATAAACTGAAAAATCTCGGGTGACTTGTCTCAGGAACTCCCCCGGGGTGACGGGAAGAGTGATTGTCCCTCGTACTAGAACTAGACTATTGTCAAACCAGCATAACAGTCTCGTTATCAGCTTAAGCCATTCCTAAAGATCTTAATGATGTATAGCATAGATGCAAATATGACATACACCGTGCTCCCGCTGTCGATTAGTATACTTCTAACCCTAAAGCAGGGGTTGCATATTCCTGCACTGATGACGAGGAGGTCTTATTGTGATGGGTTGGGTATTGTATCCACAATAACCCAGATTTCTGTGAAGTCACCCTTGAACTAAGATGAATTAAGTTTGTCTTTGATGCTGTATTCTAGTTGAGTGCTTGCAGGTCATTATTGCTAAGTGTAGAACAATGTCAGTTTACAATGAGTCACCAAATACAGGACCATGCAATGTAATCCCGCATTGTGTGATTCATGGTATTGACTCATGTGTAACCTCTCTATTGGGATGCACTTCATTTTCAAGTACTAAAGAAAAGGAAGGAAGCAAGGGTTGTTGGTTTCAGCACAGAAGGAAAAAATTTTCTTAAAAATTTCATAAGTCCTTTTCTCGAGAAATGACATGTATTTCTCGAGAAGTCTAAGTACATTTCTAGAGAAAGCAAAGCTGTTCTCGAGAAACCATAAGACTTCTCGGGAAATTGTCTGGAAATTCTCTAAGTCCTTTTTTCGAGAAAAGCCCAGTATATTTCTCGAGAAACCAAACTCATTTCTCGAGAAAGGAAAGTCATTCTCGAGAAATCAAAACTGTTTCTCGAGAAGCCAAATAAATTTCTCAAGAAATCAAGTCGTTCTCGAGAAATAAGTCTTTAAGTTCACAGAATTTTCATCAAGTAAATTTCTCGAGATGGTCAAGCCATTTCTTGAGAAAGCAATTCATTTCTCGAGAAATCACATTCTTCTCGAGAAATCTGACTTCAGTTCTAAATTTGAGCTAAGTATTTTTCTCGAGAAATACTATCCTTCTTGAGAAATCAGGTTCTCATTCCAAAGAATTTTCTTTAAGTCTTTTCTTGAGAAGGTCATGTATTTTGTCGAGAAAGAAAATAATTTCTCGAGAAAGCAATTCGTTTCTCGAGAAATCATATTCTTCTCGAGAAATTTGACTTCAGTTCTAAATTTGCGTTAAGTATTTTTCTCGAGAAATACTATCCTTCTCGAGAAATCAGGTTCTCATTTCAAAGAATTTTCATTATGTCTTTTCTCAAGAAGGTCGTGCCTTTTCTCGAGAAAGAAAATGATTTCTCGAGAAATATAATTCTTCTGGGAAAATGGACTTGCAGAAAATTTTTCTTAAACAGTCTGACGATATTTCAATTTATTCTAAGTATCTCATGATTAATCCACAAGAATCTTTACTTAATAACTTATGACTGTTAGGAGATGATCTATAAAGTCCTTTCATAGGATTTTGCTAAACCAAAGATAATTACAAGAATTATTATAGCAATCAGAATCAGAATCGCGCTTTCTAAAAATCGGGAGAAGCAGTTGTCTTCATCATCGTTCTTCTCTGTCGTGCATCTCTCGATCCAGCGATTCAAAGGAAGAAGAGATTCGACAGATCCAAGATTCAAAGCTTCTTCAACATCTACTTGATCGTGTAGGATCCATGGTTTTCAGATCCAGTTTTCTTGGTTTTCTTCCTCAACCTTCATCATCGACTTTCAGTTTTCAAGAAGGGAGATCTTCGCAGAATTCAGATCTGGAAGTATAAACTTTTATTGTTGATTGTAAAGATTGTTTTTACTATTGTAGGAGCTTTGTCTCTGAGAGTTGTAGATCCGTTTGTGGATCGAGATTGTGGAATCGTTTGTGGATCGAGATTGTAGATCCGGTTTGTGGATCGAGTTGTAGATCCAGTTGTGGATCAAGGTGTTGTAGTTTGTTCTCCGAGGCATAGGAGCGTTGCTCCGAGTTGTAAGATTTGACAAAATCTAAGAAAGGTGAAGTAGCCGAATCTATCCCTTCGTGCTAGATAGGCGAGGTGGGATAATGGACGTACCCAATATGGGGAACCACTATAAATCTCTGTGTTTGTGTGCATGAACTTTTAAATAATTTTTATTCCGCAAAAAGACACAAACGTCACCTATTCACCCCCTCTAGGTGATTTAGGTAGACGCTAGATACTTTCAATTGGTATCAGAGTGAGGTTTTGGTCGATAAGGTTAACACCTTGATCAAAATCCTTGATCTAGCATTTAGAGATTCCACACATTCACCATGGAAATAAGCAAAGACATGTCATCCGTGAAGCTACCGGTGTGCACAAAGGAAAACTTTCCCAAGTGGAAAGAACGAGTACTGTTCTGCATGGAAGCTGCTGATCCGTGGATTTTTCAAATAGTGGAAGAAGGACCTCACATCCCTACACAGTCTTCAACGATAAATCCAACAATTATGATTCCAAAGAAGATGATGGATCTTACTAAGGATTAGATTGTCTTAGTCTCCCTTAACAAGAAGGCTAATAATATCATAGCAAGTGCAATGGACGATTCAATGCTCCAGAACTTATTTCACTACAAGTCTACCAAAGAGATGTGAGCATGTCTTGTTGTCCTGATGGAAGGTACTGAAGAAGTGAGAGACGATCGCAGATCGTTGTTGAACCAGGAGTACGAAGCCTTCAAGCAAGGGGCCAATGACTCTATAGCTGACAGTTTTGAAAAGTTCTTTAAGATAGTGAACGGTCTCAGGAAATACGGTCACGTATTCACTTATGGCAAATTGAACGACAAATTTCTTAGATTCTTGACAAAGAACAGGGACACAAAAGTTGTTACCATAAGAAAATTCGGGAAACTGCCGGAGATAGACCCTCAAAATCTATTTGGAAAGCTGCTCTCCTATGAGCTTCAAATGAATACAAGAAAGAAGGAGGATCATAACAACAGAACGTCTAGCAAAGAAAAGTCTGTGGCTCTGAAAGCGGAAGGGTCAAGAAAATCTAAAGCTGTGTCACCTGTAAGGACACGAGCTCCTGACACTCCTAAAGACTCTGAGCCTAGCACTTCTGGCTCCGAGCTGTCGGATGGAGAATTTTCCAACCTCTCCAAGCAGTTCAAGAAGCTGTTAAGAAAGAGGAGACAGATGAAAAATAAGTCATTCTCTTCAGATTCCAGGAGATCACATCGTGACGGTGATCGTAACAAGAAAAGCTACAACAAGGAGGACAGGTATAAATCCAAACCGAACAAATAGTTTTCCTCTGACGTTGTTTGCTACTGTTGCAATAAATCAGGTCACATGATTGAGGAGTGTCCTTACAAGAAGAGGGATAGCTCCGGGAAGGACGAGAAGAAATCCTTCAAAGAGAAGAAGGAAGAAGAAAGGAGCTTCGTCGCCAAACAGTTAAAGACTCTCAGTGATAGTGACTCGAGTGAGTCGAGTTCTGAAAATGAAGAAGCTTACTTTGGGCTTATGGCTCAATCTGATGAGGAAGTGGGCGACTCCGAATACCATGGGAAGGTAAATTCACACACCATTCTCTCAGAATCTGAAACGTCCTCTAATGGTCATGAAGACTACTCTTCTGATGATGATGAATTAGAGTTGATGGCTCAGCACGAGCACCGGTAAAAGGCTTTCGACAAATGTCGTAAGGTTGTCTGAAAGCAGGTAAAAGAGATTGCCTCCCTCGAGGCAGTGGAAGCAAATCTGAAGAAAGAAATTGCACAATTACTTCCTCTCAAAGATGAAGTCCACTCCTTGAAAGAGGAACTCAAGGGCTCTGCTGAGACGTTAAATCTGAAGGAAAAGTATCTTGATGAGCTGGAATAAAAGCTCGCAGTGGAGAGAAAACTCGTTGAGAGTTTCTCCAAGCCAAAGACTGTTCTCCCTCTCATTGATGAGTTTTCAACTCAAAAGAAGAGTAGTGGTCTTGGCCACGTCGGTGGAAAGGGTAAGGCTACCAAGAAGGCTAGCGCCAAAGAAAAAGGGAAGGCACCCATGAGTCAACCATCATTCAGGAAGGTAATCTTCCAAATGAATAAGTTTGACCTTGAGTCATCCTATGGTCATCATGCAAGGCCTACTCATGTTGAGCCCAAGAATAGATACAAGGAATGGACCCGTCCCCGTGATTTTGGTGCCAACATGTTCAAGGCACCATTTAAGGAGATTCAAATGAATAATTATGGTCCATATGTTCATGGCCATAACAATAAGAAAACAACTAAAGCCATGCTCGTTATACAAAAGGAAAAGGAGATGCAGAAACCTTGTGTATGCTGCAATCATGAGGCCTCCACCTCCAAGTATAGTGCCCCTGCTAGACCTAAATTTCAAAAGGTAAAGCAGGAGTACCCGAGAAGGTACAAAAGGTTTGATTGTTGGTGTTGCGACAAAGTTTGTCACTTTGGTGCCGATTGGTGCTACAACCCCACTAACTTTGTAACCCCACGAGTTAGCTATGCGAGACATACCACTCATAAAGTTAATGTTCCTAGTGGTGATAAGCTGACCAGGAACCAAGGACCAAAATATATTTGAGTTCCTAAGGTAAAATGATCTATTTTTGCAAGAATGTCCAAAGGCCAATAGAACGCCAATCTGGTATTTGGACAGTGGATGCTCTCGGCACATGATCGGGAAAAGAAGCCTTTTACGTGACTATACCCCAGTCAAAGACGGACCAAAAGTTATCTTTGGAGGGTCAGATAGGGGAACAACAAAAGGTTATGGTATGATTTCCAACGACGTAGTCTCTTTCACAAACGTGGCTTATGTTGAAGGATTACATCATAATCTCATAAGCATAAGTCAACTATGTGACAAATGCTACATCGTTGAGTTCTGCAAGGATAAGTGTTTGATCAAATTGTCTGCAAATTTGGAGACGGTCTTAATAGGCACTCGAAGCAGAAATATTTTCTGTTTAAATTTCTTTTGCTTAGACAATTCTACCCCAGTGTGTTTTATTGCAAAAGATAGTGCATCTCTCTGTGACCAATGACACAAAAGATTAGCACATATTAATTTCAAAATCTTAAATATATTATTTTCTCACAACTTAGTGCGTGATGCCCCCAACATTAAGTGTCTTAAAGAGAGTCCATGTCACTCCTATCAAATGGGTAAACAGACACGGGCTACCTTCAAGGGTATTGCTGAGAAAGATTGTTCACGAATCTTATACATGTTTTATATGGACTTATTCAATCCTATGCCTATTCACAACTCAGGAGGTAAGGTCTATACGTTAGTAATTGTTGATGACTACTCGCATTTTACTTGGGTGTTCTTTCTGCAACACAAGTCAGACACCTTCAATTCTTTCACTAATTTTGTCTGGTAAATTCATAACGAATTGGACTGCTCGGTGGTCAAAATCAAAAGTGACCACGAAACAGAGTTTGAGTCTAGTGCCATGACAAAATTTTGTGAAAGTCAAGGTATCTTTCATGAGTTTTCCTCCTCGAGCACTCCACAACAAAATGGAGTTGCTGAGAGAAGGAATAAAACCCTAATTGACGCATGTATAACCATGTTGAACGACGCTTCACTTCTAGAGTACTTCTGGGCTAAAGCAGTCAACACGGCTTATCACGTGCAAAACAGAGCACTCATCAACAAAAGCTATCGTAAGACCCCCCCATGAGCTATTGAAGGGCAAAAATCAATTATGTCCTATTTTAGAATCTTTGAAAGCAAATGCTTCATACTTAATAATGGGATGCATTACCAAACTAAGTTTAGTGAAAAATATTTTGAAGGTATTTTTATATGATACAATAGCCATAGTAAGGCATATAAGATTCTCAACAAGAAAACTCTAGTGGTAGAAGAGTCGATAAACATTATATTTGATGAGACTAGCTTGCTTCATAGCAGCTCGTCTAGTGTTATTGGTGCAGATGCAGGTACCAGGTTCAAGGAACTTACCTTGGATGAAGCTGTTAAGGAAGAAGCTCCAAGCGCAATCAAACTCGTCAATCTAAGCTTGGTGGATGAAGAACCCATAGCGGAAGAATTGCTTCAACCTACAGAGGCGACACCAGATGTTGCCGATCCTGCTAGAGGGAGAGCAAGGAACCTAGGGTTCAAGTACCTAAGAGATCATCTAGTTGATCAGATAATAGGAGAGCCAGACGATGGTGTAAAAACCAGAAGAGGTACAGCTAATTTGATTTTGCATCTCAGCTTTCTGTCTCAGATCGAGCCAATGAAATTCGAAGAGGCAAACAAGGATTCGTCTTGAATTTTAGCAATACAAGAGGAGCTCAACCAGTTTGAATGATGCAAAGTCTGGGAGCTGGTGCCTAGACCAAAGGGATAGAACGTGATCGGCACCAAATGGATATTCAGAAACAAGCTGGACGAACACGGAGTAATCATTAAGAACAAAGCCAGACTTGTAGTGCAAGGATTCAGACAAGAAGAGGGGATCGACTTCGACCAAACATTTACTCCAGTGGCCTGGCTCGAGGCGATCAGGTTGTTTCTTGTGTATGTTGCCCTCAAAGGCTTCACTGTCTACCAAATAGACGTGAAGTCAGCATTCCTCAACGGGAATCTGAAAGAGGAAGTATACATAGTGCAACCCCCAGGTTTTGCCAATTATTTATTCCCTGACCATGTTTACTTTTTAAATAAAGCAATATACGATTTAAAGCAAGCTCCCAGAGCTTGGTATGAGACATTGTCTAGCTTTCCTCTTGAGAACAAGTTCACAAGAGGAAAGATAGACAAGACATTATTTCTTAGGGAAGTTAAAGGCAAGATTTTGCTAGTGCAAATCTATGTCGACGACATCATTTTTGGATCTACAGAAGACAACCTTTGCAAAAAAATTTCCAAACTTATGCAAGGGAAGTTTGAAATGAGAAATATGGGTAAGCTGAAGTATTTCTTAGGACTTCAGGTGAAGCAATCTGAAGATGGAGTTTTCATCTCTCAGACGAAGTTCACCATGGAGCTTCTTAAGAAATTCTGAATGGAGATTGCAACCTCTATAAGGACTCCAATGGGTTCAACTTTGTCTCTGGACATGGATGAGAAAGGGAAACCTTTTGATGAAACCAAGTACAGAAGCATAATTGGATCCTTACTCTACCTGACTGTCAGTAGACAAGATATAATATTTTCAACATGTGTCTGCTCTAGATATCAGGTGAATACTAAGGAATCTCATTACGTCGCTGGAATGCGGATTTTAAGATACCTTAAAGGTACACACAATCTTGGCTTATGGTACCCAAGAAGTAATGATGTCAAGCTAATTGGCATTTCAGATGCTGATTTTGCATGAAGCAGGGACGATAGGAAAAGCACTTCTGGGACGTGTCAATTCCTCGGAAGATGGCTTATTTCATGGAGCAGTAAGAAGCAGAATTATGTGGCAACTTCTACTGCAAAGTCAGAGTATATCTCTGTAGGTAGTTGTTGCACACAACTTATATAGATCAAAAATCAACTTGAAGATTATAATCTGAGGTTCAGAGAAATTCCGATGTATTGCGACTCATCCAACGCAATAGCTATCACAAACAATCCAGTTTCCCATAGTCGGACCAAGCACATCGAAGTGCGCTACCATTTTATCTGGGAGCATGTGGAGAACATGGACATAGTCCTCAGCTATGTCCCGACGGACAAGCAGATTGCAGATATCTTCACGAAGCCGCAGGACGAGGCCAAGTTCTCCTTTTTTAAGACAGAACTTGGTATGCTCAACATGGAGTCTTGAAAAGCTCAAGTTATGAATTTCTCAAGAAAAAACTTAGTGGATTTCTCAAAAAGCTACTGGATTTCATGAAAGACTCTGAATTTCTCGCGAAGAACTTATTTCTCGAGAAACAACTTATACTTCTCGAGAAAAATAGATATGATTTCTCGAAAGCCTGTAAATTTCTCGAAAAACCTTATCCTTCTCAATAAATGACGAATTACACCAACAAAAATTTCTGAAGAATTCGAACCGCCAATCCAGGTATGCCTTTCCCTAATTCTTCAAAATTTTTTATTTTATATAAATAGATAAGTTCATGAAATATCCAAATCCATGAATTCAAAAAAGACCTTTCCAGAGAAAGACGGTTCAGTTCCGCGAAGGCCTCCGTCGTTCTTCACGCAAAATCCATCGATTTTTCTTCGAAAAGTCCGAAATTTCTCATTCTTCTCAATTAATGCCTCCTACTGCAAAAATTGGAGTCGGCAGTGAATTCGTTTAGGCTGGTATCGTAGAAATTTCAGACGATTTCTGGAATGTTCTTCTTCTTCTTGAATTCGCTTGACTCACCTTCATACTTGAGCATCTGTGCAAAGTACTGATAAAAGACATAGAAGAGTTTTTCAGAAATGCCAAGATTAAGAGGAGTGGAAAGTTGCTGAAAACTTCAGCCAGAGATATGAAATTCAAAATCAAGCCATCTTTGTTGTCAGAGTTTTTGAGATTGCCATCCATTGATGAAGAAGATGACCCATAAGAACCCAATTATTCCAGGGTTCTGTCCTTTTGTGGACTACCTGAATCCACCACTACCATTATACGACAACATATGAATGATGAGAGCAAGCTTCTGGCAGATATACTTGGAAAAGTCTTACTCTACAAAAAAGGTTCCCTTGGTTATATATCTTCTGTTTTTTTCTGCATGATGACTGTTGTGATATATAGGAAGAAATTCCAGTGGGGACAAATGTTGTTTGATAAAATTAAGGAAAGCTTGAAAGCACCAAACTTTGCTAGAATTATTTATATCTATTTGAATCAAGTGCATCCTCAAATCTTTGACTTGTCTAAAGGTGTGTCCATTCACCACCTAAAGAAAGTCACTATCTCATCCATCAGCTGATGGGAAATTAGGATTCCAAGGCCAGGCCAGGCCCCTACAGTGCCAAGGATTATAGATGATGAGGATAAGACCCATCTTCTCCTTATACTAATACAGTTAGCACATCTGGTGCAGCTATTGAGGGGGAGCCTTCTCCTTCAGTTCATGAAGTAATTCAGCATGCTGAAGTACCAGAAATAAAAGTTCAGTCAGATGTTCTTGCAGCTCAGGTTACAAAGCAAGTTGTTGATGATGATGTAGTAGTGGAAGAGAAAAACTTAGCTCAGTCTGATGTTGAGAAGAGCACGTTTGAGCAATATGGTGGCTCAGGTATGGATATTGACTCCTCTTCTTATCTAGAAAATCTTAATGATGCTTAAGTGGATACTACTACAGCTGACATTGACAAACTAATAGAAAACCTAACTTCAGATGAACCCCCATTCTACTCTCCTGAAAAGATACTTGAATACATTCCAGAAGAGACACCTAAAGTGTTACCAAAAGATTCTCTCTGCCCCAGGAACAAGTTGAGGTGGAGAATGTTGATACAGTCTCTGATGATGCTGGAATTATACCAGAGCTTGCAGAACCTCCCATGAAGAGTTTAGATTTCTCTCTCCCTACTATTATAGGTGAGGAAGGGGATGAGATGACTTCATCCCAAAGAGGCACAAGTTCAGTTATTATTGAGGAAATGCCTATTTGGACAGCTCCAGCTCTACCTCCTCCACCCCCTCCAGCTGAAATTATTCCTAAAGATACCCTATTGGTTAAAATTGAATCTATGCTGACCAAGCAATGAGAGTACTTTGACAAGTCTCTCCAAGAAGTAACTGATAAAGTCACTGCTCTTGAAAACGAGAAGAGTAGAGGTTTTGCTGAAATTCAAAACAATACAGATGAGTTCAAAAGACTGTTAAAAATTGGTGGCAAGGCTATAGACCACACTATCAATAGTATTGGTGAAGTAATGAATCAAGCAGTAATGGTGGTAAACAATCAAATCCTATTGCTGAAGAAAACTGATGAACAGAATTTCAAGACTTGTGAAGAGGTTGGAAAGTTCAAGGAAGATGTCATTATGACCTTATCTATAGAAGTCAGAAAGAAGAAGGATAAAGTAAAGGAAATCTAGACAAGAAAGTTCAAGACATGAAAAATCAGTGGGGTGATCAACTAAAAGTGATCAACACAAGTGTTGAAAAGCAGATTAAAGGTGTAAACATATATACTTATAAGACTATTGTCTGGATGCATAATCAGATCTTTCAAGAACTTCAGGTTGATCCAAATGACGCTACACCTCCTCATCTAGATCCAAATGCCTTCAAGCCTACCTTCTCTCCTATACCTAAACAGTATGAATTTCTTCCTGAAAGTTACTCACAAGTATGGACTCATGATTAACCAGAGATACATCAAGAACTGCCTCCTGAAATGCCAGTGCATAAGAAAAGAAAATATGGTGAGGGTGCATCTGCCAGCAGATCAACTCCCGGTTAAGATGCTGCCCAAAGAATTGAAAAAGAATTTGCTGAAGTGTGGAGTCCAACTTAAAAGTCTCTTATTCTTGACACTCTAACACTGGTTGTAGAATTTAATGAAAATAAAGATGATCATTACATTCATAAAGAGTGAGAGCTTTATGAAAAATCAATGACCAAAATAAGAATTTATGATCATGAATATGGATGTAATAATCTTAAAGCTCCTCCTCGACCTCTAAAGTACTACCCCAAACCACTCAGTTATCAGAAAAGGCAATAAGAAAAGAAGGAAAGACAACATCAACAACAATACAAGTGATTCATGATTATCAATATTATAGAATTTTGTGGACCTGGATTTAATCTAGTGGACAAACTCCATATATATAAAATTTTGAATTTTGTTGATCTCATTATTTCTTACATGTCTTTACATACATTGTTTTACTTGTTAGTTAATTTTTTATTATCTTAATATAATTCACCTTAGTGTAGAGGGTTCTGACTTCTACAAATAGAGGGAGATTGTTGGGTAATGTATCCACAATAACCCAGATTTATGTGAAGTCACCCTTGAACTAAGATGAATTAAGTTTGCATTTGATGCTGCATTTTAGTTGAGTGCTTGCAAGTCATTATTGCTAAGTGTAGACCAATGTCAGTTTACAATGAGTCACCAAACACATGACCATGTAATGTAATCCCTCATTGTGTGATCCATGGTGTTGACTCATGTATAACCTCTCTATTGGGATGCGCTTCATTTTCAAGTACTAAAGAAAATGAAGGAAGCAAGGGTTGCTGGTTTCAACGCAGAAGAAAAGAAAATTTTTTTAAAAAATTTCCTATGTTCTTTTCTCGAGAAATGGCATGCACTTCTCGAGAAGTCTAAGTACATTTATTGAGAAAGCAAAGATGTTATCGAGAAATAATAAGACTTCTCGGGAATTTATCTGAAAATTCTCTAAGTCCTTTTCTCGAGAAAAGCCAAGTATATTTCTCGAGAAACCAAGCTCATTTCTCGAGAAAGGAAAGTCATTCTCGAGAAATCAAAACTGTTTCTCTAGAAGCCAAATAATTTCTTGAGAAATCAAGTCGTTCTCGAGAAATAAGTCTTTAAGTTCACAAAATTTTATCAAAGAAATTTCAATAGAAAGTCAGGCCATTTCTCGAGAAAGCAATTCATTTCTCGAGAAATCATATTCTTCTTGAGAAATCCGACTTTAGTTCTAAATTTGCGCTAAGTATTTTTCTCGAGAAATTAGGTTCTCATTTCAATGAATTTTCGTTAAGCCTCTTCTCGAGAATGTTGTGTCTTTTCTCGAGAAAGAAAATGATTTCTCGAGAAAGCAATTCATTTCTCGAGAAATTATATTCTTCTCGAGAAATCTGACTTCAGTTCTAAATTTGCACTACGTATTTTTCTCGAGAAATACTATTCTTCTCGAGAAATCAGGTTCTCATTTCAAAGAATTTTCGTTAAGTCTTTTCTCGAGAAGGTCGTGCCTTTTCTCGAGAAAGAAAATGATTTCTCGAGAAATATATTTCTTCTCGAGAAATGGACTTGCAGAAAATTCTTCTTAAACAGTCTGACGGGATTTCAAATTATTCTAAGTACCTCCACAAGAATTTTTCCTTAATAACTTATGACCATTACAAAGATGATCTATAAATAGTCCTTTCATAGGATTTCGCTAACCCTAAGATAATTACAAGAATTATTAAGCAATCAGAATCAGAATCACACTTTCCAAAAATCGGGAGAAGTCATCGTCTTCCTCATCATTCTTCTCTATCACGCATCTCTCAATCCAATGATTTAAAGGAAGAAGAGATTTGACAGATCCAAGATTCAAAGCTTCTTCAACATCTACTTGATCATGTCAGATCAAAGGTCTTCAGATCCAGTTTTCTCGGTTTTCTTCCTCAACCATCATCATCGACTTTTAGTGTTCAAGAAGGAAGATCCTTGCAGAATTCAGATCTGGAATTATAAACATTTATTATTGATTGTAAAGATTGTTTTTACTATTGTAGGAGATTTGTCTCCGAGAGTTGTAAATCCGTTTGTGGATCGAGAATGTGGATCCATTTGTGTATCGAGATTGTAGATCCGATTTGTGGATCGAGTTGTAGATCTGGTTGTGGATCGAGATGTAGGAGTTTGTTCTCCGAGGTGTAGTAGTGTTGCTCCAAGTTGTAAGATTTGATGAAATCTGAGAAAGGTGATGTAGCCGAATCTATCCCTTCATGGCAGATAGGCAAGGCGTGACAGTGGACGTACCCAATACGGGGAACCACTATAAATCTCTGTGTTTGTGTGCATGAACTTTTAGATAATTTTTATTCAGCAAAAAGACACAAACATCACCTATTCACCCCCTTTAGGTGATTTAGGTAGATGCTAGATACTTTCATGATATATACACTCCACCCAGGTCCTCATCCCCGAATTTGATTGAAGTGTCCTGGGGAGCCTTCGGGTCCTTTTCCAGTTGAGCGATGGAGAGGACTTGGGCATCAAGGACGGGCAAGCCAGCTATAGTTTTTTACTTCCCCCACCATTTGTCTACCCTTATGCACCCTGGTGCGTGGAAGGTTGCTCCCATCCCAATTGGTGATGTAGAGGCTGATTCGACACTTAGTTCTGTAAGAACCTTCCTAAATGTCCTAGGTGAATTAGGTGTTTTACCTCATTTTCAGTCCGGTGCAGTCCTTCGTGTTGTGCTCATTCCTATGGTGGAACTCGCAACACTATGTATGATCTACCCGATTTGGGGTGAAGCGACTTGGGTTTGTAGAGCATATTAGAGTCCTGGATGGCCATAAACACCTCCATCTGCACGATGTTCAGAGGGATGAAATCCTGGTGGCGGTGAGAGACCCAATCCCTGCAAGGGTTTTTCGGCAATCATCATTCCTCCTGGGTATTGGTGGAGCAGATTCTGACTCCCTTTCTTCTTGAAGGTTCCCTCGACTTGTTTGCGGTGTTCCTCGATGGCCTCATTAGCCGCAATCTGTGCCTCAACCTAATGAACGAAACCTACATATCTTGACATTGTCTCTCACATTATTGCGGAGTAGGACCCACTATGATGGATCCCTCCGAAGAAGACATCCCGGAGGAATTGAGGGTTGACTCCCGAGATTTGCCTCATCTCAGAAGTGAAGCGGTAGAAGAACTCCTTGAGTGTTTCCCCCTCGTACTGGAGAATGCTAGTGAGTTGATAAGGATCTCAAACAATCCAGCAATTCACTATGAATATGTTGACGAAGAGGCGCACAAGCTCCTTAAAGATGTTGATCTCCCCCTCCTTCAGAGACTGAAAGCACGTGTGTGCTTTTCCCGTTAGAGTTGTGGGTGTTGGATCTTACAGTGCCCTTAGAGGGGGGTGAATAATGGTTAATTAATTTTTCTTAAGCTAAACAAACTTTACTTGAATAAAATAGTACTAGTAGAAATTATGGAATGGAGACTAATTTTTCATAAGCAAACTAAAACACTCTGAAATATAGAAAAACTAAAATAATAACAATTTATTTCAAAAGTGTTAAAAGTTAATACAAGGTGTCTCTATAGAGCTAGAGACTCAGGATTATGAAAAATACAATATACTTTTGTTTTTGACGGTCCTTCTACCAAGAACTGACAGCTAAAGCGTATCTCTCCCTAGATCTTGCTATTAGCCTCCCCTAAATCTACCTCGATCTAGACGCTGCACCCAAGGCAACGTTTTCTCCCTAAGCCACACAAGTACTTGGACGTCACGCACAAGGCGGCGATTTTCCCAAAAGCCACACAAGGACTTAGACACCACGCACAAGGCGGTGATTTCTCCTAAGCCACGCAAGGACTTAGATGCCACACACAAGGCGACGATTTCCTCCTAAGCCACGTAAGGACTTATAGGCCATGCACAAGGCGGCGATTTCTCTACCGATTATAAAGATGATATGATAAGTTACAAAATAGAAATTCAGAATAAAAGCTCCCTCAAAATAAAGCTATGAAGACGATGTTGAATCCTTGCAAAGATTGCCTGAGATGCTGCACACGAACCATCTCTTCTTCGCTCTTGAACGTTCTTGGGGAAATGTGAGTTTTCTGAAGTTTGGAGCTCTCTGGATGGAATGCACTGGAAAAATACTCCAGGTAAAGTAATTTCACCATCTCCACAGAAAAATGAATCACTTTTATATATTAGTCATATTGCTCAGTGACATTGGCTATCGCCAATCAGCGATATCCTATCTAACTGCCACGTGTCCCACGATTCTGAGGTTTTTGCGGGACGATTCAATCGTGGAGCTATTATCGGACGATATTGTCTATTGCCTTGCGAGATCTTCTTTTCACTTTTACCATCCAAACTATTTCCAGAGTGCAGATGACTTCGATCTCATTCTGGAATGGGATGGCACGTTCTGTAACTCCTCCTAGATTGAAAGTTTTGGTTGTTTGAAGTTTAGCGTACAAAACTCGTCATTTTGTTTTTTTTTCTAAAGTGTACACACTCTTGGATCATGCCCATGACTGAGGACTTGTCTCCTTATTCAACCTATACAACCTGCACACTTTAAACACACAAAAGAGTAGATCAAATACATCACGATATTTGTTATTCTCAAACCAAGAGATGCGGAATGCATGCTCCAACAATCTCCCCCTTTTGATAATAACAAATACCTATATGAGAAATTCACAAGTTTAAGACCATTTATGTTTATAGGTAAGTGTGGTAAAATATGTGCATGAATAATAAGTTTATAACATGGTAGCTTTAAAGCAAAGCATAATCTTCTTATATGAAGGCTCCCCTATATAAGTGTTCCCTAATAAGTTTATAACATGATAGCCTTTAAAGCAAAGCATACTCTTCTTATATGAAGGCTCCCCCTACATAAGTGTTCCCTATATATTTTGCTCCCCCTAAATATCGGTTCCACTAGATTTCTGAATTGATTCTCCCCCTTTTGTTATTAACAAAAGTGGGTAGGGATGAATATATACCTTTTACAACTGATAGGGATAACTTACTGGAAGATTAATCATGATCGAGCAATAAGATAATATATGCACTTCTTATATGATTACTCCACCTACATAGATATTTCCTATGATATTTTCAATGTGCTCCCTCTAAAAGTTTAAGTTCATGCAAGTTATTCTCCCCCTTTTGATTGCATCAAAGAAGGGTAGAGGTGAGTGTATGCAATAAAAATTAGTTCGTTTTATGTAGAGAAGGAAAATTTGATGCTATAAAAAGCTTGTTAAATACCACTTGTTAGAAATAAGCATGGTGGAGCATAAAGTAGTAAGCAACATAAATAAAATGATAGAGTAAGCATTTTTATTTTAAGATATCACTTGTTGAAAAAAACATGAATAAGTGCAAGTAATAATCACATCAGAAAGTATAATAAGCATTCTTAAAAACAAACATCTTTTTAGAAAGTAAGAGTATGTAAACGATAATTAGTTTTAAAACTGAAAATTTGATGTTCGAGTTAAAGTCCCAAGAGATGTTATTCTATTGAGATGTAATTGTAAGTATGATTGGAAAATATCAAGAAAAGATACAAGCTACAATATAATAAAATTTGCATTTCAAGTAAACAAAAACATTGAAGTGGTCATGCTTTGCTATCTAGTGCATTTAATTAAGTTTGTAAAGAATTGTGTAGATATGCATTAGGATACAATTCTCATGAGTAGAAGTTTTATATATGATAATAATGTATAAAAAAGTGATGTGATAATGTATACAAATGTATTAATCAAAATGAATGACATATATAATGAAATAATATAATATTAAAATACACAAATAAAATTACTTTCACGATATTTCAATGCACATACATAAAAAGTAAAACTACCAAGGTGCTTCACACACACAATGCTCATGAAGACTTATCAGGGAGCGAAGTAGTGCTTGGGGGATCACATTTATTCTTTTTAACTTTGTTTTTATTTTTGTGATCCAGTGTACTAAGAGAAGTGGTGAATACTATTATTTGTTACAAGACACTTTATAATCCTTTCCAAGGTGCTCAACCTCGCAATGCTCATTAAAACTTATCAGGAGGGCGAGTAGTGCTTGGTGGAGTTTTCTTTGTCATTTATTCTATGTTTTTATGCTTGTGACTAAGGACTCCGAATTCACTTATTTTGCAAACAATATCATTTAAAGTTTTTTAACCACTTTTCTCTAATGAATGAGTGAATGAAAAACAAAGAATTGAAATAAACAATTCAATGTAGTGTAGGTAATCTATTTATGCATTTTAATTATTATGTTATTACACTACGCAATGATGCAAGTATATGATTAATAATACTTATAGGTTATCAAAATAAGTGAGTGAATGAATCATTATCAAACATAAAACATTACTCATACTTAGAGGCTTACTAAGCAATTATACACATGCTTTTCTACAATCGATTTCATTGCACATAATAAGATAATAATCAAGACATGACATAAACAATAATGTTATATGAAACTTGAAAATTAAATTAAACATTATATTTAATCTTTAATGGATATAATTAGTCATCCTTAATAATGACAATGAATAACAATCATTTTTTATATATATAGTTTCTGATTTTTATAACAATACAAGACAATAAACACACATAAATAAAAATAAGTAAACAAAATATATTTTGTTTTTTAATGGATTTATAATTTTTTAATCGTTTTTTTAAATATCTTTAAAAATAACTAGTAGAAAATAATATACACATGTTTAAAATAATATGCATGATATAAATAATCATAAAGTGTAAAATAATATCATGCAATGAATATGATATTAGTATTTCCTAGATGAAACTACCCAAGCTATATGTCTACACCCTAGCCCCATACTACGTGACAGATGGGCATGAGGAGCTGCACGCATGCTGTAGGTTGGGGTGTTAATTCCATACGCATACAAAAGATGACTCTCAACCTAGCACTCTTTCCCCCTAGTGCCTCGCAAGGCCCCACTAGAACCCTCCCTGGTTAAGGAAAATGCATGACTTAGAGGTTAGGTCTCTAATACACACAATCCTATGCCCTCATTAATGTACGTGAGACACAAAGTATGGGTAAATAATCATGGATATACTAAACGTTTAACCTTAAGAATGATTTCTTAAACTATGAGTTTATTTGATATTTAAAGTTATAGTAGATTTTAAACCACATAGTTATTATGAATTTAACTTTTAATTTATTTAATCATGATAATAGGAAATAACTAGCATGGATAATAATATTCAATATATGTGGATAATAATATTCATTATGTGATAATGTTCATTATGTAATAATATGTGCATTTAATGTTTTAGCTTAAGACCTCTTAATAGGGCATTTAAATCCATTTTTAGAATAATTTCATTAAACTTGATAGTATCACATAAGAAATTCAGTACTCAATTTATAATGAAAAAATAAGATAATAATAGACAATGAATTTGATAAGTATGGATGATAGAAAATAAAATAGATAAGTCACTTGAAATTTGAAAATAATATGACTTGTTATTCAATTTCATTCAATTTGATTTATTAGAGAATTTAGACTTAATATGTGAAAGTCATATATCAAAATATATATAGTGACTAAAATATGTGTTGGTTCAAAAACAAAAACAAATTTCACAAAGGAAAAATATTCATTTTAGCATATTGTGAAGTAGGTTTTTATGTATTACATATTAGATTGATTTCTACTTCACACAAGTGATTGTACACTAATGAATAAGAGATTTAGGTATCCAAAGTGAACTGAGTGTGATGGTTCTTTTGGGTACCCAAATATATCGTGTTGGATTATGGGGAGAAAGTGATGAATGGACCATTTCAAATGGAGTTAATGTTTTATTTTTAATTTTGGTTCTCCATTCATACTTTGTTTGAATATGTTTCAAATTTCCATAGTCATGAAAATTATGCTTGTAATTATATTGATTTTTAAAGTATTATTAATAGAAAATTTGTGAACATTTGATTTAGAGTTGGGAGAAAACTGATTTTGTGAAAAATAATGATAGTGTTTGAAAAATAATAAATTGAAGATTTATGAGTTTTGAAATTATTTTTCAAATTATAATTGAGTTGCTTTTCATTTTCACTCTTCCATTTATACAAACTTTTATTTAAAATACTAGTAGAAGTCTTACATAATTTTGAAGATAAACTAGAAATAAAGGATTTTTTATTACTTGAAAATTATTTCACAAACAAATTTAATGATTCTAGTTTATTCATTATAGCATTGTTTTCTTTCATTAATTTTTCATTATGCTCTTTTGAAATTAAAAGCTCTTTTTCAAATTCCTTGAATCTTTCTTTAAGGTCATTGCAATCATAACAAGGTGTAGAACTTTCAACTATAGAACATGAAAGAGAATTCGAAACATCAATATGTTATTCTACTTTAGTGTTTGCTTTTAAACTTATATTTTCTAAATGTAATTTTGAATTAATAATTTTCAATTTCTTAATTCTACGTTTAGCAATTTCAAGCATGTAATACGTAGAAGTAGAATTTGAAACAAAAAGAGAAGAATTAGATTTTCTTATAATACTGTTGGATGAGACATATTTTGAACATATAGTTCCTTTGACATCTTCATCATCCTCTTCCATAAATGAATTTTCATCTTTTTTTCACATGATGTGTTCATTTCTTCCAATCCATTTGATGTGCACTCCATGGATTCATCAAAAGAGGAGCTTTCTTGAATACTTATGCAAGCATTTATATTCTCCATGTCTTGTACTTGTTTTGTTCCTGTGGATGGAGAATCATAAGTTTCTTCAAGAAATTTCCAAACTTCATAACTAGTAGGAAACATATATATTTGTTTTAAAATATTTTGGTCTAGTGCGTAAAATAAACTATTTAAGGATTTAGCATTTAAAACCATTTCATTTCTATTTAAAATAATTGGGGGCTTTTCAATAGTAATTTTCCAAACTTGCTCATCTAAAGATTTAAGAAAGTTTTCCATTAGAATTTTACACCTTTTATAGTTTTCACCCATAAATAATGGTGGTGCTAAATATTTTTCATTTAATAAAATTTCATCCCCTCTCGTGGTTGTGGGATCATGAAGCACCATTATTCTTGGTTGTGAAGCCGTTTTGGAATAACCTGGCTCTAATACCAAGTGTTGGATCTTACGATGCCCTTAGAGGGGGGGGGGGGGTTGAATAAGGGTTAATTAATTTTTCTTAAGCTAAACAAACTTTACTTGATGAATAAAATAATGTTAGTAGAAATTATGAAATGGAGACTATTTTTCATAAGCAAATTTAAACACTCTGAAATATAGAAAAGCTAAAATAATAATAATTTATTTCAAAAGTGCTAAAAGTGAATACAAGGTGTCTCTATAGAGCTAGAGACTAAGACTTATGAAAAATACAATATACTTTTGTTTTTGTTGGTCCATCTACCAAGAACTGACAAGCTAAAGTGTATCTCTCCCTAGATCTTGCTACTAGCCTCCCCTAAATCTACCTTAATCTAGACGTTGCACACAAGATAACGATTTCTCCCTAAGCTACACAAGGACTTGGACGCCACACACAAGGTGGTGATTTTCCCAAAAGCCACACAAGGACTTAGATGCCATGCACAAGGCGATGATTTCCCCTAAGCCACACAAGGACTTAGACGTCACACATAAGGCGGAGATTTCCTCTTAAGCCACGGAAAGACGTAGACGCCACGCACAAGGCGGAGATTTCTCTTCCGATTATACAGATGATAAGATAAGTTAAAAAATAGAAATTCATAATAAAAACTCCCTCAAAATAAAGCTCTGAAGATGACGTCGAATTCTTGCAAAGATTGCCTGAGATGCTACACACGAACCATCTCTTCTTCGCTCTTGAACGTTCTTGGGGAAATGCGAGTTTTTTGAAGGCTGGAGCTCTCTAGATGGAATTACCGAGAAAAATACTCCAGGTAAAGTAGTTTCACCATCTCCACGAAAAAATGAATCACTTTTATATATTAGCGATATCGCTCGACGACACTGGCTATCGCCAATCAGCGATATCCTATCTGGTTGCCACGTGTCCCACGATTCTCAGGTTTCTGCGAGATGATTCGATCGTGGAGCTATCGCCGGACTATAATGGCTATCTCCTAGCGATATCTCCTTTTGACTTTTGCCATCCAAACTATTTCCAGAGTGTAGATGACTTCGATCTCATTCCATAATGGGGTGGCACGTTCCGTAACTCCTCCCGGATTGAAAGTTATGGTTGTTTGAAGTTTAGCATACAAAACTCGTCATTTTGTTTTTTTTCTAAAGTGTACACACTCTTAGATCATGCTCATGACTGAGGACTTGTCTCCTCATTCAACCTATACAACCTGCATACTATAAACACATAAAAGAATAGATCAAATACATCACAGTATTTGTTATTCTTAAACCAAGAGATGCGAAATGCATGCTCCAACAGTGTGGGAACACCTGTCATATTGCTTCGGACCGTTGAAGATGCGCATGATTGTATCGAAGTTATTGATGTGATCCAGGGGTCCAATATTCCATCAAAGGCCTCGAAGTGGGGTAGCTTGAATCAGTGTGACAGTGCCTGCCCTGGGCATACTCCTCGATCATATCCCTTACTTCCCGGTGAGTGTGTTTTCAGTTGTCCTATCTAGCATTATCCTCCATTGGGAAAGTGTTGAGCATTTCCCAGCAGCTCTGTGTAACATCCCGATTTTTATTGGGTCACTAAAACCCTAGTGGACCCAATAAAAATGACCTGAACCTCTACCCGTGACTCATAATAAGGTAGGAGGTAACCCTAGACGGGGATATGCAGTTAGAGAACTCTGATCTGAGTTCTGTTAGTTCCTATGACTTCGTATAGTCAATACGAGTGTGTTGAAACTTGTTCCATTGAAAATCGAGGACGTATGGCGAATATGGCCATTTTAACACTCCGCGACAGACGATTTTCGAATATTGAGCAATTAAACCCGAATTTGACCCAAGTCAATTATGTTGGACTCATGTGGTCAATACGAGATTAATAAAATTAGTTGCATTCGATTTTAACGGTGTCATGTCAACATCGGTGAAAACGAGCTTTACGGTACACCGAAAAACGTGCACACACTGATATTTATAAGTGAGCATGAAAAACTGCAAACTGCAAGAACCGCCCGCACCGCAAAAACTGCACCGAATTTTAAACCGCACCTTGTAGTGTAAATTTGGCGCGGTTTTGAAATTTTGTAAACCGCATGCGGTGTGGTTTTTAAATCTTAAAAACCGCAAACACCGCTACGTACCGATTAAGTATTAAGTATTAAACCCGACAAAAGTGCAAAACACCACACTTATTAAGTAGTTTTAGTGGCTACACCTGTTAACCAATTTACAAATTACAACCCAAATCTCGCTGAGGCGCAAACCTATTGGCAAAAATTAAAAGCACACGCATACGACATAACTGTTATTTGGCTGCACGTCTGCACCTATTGGCTATTATTATTTGGCTCAATTGGCTATACCTATTATTATTAAAATTATTAAACAGCTTACAACAGTAAATTTCTCAGTTCACACTTTCTCCACAGACCGCAGTCCGCCCTGCTCCATTTTTTCCATTTGCCCTAGCTCTCTCTCTCTCAGTCTGTCTTCTTCTCACCGAGGCCATCACCTTCGGAAACTTCACCGCCCGCCGTCGTCGCCTCCGAAAACTACACAGCCCGCCGCAATCACTATCGCCTTCGGAAACTACACTGCCCGCCGTTATCGCCTACAGAAACTACACCGCACGTCGTTGCTCGGGCTTCTGAGCGGCTCTCAGCCCCTCTCTATGTTCACTTAATTTTACATTTGTAATCAAGCAAGAAATTTTTCCTAGTTATTTCATATTTGGTTTAACCATGTTTATTTTTATAAAGTTGCTTCTCTTCCTTCAAGCTTTGATTGCTAAGTTAATTATTCAATAGTAGATTCCTTTTAGCAGTGGAGTGTACTGCTGTGTTGATCTATACTCATGCATTCAATAAAGAATAATTTCTACTTCAATGAAGTGTCACCCTGAGATGCCTCTTTTAGGTTTGTTGCTTATATTTTTTTAGACGATTGTTAACCACAACCTGTTATTGGCTAGTCGCTCCCCAAAATCTCCTAAATTTTTTCTGTCTTTTCAAAATAAGTCTTGTACATGCAATTTCAAAAAAAGTGTTCAATACGAAAGTTATAGATCTCGATGAGATCTACAACTTTCGTGTTGAACAATTTTCCTAAAATTGCATGTACAAGGCATATTTCAGAAAGACGCAAAACCTGAGCATATTTCCAAAGTACGCCATGTACATGCATTTTTAGGAAAAGTGCTCAACACGAAAGTTTCGTCGAGATCTGCAACTTTCGTGTTGAGCACTTTTCCTAATATTGCATGTACAAGCCGTATTTCGAAAATGCGCGAAAAGTTATGAAATTTTGGGGTGCGACTAGCCAATAATGGGATGCGATTAACAATCGCCTTTTTTAATATTGTGTGTAGTTTTTCTAGGGGAGAGTAGGGAACCAGAAGAGAGGAGGGGATGATTGTTACGGAAACGGGAGCAGAATATAAAACAAAACATAAAGTCAACGATGTCTAAACTGCACTGAAACTGCAACCGCACTAAACCAAAACCGCACAGCGTAATTTCGGTGCGGTGCGGTTTTGCTTGGGCCAAAACCGCACCCTTGTGGTGCGGTTGCGGTTTGGGTCAAAACCGCACCAAACCGCGCCGCGCACACCCCTACCGATATTACTAAAATACCCCAACTTTGGCTCGTCACTTGACGATTCAGACCGACTTTGATCTTGACCCCATGGGGGACCCCCCCCCCCCCCCCCGAGTTGACATTGGTCAAGCTTGCTAAAAACACATAATTTTGTAAACTTTTGAGAAGGGAAACCCCACCCCACTCACCAAACCTCCACATATAGGCCAATACCAGACTAAAAAGGACCTTGGTTGGTATGGATGGCTAAACCTAATGGGGCCTTGGGTCTAAGAGAAGTGCTTTCCATTTCTCTCTTCTTTTCTCTCTTCTCAAGCTCAAAGTCAAGCCCACTTGAAAACCAGGCTTGGGAGCTGCCAAGCTGAAGTTGAGAGAAGCCCACACGAAAAGCTTCTATCTCTCCTCCTTTCTCTCTCTCTTCCTCTCTTTCCATTGGACAAAACCATCTCTCCTCACATGGATAAGAAGCTTAACCCCTACCCTATACTATAAGCAGTACAAACCTCTCATGAGTAAGTGACACCTAGCCCATTGCCCAACTTGGGTTTGGCTGAAACCCCTCTTGGTTTGCCATGGCCTGAAGAAGAAGTTGAAGGAGGGGGCTCTCCTCCTCCCCTATATAAAGACCTCCCCTCCTACAAGACAAATCACCCCTCTCCCTGAGCTCAAAATGAGCCCTATCCCACCTCTGCCGGAGCCCCGATCTCGCTGGAAACTGCCCACCCGAGCTCCACCACCCTCCACCGCCATAAATGGAGGAACTCGTATAGAGCTCCCGGAGACCTTGAACAAGGTGGAAATCATCTCCTCTCCTCCCTCTCAAACTTTTGGACTCGTCGCATGTATCATCCAGCTGTCGGAGCGCCGCCGCAACACCGCCACCTCTTTAACAGGAAGTGGTATGTATGGACTTGTCTAGCGGTGATCAGCGGCGGCATACTGCCGGACCACCGCCGGAGGGAGCGCCAACCTCCGGATAGTCGGCCGGAGGCGGAGTCATGGCCGACCGGCGATGGGGAAGGCCCGTAACCGGCTGCGTTGGTATAGGTTCTCGGACAGGTTTTATAAAATTTTATAAATTTATTTGTTAATGGATACTTAATTTTTCTAAGGCTTAAAGAGGGCTTTGATTAAAAGTTTAGAACAAGGAAGTTGTGAATTTTTACGAGATCTATTTCCACAAAAAATTGGGATTTTTCTGAGGCCGTTTAGTATTTTTAAATGTGAAAATAAAATTTATTTGACTAATTTGGGGAACTTAAAATTCTCCTAAAAATCCAATAAATTATCAATGATATTTGGCGCCCTCATGCATGCTCTATCACGATTTGGAAATTTTTGGTTATGCTTTGATATTTTTCAAGCATTTAGAATGGTGGACATATTTTTTGGAAATTAATAGAGGTTATTTCCCCCGATTAAAATCTCTTAAAATCATATGGTTGATTTAAAATTACTAAGGGTTCACCTCAATGAAGTTTGAGAATTTTTCGAGCATTCATGCTAATTTTGTGATTTTAAATTATGCTCATGGTTATTTGAAGGATTATTAAAAGCAAATATTCCAATCAAAATGCATTCTACTTTTATAAGAGATTCTTGATAGTTAAAATACTTGTATTGGATATGTGTGTGACATTTTTGAGGTATTTCTGGTATTATAATGAATCGAAATAACTCGGACCTATTTTAAAGATGTTAGAGGCTATGTAAGAACTCAAAATGATTTAAATAATGTTAGAGGCAATGTAAGAACTTGAAGCGGTAAAAATTATTTTGAGCAGCATGTATTTTATATCTAAATGCACTGTCATAGTTTTGTGATTTGAAATACGGCTTATTTTTAAATATAAAAATAAGGGTTTATTCGAGGCTTAATGGATTATTGAAGCTCAATCGAATCTCGAAATAACTCGAGAAATTCTTGAGGTTTATGTTTTGGTGATTTAAACCTCGAGTTCTGGTTTCCTCGATTTCCGACTCTTTGTTGCATAAAAAAGGTTTAAATTAAAAGAAAATGATATTAAGCTTAATATGGAAACTTGATTCGTCCCGATGCGAGCAATTGAGGTTAAGAGATGATGTTATGAGTGTGCAAAAATACCCGAAGAACTGAAACGACCCGAACCGAGCAGTTCACGTCGGTTTCTATTTATGTCGGTTCGGGTACGGTTCCAAAAAATACAGAACCGATGGTTCGATTCAGTTCTCAGTTCCGACAGTCGGGTATCCGAGAATCGACTCGAACCGAATATAAATAACAAATTTTAACTTAAAAGAATATATGTATTATTACAAATTTTAACTCTAAATATTGGGTCGGCTGGGCGCTAGCGTGAGTCACGAAGGGCTTAATTGGAGATCTTATTTTACAATTTAATAAATCAATCTTATTTAATGCCTAAAAGTAAAAAATCTCTTATTTTGATATTTTTCTTATATTTCATTAGTGTCATGTTATGAACCGAGAAACGAAACGGAACAGACCCGTATCAAACGGTTCGAATCCGTTTGCATAATTTAAAACTGTGGGTCGATTCCGGTTCCAAAAATTTGGAACTAAACCTATACGGATCGGTTCATGGTTCTATATGGAACCGAACTGATCCGAGTTGCACCCATAGCTAGTGCTAAACCTTTTGCAGATATTTAGCCCTCGGTAATATTTATAACGAGGAGCAAGTTATTATAATATGGTTGTAATCCCTAAATATAGGTCCGATTAAGCCGTGTTTTAGAGCCACAACTGAACTTAATATTGGACATTAATAATTGGTGAAACTCAAAAGAAGCTTCCTAAGAAAAGAAATGGAACTGAACATTCCTCCTATGAATGGAGGTGGAACTAAACATGCCTCTTGATAATGGAGGTGGAACTGAACTTGTCTCCTGAGAACGGAGATGGAAGTGAACTTGCCTCCTGAGAACGGAGATGGAATTGAACTTGCCTCCTGAGAACGGAGATGGAACTGAACTTCTCTCCTAAGAATGAAGATGGAACTGAACTTGCCTCCTGAGAATGGAGATGGAACTGAAGCTTCCTGAATGAAGTGATTCAGACTACTTACCATTTTCTTTATGATTTATTTCAGTTTTGCACTGGTTCAGTTCCTTTATTTATTTCAATTCTTTATTTTAAGTACTCTAGTCTCTTACTGGTCCTGCTTATTTACTTTCAGTTCAGTTTATTTCTTTTAAGTACTTCTTCAGTTCTATATTGGTAAAAATTCCTTTTAGTACTTTCAGTTCAGTTCTTTCTTTTCATTACTACTCCAGTTTTGTACTGGTCTAGTTTCTTTCAGTTCTTTCTATTCAGTTCTTTCTTTTTAGTACTACTCCAATCTCGCACTGGTCTAATTTATCTCAGCACTTTACTTCGGTGTCTTTACTGTTCAGCATTTCATTATTGTAGTTCTTAATTTACTTCAGTACCCATTTCTACAGTTTATTTCAACAACATATTTATTTACTGCACTTATTTATGTAATTTACTATTTCTACATTTCTAGCTCGGTTCCTGCTCTGACAAGCGTTGGATTTTAGTAGAGCGTTAGTTGGGGATAATCGAGAGTTGAGTTATTCTTCTAGGATTAGTTCCAAATAATATGCTCCTACGCTCGTTGTGCTCCTTATATAATGCTGAGCAGCATGTTGATTCAGGAAGGTCGCTTGCCTGAATTATTTCATATCGAGTAGGGAAGGCCATCGTAGACTCGATATGTGTCAGTTACTTATTTATTGAAATGCTTATGAATTGCTTGCAGTAAAAATGGCGGGTCGGTCATGCCCGCAGACTGTACGTATCGGTGCGGGAAGGTTGATGACCTAAGACGATAGGGAGATACGTACCACGAGTGATCGACTATTTTATGCATGTTGGATTCCTTCGCTGGTCGACCTAAATTTTAGAAATCGCCGGATCTCACTCACTTCCAAGTGTATACGGGGTTGTATGTTGGGGCCTGGGTAGTGCGGTACGTCCACACCCAAAAGTGGCAGGACTGGCTACTGTCACCGACGGCTATATCAGTGAGACCCGCGGGGTTCGTTACCTTGCTAGAAGAGAAACAGTCCAATCTATGTCGACATAGTGGGTGTGTGCAGGTTTGAATATCGGCGGTATGCGCATGTTAAAATACCTGCGTTGTGCACGGTTTGAATACATGCGGTGTGTGTGGGTTTTGAGAACCTACGGTGTGTTGGCAGGTTTTCAACACATGTATTGTTATTACAGGTTATGAGTATCTATTAGTTGTGTGACTTGCCAGTTGAGCTCCTATTAAATAACTGATTTTATGCTGCTGCTTTCCAATTATTTTATGAGGCACTGTTTCAGATATTTGCACCTAACTTAAAAAATGAAAATGCATTATAAATGAAATGTTGTTTCCAACTCTCTTTTGCTTTGGCTATTATTGATAATATTGAGTCTCACTCTTATCCCCAAGTTTAGGGATTTTGGGGAGGAGGTGTGAATCCACTTAGTCATATGACTAACCGTTATTTAAATAACTATTCATATGAGATGGAGCAGCACGAGACCCGAATACCATGTGAGAGTGTACCTACCTTAGAGCCAACACGAGCAGATGCACCAGTCTCGTCTCCAGTCCTTAGAGATGTGAGCCCTTAGCTTGGTAAAAGCAGAAAGTGTTGTAGTTTTCTTTAGCCCGATGGGTCGCATGTATAAACTTATGACTATGACTTTTATTATAAATGTATTTTGGTTTTTGAATTTCTTCCATTGTGATCTAATGCGATTTGATGAATGTCTAAGGCCTGACAAGACGATCGTTAACAGCAGCAAAAGAGAGGGTCTTACACTCTGGCCATTTTGGAAAACCAAAATCACAAGATAACATAGTGTGACCGTCTTGGGCGGTATGGCCCGTCGCCGACCCAACCTGGTCTATAGTTGGGGGATGGTCTTACACTCTGGCCGTTGCATGACGTGCATAGAGCTTGCTGCATCAGATAGCTCATCGGTAGTATGAACCTCATGGTGAGTCATGTCTCGAGGTAGGATGCACTCCTGAGTAATTACAGGTTGTGTCCCTTTGTGCAGCAGCTGGGTTGAGAGGATTTAAGTGTAACACCCTCATCCGTCACATACGATATAGCAGAAGGTCCGGTTGGGGCCCCATACCATATTCCACAGACAGACAGTAGAGTTACATATCAATACCAAATAACTTGATAAAATATCGAATCATAACACAGAGCATTCTAGCGGAAGCTTTTAAATAAGTTGGAAGAACCCATCACAAAACATGAATGTCCACTAGAGATCAAAACAGGAATGAAGGTACAAAAACACAAAGATAGTCTTGGCTTTAAGGCCTTACAATATTCAACTTGAATTAAAGTGTTTTACAGACTTCGGCACGCAGGCCGACCACATATGAACATAGTAAAAGAAAAACACTTCACTTTGGCCTTCAAGGGTCAGCACAGCATCAAGTGCTTTAGCCCGCTACTTGCCACTTGGCTCACCTGTTCCTGCATAAGAACAATCCACCGAACGGTGACAAAATAAAGCAACGGTCAGCTAAAGCTGACCAAATTATAACGACTACACCCCTTACTCGGGGCGACGGTGCTCCTACCTTGCAATATATTAGCAAAATCAAACATAGCAATGAAAGTGCAATCTAAGCACACTTCACCACAGGCGTAGGCATGAACGACCACACACCCTGTGCTCTCAGGGCACATTCTCGGTGTCCGGATAATAACCAGGGACTCACCACCGTTCACAAGATGACAATAAACATGAGCATTTTGGTAGTCTCTATGGCCCGCGAAAGGCCTAAGACCCGTAACTATGTCAGCGACAGGTAACATTACCCACAGATGCTTGACATAGCTACTGGGTAGGTTCGGCCCTTTCCCGTTGCTCACATCATCGGGGCAAACAAATACGACGTGGGTCAGCCTCCCCCTTCACATTTCTCCAGACATTACATAACCCTGTTGTACAACCCCGTATTCGGCGAGTGGGCTCGGTAGGAGCCAGACCGGTCGGATCGGGTATTCTAAATCCCGGGCGAGCACCCAAGGGGTCAAAGCTCGGCAGCCCACGACTCGCCTGGGCAGGGTGGAATCATCGGGGGGCGAGTGGAGCTGGAGGACTCGCACTCGCCCTAGGGGAGCTCGGCAAGCGCCAGGAGAGTAGGGCAGGCCGGGCCTGTACTCTCCAGCGGCCATGGAGAGGTGGCGAGTGCCATCCCCACCGAACACTCGCCGCCCCAGGCAAGTTGAGGCTTCAGAGGGTGACTCACAAAGTTTTGTGATGTTCTTTACCATTTTCCCCCGCTGGTCTGCCCATTGCCTTCCAAAACAGTAGAGTTATGCTGTTGGCAGGCCAACCTGGACTACACATAGCTGTTTGGACCAACGAAGATTGGCTATTTGTAGGCCATTTTCAGAAATCTATAAAAAGACCCAAGGGGGTACCTCCAAAGGCATGCCTACTTGTGCCCCCTTTATCTTGCACTTTCTGAGGTATCCTTCGCTCGGTATCTGGCTAAGGAGGGGAAGCGCTCTGAGATCTTTCGGGTGTATGGTGGGACCTCCACGCAGAGCGCTTGGGTCAGTTCTCTATTCTTTTTATCCTTTATTATTTGGCTCGCGGGGGAGAAGTAAGTGTGTGATCACACCATCTCTAAGGGTGAACTCCACAGAGACCAAATTTTCGGTTTCAACGTTTTTGGTGTAGTGAGTGTGGAGCGTGGACAACATCGAAAATCTTCAGCTAGCTCGATGACCGGAGGAGAAGGGCAAGGTTCGGGAGGGGCCAACTCGCCACCCCACCTCCCCCTCTTGTCATTGTCGGCATGTTGGACGAGTTCAGGGAGGAGATGCGAAGTCTCATCATCTGCGCACTCGGCACTCGCGCAGAGTGCTCGACACCAACAGTTCTAGTAGTCGCCACCCCAGCCCTGGGCGAGGACACGCCCGACAGACGAGCCGGGAAGGAGGTAGTAAATGGAGGAGGCGAGTTACAGGGGCACGTACTCTTCCCCGGCTCGGCATCTGAAGTATGGTCTATCGAGGTTGGGGTGTGAGATCCCTCTACTCGCCCGGTAGAGGGGGGTAGCCCCTTTAGTGAGTTTGTTTCATCAGCACCAGTTGCAGAGGGCTTTTAAGAGCCGAAAATGTCCTACTACACCGGGAAGGTGGACCCGGTTCAGCACATCCAGTGGTTTGAGGATGTGGTCTCGATCCGATAGATGTTGGATGGTTTCAAGTGCAGGCTATTTGCCATCACCCTCAATGAGAAGGCGAGAGAGTGGTTCCACCAGCTCTCGACCGACTCCATCTACTATTTTGAGGACCTGTTTTGGGGGTTCATATTGAGGTTCACCACCTCAAGGAAGAGGAAGAAGGAGTCTGAGTCTCTGTTCCACATCAGACAGGGTGTGAACGATACCTTGGGGAGCTACTTGGACAGGTTCCAAGAGGAGATTCTCCAGGTGCATGAGATGTCAGAGCATACCATGATGGTGGCCTTCAGCCTCGGGCTTCAGCTAGGGTTCTTTGGAATGGAGCTGAAGAGGATGCCTCCAGTATCCTTTGAGACAATGATGGAGAGGGTGACAAGGGGGGTCGACATGGAGGCGTCAAACCCAAAGTTTGACCGGAAGCTGGCCAGGTGGGCCATAGAAGAGGAGAAGGAGCCCAAAGGAGGCAGAGGTCAGGAGGAGAGGAGAGCTGAACCCCGACAGAGGGAACAGCAGCAGCAGCAACATCCCAGGTGAAGGGGCCAGGAGCCAAACCATCAGCTAAGTTGGAGGCCAGAGTGGCAAGACCAGGGGCTGCAGAGATATTTCCATGGGGGAGACAACCGCTAGGGGGGGCCAGGGTCAGTTTCAACCTCCGGGTTAGAGGCAAGCCCAAAGACCCCTTCTCCCTGATCAAAATAAGGTCATGGCTATAGCACTGGGGGAGAGGAGGAGAGTTGCATGGATAAGGAGAAGAGAAGTTAGGGTGGAGTTACAATACTATGACTTCCATCAGGAGGAGGGGCACGTCACAGCCATGTGTCCGAAGTTCCTCGAGATAAGAGGAAATAGGGAGCAGCAGCAACAACAAGGCCACCAGGAAGTGCGGATTGAGGAGTTCTTGCCTTGGGTAGAGGAGGATAGTGCGAAGACCGTGCGGACGTTGGAACCCGGTGAGGGATTAGAGTGATCCATGTGGGTAGGGATTGAGGGTTCCCGGAAGGCGAGCCTCCACACCATATATTGAAGGAGCATTGGCTCCACGTCCCAAACCACACCCCTAGAGGAGAAAGATCACTTTCTCAATAAAGGATATACCGGATCATGAGGATCCTTTTTGCGATGCGCTTGTCATCCAGAAGGCCATCGAGAATTGCACTGTCTCCCGAATCCTCATTAATAACGGGAGTTCGGTCAACGTCATCTTCAAAAAGGCATTCGACGCAATAAAGGTGGAGGCCAAAAGGGTGTTGGCCTCGAATGGACCCCTGTTCGGATTCTCAGGGGAGAGGAAGAAAGTGGAAGGAGGAGTAGGGCTCCATGTTACTCTGGGGGGTAGTCCCAAAACTGCATGTTTGTCATTGTGGATGCCCCCAGCAGCTACAACGCCATCTTCTGACGGCCCCTCATCAGCATCTTCCGCTGCATCCCCTCGTCCTTCCATCAGTGTTTAAAGTTCAACACTGAGGGGATCAAGGTATGGGTCCAAGGTGACCCCAAAGTGGGAAGGGAGTGCTACGTCACCGCCGTGAACTCCATCTCTTGGAAGGAGGGAGTCGGGGAGATGGAGAGGAGGATAGAGGATGCAGAGCAGGAGGCCGGTGGAGAGGAGATAGAGATGGAGAGCTACACCCGGGTGGCGGTGGCAGGAGGAGTTCAGGAGGAGTCAGCTGAGGCGATGGCCGTGGAAGAAGCTGTGGAAGCTGAGGAGGTTCTTGTCTCGGGGGAGGGGCATTGGAGAGTGGGTGGAGCAGTCCCGCTTGGAGTCTGTGAAGGAAGTAGTGGAGATGGAGGTTCTCACCCTTGGAGGTAGGGTGGAGAAGGTGAGAATCAGCGGGGGGCTAACCCCGGCGGACCAGGAGAGGATGCTGGAATACAATCCAAAAGAATGTGGACATCTTCGCCTGGAGCGCAGCGGAGATACCAGAAATCGACACGGACGTTTCCCGCCACCGTCTAGTAGAAGAAGAGATCCATCGCGGACAAGCTGGCCAAGCCCATCAGAGAATAGGTGGCCAAGCTCCTCATGGCTGGTTTAGTATTCGAAATCCAATACCCTGGTTGGGTCTCCAATGTAGTAATGGTTTAAAAAGGAGATGGGCGGTGGTGTATTTATGTTGATTTCTCTTTGCTTAATAAATCATGTCCAAAAGATTGTTACCCCTTGCCTCGGATCGACGTGTTGGTTGACTCAGCCATCAATTTTCCTGTAATGAGCTGTTTGGACGCATTTTCAGGTTACCACCAAATCAGGATGCACCCCCCTCCCCGACATCAAAGATGCCTTCTTCATCACGGGGGATGGGTGCTACTGATACAAAATGATTCCCTTTGGGCTGAGGAATGCAGGGGCAACATACTAGAAAATGATGGACAGGGTCTTCTGAGATCAAAAGGGAAGGAACCTGGAGATTTATGTAGATGATCTTATGATCAAGAGTCGAGATGTGGACTCTCATCTCCAGGACCTGGAGGAAACCTTCACCACCTTGCGAAAGTACAAGATTTGGCTGAACCCCCTGAGGTGCGTTTTTGGGGCCAGCAGGGGGAAGTTCTTGGGCAATCTCCTTACCCCCGCATGAGTTGAGCCAAATCCCGACAAGGTCAAGGCAATCAAGGAGTTGGCGTCGCCTCGGAATGCTAAGGAGGTGCAGCAGCTGACAGGAAAATTGGCAAGGATGAGCAGGTTCCTTTCTCGAGCTGGGGAGAAGTGATCTCCCTTCTTCAAAGCATTGAGGAAGGTAAGAAGTTTGAGTGGACTGGGGGATGCGAGGTGGCATTCCAGGCCTTGAAGAGGCAGTTAACTTAGGCCCCCTGCTCCAAGGGCCGAAGGAGGGGGAGGACCTGTCTTTATATCTCGGGGTCGGAGCAGAGACCTTGAGCTCTGTCCTGGTTCGGGAAGAAGGGAAGAAGCAGCTCCCCATATACTATGTAAGGCTGGTCATAAGGAAGGTAGAACTCCGTTATCTCATCTTGGAGAAGTTGGCCTTCACTCTGGACATCTCAGCTCAGAGGCTCCGACCTTATTTCCAGGCACACTCAATCCGGGTGGTAACGGACCATCCACTCCGCAACATTTTTGAGGGGGAGGAACACTTGGGGAGGTTGGCGAAGTGGTTGGTATAATTGAGCGAGTTTGACATCTCATTTGTCCCGCGCCTATCGATCAAGTCCCAAGCAATGGCCGACTTTCTGGCTGACTACATGGTCGAGGTGGCGGAGACAGAACTCATTCGCCCAGTTCCCTGGAAGGTGATGGTGGACGGTGCATCAGGGAGACATTCCCTGGGGTGGGGGTAATCTTGGAGAGACCCCAGGGAACGAGAATCAAACAAACGGTGGTGGTGCACTTTCCCATCACTAACAACCAGGCCGAATATGAGGTCGTGATAGCAGGGTTACACCTGGCTAAGGAGCTGGGAGTGCTTGACGTGGAGGTCCTCACCGACTCCATGGTGGTGTCTTCTCAGATCAATGGGGAGTTCGAGGTAAGGGAGCCTACCCTCCAGTTATACTTAGCAAAGGTGAAGGGGGTCATCAGCATGTTCCAGACCTTCTCCATCCGACACATGCCCAGGGTGGAAAACGAACAGGTCGATCAGCTGGCAAAGCATAGTCCCCGGGTGGGGGTACCATCACCGACCTATTCTGCCCTTCCATCGAAGAAGGAGAATTGATGGAGGTGAATCAACACCCCTCATGGATGGACCATTTCACAACGTTCCTTTCCATAAGGGAGTACCCATAGGGGATGGACAAAAAGAAGTTCAAGTACAAGTCAGCGTACTACCTCATTCACAATGGGCAGTTGTACAGAAAGACCCTCTCGAGGATGTTGGCACATTGCGTGGCTTAGAGGGAGGTCCAAAGAATCTTCGAAGAGGTCCACTCTGTGGAATGTGGGAGTCACTCCAGGAGTCAGACCCTGGAAGGAAGGTTTGTTAGACAAGAGTACTTCTGGCCTACTCTTCGCTATAATATTGTAGAGTTCTCGAAGAAGTGGCACAAGTGCCAGTTGTTTGCCCCCTCCAACTACAACCAGCCTAGCACCTCAGAAGCATCACAACCCCCTGGCCCTTTGTCATCTGGGGAATGGATTTGGTAGGACCCTTCCGCCAGGCCAGCGGGCAGAGGAGGTTCCTGTTAGTAATGATCGACTATTTCTCTAAGTGGTTGGAGGTGAAGGCGCTGGCTAAGGTGACCTCCCAGGTCATCAGGAACTTCGTTTGGGGGGAGATCATCTGGCAGCATGGGTTACCGCGGGCCATCATCACGGACAACGAGCCCTAGTTTGCTAGCGCTGAATTCATCAGTTTCTACGGACAGCTCGGGATTAACCTCAAGTTTGCTTTAGTCCACCATCCTAGGAGCAACGGGTAGGTGAAGGCGGCGAATAAAATCATTGTGAACCTCCTAAAGAATAAATTTGAAAACTTAAAGGGGACTTGGGTGGAGCAGCTTTCCTCGGTCCTCTGGGATCTGACGACCACCCCCAACACGACCACAGGGGAGACCCCCTTCAAGATCTTTCATGGATGCAAGGCAGTTCTCCCAGTAGAGTTCGAGATCCGGACGACTTGGGTGGTCGAGGCGGAGGAAGGCAGAGGAAAAATGGCAGGTTGAAAATGAGGAGAAACTATGGCTCTCCCTTGACATGGTGGAAGAGCTGCGTGATCTCTCCACCATCTGACAGGAAGAAGTGAAAAAGAAGAATGGCTAAGTACTTTGACAAGCACGTTAGGTTCAAACAGTTCATGGAAGGGGACTTGGTCCTGAAAAAAGTGGGTGCAGCAGGAAGATCGGCCGTTGTGGGGAAGCTCAACCCCAACTGGTAGGGTCCTTACATTGTAAAAGAAACACTGAAATTAGGAGGGTATCACCTCTAGAATATGGAGGGTGAGACCCTAAGTCTCACCTAGAGCAGTGATGACTTGAAGCGTTTTACCCATACGCCATGTAAGTAATGTATTTTTTTCTAAATCAAGCTTATTGATTTGTCAACTCTCCTACAATGATTCATGTGAATGGGTGAAGAGTTCACTTAGCGGACCCCGAGCAGATCTCGCTGTTAGGCTCTCACTTAGCTGACAGGGCTGGATGTCGCTCGGGAGAGTCCTTCCCTCTCCAGATGTTACTTGGGAACTTTGTCCTTCTTAATAAAAATAGGGGAAGAGGAATCCTCACAGGCGTGTCGGGACTTGCGGGCTCAACTCGACAAAGGGGTGGCAAGCTGAGTCTTCAGCATCAGCTGAAGAAGGCGAGCTCCAGCAGGGCACTCCACCCCCCTTCAGTTTTACTTGTGAAATTTTTAACAATTTTAGCTTAGCATTAGCGAGAAAGGAGGCGGCTAGCGAACGAGCTGGGTGGTGGTGAGGCAGCGCGGCGAGTGGTCTACCCCCTGATTGCCTAGGGCTGGCGAGCTCTCAAGGACTACTCAAGGGTATGAATCCTAACGTCCATTATAACGACAAGTTCTATCCCAGCGAGGTCGCCCAAGGAGGAGAGCTCGAAGGCGAGTACATTGCAGCAAGGAAGTTCGGGAAAAAAGATAGGAAAAAATGATGATATAATCCATATCAAAACCATTTTCAATTATATAATGTTGTTACAAAAAGGGGAGCTTGCCTAGGCGAGGTTACAAGGGGGGAGAATTACAGAGAAAAACGAAAAAAAGGGTGTAGATCAGCTCTCGCCTCCCCCTAGACTGGCAGTCTTCTCCCTCTCCTCCGGATAGGTGATCATCCTTATAGTCCCTCCCAAAAAGCAGGTCGAAGCTATCCTCCTTCTCGCTGGGCAGCGTGGACAGGAACAGGCTTGGCATAAGGTCCCGGGCCGTGATCTCCTCACAGCCCTCCACCAGCACCCTCGTATCCTTCATAATTTGTATGGTGCATTCGGAGGACTCGATCGAGTTGAGCCGCATCCGCTCGGCAACCTCGGCCTCGCCGAAGATCCTCGGCCTCTTGTACGGGAGGGAGGGGTCGCTACTACCCGGGGGAAGGAAGGCGTCCGCCTAGCGGATTAACTTATTGTTGAAACCTTTGATCTGGTCCTTCAGCTTCTAGTTGTCCGCCTCCAGCCCAGAAACACGAGCCTCCAGCTCGGTGGCGCGAGCACACAGCTGGTTGTTTTCTTCTTCCAGCCCGGTGGTGCGAGCCCGTAGCCCGCCAGTGGCCTTGGCATCCTGTGTTGCAAGGGTAAGCAAACCGATTGTAGAAAAGACAGGAAATTCTAAGTAAAAAAGTGAGAAACAACTGGTACACACCAACCCGTCGGCAGCCTTGGCGAGTAGGTCTTCAGCGATGTCGAGTCATCTCGCCAGGTCAACAGCCTTGTCTTGGGTGACGTCGCGCTTCTGCTCGGCTTTTTGCAGGAGATGGATAAGGTTGAAGCCACAACGGACCATCATCTGGTGTAGCTCTAGGGCCCGCATGTGGGCTTGCAAGCCCTCATGGTTGAGCTGGCGCAAGGTCATGCCCTTGTAGGCCTCGGCATCCTCGCGCCCATAGAGACCGAAGCCAAGCACGTAGGAATGACTGGTGGAGAGTTAGCGGTCTGTCCAGGAAGGCTGGAGGGTAGAGATGGAGACCCGGTGGGCTAGTGCATCCCATTGGACCATAGGCTCGTCGGTTGAGTCCTTCCACATTCCCCCGAAGTCGAAGAGGGGGTGGCTCTTCGGCAGGCTCGGCTCGTGAGCCACAGTCTTCTTAGCAGCAGGGGGAGCGGAGGACTCGCCACCTCCCTGTACTTTTTCTAACGTCTCCTTTAGTGATCTCTCCAGCGACCCATCGGGGGTGGTCTCGGGCGAGCTCATGTATTTTAATTTTTGTTGTTTTGTTGTTCTCTCGCCCTCGGGATCACCACCGCCCTTTTCGTCCTCTTTTGCGGCAGTTGGCGGCAGGGCAAGCTGGACCCGTGAGATCGGGATGCTTCTTGTTAGAGGAAGGCTGGGATGATGCCAGCTCATCTCCGCAAGCAGCTGCGGCTGTCCTCTCACATGCGAGAGGGTCGGGGTAGAATCCCGAGTCCACGAAGGGCGGGTTCTCGGGAATCAGTCGCTCCCCTGCATGAAAAAACTTGGTCAGAAAATTCTATCGATTTGGCGAGCCCGACAAGAAGGAAAAGTGAGGGGAATACCTTCGCCGAGAAGTACAGGGAGGAGCGAGTTGATGCCCCTTCAGAGTAAGGCGACCTCAAAATCTTTGTGGAGGAAAAATCTGTGGAGCTCGACTTCATTGTCGGATACAGCAGGGGGGGCGGTATACCTCCACGCCCTTCTGTAGGGGCGAGTATGGTACGTTGCCAAGATCTCCTTTGATGAAGACAATCTTGGTCATCCAGTTGTGGTGCTTGTTCGCGATCTCGCGAACCTCTATGAATGAGCCCCCGAAGTAGGCGACGCCATCTGGAGTTGCCTTGTAGGTGAAGAGTTTCCTGAAGATGGTTAGATTGAACTCTATCCGCTCTCTGTGGAGAAAGCACACGAATGTGACCATCCTGGCGATGGCGTTCGAGTTCAGCTATGCGGGCACCGCGGCATAGTACTTGGGGATCTGGCAGACTTCCGACCTGAGCGGTAGGCGCAACCCTACCTCAAAATGCGAGATTGGGAAGACGAGCTCGTTAGGGTAAAAGGTGTTGATGGATTCATGCTCCCTGGGTCGACACACCTCAAAGAAAGGGGGCACGTAGTCAGTTAAGAACTCCTTGAATTCCGTTTCAGTTGTGTTCCCTTCAAAAAAGCAGTACTCGGCGAAACGCGGAGCACACTTGGAGTGGTCGTCGGCGTCAGGGTTTTTCTTGCCCATGCTCTCAGGGGGGTTGAAGTGCGAGAAGGGAAGAAGAAGGGGTTGTAAGAAGAGGAAGTATGAAAGCAATAAAGGCGGTGGACCGGGGTTGGTGAGGGGGCCTATTTATAGAAAAAGAAATCCAAGGCCGAGCCGACCGATCAGTCCAGCTCGCCCGACCCAGCTCGCCAACCCCAGCTCGACGACTTCTGAGGCTTGTCCCATCGCATGCCGAGCTGAACCTAAAGGGCGATATGTTATTCAAATAGCGAACATTGAAATCTAAAAAATATTTCAAGTTATTACAGACCGGGGGAAAATACAGTTCAATGAAATCAAATGCAGAAGAAGGGAAAAATTCAATGAGCGTGAGCTGAGGGGGCCGGAGGCGAGCGCCGGTAGGCTCGGTAATGGGGCTGTTTCTATCTACCTCGGCCTCGCGTCTCCTTCCTCGCAGGTCGTCTCGAGTTGTGGAGCTCATGGATCTGCCTCAAGTTCCTGTGGACGATCTGGAGGTTCTCGTCGATCTCGTCCAAGAGTGGAGAAGGAGACATCGCCTCGCCTGTCGGGTTTCCCCTCACCTCGTCAGCGAGCCGCACATAGTCATGCTACAACGCATCCTTGTCCTCTTGAACCTTGCTCAGCCCGAGCACCAGCTTCTTAAAGATCCTGATCCCCCGCCTCGTCAGCTCGTCGTTCTCCACCTCGGAGCCCTGGAAGGAGTCTAGCGAGCTTGGAGAAGGGATGGGCGATCAGCGGGTCGGCTCCGAAGATTTGCCAGCCTCAAACTGACTGGGAAGAGCTGCAAAGGCATTCAGTTAAGTATCGGCATGAAAGGCGAGTACCCTAGGAAAATCATGTGACAAAATGGGCAGAAGTCAAAACTTGCTTGGCAAGCTCGACGTCCCCAGAAAAGTGCAGGGTGAGGGAGACTCAGGTTCTTGGCACAGCCCAGGCAATGTGTTCTTGGTAGGAGGAGGATGAAGCCCGACACGAGGATGGCATCAGCGCCTCCCCCCGTAGATCCAGCAGGAAGTTGTTGTTGGGAGGGGGTACGAGCTGGCGAATTCGGCCTCGGCGAGTCCAGCCCCAGGGTCCCAAAGGGGGTGACGGGTCTAGCGGGCGAGTCTCCGGGGTTTTAAGTCATGAGTCGCTGAGGGGGGTCTTGACTCTCGGCATGGAGGCCTCGCCGTCATCCCGTTGGCTGTTCGGGTCGGCGGAAAGATCGGTGATGTCTTTAACCTTATTCTCAGTGGGCGGGCAGAGTAGAGGAGCCGACCCCGTGTTCCAAGGTGGATTTCAGATCGTTAAAGATGGGTTCAGCCGCCCTGGGAAATGGCTTTGCCCTCTTGGCGGGATTGGATTCTGCCAGGCCGCTCGGCGGGATGCTGTGAGAAATGTCAGTCAAGCCAGCAATGCGGGAAGAGGCAGCCTCGCAAGCTCGGGCAAGCCTCTTTTGGATCTCTTTGGGGATAGGCATCTTAGCAAGGTTAGAGCAAAGGTAATGACAAAGGTCACCCAGGTACGATGGTGTATATATATAGTCACAGGTGGACCCCACCTGAAGATTCCCTCTGGCTCCTACCACGCTCGCTGAATCCTGTGCGGTTGGATGATTCTTTCTGAGCTTGTTCCAACCTCGCAAAGAGTGGGTATTGTGTACGACCCCATATCCAGTTAGTGGGCTCGGCAGGAGCCAGACTGAAAGTGATAGATCTTAAGCAAAAAGGCTAGAGTTTGTCACATCACAAAAATTAAAACTAAATAGAGCAGAGCAGATCAAGCCACACAGAAAAGACATAAGGATTTTATAGTGGTTCCCCAAATCTGGGTAGTCCACTCTTCTACCACCCTGGTAAGAATCCACTCAGGTTTTTGATCAGGTGCCTGACACTAATGGGTTTTGATCAGGTCCCCAAAAACCAACTCAAGTCTTTTGGGAGGAGACTTGCAACCAGGAATCACTTTTGAAGGAAGATGACAACCCTTTATACAGGAGGGGGAAGAGAGTGATGGAAGTCTTCTCTTTCTCAATAACAATTGAGAAGACTATGTGGATATTGATGTTAGCAAATGGCTCCCCCTGAGATATAGAATGGATCAGGGAAAATTGGAGCTCTGCTACAGTGTGATAGACCTTCAATCTTCAGGCCTGGACCAGAGTAATCTTCAGGAACTTCTGACTGATATGTTGTTTGTTGTCCTTGAAGTTATCCTGTAGGATTGAAGAAAGAAGAAGACTCTTGATAGTGATTGGATGTTCTTCTTCTTCTTCTTCAGATAGCTGTTACCGCTCTGGTCTAGGGCTTCTAGTTACTGTAGTGATATTGCCCTTTCTGTATCTTTTTTGTGTGTTATCTCTGTCTATCTGCTCTGTCTACTTCCCTGTATTTGAAATCCGTAGATTTGATGGCGGAAGAAAACATTCCCGAGAGTAGAATATGCTTTGGAAATTGATCTATAATTAATCCAACTGTAACTGTCCATTTGAATGGCTATTTTCACTGGAAATGTTGACTGTAATTAATCCTCAATTAATTCTGCCACCTGTTACTGATTGCTCAGAAATCGTCGACCTGAACTTTCGTCGAGTTCATCAATCGTCGACCTGAGTTCGACATTTATCAAACTCAGCTAGATTCGTCGAGCTGAATATCTTGCCTGCGTTGGTCGACCAGAGCTTGCAGTTCGTCGAGCTCAGTTTCTATTTTGTCGAGCTGAGAAACTGACTTGATAATTTTGTCGAGCTGAGCAAGTGTTGTCCATCAATCGCCGACCTGAGTTCGATGTTCATCGAACTCAGCTTCTGTCATCATTCGTCGACCTGAGTTCGTCGTTCGTCGAACTGCGTTCGACGATCATCGAGCTGATTCTCTGACTTTGTCTTAACTGCATTTCTTGGACTTCTTTTCTGCAATGCTGGAGAGTCCTTCTGAATGACCTGTCCTGGAAATAGTCCTATGACCCATGACTATACATGGTGGGTCATTCTAAGCAACCCTAATAGTGTTCCTTGCCCAAATCCTAACTGGGGTTCCAACACAGACTGGCCGGATCGGGTATTCTAAGTCCCAGGAGAGCACCCAAGGGGTTAGAGCTCGACAGCCCATGACTCGCCCGGGCGGGGTGGAATCATCGGGGAGCTAGTGGAGCTGGAGGACTTGCACTCGCCCCAATGGAGCTCGGCAAGAGGCACGCGAGTAGGGTCGGCCGGGCCTGTACTCGCCATGGGCCAGGGAGAGGCGGCGAGTGCCAGCCCCATCGTGTACTCGCCGCCCCAGGCGATTTGAGGCTTCAGAGGGCCACTCGTCCAGTTCTGTGTTGTTCTTTACCATTTTCCCCCGCTGGTCTGCCCATAACCTTCCAGAACAGCGGAGTTACGCTGTTGGCAGGCCAACCTGGACTGCACATAGCTGTTTGGAACAACGGAGATTGGCTATTTCCAGATCTCAGTGCTCTGAGATCTTCCGGGTGTGTGGTGAGACCTCCATGCCAAGCTCTTGGGTCAGTTCCCTATTCTTTTTTCCTTTATCATTTGGCTCGCGGGGGAGAAGTAAGTGTGTGATCACCCCTTCCCCAAGGGTGAACTCCACAGAGATCGAATTTTCGATTTCAACACCCGTTAGGATATACGGATGGCTCTCAGACCACTAAGTTGGGCTCTCAAATCTCTCAGCCCCACATCACTGGCCCCGGGTCTCCACGACACAGGACTCAAACACTGGCCTCAAGTCTCCATGACACAGGCCTCAAACAAAGCTCTCAAGGAGCTACCCCCGGCGGTATCACTACCGTCGTGCGGTACCTGACAGAAATGCATTTCTACCCAGTTTTCTGGGTGCCCTTTGGAGTTAGTACCCAAGGTTCCCTATTGCAATCTACCGCGTAGAAACCTAAAAAACAAACATCAAGGAGTCTTCTCCAGCCATTAACAAGCATAATGAAAAACATCACCAATCCAGACTAACCAGTCCGGATGGGCTTCACACACTATGCCTATGTTTGAACTTCGATTCTAAACTCTAAATGCAAAACTACGGGGATACTCTGTATCTACCCGAAGGAAGACCTCATGCCAGGGGCGGACCCACGTTAGGACGAGTGTGGGCGGCCGCCCACACTCATTTTTTTTTAAAAAATTAATAGTATTTTCTATGGTTCAAAAACCGTGGCGAATACAGTTCTAACCGTGGTGAATACTCTATTCTTTAAAAAATTAACAATATTAGCCACGGTTTAAACTGTGGCTAATACCCTAGTTTTAAAAATTTATCTATATTAGCCACGGATTAAACTATAAATCGTGGCTAATACCCTATTTTTTAAAAATTATCTGTATTAGGCACGGTTTAAACCGTGGCTAATAACATATTCTTACAAAAATTATAGTATTAGCCACAGTTTAAATCATGACTATGCACTATTGTTCAAAAACAATTATTAGGCGTAGTTTAATAGTATCAATCAAACAACTTGTAAGTACGCCTACACTGAAAAAAGCTTCTGCGTCCGCCACTGCCTCACGCTCGCCGCATACTCACGGGAGAGGGTTTCCTATGCAAAAGGAAGAGGAATTCACATGTCCAAGTTGAGAATCATTACCCTTTGCACTCTCTTCGGTGACATGCCAAAGATCTATACGGACGAACGCGACCGCAATGATCTTGCCTCCATAGATCCGGACTCGGCTTGCGAATCGGAACTTCAGAACTTCAACGGCGGTGAGATCTCCCTTCCGACGCTGCTGCTCCTCTTCCAAGAAATCCAGGTCAAGTCCTCAACTCCAAAAGAAATAAAGTGAAAACGGCCAAACCAGGATTATATATAAAGCTACCGTTGCACGGTAACTAGCTACCGCCGCGTGGTACTTTAATTCAACGCTTCGTTTCGAGCGCAACCGCCCAAACCCTCCATTCACAAGCCGACATGTGGCCATGCCATTACGGTTTCACTACCACTGAGCGATAGGATGATAACATCGTGCGATAGCCGTTTGTCGGTTACGACATGACGCCGGCCGCTATCGCCGTGCACCAACTTCTACCGCCATGCGATAGAATCCCAAGACCTCCATTAATTAAATTGGCCTCACTATCGCCAGCGGTAACACCATCGTCGGGCGATAGCTTCCCGAGAACTTTGGCAGAATAATTCTCGGCTACCGCCGCGAGGTAACAAGTTTTTGCCATGCGGTAACATCTTCCTCGTGAACTCAACGCTCTCGACACTAACCCTGGAGCTACCATTGTGCGGTAACTAGCTACCGCCGAGCGATAACCCCCAGAGAAGCACCTCCCACCTTAAGAAATTTGGGGTGTTATAAATCTTCCCACTTAAAGAATTTCGTCCCGAAATTAAGTGATACAGGAAACTAAGGAATTAAGTCAACTTTAAACCGTGTACCTTAATTGAATAACTCGGGGAACTCTGACTTCATGGTTTGCTCCCGCTCCCATGAAAGCTCCTCTCAGGTATAGTTGTCCCATCGGACCTTGACCATCCTGATCTCTCTATTACATAGTCTTTCAACTTCTACATCCTCAATTTGATAGGCTTGACGCTTATTGTCAACCCACCCTCCACCGGTACTTGATCTGTAGCGATCACTAACTTAGGCTCTTGCACTGCCCTCTGCAACACTGATATGTGGAATACGTCATGTAGGCCACTCAGTTCTGCTGAAAGCTTCAACCGGTAAACCGCTTTACTAATGCGCTTCAGCACCTCAATCAACCCAAGGCGAGTTCGACATTCCCGTGCTTGGCATTATAATACTTAGCCTGCATATCCTGAGCAACCAGCAATCGTTCATAGATTGTTCACACAATCGAAGTAGCATTATCGACTTCCTTCTGCTTACACAGCTTTGACTCGCCCATCCCCAACCAAGACAACAAAGTACGACAAATCCTACCATATAGGGCCTCAAAGGGCGCCATTTGAATGCTTGTATGGTAGCTATTATTATAAGCAAACTCACTCATATACAAGTGATCTTCTCAGCTCTTACCAAAATCTAGGGCACACATACGATGCATGTCCTCCATCGTCTTGTTGACCCTTCCAGTTTGACTATCAGTCTGCAGATGAAATACTGTACTGAACTTCAGCTTAGTCCCCAATAATTGATGCACTAATCTCCAGTCATTAGACTTGAAGCGCCCATCTCGGTCACTCACGATACTACGGGGCACACCGTGTAGTCGTACAATGTTTTTCTACATACAACTTTGCTAGTTTCTCAACTGAATCATCCTTCCTAATTGGGATGAAGTGCGAGACTTTCGTTAGACGATCTACGACCACCCAGATGGCATCGTTTACTTTTTGCGATCTCGGTAAACCATGCACGAAATCCATGGATATCTTCAAACTTTCACTCCATTATAGGCAAAGACTTCAAGAATCCTCCGGGCTTCTGGCACTCCGCCTTTACAAAGGCGCATGTTTGACACATTGTCACATAAAGTGCTATGTCCTTCTTCAGTCCCGGCCACCAGAACAACATTTTCATATCTCTATACAACCTTGTGCTCTCTGGGTAAATCGAGTACTTAGTATAAGGAGCCTCGTACATCAATTCCTCTCGTAGTTTGCCCATACTTGGGACACCCAAACGACTGTCCTTCCACAATAACTCATCATCGTCAGTAAATTGGGCATTTGACCCACCCAAAGCCTCCACCATGAACTGCTTTATGTTGTCACCCAACTCTAAAGCCTGCCGAACCTAATCAGCCAGGTTGTATTTAACCTCCATCCAAATCAAACACGCGTTTGCACTAGATCCATTATCAACACAAGAGATCTCTAAGGCCTGTAAATCTCGAACAAGACACTCAACATGCATTGCTAACCAATTGGCCTGCGTGGGAGCTTTGTGACTTAACGCATCCACAACTGCATTACCTTTCCCTGGTACATAGTGTATCGTGAAGGTGTAGTCCCCAAGGAACTCCATCCACCTTTGCTGACGCATAATCAAATCCTTTTGATCCAATAGATAGTGCTGTAATGTCAACCTTCACACCACATAGGTAGTGCCTCCAAAACTTTAGCGCGAATATCACGGCCGCAAATTCCAAATCATGGACCGGATAATTCCTCTCATGCACCTTCAGCTGGTGCGAACCATAAGCTATTACTCTCCCATGCTGTAACAAAATACAGACTAAACCGCTGCCTGAAGTGTCGTTGTATAACTTAAAGCCTTCCATACCACATGACGAACACAGGACAGACGTCGTGGTCAGACGACTTTTCAGTTCTTTGAAAGCTTGAGCACATGCTGATGACAATATCAATTTCTGATCCTTACTCGTTCGTGTTGAAATTTGTGAAGTGGAAGTGGGTGACGGGACAGGCCTCGCAGCCTGTGGCGGACAGCTTTGGCGGACTGGGCGGACTGGGCGGACTGAGGTTTGCGGCCTGGTGGAAAGTCTAGTGGAAGCCGGCTGTGTTGAGCGAGTTGTTGCATGGAGTCCGCGGTTTGGTGCGGCCTGGTATCTGCGGATAAAGAGGCTCGCGGACTGGTGCTTTGCTCAGTGGCCGCGGGTGCAAGCTTGCGCTGTTGGCGGGTTGGTTCGAGTTCGCGGGAAGCCTTGCGGACTGGAGTATCCGCGGTATTGGCTGTTGCGGACTGAGCCTAGAGCTTGGCTGAGGCCTTGTCAAGTTCTGGTGTTACAGCAGGTCTTGCTGTGGAGACCGGTTGGCGGACTGGTGTTTGGAGTCCGTCAGGGAGCTGCTGCGTTGGACAAGTGCGAGGTGCTCGCGGACTGGTAGCGGTCTGTGCTAGGGTGTTTGGCGGACGGGACTTGTGTCCGCCATGCTCGCACCGGCCCTTTGTTGGTTTTGGACTTGGTCACACATTGTGCCAAGTTCATGGTGTCCACCGTATCCGCCAAAGTCCGCTGTGACCGGGCGGTTTGTTGCTAGCTGCCTTTGGTCGTGGACTTGTGGCGGATTGGGGTATCAGTCTTGCGGACTGCCTCGGGTTGGTGCGGACAGCCTTTGAAGGGGGTTTGCTGTCCTGAAGCAGTTGGCGCTTTGCGGGCTGGTGCCTTGTCCGCTTAGCTTGGGCGGACTGGAGAGGGTTCGTCAATGGTTGCCTTGCTCCTGGCGGTTTCCTTGGTGTCCGGCTAAGTCCATGCGGACTCAGCGGACGGTGGTTGTATTCGCGCGGACTAGGGGTGGTGTCGCTATCTCTTGGGCGGTGACCACACTCCTCACCTGGCCTATAAATAGGACCCCCCTGGCATATCTACAGTAACCTAAGTAACGTGAGTGAACAGTAAATTGGGTTGGGCGAGTGCTGCGGTCTGTGTTTGTCAGTCCGCGCGGATTGTTTCAGGCTGACGGTTTGCTGTGTGCAGGTCGCGCAGATAACTTCAAGGAGCCAGGAGCTTGGCTTTGACTTCGGTCAGTGCTTGGAAGTGTGCGGTCTCTGCGGACTCAGCAGGAGGTCGCTCTGTGACTTGTCAGTTCTGTTTCAACTTTCCCAGCTTCAATAACCTGTCCGCCGGCTTCAGGCGGGTAGGGGAGTTCCTCTGTTCGGGTTCAGCAGGAGGCGAATAACGGTCTGTCCGCGCGGCCTCGCGGCTTCGGCGGACTCCGTGGTATTCGGCGAATTGCAGCATAGCTTGGGCGAGCTCAGCGGTCTCGGCGGTCTCGGCAACCTCGCGGTCTCGGCGGACTGGAGTGCTGTCCGCCCGGCTTGTTTTTTGGTTCTTTCTGTTTCCAGCTGTAATACTAGCGAAATCATGTCTCGCTATGTATGCCTCGGATTGTAAAGAAGTGAATGCATAATAAGACCTTCTTGTGCTTCCAATGTTTTGTTGGGTGCAACCTCTAGTCCTTGGGTTTTCCGCAGGTTCAGCGTGCGAACTGGGTAGTTCCGAAGATATTAATTTGGCGTTTGGGCTATCTTGCTGACCACGTTGAGAAAATTTAACATGGTATCAGAGGCAGGTTTCTGAGGTTGCGGAGGTTCAATTGCGTGAGCGGAGGTCAACCAGCGTTGTTTCTTAGTGATTGGGTGGTGATCAACCTGTGTTGTTGCTCGGAGCTGCTGAAGGGTACCAACAGGTGGCTGCAATGGAAGGAAGCTTAGCAAGAGGTCTGGGCATTGAACTCTTAACGCCGACTAACTACAAGAAGTGGAAGTCGTGCATGAAGAGTTATCTTCTAGGCGAGGAGCTGTGGGAAGTTGTCGGTGGAGACGATAGACAGGAAGTTACTGCTGCTTTCGGTACTGCTGAGCAGGTGATGCTCTGGAGAAGAACTAATGCTAAGGCAGAGTTCGTTCTGAAGAGAGCTGTCTCTCCGGAACTGTTTGATCACATCATTGGATGTGAGTCGGCTGCTGATATTTGGACAACCATTGATGAGTTGTTCAATAGGAAGAATGTGGCGCGGCTGCAGTTCCTGGAGAATGAGTTGGCCAGGGCAACTCAGGGAGACCTTTCCATCTCCAAATACTTCTTAAAGATGAAGAGCTTGTGTGCTGAGCTGTCGGCACTGGATCCTGATGAGCCTATCTCTGAGGCAAAGATGAAGAGGCACATTATCCGCGGCTTGCGGAAGGAGTATGTGGCCTTTGTTACATCTGTTCAAGGGTGGGCTACTCAGCCGTCTCTGCTGGAGCTGGAGAATCTGCTTGCCTCGCAGGAGAGCTTAGTAAGGCAGATGGCTGGAGTGAATTTGAATCAGCAAGACAGCGAGGCTCTCTTCTCAGGCAAGAAGAAGGGATGGGAAGGGAAGAAGAAGAAGAAGAAGGTGCAGGCCGCTGGTGAGAAGGAGACTTCAACTTCATATCCGCCGGAGAGGAGCAATGCTCCTAAGGACTGGAAGAAGAACTTGAAGTGCTACCGGTGTCATCAGCGAGGGCACTTCAAGCGGGACTGTAAGGTCAAACTGCAGCCTGGGCATGCTGCGGGAAAGGAGGAAGCTTGCTCGCGAAGTGAAGAAGCAGAATGGGGAGGAGCTTTCATGACGGGAACTTGTGTCCGGGCCTTATCTACTGAGGACTTCAACAGCGAGTGGATCGTCGACTCCGGGTGTGGTCATCACCTCACCGGAGACAAGTCGAAGTTCACCTCCATGCAGGCTTACTCAGGTAATGAAGCTTATCACTGCTGATAATACTGTTTATGCAGTAGAGAAGGAGGAGTCGTGTCTTTGGGTAGTGATCAGGGGCCACTCACGTTAAGGAGTGTGTATCACGTGCCCGGGCATGAAGAAGAACCTCTTTCTCGGTGACCAACGCGGTGGACGCTGGGTATCACGTTCTGTTGGGCCAACAGACGTGAGGTTCCTTCGCCAACGTATCAGCGGTGAAGGCTGATGTTGTCATATTGGGAGGAGGGTGAAGAACTTGTTTGTCTTTCCACCAGTGCTTATGTTGATAGGATGAGGGCCAATGATAGTGCGGCTATCTGGCATGAGAGGCTGGGGCATGTTGGCATGGACAAGCTGAAGGCGATGGCTAGTAGAAGTCTGGTGAGGGGGTTGCCGATGGTGTCCTCCTTTGGTTGATGGGCATGTTTGTGCGGGCTGTCAATATGGCAAGGCACATCGCCTTCCATTTGATAAATCACAAACAAGGAGCAAGAAACCATTGGAGTGTATTCATGGCGACCTGATGGGACCGACTTTTACAGCCGCCTTGGTGGAAGCAAATATATGCTTGTCTTGGTTGATGACTACTCAAGGTATACTTGGGTGTACTTCTTGAAGGAGAAGTCGGAAGCCTTCCGTTTGTTTGTGGAGTTCAAGGAGTTGGTAGAAGGCCGGATTGTCTTGCGGATTAAGAAGCTTAGAACTGATAACGGGGGAGAGTTTGTCTCCTCCGAGTTTTCTAACTTCTGCAGGAAGCACGGGATCCAACGGGAGCTTACTTGTGCCCACACTCCACAACAAAATGGGGAGGGTAGCGGAGCGGAAGATCCGTCATTTGATGGAAACCTGCAAATGCTGGCTTCATGCGAAAGATATCAAGGTCCTTTTGGGCGGGGGGGAATGTCTTGTGCTGCGTATGTTATCAACCGGATGCCACTCAGCCCTATCAACATGAAGACTCCTGTTGAGCTGTTGCTGAAGGAGAAGCCGAGTGTTGGACACCTTCGGGTGTTCGGTTCAACTTGCTCGTGCATGTCCCGGATGCTACACGGACAAAGCTGGATGCGGAAGGCAAGGAAACTTGTCTTTGTTGGCTATGATGAGCGGAAGAAGGGATGGAAATGCATGGACCCTGTGACGAAGAAGTTCGTGGTGTCAAGAGACGTTGTTTGACGAGCTGACGTCATTGGAGTGGCTCGGTGAGCTTACCGGAAGTAGCAAGGTTGATGAAGCACCGGTGGAGGTTGCTGACTGATGGCTTGGAAGAGGAGTTTGCTGTTTCACCAGCAGCTCCTGTTGCTTCGAACTCCGAGGCTGAGCCTTCTGGCACAGGAAGCAGGGGGAGCACTGCTCAATGCTTGCCCCAGGTAGGAGTGGAGCCTGAAGAAGCAACGGAAGCTGTGAGCAAGGAGCCATGTCTTCGGAGATCGAAGAGGGTGGTTAAGCCACCGGCTCGATACTGTGATGGGAATGCAGTGAGCTTTGTCTCCTGCTTCTTTGCAGGTCCTCTGGATGAGCGAGAGCCTGCAAACTTCAACGAGGCCACTGGAGTGAAGGAGTGGGAAGGTGCCATGAAGGAAAGAGATTGATGCTCTGAAGAAGAATGAAACCTGGGACTTGTGCCTAAGGTTGATGGCATTACTCCGGTTACTTGCAAGTGGGTGTATAAGTTGAAGAAGAAGGCTGATGGGAGCATTGATCGGTTCAAGGCTCGCCTGGTCGCTAGAGGATTCTCACAGCAGTATGGAGAAGACTATGAGGAGACATTCAGTCCTGTTGCGAAGATGACGTCTGTAAGAGTGGTGATCGCCTTGGCTGCTAGCAAGGGATGAGGTTGTGGCAACTCGATGTGAAGAATGCTTTTCTTTACGGAGAGATTGACAAGGACATCTTCATGGATCAGCCGCTTGGTTTCGTCTCGAGAAGCATCCGGACTATGTCTGCAAACTCAGGAAGGCTCTCTACGGGTTGAAGCAAGCTCCTAGAGCGTGGTATGGGAAGATTGCAGAGTACCTGCAATTTGTGGATACTTTGCTTCTAACTCGGATTCTAGCTTGTTCGTCAAGAAGAAGGGAGAGCTAAGAGTCTTGGTCCTACTGTATGTGGTGACATGATCATCACAGGGAATTCGAGGAGGAGGAAGTAGCAAGGCTCAGGCTGAGCTTGCTATACGCTTCGAGATGAAGGACTTGGGAGAGTTGCATCACTTTCTCGGTCTGGAAGTGGAGAGGAAGGAGTGCGGGATTCTCATTAGCCAGAAGGGATATGCTGACCGTATTGTGAAGCGGTTTGGCATGGGCGAAGGGAAGAAGTGCTCTACTCCACTGGAACTGGGCTAAAGCTTCGACTAGATGAGGAAGGGTTCTTAATGATCCCTTGGTGTTCAGAGCTCTTATTGGGAGCTTGATCTATCTGACGATTACAAGGCCGGATATAGCTTATGCTGTTGGCCGAGTAAGTCGATATATGGCTGAACCAAGGAAATTCATCTAATGGCGGCAAAAGGGATTCTGAAGTATGTCAAGATGACTTCTGAGATGGGACTCCTCTATGGAAGGGATGCGGAGGTTTGCGTTGCTGGGTACACGGATGCTGACTATGGCGGTGATTCGGATGATCGAGGTCTACTTCTGGTTATGTGTTCACTTGCGGTTCAGCTAGCATCTCGTGTGTAGCAAGAAGCAGGACTCGGTGTCGGTTTCAACCACGGAGGCGGAGTATAAGGCTTCGGCCTTGGCTGCTCGGGAAGTCGTTTGGTTGAGGAGACTTATCGAGGATGTTCATGAAAGAAGTGCAAGAGCCTACTTTACTCCGGGGTGACAATGAGAGTGCTCTCAAAATGGTTAACAATCCAGTGTGTCACGCCAGGACCAAGCATATAGAGATGATCACCATTTCATCAGGGAGAAGGTGTTGGAAGGATCTCTCTGGTCGGGCATGTTCGGAGTGAAGATAATCTTGCTGACATCTTCACGAAGCGCTGTCGAAGGGGCCCTTTGAACGCTTGCGCAGCTTGCTGGGCTTGGTCACCACTTTTCACTTCAAGGGGGAGTGTTGAAATTTGTGAAGTGGAAGGTGGGTGACGGGACAGGCGCGCGGCCTGTGGCGGACAGCTTTGGCGGACTGGGCGGATGGTGGCGGACTGAGGTTTGCGGCCTGGTGGAAAGTCTAGTGGAAGCCGGCTGTGTTGAGCGAGTTGTTGCATGGAGTCCGCGGTTTTGGTGCGGCCTGGTATCTGCGGATAAAGAGGCTCGCGGACTGGTGCTTTGCTCAGTGGCCGCGGGTGTGCAAGCTTGCGTGGTTGGCGGGTTGGTTCGAGTTCGCGGGAAGCCTTGCGGACTGGAGTATCCGCGGTATTGGCTGTTGCGGACTGAGCCTAGAGCTTGGCTGAGGCCTTGTCAAGTTCTGGTGTTACAGCAGGTCTTGCTGTGGAGACCGGTTGGCAGACTGGTGTTTGGAGTCCGTCAGGGAGCTGCTGCGTTGGACAAGTGCGAGGTGCTCGCGGACTGGTAGCGGTCTGTGCTAGGGTGTTTGGCGGACGGGACTTGTGTCCGCCATACTCGCACCGGCCCTTTGTTGGTTTTGGACTTGGTCACACATTGTGCCAAGTTCATGGTGTCCCGCCATATCCGCAAAGTCCGCTGTGACCGGGCGGTCTGTTGCTAGCTGCCTTGGTCGTGGACTTGTGGCGAATTGGGGTATCAGTCTTGCGGACTGCCTCGGGTTGGTGCGGACAGCCTTTGAAGGGGGTTTGCTGTCCTGAAGCAGTTGGCGCTTTGCGGGCTGGTGCCTTGTCCGCTTAGCTTGGGCGGACTGGAGAGGGTTCGTCAATGGTTGCCTTGCTCCTGGTGGTTTCCTTGGTGTCCGGCTAAGTCCATGCGGACTCAGCAGACGGTGGTTGTATTCGCGCGGACTGGGGGTGGTGTCGCTATCTCTTGGGCGGTGACCACACTCCTCACCTGGCCTATAAATAGGACCCCCCTGGCACATCTACAGTAACCTAAGTAACGTGAGTGAACAGTAAATTGGGTTGGGCGAGTGCTGCGGTCTGTATTTGTCAGTCCGCGCGGATTGTTTCAGGCTGACGGTTTGTTGTGTGCAGGTCGCGTGAATAACTTCAAGGAGCCAGGAGCTTGTCTTTGACTTCGGTCAGTGCTTGGAAGTGTGCGGTCTCTGCGGACTCAGCAGGAGGTCGCTCTGCGACTTGTCAGTTCTGTTTCAACTTTCCCAGCTTCAATAACCTGTCCGCCGGCTTCAGGCGGGTAGGGGAGTTCCTCTGTTCGGGTTCAGCAGGAGGCGAATAACGGTCTGTCCGCGCGGCCTCGCGGCTTCGGCGGACTCCGTGGTATTCGGCGAATTGCAGCATAGCTTGGGTGAGCTCAGCGGTCTCGGCGGTCTCGGCGACCTCGCGGTCTCGGCGGACTGGAGTGCTGTCCGCCCGGCTTGTTTTTTGGTTCTTTCTGTTTCCAGCTGTAATACTAGCGAAATCATGTCTCGCTATGTATGCCTCGGATTGTAAAGAAGTGAATGCATAATAAGACCTTCTTGTGCTTCCATTGTTTTGTTGGGTGCAACCTCTAGTCCTTGGGTTTTCCGCAGGTTCAGCGTGCGAACTGGGTAGTTCCGAAGATATTAATTTGGCGTTTGGGCTATCTTGCTGACCACGTTGAGAAAATTTAACAGTTCGGGTCATGAGAGGTAACGTTATCAGCGGTTCTCTATGAAATGCCTGCAGTAGCCGGCAAGCCCCAGAAAGCTCAGGACTCCCGCCATAGAAGACAACACAGGCTGCTCCCGTATAGCAGTAACCTTTGCTGGATCCACCATGATACCCTCATCACTAACAGTATGACCAAGGAACGCTACAGAAGATAGTCAAAACTCACATTTAGGGATCTTGGCGTACAACTAATAACTTCTCAAGGTCTCCAGAACAATATGCAAGTGCACTGCACAATCATCCTCAGACTGTAAGTACACTAGGATATAATCGATGAACACTATTACGAACCGATCCCATTACTCCTTGACCGTTTGGTTCATCAAGTCTATAAACATAGATGGCGCATTCGCCAGCCAAAATGGTATGACTGTGAACTCATCATGCTCATATCATGTACTGAATGCCGTCATGGGAATATCACTGTCCCTGGTTATTAGCTGATAGTAACTAGACTTCAAATCCAACTTCGAATACACAGTTGATCCAACTGGCTGGTCGAACAAATCATCGATCCTTGGGATCGGGTACTTGTTCTTCTCTATCAGCTTATTGAGTTCTCGATAATCAATACACAGTCACCGACTACCATCCTTCTTCAAGAAGAGGACCGAGGTACTCCAAGGTAATGAACTTGGATGCACATACCCCTGCTCTATCAATACTTGAAGATGCGCTTTCAACCCATCCACTTCTCTTACTGCTAAGCGGTGTTGAAGTATTAGATCGGGCGGCCTTGCTGTCTTGTCTGACGGTTTGTAGTCCGAGCGGTCTGGCGGTCTCTCTCAGAAGCCTGGAGACTGGGCGGTCTATCGGTCTCCTATTGCGGCTTGTTCTTATTCTGCTGGAGTTGTCGAGCGGTTAACCCATCTCTCTAACCGCGCGGACTCTGCGGTCTCTGTAAATTCTAGCCGCTCAGCCCTGTACATGTTTAGTCCCACATTGTTTGTTTGTACTATCTCATATCTCCTCCATTCTATAAAAGGGAGGTCATACCTTTGTAAATGATATCTTTTTTGGATAATAAAATTTCAATTATTCAAATTTCTGTCCTTTTCTTAGCTACTTATTCACTACTTTTACATGGTATCAGAGCCAGGTTCTTTCCACCTGAGTAAGCTCTCTCTGATCTCGCGGCTTCTTCTTTCTTCTCCGCGGCCTGTTTTCGTGGCTTGATTTTTCTTCTGCCCACTGCTCTTGTTCGCGTGGCTTGTCCCTTCCCGCGACCTGTTCCCGCGGCCTGTCTCTTTCCGCGGCCTGTCTTCGCGGCTTGGTTCCTTTGCATTCTCTTCTCTTCTGTTCGCTTGGACTCTTTCAGTTCGCGCGACCTCTTCCCCGCCTTTGGTCTGCTTCCTGGCCGCTGGTATTCTGCCACCGTGCCGCTGCAGCTTCTTCTCTTCAGCATGCTGCGGTTTCATCCTTGTTCGCTGCGGTTTCTTTCTCGTGTCCCGGCCTCCTCCTTAGGTCGTGCGGCTTGCTCTCTGTTTTTCTCTCCCGCGGTCTATCTTCTTCTCGCGCGATTTCCTGCCTTCTCTATGGCTACTTCCGGTCTCTCCACTCTCATTATCTCTACATCCACCGCTCCTGCAGCTCCTGCTCATCCTACTCCTTCAGGCAACCTTGGCACGCTTTCTAAGCTTGTCGGCTCCAACTATCCCGATTGGAGCGTTTCTTTCACCTTTCTTCTTCGCTCACAGCGCAAACGTCATCACCTCACCAATGACCCTCCTCCTCGTAACTCTCCTGAATTTGATGACTGGGATGCGAGTGATGCCCTTGTCCGCACTTGGCCGGCCAACAACCTCTCTGATGAGTGCCTTCCCGTCATTCGCCATGATGAGACAGTCAAGGCCGCCCGGCTTCACCTAGCTGCTCTCTATTCGAAGGGGGGCCAGACGTCCCGCATTTATACTCTCTATGCGGACCTCTTCGCCCGCCCTTCCATGTCTCCTGCTGCGGCTTATCAGTAGGTTCAGGCTCTTGGCGCAGAGATCCTCCAGAATCGCCCCTTCTCCGCGGACTTGGCCGAACAACACAAACACTTCCAGGAACTCCTAGTTGTTTGTTATCTTCTCTTTCTTCCCGATTCCTATGATATGATCCGCCATCAGATCCTGGGTGAGGCGAAATCTCCTACTTTGGATGCCACCGTGGCTCGCATTACCGCTGTTACTTCGCTGCTCCAGTGGCCTCTGTTGGCCTCCCCCCTTCCCAGGACTCCTATGCTCACCAAGCTCAGAATGGGGGCCCTAGTGGCCGCAGCCACTCTGGCGGACGCGGTTCGTCCAGGTTCCTCAGCTCTCACTGTGGTCGTACCAGCCATTCTGTTGACTGCTGCTGGCAGAAACATCCTCATCTTCGCCCTTCCGGTGATGCTCCTTCTTCGGCCTCCGCCTCCTCTCGGCCGTCTGCCTCTGTGGCCACGACTTCAGGTAGTGCCCACGTCGTTACCTAAGGTAAATGGCTGATTGACTCCAGTGCTACAAATCATATGACTGGCAACCCTCATTGCTTCTACCGTCTTGAGACGCATGACCGCTTGCCCCCGGTTCGTATGGCGGATGGTTCACCGTCCCCGGTTCATGGGACGGGCATGGTTCAACTCACCCCATCGCTTTGCTTGGAGGACACTCTCTATGTCCCGAAGTTCCCATGCAATTTATTATCTGTTACTACTTTATGCCGGCAACTTCAGTGCTCCGTCTTATTCACTCCAACTTCTTGTTCTTTTCAGGACCCGAGGACCCATCGGTCGATTGCTATTAGGACTGAGAGCGGCAGACTCTATTTCCTCGACAACATTTCCGCTCTGTCCGTCTACTCCTCCTCTACAGATCTACTTCAATGGCATCTTCGCCTTGGACATCCTCCTCCTCGGATTCTTCGACAGCTTCTGCCCCACTTACCTCCAACCAGTTCTCCGCTCAACTGTGATGCGTGTCAGCTTGGCAAACATCATCGCTCCTCCTTCCCCCCGAAGCAAGGTCATGGCTCCTCTCGCCCGTTTGATCTCCTTCATTCAGATGTCTGGGGTCCTGCTCCTACCCTCACCGTTGGTCGGGGTAGTTCCTACTTTGTAACTTTTATAGATGATTTTTCTCGATGTACCTGGGTGTATCTATTAAAAGATCGCTCTGAACTTTTTTCTGTCTGGCAATCCTTTTATTTTATGATTAAGACTCAATTTGACATTTCTATTAAAGTTTTACGCTCTGATAATGCTAAGGAATATCTTAGCCATGAATTCTCCTCTTTCTTTCGGCAACATGGTCTTCTTCATCAAACCATCTGTGTTTACACCTCCCAGCAGAATGGGGTGGCGGAGCGTAAACACCGTCACCTCCTTGATGTCGCTCGCACTCTCATGACGCAGATGCAAATATCCCGCTCCTACTAGGGCTACGATGTGCTACTCGCCTGTTATCTCATCAATCATCTTCCATCCACAGTTCTCCACGGCCAGACCCCCTTCTCCATTCTCTACCCCCGCAAGGAACCTTTTCCTCTCCCTCTCCGTGTCTTTGGGTGTACGGCCTTTGTACACACCCCATCCCCCCGTTCCACCAAGTGTGTCTTTTTGGGGTACTCTATCACTCAAAAAGGCTATTGTTGTTTTGACCCCGTTTTGCGCAGACAATTTGTCTCCGCAGACGTGACATTCTTCGAGACTGCTTCCTACTTCTCTCCTGACCCCTCTCTTCCTCCTGATGTCTCTGCTTCTCCCCCACCTCTCTCCGTTCCTTCCACGCCTCTCGACGTCTCCACCTTTCCCCCATCTCCTCCTCCGTCTCCTTCCCTGTCCGTCTCACCCCCTACCCCTCCTCCCTCTTCTCCGCTGTCGTCTCTCTCTAGTCCCGGGCCAGCCTTCTCCGCCACGGATGCTCCGGTCGCTGATGATCCCGTCGACCTGGATATTCCCATTGCTCTTCGCATAGGGGTGCGGGCGTGTACTCAACACCCGCTTGCGGCAGTTGTTTCCTATGATCGGCTTTCCCCTTCACGCGGGTGTTTTGCCTTGGCTATCTCCACTGCTTCGACTCCTCGCACCTACCAGGAGGCTCTTGCTATTCCTCATTAGAAGTCTGCCATGGATGAGGAGATGTCCACTCTTACTGAACGGGATACCTGGACCCTTATTCCTCCTCCATTGGGTACTGATGTGGTTGGCTGTTGCTGGGTCTTTGTTGTGAAATTTCGCCCCGACGGCACTGTGGATCGCTACAAGGCCCGGCTGGTGGCCAAAGGATTAACTCAGACTTACGACATTGATTACTTTGACACTTTCTCTCCGATTGCTCGCCTCAGCACCATCCGGGTTCTTCTCTCTATGGCTGTTAATCGGGATTGGGCTATTTCCCAGCTTTATGTCAAGAATGCCTTTCTCTATGGCGATCTTCAGGAGGACGTCTACATGGAGCAACCTCCTGGGTATGTTGCTCAGGGGGAGACACGCGTATGCCATTTGAAGAAGGCCATTTATGGCCTAAAGCAGAGCCCTCGGGCGTGGTTCGACAAGTTCAGTGGTATTGTGGCTGTCATCGGCTTTACAAGGAGTTCGGCCGATCACTCTTTATTCATTCTCAAAATGGCCTCGGGACTGGTAGTTTTGGCAGTGTATGTGGATGATATTCTTCTTACCGGTGATGACCAAGCTGGGGTGGACTTGACGAAGAAACACCTCCATCAACACCTAGTCACGAAGGATATGGGCTCCCCGAAATACTTTTTGGGAATAGAAATCTCTCGGAAGCGTGACTCGTTGGTTCTCTCCCAACGGAAGTATGCCCTTGATCTTCTACAAGAGGCATGATTGACAGGTGCCAAACCAGCCCGGTTTCCCATGGCCATTGGAGAAGACAAAATGTGGACGGATGACTCGCCTCTTCTATCTAATGTCACAAGGTACAGACGGTTGGTGGGCAAACTCATCTATCTCACAGTGACCAGACCCGACATCTCCTATACTGTAGGCAAGGTCAGTCAGTTTATGCAAGCTCCCAGAGAGTGCCATCTTCAGTCTGCCTTGAAGATTTTAGAGTATGTCAAAGCAGCACCAGGAAAAGGGCTAATCTTTCAGAAGAATGGTCATCTGAGGGTTGAAGCCTACTCAGATTCAAGCTATGCGGATGATAAAGGCGATCGTAAGTCCACATCAGGTTTTTGTACGTTTGTTCGAGGAAACCTTGTGAGTTGGAAGAGCAAGAAACAGTCTGTTGTCTCCAGATCCAGTACAGAAGCCGAATACCGGAGTATGACGTCAACCACGTGTGAGTTAAAGTGGTTGCAGGCTCTCATGCTTGACCTAGGAGAGGTCTATGACTATCCTCTTCCTATGTTCTGTGACAACAAGGTTGCTATATACATATCCAAAAAACCCGTCTTCCATGAGAGAACAAAGCATATAGAGGTTGACTGCCACTTCATTCGGGAGGAGATTTTGAAGAAACAGATTTGTACTCCGTTTGTCACCTCTGACAAAGATTTGACGGATATATTCACAAAACCGGTCTCTACTTCCTTCTTCCACATTTGTGACAAGCTGGGCATGATTGATATCTATGCTCCAGTTTGAGGGGGAGTGTTGAAGTATTAGATCGGGCGGCCTTGCGGTCTTGTCTGGCGGTTTGTAGTCCGAGCGGTCTGGCGGTCTCTCTCAGAAGCCTGGAGACCGGGCGGTCTATCGGTCTCCTATTGCGGCTTGTTCTTATTCTGCTGGAGTTGTCGAGCGGTTAACCCATCTCTCGAACCGCGTGGACTGTGCGGTCTCTGTAAATTCTAGCCGCTCAGCCCTGTACATGTTTAGTCTCACATTGTTTGTTTGTTTTCTCTCGTATCTCCTCCATTCTATAAAAGGGAGGTCATACCTTTGTAAATGATATCTTTTTTGGATAATAAAATTTCAATTATTCAAATTTCTGTCCTTTTCTTAGCTACTTATTCACTACTTTTACAAGAGGTAAGGAGGCTGCGACACCAGCTTGGCACCAGGAACCAACTCAATGGTGAACTCGATCTCTCTCTGAGGTGGGGCTCCAGGGAAATTTTCGGGGAAGATGTCAGCAAGCTCCGACACCACCAAAACACCGACCAACCCAAGCTTGGGATTTGTAGTTTCTAGTTATGGACAACTCTGCCCCCCTCAAAAACTGCTAACTTAGTCTCGCGTTCGGTGTTAAGACCTAGTGTGACCCCCTTAGGGTTACACCACCTACAATATTTAACGACCATGTTTCTGTTTGGTTTGTATATACATAATCGATACAACAGAAAGCAATAAGACGGACCACAAGAAAACCTTGGATTCTAAGGAGCGAGAAGTCTCGCAATGTACACTACTCTCCACAGCCAGTAAGACAAAGCCTACTTACACAAATCATAAGCCAGTAACTAAACATGTCATAGGTATAAAAGCTATAAGCTAAATCATACCTGTCATCTCATCCCTTTGCTTATGGCCTTCTGCCTTTTCCTTTATCTTTGGAAACCCACCCCAATAGTCACGAGCTATATGTCCAGGCTTGCCGCAGTTATAACAGTGGATTGAGCCTCCTCACCCAAAGGTTGCTCCAGGCCCAACCTCCTTTGCCACTGGAGTACCACTCCGACATTTTATGGTAATATGTCCTATTTTGCCACACATATAACAAGTGGGAGTCGCCCTGCAGCTTCTCCTGACTTAACTTTCTTTGTCTTTGGGGCATCAACACGACAATCGCGGGTAAGGTGTCCTGACTTGCTACAAGTATGACAAGCATATGTAGCTTGACCAGTAGAGGTTCTAGACCTCTTATGCTACATCCTGTGGTATTCAATCTTTGCAGAAACCGCAGAGTTCGGTACCCTGCACACTAGCGTCTGGTGGAATTTTCTCAAATCTACTTCCAATGATCTAGCCGACTCCACCAATGCTCGAAATCCAAATAACTTCGGTCCTACCAATAGAGTCGTAAATCATCACGCAGACCGTTATAAAACCTGTTTACCATAGTCTGCTCATCCTCTAACTCAAACCATGAGTAGCACCTTATCGTGATAAACGCATACAAGTACTCATCAACAGAGTGCGTCCCTTACTCCAAAAGCATGTTCAACTGCTGATCCGATGATCTTCTACTTGCCACTTGCTCTAGAGAACCAATCATCATTGAAGCCAACCCAGGGACAGGGGGATGCACATGCCTTCTATGTTGGGCATTGATCATAGAGAACACTACTTCCGCTACTATTCAGATGGTTTTAGCAGAAGGAGGGGTCGTAGGCATGTCATTAAGCACACTTCTCTCCACAGAGTGCTGACATTGTGACTGCACTGCACCAATCCTAATCACCTATAATCGGGAAACATTCAATTAGATGACAAATAATTGCCAAAAAGAAATCATAGGAACACTCAGGTTCCTCAAACATGTGTATTTTCATTCCTAAGTGGACATTCATGGGTTTTTTTCTTGTTATAATGATGATGCACATACATGTGCTCACCACCCCTTAAAAGAATTCGCCCACGAATTCATATAAGAAAGACAACCACCATAGTCTAATACCAAATTGTAACACCCTCATCCGTCACATGAGATATAATAGAAGGTCCGGTCGGGGCCCCACGCCATATTCCACGGATAGTCAGTGGATTTACATATTAATACCAAATAACTATGATATAATATTGAATCCTAACACAGAGCATTCTAGCGGAGACGTTTAAATAAGTTGGAAGAATCCATCACAAAACATGAATGTCCACTAGAGATCAAAACAGGAATGAAGGTACAAAAATACAAAGATAGTCTTGGCCTTAAGGCCTTGCAATATTCAACTTGAATTAAAGTGTTTTATAGACTTCGGCATGCAACCGGCCACACATGAACATAGTAAAGGAAAAACACTTCGCTTTGGCCTTCAAGGGCCAGCACAACATTAAAGGCTTTAGCCCGCTACTTGTCACTTGGCTCACCTGTTCCAGCATAAAAACGATCCACCGAATAGTGGCAAAATAAAGCAACGGTCAGCTAAAACTGACCAAATTATAACGACTTCACCCCTTACTCGGGACGGCGGTGCTCCTTCCCTACAATATATTAGCAAAACCAAACATAGCAATGAAAGGGCAATCTAAGCACACTTCACCACATGTGTAGGAATGAACGACAACACACCCCGTGCTCCCAGAGCACATTCTCGGTGTCCGGACAAAAACCAGGGACTCACCACCGTTCACAAGATGGCAACAAACATGAGCATTTTGGCTGTCTTTACGGCCTGCGCAAGTCCTAAGACCCGTAACTATGTCAGCGACAGGTAACACTACCCACAGACGCTCAGCATAGCTACATGGTAGGTTCGGCCCTTTCCCGTTTCTCACATAACCGGGGAAAACAACCACGACGCGGGTCGGCCTCCCCCTTCCCATTTCTCAAGACATTACATAACCCCATTATGATATACGGTTGGCTCTCAGACCACCAAGTTGGGCTCTCAAAGCTCTCATCCCCACATCATAGGCCCCGGGTCTCCAAGACACGACACTCAAACATTGGCCCCAGGTCTCCACAATATAAGCCTCAAACAAAGCTCTCAAGGAGCTACCGCCGGCAGTAGCACTACCGTCGCGCGGTACCTGGCAGAAATGCGTTTCTACCCAGTTTTCTGGGTGCCCCTTGGAGTTAGTCCCTAAGATTCCCTGTTGTAATCTACCGCGTAGAAACTCGAAAAACAAACATCACAGAGTATTCTTCAGCCATTAACAAGCATAATGAAAAACATCACCAATCCAGACCAACCCGTCCGGATGGGCTTCACACACCATGTCTATGTTCGTACTTCGAGTCTGAACTCTAAATGCAAAACTATGGGGATGCTCTGTATCTACTCAAAGGAAGACCTCACGCTCACCGCACACTCGCAGGAGAGTGGTTCCTATGCAAAAGGAAGAGGACTTCACATGTCCATGTTGAGAATCATTACCCTTTGCACTCTCTTCGGTGACATGCCAAAGATCTATACGGACGAACACGACCGCAACGATCTTGCCTCGATAGATCCGGACTCGTCTTGTGAATTATAACTTCAGAACTTCAACAGCGGTGAGATCTCCCTTCCGACGCTGCTGCTCCTCTTCCAAGAAATCCAGGTCATGTGCTCAACTCCAAAAGAAATAAAGTGAAAACGGCCAAACCAGGATTATATATAAAGCTACCGCCGCGCGGTAACTAGCTACCGTCGCGCGGTACCTTAATTCAACGCCTCGTTTCAAGCGCAACCGCCCAAACCCTCTATTCACAAGCCGACATGTGGCCATGCCATTACAGTTTCAATACCACTGAGCGATAGGATGATAACGTCGCGCGATAGCCATTTGTCGGTTACGACACGACGCCAGCCGCTATCGCCGCGCACCAACTGCTACCGCCATGCGTTAGAATCCCAACGCTATTGATGAAGTCGACGGTAACCCTGGAGCTACTACCACGCGGTAACTAGCTATCGCCGAGCGATAACCCCCAGAGAAGTACCTCACGCCTTAAGAAATTTGGGGTGTTATATTGAGACTCTCGGATCTTATAGAAAGTGCACACTGCTACTTGGCGCTTCTCCATCAGTCTAATGCGCTCTTCCAAGGAGGTTGAGTGTGTGACAGTGGCAGCTCCTCCCTGAAGCGGAGCATTTCTTTGTGGCAAGTTGGAGGGGGCTAGATTGGTGCACTCCTCCAAATCTATCCCATTAATAGTGCATACACTCCTCCTTACCGTTGCAGTTCATTAAGGTGCTCCAATTAAGCACTATTGCATGGAGTTGTTGTAGAGTTGGGAACACCTTCAAACAAACGTCACCAAACAGTTGTGAGTCACCCGATTTTCCTCTAGTTTGGAGAATCAAACTATCTTAGCTCTAATTTGGATCGGGCTTGCAATATTCAAAAGAGATCCAAACAGTAATGATACATGTGTTTTAGCGTGGAAATCCTAAAAGGATAAAAAACCACGTGTTCGGATCGATGCTGAGCCAAAATCCATTAGTTTCATTTATGTTTCAGGTGTTTGAGTCTCATGGAGGGTGACAGTCAACCTCTCTGTTTACAAGCTTGAAGTACAGAAGTGGGGGAAATGACTAATTTCACGAAGTCTTGAAGAGAGCGTCAGTAAGAGCTACCACTAGTGTGTTCTTCTGAGTGCTTTCCTACACCAATTGTTGTGTCCGTGAGAGCATTGAGCATAAGTAGATTAGAAAGGGAGTTAGCGAATTTCGAGCGAAGGAATGATCTAAGTCTCATGTCCTTGCCAGAAAACCTTATAGCTCTCTCTAGTCTCTCAAGTTTCTAGTCTTCAAATAAAGGCTTGAGAATTTTTATATCCTTATTGAAGGAATGCGTTGGTAATTGCGCCCAGCTGAATCCTGAGTTGGCAAATGACTTTGCTCTGTTCCGGTCACCTAGATAACTAATTTTCTCGAAATGACGAACATGACACCTGGGTAGTTCATGCTGCCCGGGCAAGTTGCCCGACGACGGAGATGACCAGAAGCGACAACGAGGCAGCCGGCGTACGCATGCAAGTAGCACATACAAGGGGCATGTGTGCTCGATCGAGCGATGCACATATGTACAGGGCACACATGCATGAGAGGGCGCACACATAAAGCACACATGCTTGCCCCGGGCGTGTGCGTCTGCCTTGGGCACTAACGTGGGGGCCTTTGCTTTGTGCTCGCGTGCATGCACGTCACACGCACTCTCGTGTGCATGAGCGCACACACGTTCACGCGGGGGATATGCACGTGCACGCGTTAGTGCATGTGCCCGCGACGGTGCGCGCGTGCGGATCATGTGCCCGTATTGGCACACATGCAGTGTAACGCCTCCATCCGTTACATGATTTATAATCGAAGGTCCGACCGGGGCCCCACACTATATACCATAAATAGATGGCGAGGTTGCATGTTAATAACAAAGATTACAATACACATCCTAACTCAGAGCATTCTAGCGGAAGTATTAGGGGTTAAGATTGAACTCATCAACCATGAATGTCCATTATATATATGAACCATCAATATATATATATATATATATCCCGCAAAGGAATGTCTACAAATACACAAAATATTTGGCCTTAAGGTCTTACAGGTTTTCTTCACTAGTGTGGATTATATACATTATCACGCAGGCCGACCACACATGAAAATAACAAAACATCTCTTTAATTGGCCTTCGAGGGCCAGCATAGCAGTAGCAGCAGCAGCAGCAAGGGCTTCAGCCCACTATTTTTTCGCTCGACTCTCCAGTACCTTCATGAGTACAAACCATAGCAACGATGGCAAACAAAGTAACGGTCAGCATTCAGCTGACCAATTTATAATGACCCTACCCCTTACTCGGGGAAGCGGTATTCCTTCCCTGCAGGCATAGCATTTCACAAGCAGATATATCACAAGATGCGCACTCACACACCATCAGAATATCACAAATGTCGACCACACGACCCGGCGCTCTGTGCACTCAGGACACATTATTGGTGTACCTAAAAACCAGGGTCCCACCACCTTTCTCAGGTCGCAAACCCAACTGTAAAACTTGAGCATTCATGCTCCACGGCCCACGACCGGAGACTTTAGTCTTGATAGCGAACAACCCAAGACTCTCATTATATGATCCTAACGAAGCCGTTCACTTAGGCACTCAAGTTAGACAACCATCACTCGGATACAGTTTAGTCCTTACCCGTTGCTCAAATCGCCATTTCAATGTCTAGACTGACGCGGGTCAGCATCCCCCTATCCGTTCGACTCATTGGCCTTTAAGAGCACATAGCTCACAATAGCCACACTGTCCCCGAAGGACTGACTTCACAATCATAGGTTAGCTAGGAGCTATTGCCAGCGACAACCACGATCGCCTGGCGTTAGCGAAAGAACTCTCTTTCTGTACCCAGCCAAAGCATATGTCACATGCACTTCGAGGGTATTTTCCTGGAATTCCACTCCAGTACTTCCTGCTACTCCACTTCACAGGCATAACCCACCGACTCCGCACAACACTCGTTTATACGCGGAGTCTTCTCTGGTGTGCAAAATAAAACATCACCAATCTAGACCAACCTGTCCAGATGAGCTTCGCACAGTATGCATATTCCGTACTACATATTTTCAGATCTATATGTAAGACTTCTTGGGGATTTCAAGAATCAACTCAACGGAAATCCATCAACATTCCACCTTTTGGTGGGGGAAATTCATTTGTATGCCAAATAAGGACTTCACATGTCCAAGGAAGAAGATCGTTACCCTTGGAGATCTCTTCGGAGCCATGGTAAAGCGTTTCTACGCAGACGGAAATGATCGCCTTACTTTTCTTCTTGCGATTCTAGCTTCGGCTCTTGATTCCAGCCCCAAGATCTCCTCCAGCAACTCAACAAGTCCACCCAAACCCTAGCAGCCGAGAGTTCTCTGCTCTAGAGCTCAAGAAATAAGGAAGAGAGAGAGAAAGGAAAGAATGATTTCCTGAATCCATTCCTCTACCGATAAGGCCTCGGGTTGTACCCAGCCGCACGATCAAAACCCAGCAAAACACTTCAACGGCTCGGGTCGAAGCTGAAAAGTCAATCACCGCTCAATGGCAGCACACCAGCCACCTGACACGAGTCACCGCTCGGCCATATCCATAATTTACTCCAATTCATCGAACGAGACTGATTTCGTCGACCGAACATCGTCGATCGAGTGTAAGTTCGTCGAACGGGTTTGATTCACATAACAAGCGACAATCAGTCGAGCTCCGCTCGATGATCTTCCTCGAGCGGATCCTGTTCTCGCCAACTCCTTTTTGGGGTGTTACATGCAGCGTCGGAAGAGCACCACCGACTGTGCGCATGTGCGGTGTAGGCTTCTGTGCTTGAGCCCGACGATGGCTATGTGGGCACGAGGCAAGCCCACTTAAGGTGGCTTTAATGTCATCCAAGCGAGCGCGGCTCGTGCGCGTGACTATTCGATCAGATCAACTTGTTCGAGCGCTTCGGTCCGGTTTAACTCAAAAATCTTTGAGGGGGAACCCCATCAAGATCTTTCCCTCTCTCTTTGATCAAATTCATCTTCTTCCTTTCTTTCTGTGAGTTTCAAAAAGAAGAATAACAGTCAAAAAGATCATCTTCTCTAGATCAAAAAATTGAATACTTGAGAACTTCAACTGATACAATTTCTCAATATATTCAAATTTTCTCTATTGAATCTAATCTATACAGAGAAATTAACTGGAAGATAAATTTTTGAAGAAATAATCCACAGTGTTGAAGTCAAGTCCTTAGAGATTGCTGAAGAGAACAACAATTACGAAGACAAATTTCTTACATCTACTTTCTTTCTATATCAATTTTCTGATAAAATTATAAGAATCAGTTTTCAATAAATTTACCTAATCAAATGGATCTAAGAATGGTTTTTAACCTCTTTATCCAAAGGATCATGATCTGATTTTAGCTATCTTGTCAAAAGAGTTGATAGAGAAAATCGTATTGTTCAATCTATACTTTATTAAGTCAAGTGTACATATCAAAATGTAGCATATGATATAAAAATATCAAGGTCATTAAAACTAGGGTCGGTCGAGTACTGCTACTTCAAAAAAACAACTATTATTTTATCGATCGAAAATCAAGGACAAAACAAAATTAAAACTAAAATAAAATAAGAAAAGAACATAACTTGATCAAAATGCGCTTCAAATGAAGTAATGAAGATGTTTTATAATTTTCTAATTCGATCCTTGACCGTGGAGATTCTTGAATTATGAATGCGCCTCTTTCGAGGATTGCACCCAACTGAGATTAGGAATATTGACCGAACTCTCATTCTAATCGATAACTTAATACTCGTCTTACCGAGGTGAATCTCGCTATAGGATTTGACTCTTATCCAGAAGATTTTCATCATCCTCTCTCGATGTTTACAATCAACTCATTTCATTCCCGAGCAATCAATTCGTATGCACGATCCTTTCAGCTACTAGCGTACGAAAACATCTATCGAAAACCATAACTAGTATATGAACTCAACGCATGATAAATCAAAAATAAATCGAAGGAGGAAAAGAACGATTATATAAAAAAACATTTCTTTCATTCGGCGATAATTATGAGCAAGAACTACATTAACATTTACTGAATAAGAAGTACATGAAAAAAATAACAATTTCTTGAAATAAAAAGTTATATTCTATTTCAAAAAAGAAAAGTACATGGAATGAAATCTAAACTAAATAAAAGAAAATTAATATAAGAAATACTGAAAATAAAGATAAGCTCTGCCCAAACGGTAGAGGAAGAGAGCATTTTAGAGAGCCATGTGCTTGGAAAATAGCTTCTATGTATAGGTAAAAAGAGGAGGATGAAAGTGAGGAATATAAATGTTTGGAAGGGAAAGAGGTAAGAAGGAGAGATGAATGGGTGACTTCATATAATTAATGGGAATAGGAGTGGACATGCATACATGCATTTAGATAATGATGTGACAACTAATATAGAGGGAAATAAATGGATAAGCATAAAGATGATGAGCAATTAAAGAAGAGAAACTCAGCCATATGAAGAGAATGAGTGTAGCCGACCATATGAATGGGGAGATGAAGAGCGGATGACCATGCAATAAATGAGGAAATATGGAGTGGTCGATCACATGGAGTTGATGCAATGAATTAGGATGGAGTGGCGGCATCGAGTGGAAGTGGTCATGTTAATTGCATGGGGTCTGGCGGTTTATTTTGAAGAGGATGTGAAGTGGGCAGCCAGTTTTGTTTTCTTGGGGGGGGGTGCCGGGTTCCACTCTGGTATGAGAGGGAGAAAAGGGGGGAGGGGGAGGGAAAAGAAAGAAAAAAAGGGGGAGGATAAGGAAAGGGGGAGAGCGAAAAAGAAAAGAGGGAAAGGAAGAAAAGAAAGGGAGGGAGAGAGGAATTAAGACAAGAGGGAAAGAGAGAGCGGGAGAGATGATGATGAAGAGTGAACTATAAATGACAAAAGATCAGAATAAAAACAATTTTTGGTCAAATAGTAGACCCAACTTTTATAACTGAGTTATTAGTTTCTATACTTTTGTAAATCCACAGTCTTTTTTTCTTCAATCATCTATATTTGTTCTCGTCCTGCTCCTAAATCTTTGGGAGGAGGCACTGGATCTGGCATGAGGACTCTTCTCATCTCTAAGATCAAGGAGGAGTACCCTGATCGCATGATGTTGACCTTCTCTGTTTTCCCATCTCCAAAAGTATCTGACACAGTTGTTGAGCCATAGAATACCACCCTCTCTTCCATCAGCTTGTTGAGAATGCTGATGAGTGCATGGTGTTGGATAATGAGGCTCTGTATGATATCTGCTTTTGCACACTCAAACTTGCTACTCCTACTTGTAAGTCTTTTCCCCCACTATATATGACATTTTTTATAGATAAAAACATGTTTTAGTAAACAGCTAAATTTCTTGTATTCCACACGAAATGTCTCAAATATTGATTGATTTTATTCTCACACAAAAAAAGTCAAAAAAATTCCTTAGTTTTACGGGCTAGCCAAGTTATCCACGGGGGATGATGCTCAAGAATTGCTCGATGTTTAAGTTTAATTATATTTATTTTATCAAGTTTCAAGTTACTGTATACTCGCTTGACCGGGGAACATGTATAGTTATGTTATGTAAAAAAGGGTCTCAAATATAGCAGAAGTGTGTCGTCTGGCATGGGCTTGTTTAGTGCTGTTCTGCAGAGTTTATTGGGTTCAAATCTCCCCTCTCTCTAACCCCCTTCTCTCCTCTCCCTCATGCATTTTTGCATAGCTTTTTTTATGTTGTTGGATCAAAGTTCACGGTAGCTGCCACTTTAGTTGGCTTGAATCAATTTCAACTCAACTTCAAGTGGAGCTAAAATCACTCAAACTCAACTCAATATAATTTCTAAAATGGCCTTGTAGAATTAATGTCATTTCATGATTTCATCCAAGCTTTCTGTTTTTTTCTTTACTCTCTTTGTCAAGTAATCTTAAATTCCAGACAATATACTCTCCTGTCTCCAGCATTTTGAGTAGTTAATACTGGTAGATAGGGATCTTCTTACTCAGTTAGTATTATCAGAATAATTTGAAAGATAAATGTAAGTGCAAATCTCAGGAAATGCAAGCTTATATATGGTTCAGAAAGCACTCCTTCATTCAATTATATATGAAAGTAGTAATTGTCAGAGAGAGTAAGCAATATATTACATAAAAAATATGTATTCTTAAAAAGCTGGATACAGCTGAGAAAATAAATTTACACCGTATTAACCAGGCTCTTTACTCATTTCCATCATTGTGATCATTGACATGTCTCTTGAACTTTTCTTGCCCTAGTCGGTGACCTGAACCACCTCATATCCGCAATAATGAGTGGTGTTACATGCTGCCTGAGGTTCCCCGGCCAGCTCAACTCGGACCTTCGCAAGCTCGCCGTCAATCTCAACAATGAGCGGAATTGAACGTAAGTATGATATAATAAACATGTGACAAACTTTGAAACACTGATAGTAACTAATGAACCAGTAAATGTCAATCATAAATATGCAAAGATGACAAATTTTATGTGTTAGTTTGCATTTAATAGGCTTGCGCGCATCACATAAAATTAGCAAATTCTCAATGCAAACAACAATTTCTTTCCCATCACATCTAAAATTCAATTCAAAAAATGTCATGAGGTTTCATCAACGCAAAGTAATAATCATGCCAAACATACGTTCTATGACAGTGGTGTTTTTGTCCAAACTTAGCAGAGCAAAAATGTTGTGCCAAATGGAGCCTAAGAAAACTAGCTATCATAAAGACAATAAATGCATCAAAAATATAATCTGATGTCTTGTTACCATCTAAAGCAGGGATAACATGAAAACTTGAAGAAAACAATGTAAATAACGAGAGAAAAACTAATCATACCAATCTCAAAGGGAGCAAAAGTAGACTTCCCGTCTAAATTTGTAATCGATAAGCCCATAAACAACCTGAGCAAGGCTCTGTGGTGCCATAAAAAACCAAGATCCCTAGCAAGTAATTGTACTAAGAAGACCTCAACCGGTATCTCTTAATGCTAAAATCGTTCTTTGTACTCCAAATTCTATAAACACAATAAAGTAATGGAACTAGATAGGAGATGCCGACATCACGGTCATTATCTGGCATGGTGTGTATGCACCAAATGCATTATCCACAAGCACCCCCACCTTCGATTCTCCGCCGGCGGCAATACCATGCCAATGGCTTAAATGCCATCGTTGTTGAAATCGGGGATGATTTTATTGTTCTAGTTCTTTATAGCTCTGACTACATCAACGAGTAAATCTTGTTATCAATCACAAATTTGTGTTACATTGCCTTCTGGATGTTTTTATTATCAATTAGGTTTCTGTTGAACCTAAAAATCACGGTTCAAGAGGAGTTCAGATCAAAGGGATAGCTTGCATTTTCTTTTTTTAGGCAGAACACTAGGTCAGATTCTCATAGCAAAGAACCTCACTCACAAGGGTGACAAAATTAAGAACAAACCCTCGAGCTATAATGAGAAGGTCCTGCCACATATCTAGAAGATCAAAGCGAGTTTCTCATCCCAAGCCAATGCTGCGTCGGGCACCTTGGAGGGCACTTGAGAGCACTATACTATAAACCAGAAACCACGATGAATAGTGAGTTGGAGCTCTCACCAACTAAAACCATCCAAAGGAAAGAAGCCAAAAGGGAGTTCTCTCCAAAGGTGTCATTGGGGGTCTATTTATAGTTTTCTGAAAGTGGTTTGCATATAGCGCAAGCCGCCCTTTTGGTTTTACTAATGACATCCCAAAGTAGTCTGCTAACAACAAAATCACACTGTTTGGAGTGACTAATAGCAGACAAAAATGGGATCTCATTGAGGACGCACTTAGTCGAGCCAAAGTTGCTCCATGTCGGGTCACCTAGGGGTGGCGAGTACTCAGTGAACTCAGTGCTCGACACTTGCCCTACACCAGGGATGGGTGTGGGCTCGTTAGCCCCACCCATTCCTCCGACTTGTCTGGGCCCAATCTACCCGACCACTTGATGGCTTGATGGATCCACATGACAAATACTCAATTGAGTATCTGAGACGACTTTGGAATTATTTTATAATTGAGGGCTATATTTGGAAGTCATTCCCTCGATTACATAATCCCTCAATTCCTACAAAAGAGGGGAAAATTGAAACAAGAGCAAAGGAAAATCAAGGCTTGCAGCTTTGTGTCATTTTCATCCTGTTAGGTCGCTCGAAGTATTACGGGTGGTGATCAAAGGGATTGTGGTTATCTTCCTCCTCCACTTGATTTGTTGACCTTGTAAAAAAGATTCATCGAAGAACATCCTCGCCTCCATCCACAACGGATCTTCAGTTGCCTTCATGATTCGCTTAACAGTTGCCGATCTTCATCTGTTTGGTCTCCAACTTCACAAAATCTATCAACTTTTAATCAAACCGAAAACCGGGGGTCTTTCGCCAATTTTTCTTAGCGAATGATATCAGCCCTTGGAAATTTTTTGTGGCCTATAATTTCATCATATTTGTTAGAGCTCAATGATGCCGCTACAATACAAGTGCACTATTAGGAATGTCAACTGTTAAGCGACGTAATGTCAGGTCGAATCCAAGAATGTGATCACCATTTGTCAAAACTACATGAAAACCAATCTTGTGAACTTCTATAAGGTTTTCACTTGCTGTCAACTTCGAGATACCAAAGAAGGATAAGTTTGATAGCGGGGTTTGATTTGGTTACTGATTGATAGCAGGTAGATCAACAAATTTTATCACTGATGACTAGACTCTCATAACGCCTAACATGTGCCTCTAGTGGTCTCCTTCGTACGTTTTCAAACCATCTTAGTCGAGCTTCTTGCATCTCCTCTGCAATTGGTGCTACTCTTGTCTTATCCCTGATACATTCATTCCGAATTTTTTCAAAGCCTTGAAACATTTTCAATCACAGATAAACTATAAGATGAAACCAAATATTAAGATAATCTTGCAAACAAATCGATTCATCTATCCATTATACAAGCGGATATGAATTAGCCCCATTCAATTGAATCAACATTCTAGGATATCTTTTTTTACTGCTCGGCTAAACTAGCAAATACCGAAGTAAAGCCAAAAACTAGTTGTTAGGAGCGCTCAGTTGTATGTCGAAGACTTACTGTGTTTATACCATACAACCAAATGGAGCGGCGACAGATATGAGTCGATCGATTCCCGACGGCGAGCAGCAATTGTTGGCGTCAGATCTGAATCGGTGGCGTCGTATGGATGTAGTTTGCCGGTGTGGGGAAACAGTGAGAGTGGAGGAAAGCCCTAAATCGGGAAGAAATGAAGCGCGAAAGAGCACTGCGTAGTGGAGATCATGGGGGGAGGGGGTGGCGATCGCTTTTAACAGCTTGCGAATGAATTAAGGAATCAAGCATATTAAGATATTCTTGCAAACAAATCGATTCATCTATCCATTAAGATAATCTTGCAACAAATCGATTCATCTATAAGATGAAACCAAATATAAGATGAAACCAAATATAAGATAAACTATAAGATGAAACCAAATATTAAGATAATTTTGCAAACAAATTGATTCATCTATCCATTATACAAGCGGATATGAATTAGCCGCATTCAATTGAATCAACATTCTAGGATATCTTTTTTTACTGCTCGACTAAACTAGCAAATCACCAATAATTAAAAAAGAATTGGATCAGTTGTCTCCCACCACAAATGCCTAAGGGAAAAAGGGATTCCTAACTGGGCGTGAACAAGAGGAAGTCTACAGCTAGAGTTACAAAATTCTCATATACAAGAAAACAATGAGCGTATTAGGAAAAATCAACAACATAGTCATAGCTAATAAAATTAAGAATGTGGCAATCAATTCATCTCCACTTTTGGAATCGAGAATGCTTATTTTGCACAAAAATATTTTAAAATAATGACACCGAAAATTGCCCGCGCAATATAGAATTTCCCGCACAATATAGAATTGCCCGCGCAATATAGAATGTGGCAATCAATTCATCTCCAATTTTAAAGAACAAGAAATGGGTAGAGGAAAACACTTCATATATTTCATAGTTTTATATTACATTGTTTATCATACATGTAAACAAGCATAAGCGGTACACATAAGTGGTACATTTATTACAAGCTATATTAAAAGCATAATAAGGCTCTGTGTGGAGTACATATACATTCTCTGATGTCTTTTATCCTTTGCTTTTAATAGGGCGTTCACGAACGACGTTTCATAACCGCCGTGTTCATGACTGCCATCGCGGTGCCAAACGGAGCCTTAAACAAGTCAAATGAAACTAAATGAAGAGTAAAAAACACACAAGAAAATTATTGCAATGAAAACAATCTACCTTAACAATCATGTCATTTCAAAAGCAAAGAGCTTAATGCTGCAAAACCGGAAAGGGGGAAAAAGAACAATCAACCATCCCTTCAAAATTAAGTAGAATTCACTTGCACAACAATGTCTAACTCTAAGTTCTTCACAACTTGACCACAATCTCATCATCATCCCAGTATAAAGAGCATAAATTAGATCATTGAACAACAAATTCTTCTCAATTTTACCTCACTCTCATCCTCTGAATATCCATATTTATCAAGATCTTCAGCTTGGAGTGGATCTTGAATCTGCAAATAAAATTGCAAAATACTCAAATCAAGGTCTTTTAACAATCCAGAACTCGTTCAAATCACCATGTAAACACTTCAAAAAAGAAGAAAATCGAACCTTTTTTAAACCCTCTTTCTCTTCTTGGAAGCTTTTTGCTTCTTCTCCGTGACATTAGCCCTCTGATTAAGCTCCCAAGAGCAACAAGAATTAGGTTCAATCAGCATTTTGGAAGTAAGCTGGGAGATCCCATGCATTAAGCTCAAGCTCATAGAGATGACCTTGCACGAGGTGGGTCTAGAAGAGGGGGTGCACAACTCTGATCAGTCGGCGACAAATCAATGATGTACATAACAAGAACAATCATGTAAATAAAATACAATTCGAATGACAAATAATAGTAAAAAATGCCGTTTGAAGACAAGGATAAACCAATATAAAATTTCAAACAAGTTGCTCAAGTCAACTCATGTCTGCACATGTAAGCTAATACAAACAACAAAAAATACCTAACCTAAGGATTGAAATCCGAACCTATTGTGCCATCGGGAATGAGATTTTTTAGGATACCGTTAGTTTTTTTCTCAATCCAATTGTTTATTTTCTTCTATTCCACTGAAACCTATATTATCATGATGGAAGATTAATTATTACATTTGAAACAAGAAGAATTTATATATACACGAAATCGAATGAAGGTTCCTCCCAGTGTAGAGTAATTTCTTCTCACCAAAATTAAATTGATCTTGATTTTATAACAAATTGATTACCAAATACCTGACAGATGTCAATGGGCTGAATAGCTGTGCCATTATTTGATGAGGCGACTACGGCCAAGGACGGATTGATCTCCATGGAACGATCAAGCCACGCCTTGTTGACAAACGACTCAATCATGAATTGATAACCACTCAACCAAATACATTAGAAAGATTTTGGGTTCAACGTCCTTTGAAGACATAGATTTATACCATCTAGATGATATTAAGGCTAGCAGCAGATACTAAATAAAAAAATGGATTCATTACAAAGAAGGAGAAGAATGTGCCGGAGATGGGAGAAAAGGAGATTGGAGCTGCTCGGGCACCGCCGTCTCGTGCCTCATCCTCGTCTTGTCGCCTCATGACCAAATGAAGACATAGTTGGTCTTAGTGAATTGAATTGCACTCTTTGGATCAGAAGAGTGGTGTCAGTAGTGTTGGCGTTCTTGTGGACGACGTTCAACGTCAGTGTTAGATGTCGGGGCCGGCAGTTCCTTTGGTTAATGCAGAATCACCTACCTACCGATATTTTAAACAAAACACATGAATCAATGGTTAGCACCCTCCCCTCCCCTTCTAGTTCTATACAGACCCAAAATGTGAGCATATTAAAAAACAAAGACAAAAAACATAATAAGTGAGACGAGAGAAAAAAATAAATATATAGATATAAAGTGGTGTATAGAAGAACCTCATCCTCAGGCGATGAGTAGAACTTGTTTCGTTTGGGGTTTTGCCGGCCTTCATCCACTTTTATGTTCAAGACTAGTTTTATTTTCTTGACGATGGTCTTAACCATTGTCATGCCAAACATACATTCTATGACATTGGCAATTTTGACCAAACTCGTTGGAGTAAAAATGTCACGCTAAATGGAGTCTTAGTGGTGCATAATAACTTAGGAATTATAACCAATAAAGTGAACCATTTGCATAAGAGATCAATGTACATAGGAGCTCAAGCATGTTTGTGTATGAGAATAGGTATAAGTATGTATATGTTTGGTTGCATATAACGCTTGTATTAATGCATAATGTCATCTCTCTTCCCATAGAAAAAATAGAATTTTGAGTAATTAGATTTCCAGCAAACATATTGAAACATATTCCTACTTCCGAATGGATATGAATTTTATGCTTATAATTGGAGCATAGTGTTGAATGGCTTGATTCTACACTATAATAAATCAACACCACAAGCCTACAATTACTCAATACATACAATAGTACAGAAACGCGATAAATTCACACAATCACCAAGATTAATGCCTAGCTCAATCGACCCCTTCCTTAAATCTATCTCAAAATTCAGGAAAAGCACAAAATTCAAGCCAATGGTGAGAAATTATAACCTTAATTTTAGTTGATAGCACACTATGTAAAAACAAAAGTTGACATTGCAATAACAGGAAATATATATATACAACATATGCCTAATTTTTAATCAATCCAAAAAGCATTCACCTCAATTCTCAAGTTCCATACATCAAAATCTCCTGGATGCAAAGAAGGTTTTAAAATGAAGAATGCCAAAAATGTTAAGGCTCATGTAAGCATTTTATCAAACATGTGAAAGACAGATAATTGAAGGCAATTAAGTAAAGTTGAAGGAAATTAAATCAGCATAACTGGAATAGGGAGAAAAACAGTGAGGTAATCATCAAAGAAGTAATGGGGAGAACAACCAGTAGTCGATTAAGTTTGCATACCTGAGCTTTACGAAGAGTTTCAGAGGACACTCCTAACTTGCGTAAGAAGACATTGATCCTTGCTTGCGCGAGACGATGGAACGTCAATCCACAGTTGGAGGAAGCAGCGAGAAGCAGCTCTTGGAATGGCGAACGGTTGGTTGTTTTACTTCTTTCCCAAAGCACAAAGATCACTAGGAACGTCGCACTCGAAAGGGGCGGCGGAAGACGGGACGCGGTGAATGAACGGGCGGAGCTCGCCTTCTTTCCAGAGGCGGAAGACGGGAGGCGAGGCGATCCATGATCGACTTTTTGCTAGACTTTGCTGAGGCTGGAAGAGCTGCGTGAGAGAGATCTGGAAAAGGAGAGGGGAGGGAAATGGATAGAGCTCAGGAAAAGGAGGGAGCTCGGGAAAAGAAGAGCTGGGAGATCGGCTTTTCTTTCCTTGGCGGGAGGGTATAATCGCCGACAACTCTCCGAAGCATTTGGCCGCCTTGCGGGGGTCCGCCCCTGGGAGGAAGGAGAGAGGAGGACGAGGAAGAGAAGAAGAAGTGGCGGCGTCGACGAAAGCCTCATCTTCATCGACGAACTCCATACGCGTTGCTGGAGATGAATGGCGAGCGTGAAGAAACTCTTAGCCGGGAAGCTTGGGTATCGGCGAAAGCCAGATCGTCGTTTTTGTGAAGATGTGGGAGGGTATTTTCGGAAGAAGAAAATTTCAGTCCGATTCAGTCGACTGGAGTGAGGCCCGACCCGGGGGTGGGGTAATATTAAAATGAATGTGAGGGGCAGAATTATTATTTGCGGTTAATAATAGCTAGGAGAGGTGATGTGACTTTAAATGAATTAATATGATTGGTGGAATAAAAAAATATTAATGGCAACATTAAGTGAAGAGGTGGCTGCATGCATATAATAAAAATGGGTGAATGATATTTACATGGGAGTTTGAAGGTGGCTTATGACGGTGATGACGTGAGTTTGCATGGAGATGGAGGTCGACAATTTGAATTCACATGCTCAGCTCGCATGCAATGACGTAGATTATATGGTGTGCAACCATGAATGAATGCATTTAATTGGAGGAGATTTCACGTGAATGATGTGATGAAAATAGATGAAATATTCAGCACAGATGACGATATTTGCATGGATCGGCCGTGAGATTGAAGTATGCGGCGACGTGCAAAGGTGGCGGCGATGGCGGGCGGCTTGAACTTGTGCGGGTAGCTTGAACTTGTGCGGGTAGCAGCTTGATATTGTCGTGATTAGAGCTGGATCGTTGTGAAGGCTTGGAAATATCGTCAGGACAACATGAATTTCTTGTTTTGGAGGAGTGTAGCTCTAGTGGGCACGGCAGCTTCATCAAATATTTTATTCTTTCCAACGTTATGAGTGTGATCGCATTAGTAAACCTACAATATAAAATGAAACTATGTTAGTACGCGATCATATATAAAAAATAAGCAAAATAATAATAATTTCTATAAATATTATGCTTAAATTAATATTTAAAAAATATATAAAATACTACTTATCAAATACCTCCACACTTAGATTTTGCTATTCCAGATTAAAAGAATATGAAATATTTATAAAATATAAATAAAATTTTCAATTAAACAAAAAATTTATTCAATCAAAAGAAAGCTAGAAATAAAATTTAGGGATTTAAGAGATAGACCATAAATTATGAAATTAAAATGGAAAGAGAGAAATATTTAGCCAAAATTTCTCAAATAAATTAATTAGCATTTCAAAATTGAGTAATTAGCACACATTATATTAAAATTATAAAAACCCCAATTTTAAAAAAACTTAAAGGAAAAATACAACCTGTTATTTATGCTCTCCCTATATTTTAATTTAAATCTAAGAAAATTATATTGGCTAAAAGGGTTATGACAAGAGATATGAAGAGATCTTTAATAGAAGGTGATAAAATTTATCCTCTTATCCCAGTCATTTTTTTATTTTAAATTTCTATATATTTACCAAAAATGATAGAATATTATCCTGTCATTTTCCACGACATATATGTACTTTTTTTCTCTCTTCATAAAAAATGCAAATGATAACGATTAATGAATTTTATCCTCTTACTTCATATTTTTTTACTTAAAATCGATTGCATATGTTTACCAGAGAATAATGAATTTTATCCTCTTATTTCATAACTTATGAATTAATAAAAAAAAGTAGGGGAAGGCTAAGGTAAAGGGATAACCAAATTTTAGAAAATAAACCAAAATATTAGAGAACAACTACTGGTAGATTAAACTTTTCTAAGAATCTAAAAACATTAAGGTAGAATAATTAAAATTTAAAAGTGCTAAGCAAAATTACTATAAAATGAAGCTACTTAAAATTAAGAGAAAATGTGCTAAATAAATTACTCTAAACAAATTAAAATCATAAGGTATTCCTTAAAAGTAAATCACCTAAAAATTAAATCTAACCAAACATGATGAAATAAAAAATTAGCAAACTAAAAATAATAAAAATGCTTATAAATAAATTCAAACTAAATTTTTGAAAATAACAAAAGCAAAATAATAGTTTATTATATTTTTGAATTTTTTTAGAGATTTTTATTTTTTTTGGAATTTTGAATATGATCTTTTTTTGGAAATTTTTAAGATATAAAAACTAGAAAAGAAAAATAACATAAAAAGGACTATAATAGTAATAATACTTTTTTATAATTTTTAATTTTCTACATTTTTTGAATTTTTACTTTTCTATATTTTGTGATTTTAAAATTTCTAAAATTTTTTATTATTAAATTATAGAAAGGGAAAAACTGCAACACCTACACACTTAAAATTCAATATTGTCTCAAATGTTGAAAATCAAGTATGGAAGAAACAAAAGGAATAAAAACAGGAACAAAAGGGGGGGGGGGGGTAAGAAAACACGTCCCTGATTTGGAGATGAAGCGACCACCACGAACATCTGCAATAACATATTAAAATAAAGACAACAAATCATTAAAAAAATAAGAAAATGTTTTTGGTAATATTTTATAAGTTATATATATATATATATTTGGATTTTTGAGTTTTAACATTTTTTAGGGTTTTTGTGTTAAACTTTCTAAAAATAACAAAAAAAGAAAAAAATATTTTTTGTCACTTAAATAAGTCTTGGATTTCCTAAGGTCTACCCAATGAAGGACACACAAGATACTAGGAAATACAATGAGATTACACCACAAATCTCTTTTTCCGAAAATTTAGTTATGTTCGGTCCATTGTTCCCAATATCCCTGATTTGTGAGAAGTCAAACAGGTCAATGTCACACACATCAAATGTATTTGATGTGCATTTGAGTTCTTGAGTGCAGGTTAGTCCATATCATATTGATTGGTCATGTGGACACAAGAAGTGGTTGCTGGACATAACACAAAAGTCGACTAAGTCCACAGGCATTGAGTGAAACAAGCTCACTCAATGCCAGAGGTATGAATTCAATAATTGTCTAGTAGAAATTTGCCTAAGTACAAAAGCGTTGAGTGCAGTCTACTCACTCAATGTCATATACCGCTGAGACGTTGAGACTATCTCAGCCTAACAGAAAGATAGTCAAAAAAGATTGCTAAGTACAAAAGCATTGAGTGTAGTCTACTCACTCAACGCTATACAGCAAAAGGTTGTGAGTCAGGCTGAGACAGTCTAAGCCTAAAAAAATTGGCTAAAAATATGGTCAAGTCCACAAGCATTGAGTGTAGTCTACTCACTCAACGCCATACAGCTCAAAGCATTGAGTGTTGCTGTACCAGTCAACTCCGCAGAAATGTTGAGAAAAATTTGACTATGTCCACAGGCGTTGAGTGTAGCTTACTCACTCAATGCCAGATAACAGAAAAATTTTATTAAGTAGTTTGGCGTTGAGTGGAGCTTACTTTCTCAATGCCAAGGCAAAAGGCGTTGAGTGTAGCTTACTCTCTCAACGCCCGATGACAGAAATTCTATTAAGTAGTTTGGCGTTGAGTGGAGCTTACTCTCTCAATACCAAGACATAGAAATTTTTGCTAAGGCAAAAAGCATTGAGTGAGGCAAGCCCTCTCAATGCTCTTGACGGTCTCAACGCCTTGAAGCAGAATTTTGGCTAAGTCCAAACACGTTGTTAGCTTGGCTTTGGTCGAGCTCAGATTTGTCGACCTGAGCTCAACGTTCGTCGAACTGAGTCTGGTGTTTGTCGAACTGAGTTTAATAAAACGTCAAGCTAAGTCTACAGTTCATCGAACTGACTTTATGATTTTGTCGAGCTCAGCTTCGTCGAACTGAACTCTGCGTTCGTCGAACTGAGCCCGTAGTTTTTCGAACTGATTTTTATGCTCTTGTCGAGCTGAGCTTGCCATTCGTCGAACGGAGCTCAGAGTTCGTTGAACTCAATACCTAGACAAACAAAATTTTGTTTAATTGTTGTGTCGTTGAGTGATTCCTACTCACTCAACGCCTTTGATACTAATGATTGAATTTTGGCTAAGTCCACAGATGTTGAGTTATGCTGATGTCAGCAAAGTCAAAAGTCAACCAAAATTCAAATGATGCGGAAATGCTGCCAGAGACATTGGCGAGCCAGCTATTGCTATCTTCTGCAATTACTAAGGATTATTTCATCATTAAGTGATGGGGCCCACTCACTGCAAAGAGCCGTTAAATCGGGAATGAATGGAAAGCATGGGCTGATTGGCTAAATCTCGGACATCAATCCTGGTGGTGAGACCTACTGCTCAATCGGCTAGAGATATAAAGAATCACATCATCGAATCAAGAAGTGAATTCCTTATCTAGGTTTTCTAAAAACGAAAGTGCGACTGAACGTCATCTTCTTTCTAGCCATTTTCGTCGAGCCTGAAGAAGTTGTTCTGCACAGAGAACCTTACTGTGAAAGAGATAGCTGAAGTAATCCCCATCTATAATAGTAGGATCTGAAGCTAGCAGATCTACAAGTTCTGCAGGGAAAAAAGAAACTGTTTGAAGAGAGATTCAACTACCTACATATTGTCTTCAACAACAATATCTTGGATCTGATATCTGATGGGTCCAAGAAGAAGGAGACACAGAGCTTGCTCTAGTGTCTTAACATCTCATTCTTTACTTCTGTTTTCTATAAAGATTCTTAGTGAATCAGGAGTTATAAGCATGTTCTATAAAGGCCGAGGCCTTAGTGACCTGTGTGTTTGGCTTTGTGCTAGGTGACAGGTCTTTGTGACCTGGGTTGGCTTAGTGCTTATGTTGTTGGTCTGTGTGACCTATGTGGTCCTGCGGGATCGGTGATGTAAGCTGTTAAGAAGCTGAGCTCTGGAGGGAGAGTAGAATCTAACACACTGTTAGATAGACACAGAGCGACAGTGGATGTACCCAAGATTGAGGAACCACTATAAATTTATTGTGTCGTCTGTGAATGTTCATGAAAGCTGATCTAATCTAATCAATAAACATAGTAATGTAATAAATAGATTAGAAAACTTAAACATAGACAAAAACCTATTCACCCCTAGGCGTAAAGCTAGCCTTGAAAACAAGACTTTCAAGTGGTATCAGAGGGAGGTTGCTTTTTAAATGCTTAACAGTCTGAGTAGATCTCCAAGGTTAGCTAGAAGTCTGTCTCCATGGGTTCGGGAATGACCAATAGGGAGCTGAGTGCCGTGATACTTCCAATATATAGGAAGGAAGATCTTAGCATCTAGAAAGCAAGGGTGAGGCAGTTCATGGAAGCTGCTGACCCTAGGATGTATATTACAGCTTAAGACGGACCATTCATCCCTATGAAGGTCTCAGTACTGGATATCAATGTTAAGACTCTCAAAACATATGATGAGATGACCAAGGATGAGTTGGCCCTAACCTCAATAGATAAGAGGGCAAAGAATATCATTATGAGTGTTGTTGATGATTCTATACTCCAGAATCTGATCCATTGCAAGACAAAAAAGGAAATGTGGGAAACACTTGTGATCTACATGGTGGGGGGGGGGGGACAGATGAGGTCAGAGATGACAGGAATTCCATGCTCAACCAAGAGTATGAGGCATTCAGGCAATCCAAGGGGGTTAACATAACCATCTGTTATGAGAAGTTCTTCAGGATTGTGAATGAGCTGAAGACTTATGGAAGAGTTTTCAGTCACTATGAACTAAATGACAAGTTCCTTAGATCTCTCTCTAGAGAGTCGGACACAAAAATCTATGTCATAAGAGAAGTGGCAAAGCTCGGTGAAATTGCTCCTCACACCCTTTTTGGAAAGCTGCTTTCATATGAGATGCAGCTGTCTGGCAGGAAAGATGAGGAGAACAACAACAAGCCTCAGGCAAGGGACAAGTCTGTGGCATTCAAAGTTGAAGGCTCCAGTAGAAGAAGAAGGAAGTCTCCCTCTCCACCAAGGAGAGATGCTGAATCTGAGTCTGGAAAATCAGAGGAAAGCACATCAGACTGTCAATGGCCTGATGAAGACTTTACTGCCTTCACCAGGAAATTCCAAAAGTTCCTGAAGAAGAAGCACTGGAGAGGCAGACCTTCCTCTTCCTCTCATCCTAAGGATGACTTCTACATGGGTGGGAGAAAATCCTCTAAGGAGGATATGTATGGTTCCAAATATGGTAAACATGTTTCCTCTAACATGAATTGCTATCATTACAGAAAACCTGGGCATGTGATAGTCGACTGCCCAGTCAAAAGAAAGGAATATGGTGAGAAATAGGATCACCAGCAAGAAGGCAAGAAGGAGAAATCCCTCATTGCTAAAAAGAAAAAGAGCTGGACTGACTCCTCCTCATCAGAGTCAGAAGAAGAAGAAGCATACATTGGGCTGTACTCTTCTAAAGAAGGAGATGTTGAAGCAGACTACATCAAAAGGCTGGTTACTTTAGAAGAAGAAGCTAAGGAGGTGCATCTTGCTGTCGGGATTGAAGACAGGGCCCCTCTATCGCAATTAGATGGTGATTCAGAGGTGGATTTTGAAGAAGACAGTTGCTGCCATGGGCTGATGGCCAGGTCAGATGAAGAAATCAGCCAGGATCAGCCCAGTCCAAGCAAGGTAAATTCTGTTACTAGCTCTGCATGTTCAGATTATGAATCTGTTTCAGATTTCTGTGCGTCAGCATCAAGTGATGATGATGGCTCAGGATCTGGGGGAGACATCAATCAATTGGTTGATAATTATGGTGCACTTCTACAGGCTTTTAAGAAGAGCAAGCTCCTGGCCAAACAGCAGGCTCAGGAAATTGCCTCTTTAAAACTTGTTGCTTTAGATTCAGTAAAATTACTGGATCTGAAAACTCAAGAAGTTAGCAAACTGAATAATGTTGCAATCCTTAAGATGAACACCATAACCTTCAAGAACAACCATATCAGGAATCTTGAGGGAAGGCTCCAAAAGGAAAGGGAACTAGTGGCTAGCAACTCCAAGCCTAACATAGTGTTGCCCTTGATAGACTCATTCTCCTCCCAAAAGGGAAAGAAGGGGTTGTGATTCAAGGGAAAGACAAGAGCTGCTAATCCTAAGATAAAGGGCAAAGCTCAAGTGGAGCCACTAGCCTCTAAGGCTCTTGTCAAGTTTAATAAAGTTCAGTTTCATTCAAACAACCATGACCATGAGAGTATTTTTGGTCACTGGAATCATGCAAAACCATCTTGTGTGAACAAAGATGTTCCATAAAATGAGCGGAATAAAGACTTGCTGCTTTAGGCCCTTGAAGGCCGTACGAAGAATCTTTGGATTTCATGTGTGACCGGCCTGCGTGCCGATGTATGAAGCTGTAAATTTGTAAAGAGGAACTTGTAAGGCCTTAAGGCCATAGCGTTTATTGTATACATTCCTGTTATATATAAATATGGAGTATATATATATTTAGTGGACATTCGTTGGGATGAGTTCATATAACTTAAAATGCTGCGCTAGAATGCTTTGAGTTAGGACACGAGTAGAATGAGAATTTGATATCCATAAGTAATTATGTCATTTGTCTGTGAAATATGGCATGGGGCCTCGGCCGGACTCACCATTATATTTCGTGTGACGAATGGAGGCATTACATATGGTCTTAACCACATTTCTTTGCATCTGGCATTGAGTGAGTTTGCTTCACTCAACGCCTGTGGACTTATCCACATTTCTCTGCATCTGGCATTGAGTGAGCTTGCTTCACTTAATGTCTATGGGCTTAGAAATATTTTTGTCTCTCCACATGCCTACCTTGTTACCACCTGTCACAATCACTTAGATATCTTGTCTAACCTTGTTCCAAGGAATATCCTGCACATGATGAGCTTAAACAATATCAAATACAACTTTGTTATATCATTGATATATTTGACTTCTACAAATCTTGGACATTGTGTGTAATGGACCCAACAATCTCCCCATATTTGAAGAAGTCAAAACCTGCAATCAAAATTCTAAGTCAATGATATGCACTAACATATGCAACAATAAAACATTAACTTGGAAAAGTTATAACAAGAGAACAAGTTATAGTTTCCACACTTCCTTTCCTGTAGGGTGAACATCTTCACATCTTGCTCCCTCTGAATTGCTGCAGCCTGGCCTTGATCATTTTTATCATTTCCTTCTCATATCCTTCTCTTATATCCTTCTCCTCATCCTTTTTTAACTTCTGTAAATAGTCAGGTATGCACTGATTATCTGCTTCCCCTTTTTGAGTACAAATAAGAAACTCTGGCAGCAGTTGAACCACTTGAGAGTACTGGAGGTGTGCAACTCCTTCTCTACATGAAATAGAATTTATCTCTGCAAATGTTGGACTTGCTCCCCATCAACAGAAGCATCATCTATCATACTTCCTGGTAGACACTTCAGTCTATTCCAGTCTGGATAGCAATTGACCCATTTGATAAACTTGCAAAACTTGATACCAATTAAGGTATACCACTTAAAAAGTCTTCATACCACTGAAGGTCTTTTCCACCACTTAAGGATTCATGCATCTATAGTAAGGAAGATGCTGGCTTTTTATCTTGACCTGCGGCAGCATGTCTTTATAGTAGCAGCAGCGACTGCACATCAGCAACCATCCACTAGGGTTGATCTCCCCCTCAGACTGTTTATAGTCCTGAGAACCTGCTGATCTACTGTGACGATATTTGACTCACTGCAGCAGCTGGCTGTTACTTAACAAGAAGTTGAACTTGTTCCTGCAACTTCTGAATTTGCTCCCCCTCAATAGGAACATCTGCTATCTTCTCTCTACTGGACACTTGAGTCCATCTTAGTCTTGAAACCATTTGATATCACTTGAGAGGCTTAATATCAAGTGACAGACTTGACAATCTTGATACTATATTTGAGACTTATCTTCTTGTAAGAAAGGTAAGTTCTACAACAAAATATTTACATGGAGCAACTGAAGTTATACCAAGTTCAACATACCCACTCAACCTTGAAGGTGTTGAACTTGACTTCATCTAGTGACATAGAAAATATATGAGCCACTAGCATGCCTATGGGGACAAACTCAAGACTGAGTTCTTCCTCTTCCACATGCTCCCTCTAACTTATACTTAATCTTAATATACATAGTCCTGCTATGAGAGATAGGATTCCTAACAATTTAGATTACACTAGTAGAATCTCAATATAAAGGGGGTTCTACTTATCTTGAGGTTATGGTCCTAATACCATGGAGCTGATGCTGGATTTACAGTAACTGTGCACAACAGCTCCCTTGCACCCTGCAAAGTCTCTTCTTACTGAGCCAAATCTTTTCTTTTTCATTTAGCAACAGACTTGTCTCTAGCTTCATCTTTCTGATCAGCAGCATAAGAGTGTTCAGCCTACTGAGCACCATCTTGATCATCACATTGATCTGCCCTCTTGATCAACACACTGGTTACCATACAGTCCTTGAATAGGAGGAATGTTATTTGCATACTATTCAAGCCCTAATGAACTTCTTGCATATGCAGCCTAAACATCGTTCTCCCCCTTGATCATAGCCTTCATCCTCGATCACGGCCAGTTACCACTCCCAAAGTGATCACACCACTTGACTAGAGATCATATCTCTTGAGTTGATACCACTGACACAACTTTCATATGCCACTTGATACCACTTGAACCTTAAATGATCTTTCCTTGAACCATCCTTTCATTATGATACCAAGTCTTTCTTTACATTGCTATTCCCATAGGAATATGCTGACTTGCATCAACAATAGTTGGAGCAGTCCAGCTGTTCTTATGAACTTTCTCACTCATAGAAGTTGTAACCATCTGGGTAGTCTCCCTTTCAGCCTCAGTAATATTTATAGGGACAAGCTGATCCTCAGCAGTATTGCTGATCTATTATGTGCTGGAGGAACTTTAGGTAAGACTCGAGCTTATCCAGCAACCATGACTGAACATGCTCCCCATCAGCAGGAGCATCTTAGCTTGATAGTCTCCCCCTCAATATTTGCATAGACTCTGTCCTCATGACTTTCAGTCATCATTTCAGCTGTATAGTGAGTCTTTTCAGCATAACACTATGTGCCCCTTCCTTACTGCTCACAGAAGAGCTACTTCTAGTGCTTTACACAGTGATGAGTACAACCTACTTGTTCTTCTCCTCACTAATCGACTGAAGTGGCAGTGATACCATGTCACATCAGTCAAACTTCTTAGGGTTTCAATGACTGGATTCAACTAGTCTTTTTATCCAGTCAGATAACACTTGAAGAACTTTACCTAAGACAAGTGTACTTTATCCACTTTCAGGAGAGTACATAACAATACACCATCTTATTCCCCTTGGGCAGTAAGTGATGTAATCTGGATGGTTTATTTCTCCATCTCCAACTTCACAATTTAAGATCTTAAGTTTATATCTTACTAGAGTATGAAACTCAAGCTAGCTCCTTATTCCAGTCTAATTTCTGGAGCAAACTATGTACAAATACTACATGGGGGTACAAATACTTGGACTATCCTGCAAAATAGAATTTACCTTACCTCATGATCCCAAAATGAATTGGGTCCTAGGTTCCTGTTAGCATAAAAATGCACATGTCTACCTACAACAATCCTGCCAGGAAGACTCACCTTTGCCCTTAACACACTAGGGTTGTGCCAACAATCTATGGCAAAGTGGCCCACTTTACCACAACACCAACACTCATGGATGTTATATCTCCTCTTCTAAATAGTCTTTGAAGAGTGTAAGCCATTACTTGCTGCATGTTCAGAGGGGAGTGTTGTAGCCTTCTTCATGTTTCTCTCAGCAAGAATCTGACTAAATGTGAGTCTGCCAGTAGAATTTCTTGGCTTACTTCGAGTTTCATTAACAACAGTCTTCTTTGTAGTTGACATGCTATTAATGGCCTTAGATCTAGCCAATTCATTCTTACTCACTAACTTACCCTTGGTCTGGGTTTTTGCTGGAAGACACTGAGAATAGGCCACTGCCTTCTCCTTGAGTGTATGAGCTGGAGCACCAAATACAAATGGTCCATGATGGGCAATTTGGACTTCTTCATGGGGAGCCTTCTGTGCACTCAAACTCATGCCCTTCCTTCTTCCATTGGAAGGTACACTTGTACTCTTATAAGTAGAATTCATATTCTTCCAGTGATCATACATGTAGTCTTGGTCATACCTGTTGGAAGAGAGGATTACCTTATGAAAGGTTGCCTGAGGCACTACAGGAGCCTTGCCTTTTCCTTTGGAATGACCAACTCTAGAATTCCACTTAGACCCTAAGCCTCTCTCATCTTTTTGAGAGGTAAAGGAGTCAATCAGTGATAACATAATTTTGGGCTTATTAAATTCAGCCACACTCTTTCTCTCCTTTAGGGGTTTCTTTTCAAGATCCAAGATGATCTTGTTATTCTGGCTTATGGTCTCAATTTGGATGATTAAGATGGCCTTTAGTTGGCTAACTTCCCTCACTTTCTGATCCAGCAGGGATGTTATCTCAAACTGTTGGGCAGTAGCTAGCTGTAGAGAGATAATCTCCTCATCCTACATCTTGGCCAACTTCTTGCTTCTTCTCAAGACATCCAAAATTTCACCATACTTGTTAATCAATTGATTGACATCTACCTTAGACTCATAGTCATCTTCATCACTGGATGATGATGCATCAGAATCTGGACAAGCCTCTTAATCTAAAAAGTAAGAAGAACTAGACATAGAATGTACCTTTTCTAGACCAGGCTAATCTTGGCAGGATTCTTCTTCTGACATGGACATTCGCCCATAACATCTGCATTCATCTACTTCATCATAATCCTCCTCTGAATCACTATCTGAATGTGATAGAGGGGTTCTGATCTCTATTCTTGCATCTGGATAGACATCATTTGATGGGCTGATGGCATCTTCTTCCTTATCATCCTCTTATTTGTCTTTCATGCAGACAATGTTAAATTTTCTCAACGTGGTCAGCAAGATAGCCCAAACGCCAAAGTAATATCTTCGGAACTACCCAGTTCGCACGTTGAACCAGCGGAAAACCCGAGGACCAGAGGTTTCACCCAACAAACAATAGAAACACAAGAAGGTATTTTATACATTCACTTCTTTACAAAACAAGGCATACGTAGCGAGACATGATTTCGTTAGTATTACAGCTGTAAACAGAAAGCACCAAAAAACAAGCCGGGCGGACAGAACCGGAGTCCGCCGAGACCGCGAGGTCGCCGAGGTCGCCGAAGCCGTCCGAACTAAGCTGCAATCCGCCGAATACCACGGAGTCCGCCGAAGCCGCGAGGCCGCGCGGACACACCGTTATTCGCCTCCTGCTGAACCCGAACTGAGGAACACCCCTACCCGCCTGAAGCCGGCGGACAGGTTATTGAAGCTGTCAAAGATGAAACAGAACTGACAAGCCGCAGAGCGACCTCCTGCTGAGTCCGCAGAGACCGCACACTTCCAAGCACTTGACCGAAGTCACAGCCAAACTCCTGGCTCCTTGAAGCTATCCGCGCGACCTGCACACTGCAAACCGTCAGCTTGAAAAAATCCGCGCGGACTGACAAACACAGACCGCAGCACTTCGCTCAACCCAACTTACTGTTCACTCAAGTTACTTAGGTTACTGTAGATGTGCCAGGGGGGTCCTATTTATAGGCCAGGTGAGGAGTGTGGTCACCGCCCAAGAGATAGCGACACCGCCCCAGCCCGCGCGAATACAAACCACCGTCCGCTGAGTCCGAGAGGACTTTGCCGGTCACAAGGAAAACCGCCAAGAGCTAGGCATCCATTGACGAACCCTCTCCAGTCCGCCCAAGCTAAGAGGACAAGGCATCAGCCCACAAAGCTCCAACCACTGCAGAACAACAACCCTCTTCAATGACAGTCCGCACCAACCCAAGGCAGTCCGCAAGACTCACACCTCAATCCGCCACAAGTCCACGACCAAAGGCAGACAGCAACAGTCCGCCCGGTCACAGCGGACTTGACGGATACGGCGGACACCATGAACTTGGCACAATGTGTGACCAAGTCCAAAACCATCAAGGGCCAATGCGAGCATGGAGGACGCAAATCCCCGTCCGCCAAAAACACCAAGCACAGACCGCCACAATCCGCGAGCTCCTCGCACTCCTGCCCCTATCGCAGCAGTCATATCCCGGACTCCAAACCAGACCGCCCAAACGATCTCCACAGCAAACACCTGCTGTGCCACCAGAGCTTGAAAAGGCCTCAGCCAAGCTCTAGGCTCAGTCCACAACAGCCAAAACCGCGGACACGCCAGTCCGCAAGCTTCCCGCGAACTCGAGCCAGCCCGCCTGTCAACACAAGCTTACACTCGCGGCCACTGAGCAATGCACCAGTCTGCAAGCCTCTCTATCCGCAGATACCAGGCCGCACAGTCCGCGAACTCCATGTAAATAACCCGCTCAGAAGAACAGCCGGCTTCCCACTAGACTTTCCACCAGGCCGCACAACGCAGTCCGCCCAGTCCGCCAAAGCTGTCCGCCACAGGCCGCCCGGCCTGTTCCATCACCCACTTCCACTTCACAAAATTCAACAGACAATCAAGGGGTCCCACACTTCTTTGTCAGTCTTGCATTGCACCAAGATTTGAAAGGTCGAGTAATCTATGACACTTACCATGATATTTTGTGCCCTCTTGTCCATAGTTGACAAGATGATTTCGTCTTCAGTCATTTCAGCATAACTCTTTGGAGTCTGGACTTCTGCATCTATGACAGAGACCTTCATGGGGATGAAAGGTCCTTCTTGAACTGTTACAGAGACCCTAAGATTAGAGGCTTCCATAATCTGCCTGACCCTCTCTTTCTAGGTCCCAAAATTCTCCTTTCTGCAGGCTTGAAGCTCCATTCCTTATGGTTCTCTTCTGAGCCCACAAGAACAAACCTTTTAGCAATTCTTGTAGATCACTCCGACTGTTAAGTTCTTTTAAAGCAACCACCCTCTGATACCACTTGAAAGTCTTTAATTTCAAGGATATCTAAATCACCTAGGGGGGGGGGGGGATAGGTTTCGTAGTCTCTTATGACTATGTTTAATTTTCCTTCTTTAAGTGCGTTGAGAGTTAGTAGTTTTATGTTTTCAAGACGTACAACCTTCAATAAAACCAACACAAAGAGCACACACAGAATTTATAGTGGCTCCCCAGATTATAGGTACATCCACTTTCCCTCCCACCTTTCTAACAGCTTGTTAGACAAGACACTTCTCCAATCTCGGCTCCTAAGAGCTTACAACACGATCCCGCAAGATCACTCAGTCTCCTCTAAGACCTACTGCTCGGGCACAAGGCCCTACAACTCAGTGATCCAAAGATCACCTACCTAAGGCCCAAAGGCCCTACAACTCATGCTGGGAGGACAACCCTACCACAGATCTACAAAGGATCCTACCTCAGAGATAATGAATCTCCTACAGCTCAGGCACAATGGCCCTATCTCAGATCTATAGCCAGATCCTACAACTCAGGCACAAGTGCCCTACAACTCAGAGAGAATGACTCTCCTACCTCAGGCTCAAAAACACTATAGCTCAGTGATCAATTGATCACCCACCTCAGATCCAAATTAGATCCTACAGCTCAGATTCACACTTGAATCCTACTACTCACTCCAAAACCCTACACTCAGATTATCAACAGAATCCTAGCTCAAATCCACACTTGGATCCTACACTCAAATCCTCACTTGGATCCTACACTCGGTCTTTATATATTCAGGCCTACACTCGGATCTGTTAAGATCCTACAGAATGTATGTGTGTTTGATGAATTATGACAACAAAGATATAATATATGTGTCTACCTTCCTAGAATGAGTAAACTCAACTCAACTTTGACTCCAAGGAAGTAATCACCGAGCCTTCTTCTTCCTGAATTGAGAAGGTCTCATCCCTATCTTCTTCACATCACCAAGAGTAGATCTTCAGTAAATAGTTGCTTATGCTGGAAGTACCTTGCAGATCTGATGCTTTGCTTCTTACTGAACTGACCCAAAAGTTCAGTCCTATCTTCTTCTCAGCTCCCGAAATTTATCTTCAGGATTAGGCTTGTTGCAACTGTGAAATAATCTGCAGCAAGGGCTTTTTCCCTTTATTGCAACCTGAGCTGAAATAAACTCAGCTCTAGCTTCTTGACTACAGAAACCAGATGGCTTTGCCTCTTCCTCTTTCTCAGAGACCTTCTCTGATCTTGTTGGTGAAGACAAGTGATATATCTATTCTGGTTATTCTTCACAAAGCTAACATTGACTGCAAAAACCAGTTATCTCTGCTTCTCCCTCCTCCTTAGAAAGTAAGTTTTCTGACCTTGTTGGTGCAGGAAAAAATGACACCAGCTAACTTACTTTAGATTCCAGATACTGCAGCTAGGGTAAAACCTTACTGCTTCTTATTTTACCTCAGAAATATCTTCTGAACTTGTTATAACAGGTGAAGATAGCTACAACTAACTTGTATCAGCTTTCGGATCAGCTTCAGCTAGGGTGTTACCTTGGGTGCATCTTCTTCTTCTTCTTCAGAGAAATCCTTTGACCTTGCTGGTGCATGTAATAATGGCACCAACTATCTCTTTGAACTCTTAGATTAGAAGCTTGAACTTCTCTTTCAAAGTTCTGCAATAATGGCGAGGAAGAAGATGAAGTCCATCTGTATTTCCCAAAAGCTAATTTCTTCAATCTGATCTCTGCCTTTTATATTCTGTCGATCAATGACTATTTTGACCCATGGGCCCCATTAAAATTGGCAGCTGCAACTTTGCTTTAACCGCCAAAAAGTCGTAAAGTAGGCCTACAATGCCGTTTGTCGCATACTATAGCCATCCCCCAACATATTGACTTTTACTGACATTGTTGACTTTTGCTGACTTCAGCATCTATGGACTTAGTCAAATTCAAGTATTAGAGCATAAGCGCTGAGTCAACAACCTTCACTCAACACCCCAACACTTAAAAACATTTCTGTCATAAAGCGATGAGTGAGCAACCTTCACTCAATGCCAAAGCACTTAGACAAGTTTTCTGTCATTAGGCGTTGAGTGAGCAACCTTCACTCAATGCCAAAACACTTCAAAATATTTTATGTCATTAGGCGTTGAGTGAGCAATCTTCACTCAATGCCAAAACACTTAGAAACGTTTTCTGTCATTAGGCGTTGAGAGCGTCGTGAACAAGCTTCACTCAACGCTTTTTACCTTAGCAAATCTTTCTATCACTAGGCGTTGAGTGAGCCTTTATTACTCGACGCCAAAATACTTACATAGATTTCTGAATGAAGGCGTTGAGTGTAGCTTCTTCACTCAACACCTTCTGCTTTAGCCTCCTATTTTGATGAGGAGTTGAGTGAATAGCCTTCACTCAATGCTTCTGTACTCAGACAGATTTTCTGTCAATTTAGGCTTTGAGTCTGTCTTTATCACTCAACACCATCTATACTGATATAGTCTTAACAGCTTAGGCGTCGAGTGAGCCTTTATCAGTCGATGCTTCTTTACTTAACCAGATTTCATTACTGTCAAAGATAAAGCTTTGACTAACTGAGTTTTACTCAATGCTTTTTGTAGTATGGCGTTGAGTGAGCTTGCTTCACTCAATTCCTGTGGACTCAGTTACTTTTCTGCCTTGCAGATAGTCAGGCTTTGACTGACTTGTATTCTCTCAGGGCTTTTTGGCATCTGACGTTGAGTGAGCTTGCTTCACTCAATACCTGTGGACTTAACCACATTTCTTTGCATCTGGCATTGAGTGAGCTTGCTTCACTCAATGTATGTGGACTTAAATAGATTTTCTGTCTCTCCACATGCCTACCATGTGACCGCCTGTCACCATCACTTAGACATCTTATCTTACCTTGTTCCAAGGAACATCCTGCACATGATGAGTTTAAACAACATCAAATACAACATTATGTATATCATTGACATGTTTGACTTCTATCAATCTTGGACATTGTGAGCAATGGACCCAATAACTATCACGAACCGATCCAAATACTCCATGAACATTCGGTTCATTAAGTCCATAAACACGGATGGCGCATTTGTCAGCCCGGAAGGCATGACAGTGAACTCATAATGCCCATATCATGTACTGAATGCCATCTTGGGAATATCACTTTTCCTGATTCTCATCTCATAATATTCAGACTTCAAATCTAGCATTGAGTATACGGTCGACCCAACTAACTAGTCGAATAGATCATGGATCCTTGGAATCGGGTACTTGTTCTTCTCTATTAGCTTATTCAATTCCCGATAATCGATACACTATCACAGTCTTCCATCCTTCTTCTTTACGAAGAGGACCAGGGTGCTCCAAGATGATGAACTTGGATGCATAAACCCCTGCTCTATCTATTCTTGAAGCCGCACCTTCAATTCCGCCATCTCTCTCAATGCTAAATGATAAGGAGACTGCAATACAGGATTAGCACCTGGCATAAACTCGATGGTGATATCGATCTCTCTCTAAGGTGGGGCTCCATGGAGATTTTCAGGGAAAACGTCGGCAAACTCCGACACCACGAGAGTATTTACCAAACCAGGCTTGGGCCTCTTAGTATCTAATAGGGTGAATAACAGCTCCTACCCCTGATGAACTGCTTTGACTAACTGGAGAGCAGACATCGACGTCTTGCTTGATCCCTACATACCAAAGAAAGTAGTTTCATGACTGGTATTTATCCCCAGTTTGATCGTCTTCAGACTACAATCAATGAAAGCACATTGCTCCGAGAGCCAATCCATGCCAAAGATCACGTCAAACTCTACTATCGACAGTAATGACACATCCAAGTAAAAAGGTGGACTTCCTATCAGCACCTTAATGCGACAGACTCTATCCATGCATATCGAACATCCGTTAGGCAGCATCACATCCAATCTATCCTTTTCTATAGAAGACGGTACACTGATACATGACACGAAGTCCTCAGATAGGAAAGAGTGTGAAGCTCTTGTATCAAATAGTGCTCGAGCTAGATAGTCCATAATTACGACAAAACCTACAACACGACAGTCATACAACTAATGCGTAAGACGTAAGGTATAGAAAGTATCACAGATAAAATCTAATACATACCTATAATCACATCGCCTTGCTTGATGGCCCCCTGTTGAACAAGGTTGTAGACTCTTGGTTGGGACAGAGCATGATGGGACGTGGTGGAATCCATCGTATTCCCTTTCTCAACATATGATGATCCCGCCTTTTTGTCTGATTTTCTACTCCAACACACGCGGTCCATTTCTCCCGGCTTGCCACAATTATAACAGTGTATTGGGCCTCCATGCCTAGAAGATGCCCCAAAAGTAACAGACGAAGAAGGCGGTCTAGTGGACTTGGCCTTCTTGTTCAACCTTCGGTACCAAGTCTTCGGCAGCCTAGGTACTTTGAACTCTAGACTCTTCAATGCTAAGTCCTTCTTACTTTGGAACCTCTTCAAATCCTGCTCCAAAGATCGGTCGGTATTCACCAGGGTCAGAAAGCCCTACGTCATAGGACCTGAGAGCAGTAACCTCAGATCTTCATGCAGTCCTTCGTAAAATCGGTAGGTATTATGCTCCTCTTCTGAAAACGTAGAGCCAACATATCGCCCCAATCTTGCGAACTCATGCAAGTAGTCGTCCACGCTACTCTCACCCTGAGTCAGTCTCTGAAACTAATGTTTCATAGCTATTTTCTATGCCGAAGGGATGAACCGTGCCAAAAATAGTCTCGAGAACTCCTCCATCGAGATATTGATGAGTTGCCTCCCAACAAAGTGATGTAGCTCTAACTCATCCCACCACAATCTTGCTTCAACGTCCAGAAGGAATATGGCTATCATAACCTTCTATCACTCCTCCGTTTCCATCGCTGACATGACTCTCTTAAACCTAAAAAGCCAGTCCTCAGCTTGTGTTGGTGTTCTAGTCCCCGTAAATACTGGTGGGTTAAAGCTCATAATGTGCTTTAGCTACTTTTTAGTCACTCTTATTTGCACTACGGGTGCTGCCGCTCCTTGATCCACCCATATAGGTTCAGCTACGCCAAGCAGTACTTGACCCAATTCAGGAGCAGGAGGCTGCACTTGACTTCCTGGTTTGGCATTAATCATGGCAAATACTGCTTCAGCTACCATTCATATGGTTTTAGAAGGAGGGGTCGCGTGCGCATCATTGGGCACACTACTCTCCATGGAGTGCTGTCGTTATGACTGCTCTACACCACTCCTAGTCACCCATAATCATGAAATACTCAATTAGGCGACAAACGAATTGCCAAAAAGCAATCATAGGAACACGCAGGTTCCTCAAATGTGTATTTTCATTCCTAAGTGGACATTCATGGGTTCTTTCATATTATAACGGTAACGCAAATACATATACTCACCATCACTAAAAATAATTCGCCCACGAATTCAAATAAGAAAGACCGACACCAGAGTCTGATACCAAATTGTAACACCCCATCCATCACGTAGCATATAATGGAAGGTCTGGTCGGGTCTCGACGCCATATACTAAGGACAGTTAAAGGAGTTACATATTGAAACCGTAATCCATAAACATTTAACCTAACTGAGAGTGCATTCTAGAGGAAGATCATTAAATTCTTAGAAGAACCCATCCAATTGAATGTCCACATAACTAAATAGGAATGAAAGCATAATAAACAGTTGTTATGGCCTTAAGGCCTTACAAGGTTCATCTCAAATAATAATGTCTTACATACATCGATACGCAGACCGACCACACATGAAACTATAAATAAAACCGGTAATTCGCTTTGGCCTTCACGGGCCAGCTTAGCAATCTTGGGCTCCAACCTGCTATTTACTACTTAGCTCAATTGCACCTGCACAAAACATTCCATCGCAATAGTGTCAAATATAGCAACGGTCAGCATTAACTGACCAAATTATAACGACCCCACCCCTCACTCGGGGTGGCGGTGCTCCTTTCTTACTTGCATTAGCGTACACATATAATGGCAATCAGAGCGTGCAAATTAAGTACCAATTGCCACAGATGTTGGCACGACCATCAAATGCCCCGTGCTCTCAGGGCACACTCTCAGTGTACCAAAATTACCCAGGGTCTCACCTCCGTTCTCAGCGACGGTTAACATAACTTGAGCATTCTCTAGTCTTTTCTGGCCGAAGCCTAAGACTCACCCTATGCTATGACAAAGTCACGGTGATCCCCTGAATTCACACTTTGACTCAGTCCAAGCCGAATGCCATAAGGTTGGGTACAGTTCAGCTCTTTTTTATTGCTCAAATTGTCGGGCGCAACAAGCCACGATGCAGGTCAGCCTCCCCTTTCCCATTCACAACATCACATAACTCTGTTATGTTCCAAGGCTAGCACTCACAGCCACCTAAGCTGGGCCCCTCAGGCTCTCAACTGCCACATTGGCCCCCAGGTCTTCAAAAGACGGGCCTCACAGTCAATGGACCTTAGGTCTCCAAGAGACAGGCCTCACAAACAATCATATCTCATTAGGAGCTACCACAGGTGGTAGCGCTACCAAAATACGATAGGGAACAGACTATCGATTCTTCCTATTTTTTGGGTGTTTTCCTGGAGACCACCTCCAGTACTCTCGCTGCAACCATCTGCACACCTCGTGACTCTGAAATCTACACGATTACCACAGAGACTTCTCCGGTATACATAACATACAAACATCACCAATCCAGACCAACCTGTCCTGATGGGCTTCACATAGTATGTCTATTCCATACTTCGATTCCAGATCTAAATGCAACACTAACAAGGATATGCAGATCTACCAGTCGGGAGAACTACTTCCACGTGCTCATGGAGCGTCTACCCTCAAATGCCAAAATGAAGGACTTCACATGTCCAAGGAAGAGGATCGTTACCCTAGAAGTCTGTTTCAATGCCATGGAAGAGAATCTAGTCGGATGGAAACGACCGCTACGGCTTTGTCTCTGTAGATCCGAATTCATCACGCGAATTCGAGCTCCAAAACTCCAATGGCAGTGGAATCTCCCTTGTCCGACGCTGCTCCTTCTCCAGACATCCAACCCCAAAACTCCAAAAGAATGAAGTGAAAACGACACCTCCAAAGATTTAAAATGAGCTACCGCCATGCGGTAACTAGCTACCGCCGCACGGTACCCCAATCGATGGCTCGATTCGCATGCCCATCGCCCAAGACCCCCAATCATAAGTCAACATATGGCCACGCCATAACTGCCCAGCTACCGCCGTACGATAACCCACTACCGCCGTACGGTGAGAAGGCGCCGGTTACAAAACCAGTCACTAATGCAATGCTATAACAACCTACGCCGCGCGGTAGATGATGTGTCTCATCAACTCGATGCTCTCGACGCTTAACACTACCGCGTCGCGGTATCACTATCACCACGCGGTACCTCGCAGAGAGGTATTCTAGCTTAAAAAGCTTTGCTACGGCTGACATTAGCCCTAACGCCAGGCGGTACATAACAGAGAGCTCTGATGACAAATCATCCATGCTACTGCTGCGCGGTACCAACCTACCGCCAGATGGTAACTCACCGAACGCTCATGTAATGAAATCCACCATACTACCGCTGGCTTTAACCCTACGGCCGAGCGGTATCCCACAAAAATCATTTCCTGCTCACAAAACTTGGGGTTTCAAATCTCCCCCACTTAAAGAATTTTGTCCTGAAATTATGCCAGACAAGATATTATAGAAGTAATAATATTAAACTGTGTACCTCAAACAAATAACTCGGGGAACTTTGCCTTCATAGTTTGCTCCCGCTCCAATGATAATTCCTCTCGGGCACAGTTGTCCTAACGGACCTTGACCATCCTGATAGACTTATTGCAAATTTGCTTTACTTGCATGTCGTCAATGCGAATGGCTTGACCTTCATTGTCAACCCAACATCAATCGGTACATGATTTGCTGCAACCACTTACGTAGGCTCTTACACACTCTTCCGCAACACCGATGTGTGGAGTTTGGCATGCAGACCACTAAGTTCTGTTGAAAGCTTCAACTGATAGGCGGCTTCAGCAATGCGCTCCAAAATTTCAAACGGCCCAAGGTATATCGGACTTAGCTTTTTTAAGCGTCGAATCCTTGACACACCCTTGAACGGTTTGATCTTCAGGTAAACCCAATCGCCCACGGCGCACTCGACATTTCTATGCTTAACTTAAAGTGTACTTTGGTCAAATTGGCCAACTGGGTGACCCTATGATATGGATTTTGTGTCGCTTAGGTTTTCTTTATAGTTGGGGACATAGTTGTGATGTCAATTTGTACTTGTGGTTCCAATTTGGGCTTGTTTGACCTAAGTTGACTTGAACCCTATAGTGGGCTCCATGTGAGTTAACCTTAACTCATTAGACCTTAAGGTCACCACCTAGCCTAATCCCTCACACTCACCACATGTCCTACCCTAATTTGAGTTAAGGGGTCTAGAAGGAAATGAGATGTTACAGAGAGGGCCATCGGTTGAGGTAACTTTCTTGTCCTCCACTATCATGGCATCGAACGCCTTCTTGAAGACCATGTTCACCGAACTTCCATTTTCAACGAGAATGCAGGAGATCGTAAAATTCTCCGCCGCCGCCTGAATCACCAAGGTATCGTTAAAGGGGTTCTCATTTCCAAACTTTTCCTTCATCGAGAATGTAATTTCTATGGACAGAGGTGGGGCCTGCGAGGTGGAAGACACACTACTGCGATAAACTACGAGCATGCTTCCCATCGTCATTGCCTCTACCCCTGCCCCTCCATAGATCGCTCTGATCCCATCATGAGTCCTCAGATTCACGGGATCTTCGCACCCTCTCGGTGCCCGTCCTCCATCTCCTTCATTTATTCCTTCTTTTCCTTCTCTTATCTCTCGCAGCACATCTTGTGCTCCTCCCTCTACTCCTCTTCTCAACTTCAAAAAGTTGCAGTGGTGTGGACCTTAGACTGGTGAAAGTAACAATAGAGGACCACCCTCCTCTCTCCTTCCCTTCTCATCTGTCTAGGTCTTCCCCTCATCCCCGACTCCTTTTGACTGTATAGGCCTCCTGTCGGGGTGCTTGATTTGGCCTCCATAGCTATTGTCTCCTCTCGGGCAAATGTCATCAGTCCCGTCGCTCAGGAGAAAATCTTCTACCTAGTTTCCAATGGTACCCTCCCCAACCATCCTATGCACTGGCCCAGCGAGAGGTCCTTGGAATCTCCTCTGTTGATCAGTTCACTCTCTATTTTCTTTGGTTAACTTAGCAAACTTGGTCACAAATACTCAGCTCGTTGACTCCCCTTCGACGTGACTCCCCACTCGATCGATCAACTCTTTAAATGACATGGAGGACTCAAGTTAATTCCATCTTGAAAAACCCTCCCTGCAGACCCAAACTAAAGACCAACATGTGGGTATGGTCAGCACCTCTTAGACCAAGAGTATTTCTTCCCAAAAACAATTTATATATGACCCCAATGACTCCTGAGGCCCCTACTTGATGAGAAAGAGAGCCTCTGGCCCCTTTTCCCTCTTTTTTGAAGTAAGAAATGGAGTAGGAACCCCCTGTTAATGTACTTGAAGCAGTAAATTGAACCTTCTGGCAACTAATGAAATCAATCTCTTACCTTCCCCCCAAATGTGATTGAAAACAACTGATATTTGAATGGATCTGACATCGGTCGGATTGAGACCATGTCTTAAAACCATTGCAGGTGTTGAACTGGATCGTCCCTCCCCGAGTAGAAATTTAATGCGGGCGTCGTGAACCTAGCAAGAATAGGGGCTGGAAATACTAACTCACAGAAGGGACTTGCTAGCTCGAAGCAGTAGCCCGGGCGAGCTCGCTCATACTCGCCCTCTGAGTAGCAAGTTGTCGGAGTTTATGTGTAGAGAACTCGCGGCCGCAACACTTGGTCGTATGTTTCCTCGGCTACCTCCTTGCCTGGTTGCTAAGCTAAACCTGCCTCGCCCAGCAAAGCGATGCCTGACGGGGTTGGATCTGCGATCTCGCTGTGTTGTGCGAGTAGTCCCCTCACCATCCCCTCCATTGACTTCATGAATTCTGTGAATTGAGATTGTGTGACGAACTTGCTGGATTGATGCAAGTTCCTACGACCATCTCCCTGCTCTTCATGTCCCATCAAGGTGCTGTTATAAGGGTTTTTTCTACACGAACTGCCAGTCCACGCTCACTGCACCAAAAGTATTGAAACCTGAATAGAGGTCCAAGGGAGTTCATACTAAGAGGGGGCAGTTTGAGTTACTTTACCCGATTCCGAGTGCCTAAGACCGAGGTATTTCGAGCCTGGAGCCAACCCTCACAAGTTAGGAGCTGCTTGCCAACACTTAGACCCTTGAGCCATAGTAGGGAGGTATCGCCATACATCTGGAAGCACTCTTTGCGACTTCCCCTCCCAAAGCCAAACTGAGCTCGACATCTTGGATGGTACAAAGTATGATCTCGCCGAATCGATGGCTCTAGGAGGTTGGGTCTGCCTCTCCAAGGTGCATTTGGGGTCTATTTATAGGCAAACTCTTATCGGGGATAAAACAGTCTTTTTATGGCTTGCACATAGCGGCCCCCACCTTTCTGTTAATGCAAAGGGCACCCCAAAATGACATGTTGATTGTGGAATCACGCTATTTGAGAAGGCTATATGCAGGTCTTGTCGGTCTACAAATAACTAAATGCGTGTCCTGACATTTCCTGTATCAGGCGAGTTCCCCGACTATAATAGTCGGGAACTCAACAGGTTTGGACTCGCCAAGGGCTAGACCTCATAAGATGCAGAGTCACCAAGGCATGGCCCGATGTTGTGCTGAGCTCATTGTTGTTCCAGACTCTCCAACTCTTGGCTCGCCGGGTCTGGTCTCGCGAAGGCGCACTCACCCTATGTATTTGGGCAAACCATGGCCATTGCTTGTAATGCTTTGATCTCTCTTGTCGTCCTTCGGGGATGGGTTGGGTTGGGCTCAACAAATTGTGATTGTACAACCACCATCTTAATATTTTTGATTAATGTGATAAAAGAAATACAATATGCTCTAAACTAAAATGAAGTGTTTTACGCCTTATGCTCAAATTGACACAAGTCACGTGACTTTTAAATGAAGTGTGACATGTCATGTAAACTTTATGAATATTGAATCTTAATAAAATTTCTTATGAATGTTCTTGAATGTTTGGTAAATTAAACAAATTTCTTAATGAATGATATATGAATGTAATGAAGCTACATGCAGCCTCCATTAATTTAGGACATTGGTCGACTTATTAAGCCCCTATTATAGGCATGTTTTGAAAACATTTAAGTGAAACCCTTTAGTGAGTAGATCAACAAACATGTCATATGCTTTTAAATGCTCCACTATAAAGTCACACTTTTTAACCAATTCCTTAACAATCAAAAATTAATCTCCACGCATTTGAATTATGTAATGTTCTTATTGTTCATCGAGAACATAACAACAGAGATGTTATCATTGCATAACTGAATGATTCTTTCCATAGAATTGATGACATCAGTTCTATAATGAAGTTCTTGTTGGAGCCTATGATTCACATCTCTTTAGTTTGACAATATCAAATCTGGCACCTACCGCTGAGCGCTAGTGCCACTGCTCGCGCTAGCCTCGACTTAATTCTGGACAAGCACTTTGTGGACTACCGCGTGGCGCTATCCTTATCACGCGGCTCTAGCTCTCTCAACAAGCATCGAGTCATCGCGCTACCGCCTGACGATAGCTCCGTACCACGCCGCAATATCATGAAAAAGTGGAAAATTAATTTACCTGAATATTTTTCCAAATCCGCAGGACAGCTATCACCTCCATGCACATCGACCTATCGTCGGGTGCTAGCTCTACCGCTGATGGTAGCTTATTTTTCCAAGATGTATAAAAGCAAGCGTTTATTCTCCGGGAGGAACATCCAGAGCGACATATTCTGACTTTAGGGTTCGTGTGTCATCTCAGAGCAACGTTCTGTCGTCTCCTTCAAAGGAAGAGAAAGCCACCTCCCTCCCATTTGTGTACAAAGATCTCCAGTGAGCAAATGACTACAACGACCACGAAGAGTTGATCGGGTGCAATAGAATGAAGATCTTTAGCACCGGCCATACACTACTCAATAGGGGAATCGTCTTGAGGGAGAATCACTTTAAATCTTCTTTACTCTCTTATTGTATTTTTTTTCTTTTCTAATTGTTTGCGGGTGAGGAAAATCGGCTGGTGAAGGTCGTCGGAATCCGGGAAGGGTCCTGTGAGAAATCATCCCGGGGAAGGGACGTCTAGATCGGTGGATCTAGTGGGGATCTAAGACACTTCCAGAAGGAAGGTGAAGAGACATATTGAAGACCGTTCTGGGGGAAAGGGAGAGAGCCAATCAGATCGGGGATATGGTTGGTATAAAAACAAAAAGAGAACTTTGTATTTCATCGCCTCTGATCTCTAGCGTCATGGAGATCTAATTGTTCTAGATTGAAAGTATCTAGCATCTACCTAAATCACTTAGAGAGGGTGAATAGGTGATGTTTGTGTCTTTTTGCGGAATAAAAATTAACTTAAAAATCAAGCATACAAACACAATGATTTATAGTGGTTCCCCGAGTTGGGTACACCCACTTTCCCGCCTCTCTTATCTCCTACAAAGGGCATATTTGGCTACTTCACCAAACTTAGATTTCATCAAATCTTACACGTCGGAGTCGCAACTCCTACAACTCGGAGACGATGCTCCTTCCACTCGGAGAACAACCTCTCCCACAACTCGATCCACAAACCGGATCTACAACCCCGATCCACAGACGAATCTAGCAATCGATCCACAAACGGATCTACTCAATCGATCCACAAACAGATCTACAAACTCGGAGAGAATTCCCCTACAATAAGTAAATGAATATTACACTACAACAATGATTACAAGTCATCACTCTGACGTTCTTTGTAAAATTAAATCTTGAATATTGTAGAACTCGGAAAGATGAAATCTTAAGAACTTGAATCTTTGAAACTTGAATCTTCGAACGACTTGATCTGAAGGAGTATAGATCTGATAGAGGTTATCGATCCAGTCACATATGTCGAGGGAGATCAATCGTGCACAACAAGACGTCGGCGACCGATCGGAAATCGCGAAACTTATTGTGCGGCCGACCGTTTTCCTGTTTTGGAAATTCTTGTCGATTCAAAAGTTTAGAAATTGCACGATTAGTATGGAAGAAAAATATCCCTAGGTATTTATAGAGATCTTCCTTCCAATTGTAAAAAGAAAGTTTCCAAAAACGAAACCTAAAAAGCACTGTGCATGGCCGACCGAACTCGAGAGTGGTTTTGAAAATTTTTGGAAAAATGACCAAAGTCAAATTCGTCGAGTATGGTCGAGTATCATAAGCATACTCGTCAAATGGTTCTAATATACGACGAAATTACCTTAGTAAAATCAGCTCAGGCCGGTTGGTCACTCAACGCCATAACGATGAGTAATACTCGACGAATTCGTTGAGTATAGGTTAACTGACTCAACACAATCAATGCTGTTACACTTAATGCCTTTTGTTCACTCAACGCCAAGCCATAAATCGACGAATATCTTCGAGTTAACTCAACGCACTCGACACTATTACACTCAATGCCTTTTGATATTCGACAAATAATACTTTGGAAAAATCTAGAGAAGTAGCGTCGATTGGGCTAGATGAATTCAACGGGTATCACTTTGCATATTTGACGAATTCGGCGAGTATCATTAAATATATTCGACGAATTTGACGAGTATGCACGATGATAGTCGGTGAATTTTACTAAATAGATTTTTCAATTCTTTAGCGAATTTACCCTAAGTATATACGATAAATTTGGCATATATCAACGAGGATACTTGACAAATTCGACGTGTATTCCTAACCATACACGTCGAATTTTACTCCGGTAAAATTTCTATTTTTCTGGGTCTAAGCCTTGACAATCCTCGAACCTTCTCTTGTACTTGGGATAGAAGTACACCCCAATAGAGAGATTACACGTGAGTCAACACATTGGCCTACATAATGAGAAATTACATTGTATAGTCCCGTATTTACTGACCCACTGTTACCTGACATTAGTGTGTACTTGGCATTGTATACCTGCAAGTACAGAACTGAAATACGACATCAAATTCAAACTCAATTCATCTTATCTTGACTAGACTCTTCTTCAAATCAGGTTTACTGTGGATGCAATACCCAACAATCTCCCCCTATTTGAAGAAGCTAAAATCCAACATGCTTAAGTGAATTGTACATAACAAATAATAAAACTTTAATGTTTTTTTTAAAAAATATAATTAAAACAACTACGCATTCAAGACAATCAAAGAAATCATATATATATATATATATATATATATATATATAATATATATATATATATATATATATATATATATATATATACAAGTCGCAGGCACGGGCCTCCGGCCCGATGGCTACCCGCCACAGTTCGTGGCCGCCTACGGGGCTCCGCCCCTACGACCAAGCGAGACAATACTCACCCGGCAACAGTAGGCTTTGCCCGCCCCCGCAAGCTCTAACAGTAGGCTCTAGTTATATATAATAATATATATCATATCTTATATTATATCTTTGGATTATCTACAAATATTTAATATATAATATGTTAATTTTAACTTAGTTTCATTAGTAATAGTACATATAGAAACTGCGGCTATAATAAAACATTAAAATGTTAATGACTTAGTGGATAAGATATATGTTTGTGATAGTGGAGGTCGGCGGTTCGAATCCTCAATAGGCGCGCTCCTCTTTGTTTTTTATTGTTTTATTAAAGGTTGTTCAAAATTAGTCCCACATCGTGGGTTGAAATCATCTATCCTGGTATAAATTAAAAGAATTGCATTCATAATTTGAAAAGGGACATATATTGGGCATGCTAGATATCGTGAAAGTCTTAATTGGGCGGGCTATGCAGGTCGGGTTGGCTGTGTTGGCTGTGTGATTGTTTTTATTTCTATTAAAATTTTAACATATCTTTAAGACACCCCTTGTAGGTTTAGGAGACCTATAAAATAGTGGAGAGAGAAGCAGTTGTTTGATCATACGGCTAATGTAATATCATGACAAATTCGACGGCTGCAAGTACTCCAATGAGCTCAAAAATCATGCATTTCATATTTCCTTTATAGTGGTAAAGATATATATATATATATATATATCTATCAATAATGTTTATAATTTTGGGAGGGCAGCCCACAACACTCAACAATTAAAATATGAACTTCAAATCTGCCTGTTCTGCCTTTTCACTCATTGTCTTTCATAATATTGCCTAGGCTTTGGATCGTATCTTGGAGGGGCTGCTGGAGGCATATGATTAGCATCCTTATTCTTCCTGAAGTGTATTCTCCTTTTGGTGCAAGCTAGCTTATACTTGTCCCACTCTTCTTGATTGTAGTACAGTTCAAGCTTCTCACCACCAAGATCAACCAAGGAAAAAGTATCCAAAATGATCCCTCTGGAGATAGGGCTCCAGACCTCTTCCATCTCTTTGTATGGCTGTTCTCTGATCGGCTCTTCTCTTGCTGGTTCTGGCCAGACTTCAGACGTGCCTTCACCAAATTTTCTTCTCTTGTTTACCCGGGGAGCAAGGTCTTCAGTCCTGTGAACCTTTAGAAACATAGCAGTAGCAGCAGCAATGTCTTGATCAAAATTCTGTGTGTCTGACCAGCACTAAGAGTAATCCTTAGGAGGATGAACATCGTCAGGTACTGGTACAAGCTCAAATGGTACTTGATTTCCGGTCAGCTGATTATAAATCCACGCACAATTATCATAAGCACAGTCATTAGTACTCTTGAAGTTGTCCACCAGTGAAGTGCCTATAACATGCACCTTAGTTGCAAGGGCCTCCTCCCCCTGTTTGGCTTTGGCGGCGATGGCATTGACATAGTTGTTCATGCATGAATCAAAATGCGCCATCAATATATTGTGGGCATCTATCATGTTGAGAGCATTGGTGTCGACGTTCTTTACTACATCCAGATTATTCTTTAAGGCCCCCATAGTGCAAGTAATAGATTTCCCTCTTGCAACAAACCAAGAATCAAGTTTTTTGTCTAGCTTGCTAATTTCAACATTGACCTCTTCCAGGCCATTCAACATGTTTGTTTCAGAATCTTTGACTCTTTTGACGACCTTCTGCAATGAAGCCTCAAACTGAGCTTGTTGCTTGGCCAACATAGTCTCAATTGCTTTCAAAATTATGTTATCTGAACTTGAAGATGGAGTATCTGTGGTCTCGAGCAGGGGCTTTGTTGGGTATTGTATTCACAATAACCTAGATTTATGTGAAGTCACCCTTGAACTAAGTTGAATTAATTATGTATTTGATGTTATTCTTTAGTTGAGTGCTTGTAGGTCATTATTGCTAAGTGTAGACCAATATCAGTTTATAATGAGTCACTAAACACAAGACTATGCAATGTAATCCCTCATTGTGTGGCCCATGGTGTTGAATCATGTGTAACCTCTCTATTGGGATGCACTTTATTTTCAAGTAATAAGCAATGGAAGAAAGGAAGGGTTGCTGATTTTCAACAAAGAAGAATTAGTTTTTCAGAAACATTTACCAAGTGTATTTCTCGAGAAGATGAAGTATATTTCTCGTGAAGTCTAAGTATAGTTCTCGAGAAATTCTCGAAAAATTCTCGAGAACTAGCCTTTAAGTATTTTCTCGAGAAAGCCGTGAAGAATTCTTGAGAAGCCAAGTAAAGTTCTCGAGAAAGTTATAACATCTCTCAGACAACTAGACCCCCTAGGAGTGGTTTTGTCATGACTGGGTCATGACAAAAACCTTAGGAAGCCCAAGAAGACCAAGTGGACTTAGGAATGTAGGTGGAATCACCACGGTCTACAAATAGTAGATTTCTAAATATTAGGTTAGGATGATCATGGGCTTCACCCTGACTCCAAGACCTCACCACAACCTCACCAACCTATTAGAGGGTCCATTAGAGCCATAGGGACCCACTAGTGTCAACTGAAATGGTCAGGTTGACCAAAGTAAACCCAAACCCTAATCAGGTCAAACTAAGCTCATACAAGGTCAACTGACCTCCCCTTGGACAAAGGTAGCAACCTAGACCTTCCCAAGCCCTAAGGGAGGCCAATGGGTCACCAAGGAGCCATTGGGGTCAACCAAAGAGGCTAAGTTGACCCAAGTAAACCCTAGCCCCAAAAAGGTTAAAGTGCCCTAACTAAGGGTCAAGTGACCCCCAAGATGCCCAACCAACCCTACCTAGGTCTTCCTAGACCTAAGGGTAAGTCAATGAGTCACTAAAGACCCCTTGGGGTCAACCCAAATGGTCATGTTGACCATAGTCAACTATAGCCCTGATTTGGTCAAAGTACCATTCCTAAGGGTCAAGTGACCCCAAAGTGCTAAGACAACCCTACCCAACCCAACCTAGACCCTAGTAGAGGCCAATGGGTCACCAAGGATCCATTGGGGTCAACCCAAAAGGTCAAAATGACCAAGGTAAACCCTAGTCTAGTTTAGGTCAACTTAGCCCAAATGGGCTGACCCAAGCTCATGCCCTCTTTCATTTGGGCTAACCACCTCTTAATTATGGATGATATGATTTAGTGGGCTGCAAATAACTTAAAAGGATGACCAAGTCAGCCTTGGTGACTAGGAGAGAGGGAGAACTCCATCTCACCCTTAATGGAGGAAAGAGAAAGAGGGAGGAAGAAGCCATTCATGGCTTAGGGAGGCCAAAGGCCACCTTTGATGGCTGGATTCAACTCCTCTGGGGAAGAGGAGGAGTTTCCAGCCGTTTTTTGGCCACTCCAAGCCAGGTTCACCCCCCCTCCACCCATTGGCCGAAAACTCCATTGAAGGCCATTAATGGCTACCGGTGCTTGGCCCTCCCTCTTCCCCATTTGATGGTCTTAAAAGCATCACTGGACTCTAGGGAATCGTTTACATGCTTCACCTGAAGGAGATGAGCCAACCCACTGTGCTATTGCAGAAACCCGATCGGCGACACCACCACCATGGCAACCCGGCGATCGGCTCGACTCCAGACCACCACAAAGGTCCTCCCCTTCTCCTCCCTCTATGGGTAGATCTTAGGAATCAATGGGGACAAGAATCGGGCTCAATTGAGCCCGATCGGGTGAAGAAAATTTCTGATTTTTGGGTGAATTTCAACCCGTCGGGATCGCCAGAAATGGCCCCTCCGACGGTTTTGCCGGCACCTAGAGATAGCCACCACCTCGACGGAGGTGATGGTGGCGGTGGCCGGCCGAGGAGGTGGCTGGATGGCCGGCGGCATCGCTTGGGAGCTGCTCTAGTAAGATGCAATCAGGGCCGTTGGCTGGAGGTAGAAGATGACCCAGTGTCGTCCGATCTGTGCCAAGATTCGTGCACTGCTGATTTAGATCTTCGGAATTTAATTAATTTCATTTCATTGATTCAGTCCCAAAAATTTACTATTAATATTTTTAATTATTAAAAATACCTAGAGACCTCTAGTGAAAAAATGGTAAACATTGTAGCCCTAGGGGTGTACCTTAATTTAAAATTAGTTTGAACGATTTTGGATGTCTGGTTTGACCAGGGCACTCATTTTGGTGGGGTCTACACCTAGGGTTAGTCAGAGACTAAAATGAGTGCCCCCACTTTATCCCTTGTCCAAATAACCTGAAATTTGGATAGAGAGTCATTCTAACCTATACTTAGGTCCTGTCCAAAGATGAGAATTTTTGGAGATACTCTTTCTATAGTTTTTGGAAAAAATTAATAAACCATGTATAGATTAATTAGATGTCTTAAACACCTTAAAAACCCCCAAAATTTTGGTGGGTGATCTTGGGGAATATAATAGGGCTCTGGTAAAAATTTCACCCCTTTAGGCTTTAATTTGATAGGGAAATGGTGTAGCCCAATGTTGACCCTTTTATGTCAAATTAGGACTAAGTGCACTTGAGTTTGCCAACCTCACCAAAAGGTGATGGATCTTGGCCCTCAGCTATATTAGCACACAAAATACCCCCTCCACTATTATTAGGTGGAAGTTGAAGGTTAGACCCTAGGACACTAGGGTAGGTCCTATGTGTGGAAACCTAGGGTTAGAAGGTCATGGGGCCAAGTGACCTTGAAATGACTTGAAACTTCGTGGAGAGGACTTTAGGGTTGTCAAGGTCCTCTGGTAAAAATATCATGAGATTTAGAGGCCATTAAGCTCCCCAAAACCACAACCCTATTTAGGGCCAAACCTTATACATGTAAAATAGGTCATCAAGACTTTATGAAAAGTTGTGAAACTTGGGTAGTGTAGTCATAGGGTAAATATGAGCCCCTGCTAATTTTATTGGAATTTTTGGAACAACAATTTTAGTACTCCCTTTGTAATAAATGAATTTGCTCTTGATAGTTATTTGTTTATTATAATCTCACTCTTCATTGGAAAATCATGTAAATTGCGTAGAGGGTGTTTTGTGTAATTATACTCGTACTTGAATTTTATTATAATGTTTAAAAGTATATTATCAGTACTTACTTCACAAGCTTACACTTATGTAATTATGTTCAAAAGTAGATTCAGAGCTTAATGATGATTAGAAAATTGTGAAACTTATGCAAAAGTGCACTTAGGTCATTATGCTCATGAGTAAATTTTATCATAATTTTTAGATGAATGTTTTCAGTAGTTGTTTCATTGAATTATGAAAGAGGGTTATTGATCAAAATTAACAATAGAGTTTATTATTCACTGAAAAATTTGGAAACTTTGTCAGGAGTGTTTGTAGGAAATTTTAGTCATGCTTGAAGTTTTTCATAAATTTTGGATGTATATTTGCAGCACTTGTTTCTTTAATTGATAAATATGTGTTTACCTTTAAAATTTTGGATCAGAGGCCTAAACCTTGCAAAAATATTGGAAGATTTGAATTTACTATCTATTAGTTGCCTAGTATTTATCATAATTTTGTGGAGCACTTTGTATGAATATAAAAGCCACTTCATATTCAAAAATATGGCATTTGGATTTTTAGGGAAAATAAATAAAATATCTGTTTATTTAGGAAAATTCCAAATTTCTGGATTTAGACTAAATATATCATGATAGGCCCTCAATAATTATCTTAGGGTTATTGGATGAATATTTAGAGTACCTCCTATCATGTACATCATATAGCTTAGGTTGGGTTGCATTTAGTAAAACTGCAGAAATTGTGATGACATTTGAATAAGGCATATGGTTGGGGTTAATAGTTGCTGGTTTGGGTAAAAATGAAATTGAGTTCATCATTGGAAGTTGGGATGAGTAGAATGTTAGGTCTACAAGGTTTAGGTGGTGCTCGGGATCGACAAAAGATCGTCTTTCCTGTGGAGGGAGAGAGAAGGTCAAAACACACTAGGGTTAGATCCAGAGTAATATAATAGGGATCGGGAACCGGGTATTGACTAATAATAGTAAGTGCCTTGCGAAAGGGAGCTTTGAGCTTCAGCCCATCGTAGTTCCTAGTGCCCTCGAGAACCCATCACGGGGTATGCCTTGGGTAGTCCTGGCTAACCTAAACTGTAGGCAAAATAAACTGCAAGAGTAACTAGTATAACTAGGGATTCACTTTCACTCACCTAGATGTCTTGGGATGTTAGGTTGGGTCACTTGGGCAGTAGGCTCGGTGGTTTTGCTGATGGGCAGGTTGGCCCAGCGAGCCTTGGCTCGGTTGTCGATTGTGACGGACGGGATGGTCTGGGGAGCTTTGACTCAGTTGTCGATTGTGATGGACGGGATGGTTCGGGGAGCTTTAGCTCAGTAGCATATAAATAAGGTTGCATGTGCATAAAATATAAGGTGGTGGGTCTTTGGTATTGGCGGGTCGACGCACCGACGCCAATACGTTGGCTCGGCAAGTGTGGTTTTGCACTTCGCCAAGATAAGTCCGACGGACTTGCCAACACAGAGTATGCAGGAGCTCCGCTTAGTGCACCAGCATCGAGGCGTACGATAGGTCTGACTAGTAGTTCAATTACCGGTTTAGAGGTGGGCGAGGCCCAACCCATCACTTCTGTTTGCCACTACGGAGGTATCCTGGGAGGTTAAGCTCCAGAAAGGGGGAACTAAAGGTCTGTGCACAGAGTCGGGTGGGTGTGTTGCACTTGCATGATTCATGACATAAAATAACATAGCATAACATAAATCATTGCATTTAAACATGACACCTATTGTATAAGTGGTATGTGATGCTTTATACAATAAGCCCTGTAAAACGACCTCTTAGTTTATAAGCTTGTGTGCGCATGCTTATAAGTTAAGGTTATTATTCTTTGGATATATATTGCTTTCTTGAAAACTTACACCCTAACATATAAATCGGTATGAGACTTTTTATACAATGGGAGCCTTGCAAAAGATCCTTAACTTATATGTTTGTATGAGCATTCATATAAGTTAAGGTTACTTGTTTATTAGTTTACCTTTCTTTTACTACTGCTTATATATACTTGTTCTGTTAATACACACATGCTAGAATAGTTCCACCGTCACCTGCTTTGTTTATTCTCCACCTTCAGAGCTTCCCTTTCCACCTCTCTGCACGGTGCCTAGGGGCCATGGGGGAGGGGTAGGGGATGATAGGACTTAGTCTTTTAGATTAACGGCTTTCAAACCAAATCATTTTAGGGGATCATGGAGCCCAGTATGGGGGAGCAACCCTGGAGGTCGGCACGCTTAGAGATGGGACAGTCTAGTACTGGAGTTCAGACAGTTGGGACTGTGAGTCCCGATCACTAGTAGTTGTTTTATTTTTGCTTTCGCGATGAGAGATATGTAGTGAGGACATTGATGTATCCGGTGAGAGCCCTAATTTCTGTATGAAAGTGGTGGTATGCACTGATACTACCTGTGAGGTTAGACTGTTTAACTATAGAGGGGGGGGGGTGAATAGAGTATTTTAAAATCTTAACAGATTTTTATTGCATAAGTAAAATAATGATACTTATAAGTGTAATCTGAGAGTGCAGAAATAAAAACTAAACTACACAGCAAGCATCACACAATAAAAATGAGAGAGCATCACATACGACACAAGAATTTTATAGTGGTTCCCCTAAAACTTGGGTACATCCACTCTTCTACCACCCTGGTAGGAATCCACTCAGGTTTTTGATCAGGTGCCCTGCCACCAATCAGGTTTTTGCTCAGGTGCCTGTCAACATAAGATCTGCTTCAGGTAGATTAGGAAACCCTTCAGGCTTTTGATTAGGTGCCAGAAAATCAAATCAAGTCTTTTGATCAGGAGACTTGCAACCAAGTGTTTAACTTTTGAAGGGAGCTAGAACCCTGTATACTGTGGGATAAACACAAATAAAACTAGATGTTGTCTTCTCTTTTCTCAAAGCAGCAGAGAAGACTTGTGGATTCTTGATGGTGTCAAAGCTCCTCCTGAGATGAAGATCCGTTAAGGAAGATTGAGAGCTTTGCAGGATGAGTAGGTCTTCTAAAGATTTCTCTAGAGAGCTGTAGATAGATTGAAGTTGATTGTCTCTTGAAAGCTTGCTGGAGGATGAACACTTGATGTAGACAGAGCAGAAATCTTCTATTTGTGTATATCAGTTCTGTCTTCTTTTCTATTGTGTTCTCTGTGTGCTCTATTCTTCTCTACTCTGTCGACTGAAAGAGAAAATTCTTTTATATATCTCTATTTAATTCTCCTTTTAATTTTGAAATCCTTTAGCATTGAATGCTGTCTGCCGGGAGAATGGAAATGTGGCTGGAGAGAATATATATTAATGAATTTCCCCAATTATCCTATTAAAAACGGCAAGTAATATTCCTGATGAAAACCATAATCAATGCTGCCACTAATGACTATATTTACAGAGTATAAGCATTGATTATTCAGGAATTACTGCATGAGAATATGGACAAAGAGAGGGAAAATCCCAAGTCTGGAACTGCACAGCAATCGTCGACTAGGGAACAGATTTTGTCGACCTAAGATCAAAGTTCGTCGACCAGAGAAATCGTGTTCGTCGACCTAGGAATCCTTGTTTGTCAACCTGAGAACTAAGTTCGTCGACCTGAGATCAGCTAACTGCTTTCTGTGAAGAACTTCCCAATTCTATGCTCTAAGTTCGTCAAGCTAATAGAATAACTTCATCGACCTGAGTTCAGAGAAAGTATTCTGGACTTAAAGTGTTGAAGTTTATCTCCCAGAATTCGTCGACCTGAGCTCGAATATCGTCGAGATCAACTTAGAGAATTTACTCTTAGTTTGTCGAGTGGAGCATGACTTTCATCGAGCTAAGTTCGACGAACGTCGAACTCATTTTTCTGAACTGATTTTCTTCTAAGTCTGAGTCTTCTACAATCTTCTGCAGTCTTCTGTTGGTTGGTCTATATGTGGTTGATACTAAGGACTTAGCCTAAACTCTAGGACACAATGACATGACCCTGACTATATATGATGAGTCAATTATCCTAGTTAATGAACCTAGCCCAAATCAAACTAGGGATCCAACATAGTACCTTTATTATTATTACTGTGGACTCTCCCTTTGTGGAGATTATTTATATATATGTGATCTCTGTGGCCATGTATTTCATTTACTCTCTTGCTACCTTTTTCTGTGATTGATATGGCCGACAAGATCGGCGGTTTATAGTGACGACCTTCCCGGGTGTGGAAGTGTCACTGCAAAGCGACGGTTCTGGGCCTAAGACCTAGTGGTTTTAAAACAATAAAAAGGGGGTCTTACAAAAGTAAAGTAGTTCTCGAGAATTCAAAATTGTTTCTCGAGAAGCTAAATAGTTTTCTCGAGATGTCATGTTCCTTCTCGAGAAATCAGCTCTTCAGTTCAAAGAATTTGCGTTAAGTATTTTCTCGAGAAGGCTATGCCATTTCTCGAGAAATCATATGTCTTCTCGAGAAATCGGGTTGCAGAATTCTTCTTTTTTAATTGTCTGACGGGATTTTGATATAACTTAAGTTTCTCATGATTGGTCCATGTGGATCCTTCCTTAATGATTCAGACCATTAGACGAGGTTCTATAAGAAGTCCTTTCAGAGGAATCGCTAACCATAACAGTATTCAGAATCGCAATCGCAATTTCAAAATCAGGAAAAGCCACGTCATCATCGTCATTCTTCATTGTCGTTCCTCTCTCGATCAGGTGATTCTAAGAAGAAAAGATCTGACTGATCAGAAAATCAAGTTTTTCAAACATCTACTTGATCGTGTGGTGCCCTAAGATTTTTTAGATTAAAGTTTTCTTTGGATTTCTTCCTCAACTTCTTCATAGAGATTTTCAGTTTTCAAGAAGGAAGAACCTTGAAGATTTCAGATCTGAAAGTATAAAGTTTTTATTATTGTTGTAACAATTATTTTAACTCTTGTAGGAGCTTTGTATTCGAGTTTGTAGGAGCTTTGTTCTCCGAGTTTGTAGGAGTGTGTTATCTTCGAGTTGTAGGAGCGCTACTCCGAGTTGTAGGATTGTTGCAATCCGAGATTTAGTGAAGTAGTCGAGGCTAGCCGTGGTGCTAGATAGGCGAGGTGGAAAGTGGATGTACCCAAGATTGGGGAACCACTATAAATTCCTTGTGTTGTCTGGGTTATGCTTGATTATTTTCTGTGTTGATTACTCTCAAGTTTTTATTCCGCAAAAGACGCAGAACTCACCTATTCACCCCCTCTAAGTGATTTAGGTAGGAAACTAGATACTTCAATTGGTATCAAAGGGAGGTTGTTCACAAAATGGTTCATACCTTAAACAGATCTACATCTAGTTGTCGTAAAAATTATCAAGCATGGACATATCCAAGGATTTCGCCAAGCTTCCGCTGTGCACCAAGGCTAAATTCCCCAGGTGGAAAGAGAGAGTAAGATTCTACATGGAAGCTATTGATCCCCGCATCTTCATGATAGTGGAAGAAGGTCCATATGTCTCTATTATTGTTTCCACTATTGATCCAACCAAGAAAGTAACGAAGAAACTAATGGATCTTGACAAAGATGAGATTGTCGTTGTCTCTCTAGACAAGAAAGCAAAGAATATCATCGCAAGTGCAGTCGATGATTCAATGTTGCAGAACCTAATACACTGTCAATCTACCAAGAAAATGTGGCAGTCTTTGATTGTTTTGATGTAAGGCACCGAAGAAGTAAGGGATGACAGAAGATCCATTCTGAACTAGAAGTATGAGGCCTTCAAGCAAGGCCCCAAGGACACAATAGTTGATACATATGAGAACTTCTTAAAGATTGTCAATGGTCTGAAGAACTACAGTCGGGTTTTCACTAATGGAGAGATTAATGACAAGTTCCTAAGATCCTTGACTAAGGAATAAGACAACAAGATTTGTTTTATCAGGGAGTTTGGGAGACTGGCTGACACTGACCCCCAAAACCTCTTCAGGAAGATTATGTCATATGAGCTTCAAATCAACTCCAGAAAAGCTAAAGAAGAGCGCAGCAGATATTCATCAAAGTAGAGGTCTGTCGCGCTTAAGGCAGATAGCTCAAGAAAGGCTAATACAGCATCTCCTGCTCCCACTCAAGAATAAAGTGAAGAAGAAGACTCAGAGCCAAGCACCTCGGGCTCAGGGTTATCTGATGGAGAGTTCTCTCTTCTCTCTAGATAGTTCAAGAAGTTTCTCAGTAAGAAGAAACAGATGAGAGGCAAAGACTCCTAATATATAAGATCACGTCACAATGACGATCATCAAAAGAAACGTTACACAAATGACAGGTATAAATCTAAATAGAACAAACATAATTCTACTAACACTGTGTGTTATTCTTGTAACAAGCCAGGTTACGTGATCTCCGAGTACCCTTATAAGAAGAAAAAGGGTGGAAGAAGAGAAGAGCATAAGTCCTCCCACGATAAAAAGAAGGAGAAGAGCTTCATGACAACAAAGCAGAAGAGCTTAAGTGGCACCGACTCATTCGAGTCAAGTGAGGATGAAGAAGCCTACTTTGGGCTCATGTCTCACTCCGACGAAGAAGAAGCTAACCACCAATTTCATGGAGAGGTAAATTCTCACACCATTCTTTCGGTGTCTGATGCTCTAGATGATGATCATGAGGACGGTCCCTCCGATGATGAATTAGAACTCATAGCTCAGTATAAAGAGCTAATTAAGGTCTATGATCGATGTAGGAAAGTTGTTAGAACTCAGGCCAAGGAGATCAAATCTCTTAAGGCTGTGGAGAACACTCTGAGGGAGGAAATTGCAAGAATGAACTCACTCGGAGAGGAACTCCATGCCCTGGCCAACGATAACAACAGTTCACACGAGCTCCTTAACACAAAAGAGAAAATCATCGAGAAGCTGGAAGGATGGCTTACTGTCGAAAAGAAACTTGTTGAGAGTTTCTCCAAGCTCAAGACTATCCTTCCTCTCATAGCTGAATTCTCTACTCCGGCTAAAGGAGCTGGTTCAGGCCATATGGCTGCTCCTAGTAAGTCTTCTAGGAGAGCTAAGGCTAGAAGGATGAATAAGGATGCTATGAATGCAAGCGCCGAAGCTAAAGGTAAATCACCTGAATGTTAAATAAAGTTCAAGAAGGTGATATTCCCTTCTAATCCATTTGACTTCGAGACTTCCTATGGACATCTAACCCGACCAACTTACGCTGAGCTGGTTGATAGATACCAAGGGTGGACTCGACTACGTGACTTCAGTACTAGTGTCTTCAAAGAACCTTATGAAGAGATTACTCTACAGAGCTATGGTCTGTATATTCATGGTCCAAATGATAAGAAAGATCCAATGGTGAAACCCGTTGCTCAAAAGCCACTTGAGAAGAAGAAACCATGCGAGTGCTATCATCATGAGGCTTCTAACTTCAAAATAGCCATTCCTACTAGACCACATGTTCAAAAGGTCAAGCAGGAGACTTGGAAAAGATACAACAGGTTTGACTGTTGGTGCTATGGCAAAGTTGGGCACTTTGCTGTGGATTGATGGTTTAATCCCAGAAACATTGAAACTCCTCAAGTTAATCATATGAGACAGACCACTCATAGTGTTAACACTCGTAGGGGGAGTATGATAACAAGGAACTAAGGACACAAATCTTGTTGGGTTCCTAAGGTAAAATGATCTATGATTGTAGGTATGTCCAAAGGCCAACAAAATGCTTATTTGGTATTTGGACAGTGGATGCTCTCGGCATATGACCGGGACAAGAATCCTACTTCAAAATTATACTCCAGTCAAAGACGGTCCAAATGTTATCTTTGGTGGTTCTGATTGGGGAATTACAAATGGCTACGGTATGATTTCTAATGGTATAATCTCATTCACTGATGTGGTCTATATGAAAGGATTAGAACATAATCTGATTAACATAAATCGGTTATGTGATAAAGGCTTCATTGTTATTTTTTCCAAGGATCAGTGCCTGATAAAATTGGACTCTACTATAGAGACGGTGTTAACAGGCACTAGGAGTCGAAATATTTTTTGTCTTAATTTTCTATGCTTAGACACTTCTACCCTAGTGTGTTTTGTTGTAAAAGATAGTGCATCTCTTTGTGACCAATGAAACAAGAGACTTGCACATATTAATTTCAAAACTATTAATATATTATTCTCTCAAGACCTACTACGTGACACACCTACTATTAAGTGCATTAAAGAGAGTCCATGTTATGCATGCCAAATGGGCAAGCAGACAAGAGCTACCTTTAAGGGTATTGCTGGTAAATATTCCTCAAGGTGCTTGTATTTACTACACATGGATTTATTCGATCCAATGTAAGTTCGTAGCTTAGGAGGTAAGTCATATACACTGGTAATTATTGATGATCACTCACGTTTTACTTGGGTGTTCTTTCTGAAACTATAGTCAGATACCTTTGATGTGTTCACGAATTTTGTCAGGCAAATTCAGAACGAATTAAAATATTCAGTGGTCAGAATCAGAAGTGACCATGAAATAAAATTTGAATCGGGTGCCGTGAAAGAATTCTGTGGAAGTTTAGGTATCTTTCATGAGTTCTCCTCCCCGTATACTTCACAATAAAATGGAGTTGTAGAGAGAAGGAATAGAACACTCATTGAAGCATGTACTACAATGCTGACTGACTCCTCTCTACCAGAGTACTTCTGGGCTGAGGCCATTTATACAGCTTGTCACGTGCAAAACAGTGCGTTGATCAATATGAGTCATCGTAAGACTCCCTATAAGCTACTGAAAGGTAGGAGACCGACTGTGTTTACTTCAGTATCTTTGGCAGCAGATGCTATGTACTTAATAATAGGAAATATCATCGTACACAGTTTAGAGAAAAATATTTTGAAGGTATTTTCGTAGGCTATAGTATCCACAGTAAGGCTTATAGAATTTTTAATAAGAAAACCCTAGTTGTAGAAGAATCTATTAACGTTGTATTTGATGAGACGAGCATGCAATAAAGGCGCTCTTCCAGTATTTTCATTGAAGATGCAGGTTCAAGGCTGAAAGAGTTAAGCTTGGATAAGATAGTTGAAGAAAATGCTCAAAAGTTTATCAAGATCACTCTTCCAACCTCAATTGGAGAGGGAGATAACCAAGATGAAGAAGTTATCCAAGTTGAGGAAGACACTCCAAAAATAGAAGAAGCTCCAGATGCAAGGACCCAAAAGCTCAGACACTTGAGGGATCACCCGGTTGATCAAATCATAGGAGATCCTCGTGTTGGTGTAAGAACTCGAAGAGGTACTACTAATGAAAATATGTATTTGAGTTTTCTCTCGCAGGTTAAACCAAAAAAATTTGAAGAAGTAAATGAAGATGCATCTTGGATAGTTGCAATGGAAGAAGAACTCAATCAGTTCAAGCGCCGCCAAGTCTAGAAGCTTGTACCAAGACCCAAAGGCAAAAATGTATTTAGAACAAAGTGGGCCTACAGGAACAAGTTGGATGAAGATGGAACCATCATCAAAAATAAAATCAGACTTGTAGCTAAGGGATTTGGACAAGAAGAAGGGATCGATTTTGATCAGACTTATGCTCCAGTAGCAAGACTCAAAGCCATCAGGTTGTTTCTCGCATTTGCTGCTCTCATGGGTTTCACTGTCTATCATATGGACGTGAAGTCAGCATTTCTCAATGGTAAAATAAAGGAAGAAGTGTATGTGGAAAAACCCCTAGGTTTTATTGATCCTAACCATCCTGATTATGTTTATTTATTATTTAAAGCATTATATGGTTTAAAACAAGCTCCACGAGCTTGATATGAAATGTTGTCTAATTTTCTTCTTGATAAGAAGTTCACAAGGGGAAAGATAGATAATACATTATTTCTTAGAGAAGTAAAAGGCAAGATTTTGCTAGTGCAAATCTATGTCTACGATATTATCTTCGGCTCTACTGATGATAGCCTTTACAAGAAGTATTTCAAACTTATGTAAGGGAAGTTTGAAATGAGTAGTACAAGTGTGCTGAAGTATTTCTTAGGATTTCAGGTGAAGCAATCTGAAGATGGAATTTTCATCTCTCAGATGAAGTTCACCAAGGAGTTGCTAAAGAAATTCAGAATAGATAATGCAACCTCTATGAGGACTCCAATGGGTTCAGCTATGTCTCTGGATAAGGATGAGAAAGAGAAACCTTTTGATGAAACCAAGTATAGAAGCATAATTGGATCCTTTCTCTATCTCACTGCTAGCAGGCCTGGCATAATATTTTTAACATGTGTGTGTGCTAGATATCATGTGAACTCTAAGGAATCTCACTACACAGCTGCAAAGCGGATTTTGAGATACCTTAAGGGAACACCAAATCTTGGCTTATGGTACCCAAGAAATAATGATAGCGAACAAATTGGATTTTCAGATGCATACTTTGGAGGTGGCAAAGACGAAAAAATGAGCACTTCCAGGACTTGCCAATTCCTAGGAAGAAGGCTCATATCTTGGAGCAGCAAGAAATAGAATTGTGTTGCAATCTCAATCGCCGAGTCAGAATATATTTCTGCAGGCAGTTGTTGTGCACAACTTCTCTTGATAAAGAATCAATTTGAAGACTACAATTTGAAGTTCAAAGACATCCCCATGTTTTGTGACTCCTCCTGTGTTATGGCAATTGCCAACAATCCAGTTGCTTACAGCCGGACAAAGCACATCGAATTAAGATATCATTTCATCTGAGAGCATGTGGAGAATGGGGTCATCAACATCCAGTATGTTCCAACATATAAGCAAGTTGCAGATATCTTCACGAAGTTGCTGGACGATGCTAAGTTCTCCTTCTTCAAGACAAAACTTGGTATGCTTAACATGGAGTCCTGAACAGTTCACATTTGAAGTCAAGAGAAGATTCTGAAATCAACCACTTAGAAAATTTCAAGAGAATTCTTACTCAGCAAACCTTCAGATAAATTCAAGCTCAGAAATGGATTTCTCGAAACTTACTGGATTTCTCGGAAAAATTAATGGATTTCTCGAAAAATTTAATGGATTTCTCGGAAGAACACTTTAAATGTTTCGAGAAGCATTTGGACTTCTCGACTTCTCGAGAAATCATCTAACATAGCTTTTCGGGAAGAATTCCAACCGACATTCATCAGGTATGCTTTTCTTCATTCTTCATGATTTTTAATTTTATATAAATAGAAAATTCCATAGAATGTCCAAATCAACACTTTCAAAAAGATACTACCCGAGAAAAACCCTTGAGTTCCGTCGAAGGCCTCCATCTCTCTTCTTGCGAACTCCATCATTTCTTCTCGGAAAAGTCAGAAATTTCTCATCCTCTTCAATCGATGGCTCCCATTGCAAAGATTGGAGTTGACAGTGAGTTTGTTCACACAGGTATTGAAGAAATCTCCGACGATTTCCGCAATGTCCTTCTACTTCTTGAAATCGCCGGCCTCTCTTTCATTCTCGAGCATCCCTGCAAAGTTTTGGTTCCAGAAGTTAAAGAGTTCTTTAGAAATACAAAGCTTAAAAGGTGTAGGAAGTTGTTGAAAAGATCTGTCAAAGATGTGAAGATCAAAATGAAGTTGTCCTCCTTAACAAAATTTCTAAGGTTACCCTCCATTGATGAGGAAGATTACTTGGAAGTACTCAATTACTCCAGGGCTCTTTCATTTTGTGGCCTCTCCCAATTCACTATATCTATTCGCAAACAGCACATGAATGATAAAATCAATCTTTTGGCCGACATTCTTGGAAAAGTTCTCCTCTGCAAGACAGGTTCAATTGGATATATCTCCTCAGACTTCTTTTGCATGATGACTGTTGTGGTGTGTCGCAAGAAGTTCTAATGGGGACACATGTTATTTGAAAAGATTAAGGAAAGCATGAAAGCATGTAATTTTGCAAGGATCATCTCTCTATATCTGAATCAAGTGCACACTGAAGTTTTTGACTTGTCCAACGGTGTGTCCATTCACCACCTGAAGAAAGTCTCACTCTCATCCATCAATAGATGGGAAATCAGAATTCAAAAGCCAGGACAAGCTCCAGCAGTTCCAGGACTGTAGTTGATGAGGATAGGATACCATCTCCCCTTCATATGGATACAGTTGGTGTTAAATTTTCCAACGTGGTCAGCAAGATAGCCCAAACGCCAAATTAATATCTTCGGAACTACCCAGTTCGCACGTTGAACCAGCGAAAACCAAGGAACAGAGGTAAATCCCAACAAACAATGGAAGCACAAGCAGGTCTATTATCATTCACTTCTTTACAACACGAGGCATACATAGCGAGACATGATTTCGCTAGTATAACAGCTGTAAACAGAAAGCACCAAAAACAAGCCGGGCGGACAGCACCGGAGTCCGCCGAGACCGCGAGGTCGCCGAGGTCGCCGAGTCTGCTGAGATCGCCCGCACTTAGCTGCAGTCCGCCGAATCACCACGGAGTCTGCCGAAGCCGCGAGGCCGCGCGGACACACCGTTATTCACCTCCTGCTGAACCTGAACCGAGGAACACCCCTACCCGCCTGAAGCCGGCGGACAGGTTATTGAAGCTGGCAAAGATGAAACAGAACTGACAAGCCGCAGAGCGACCTCCTGCTGAGTCCGCAGAGACCGCACACTTCCAAGCACTTGACCGTAGTCACATCCAAACTCCTGGCTCCTTGAAGCTATCCGCGCGACCTGCACACAGCAAACCGTCAGCCTGAAACAATCCGCGCGGACTGACAAACACAGACTGCAGCCCCTTGCACACCCCAACTTACTGTTCACTCAAGTTACTTAGGTTTCTGTAGACGTGCCAGGGGGGTCCTATTTATAGGCAAGATGAGGAGTGTGGTCACCGCCCAGGAGATAGCGACACCGCCCCAGCCCGCGCGATAGCAAAACTCCATCCGCTGAGTCCGCAAGGACTTAGCCGGATACCAAGGAAAACCGCCAGGAGCAAGGCAACCATTGGCGAACCCTCTCCAGTCCGCCCAAGCGATGCGGACAAGACATCAGCCCGCAAAGCTCCAATAACTGCAGGACAGCAACCCCCTTCAATGACAGTCCTCACCAACCCGAGGCAGTCCGCAAGACTCACACCTCAATCCGCCACAAGTCCACGACCAAAGGCAAACAACAACAGTCCGCCCGGTCACAGCGGACTTAGCGGATACGGCGGATACCATGAACTTGGCACAATGTGTGACCAAGTCCAAACTCATCAAAGGCCAATGCGAGCATGGCGGACACAAACTCCCGTCCGCCAAACACCCTAGCATAGACCGCCATCAGTCCGCGAGCACCTCGCACTCTGTCCAACGCAGCAGCCTCCTCCCGGACTCCAAACACCAGTCCGCCAACCGGTCTCCACAGCAAGACACCTGCTGTAACACCAGAACTTGACAAGGCCTCAGCCAAGCTCTGAGCCCAGTCTGCAACAGCCAATACCGCGGACACATCAGTCCGCAAGCTTCCCGCGGACATGAGCCAACCTGCCTATCAGCACAAGCTTGCACCCGCGGCCACTCTGCAATGCACCAGTCTGCAAGCCTCCATCCGCTCAGGCCGCTCCATGGCAAAGCCAGTCAGCAAACACCCTATCTGCAGACACCAGGCCGCATAGTCTGCGGACTCCATGCAAGTAAACCGCTCAGAAGACAGCCGACTTTTCACTAGACCTACCACCAGGCCGCACATCACAGTCCGCCCAGTCCGCCTAGTCCTCCAATGCTGTCCGCCTAGGCCGCCCGGCCTGTCCTATCACCCACTTCCACTTCACAAATTTCAACACTCCCCCTTGAAGTGGGAAGTGGTGACCAAGCCCAGCAAGCTGCGCAAGCGCTCAAAAGGCCCCTTCGACAGTGGTTTCGTGAAGATGTCAGCAAGATTATCTTCACTTCGAACATGCCCGACCAGCAGATACCCCTCCAATACCTTCTCCCTGATGAAGTGGTGATCAATCTCTATATGCTTGGTCCTGGCGTGACACACTGGATTGTTAACCAGTTTGAGAGCACTCTCATTGTCACCCCAGAGTAAAGTAGGCCCTTGAACTTCTTCATGAACATCCTTTATAAGCCTCCCCAACCAAACGGCTTCCCGAGCAGCCAAGGCTGAAGCCTTATACTCCGCCTCCGTGGTTGAAACCGACACCGAGTCCCGCTTCTTGCTACACCACGAGATGCTAGCTGAACCGCAAGTGAACACATAACCTGAAGTAGACCTTCGATCATCCGAATCACCACCATAGTCAGCATCCGTGTACCCGAGCAACGCAAACTCCGCGTCCCTTCTATAGAGGAGTCCCATATCAGAAGAAGCCTTGACATACTTCAGAATTCCCTTTGCCGCCACTAGATGAGATTGCCTTGATTCAGCCATATACCGACTTACTCGGCCAACAGCATAAGCAATATCTGGCCTTGTAATCGTCAGGTAAATCAAGCTCCCAACAAGAGCCTTGAACACCAAGGGATCATGAAGAACCCTTCCCTCATCCTGTCGAAGTTTAAGCCCAGATTCCAGTGGAGTAGAGCACTTCTTCCCTTCGCCCATGCCGAACCGCTTCACAATACGATCAGCATACCCTTTCTGGCAAATGAGAACCCCACACTCCTTCCTCTCCACTTCCAGACCGAGAAAGTGATGCAACTCTCCCAAGTCTTTCATCTCGAAGCGTATAGCAAGCTCTGCCCTGAGCCTTGCTACTTCCCCCTTCGAGTTTCCTGTGATGATCATGTCATCCACATACAGGAGGACCAAGACTCGTAGCTCTCCCTTCTTCTTGACGAACAAGCTTGAATCCGAGTTGGAAGCAAGGTATCCACAGAATTGCAAGTACTCTGCAATCTTCCCATACCATGCTCTAGGAGCTTGCTTCAACCCATAGAGAGCCTTCCTGAGTTTGCAGACATAGTCCGGATGCTTTTTAGAGACAAAACCAAGCGGCTGATCTATGAATATGTCCTTGTCAATCTCTCCGTAAAGAAAGGCATTCTTCACATCGAGTTGCCACAACCTCCATCCCTTGCTAGCAGCCAAGGCGATCACCACTCTTACAGAAGTCATCTTCGCAACTGGACTGAATCTCTCCTCATACTCTTCTCCATACTGCTGTGAGAATCCTCTAGCGATCAGGTGAGCTTTGAACTGATCAATGCTCCCATCATCTTTCTTCTTCAACTTATACACCCACTTGCAAGTAACCGGAGTAATGCCATCAACCTTGGGCACAAGGTCCCAGGTTTCATTCTTCTTCAGAGCATCAATCTCTTCTTTCATGGCACCTTCCCACTCCTTCACTCCAGTGGCCTCGTTGAAGTTTGCAGGCTCTCGCTCATCTAGAGGACCTGCAAAAAAGCAGGAGACAAAGCTCACTGCATTCCCATCACAGTATCGAGCCGGTGGCTTAACCACCCTCTTCGATCTCCGAAGACACGGCTCCTTGCTCACGGTTTCCGTTGCTTCTTCAGGCTCCACTCCTACATGGGGCAAGCACTGAGCAGTGCTCCCCCTGCTTCCTGAGCCAGAAGGCTCAGCCTCGGAGTTCGAAGCAACAGGAGCTGCTGGTGAAACAACAAGCTCCTCTTCCAAGCCTTCAGCAGCCACCACCGGTGCTTCATCAACCTTGCTACTTCCGGTTAGCTCCACCGAGCCACCTCCATATGACGTCAGCTCGTCAAAGACTACGTCTCTTGATACCACGAACTTCTTCGTCACAGGGTCCATGCATTTCCATCCCTTCTTCCGCTCATCATAGCCAACAAAGACAAGTTTCCTTTCCTTCGCATCCAGCTTTGTCCGTGAAGCATTCGGGACATGCACATAGCAAGTTGAACCGAACACCCTAAAGTGTCCCACACACGACTTCTCCTTCAGCAACAACTCAACAGGAGTTTTCATGTTGATAGGGCTGAGTGACATCCGGTTGATAACATAAGCAGCACAAGACATTCCCTCCGCCCAAAAGGACCTTGGGATATCTTTCGCATGAAGCCAGCATTTGCAGGTCTCCGTTAGATGACGGATCTTCCGCTCCGCTACCCCATTTTGTTGTGGAGTGTGAGCACAAGTAAGCTCTCGTTGGATCCCGTGCTTCCTGCAGAAGTTACAAAACTCGGAGGAAACAAATTCACCCCCGTTATCAGTTCTAAGCTTCTTAATCCGCAAGCCAAGCCGGCCTTCTACCAACTCCTTGAACTCCACGAACAAACGGAAGGCTTCCGACTTCTCCTTTAAGAAGTACACCCAAGTATAACTTGAGTAGTCATCAACCAAGACAAGCATGTATCTGCTTCCACCATGGCTGGCAGTAACCGTCGGTCCCATCAGGTCGCCATGAATGCACCCCAATGGTTTCTTGCTCCTTGTTTGAGATTTATCAAACGGAAGGCGATGTGCCTTACCGTATTGACAGCCCGCACAAACATGCCCATCACCAAAGGAGGACAACTTCGGCAACCCCCTCACCAAACTTCTACTAGCCATCGCCTTCAGCTTGTCCATGCCAACATGCCCCAACCTCTCATGCCAGATAACAGCACTATCATTGGCTCTCATTCTATCAACATAAGCATTGGTGGAAAGAACAAACAAGTTCTTCACCCTCCTCCCAACATGAGCAACATCAGCCTTCACCGCTGATACGTTGCGAAGGAACCTCACGTCTGTTGGCCCAAATAGAACGTGATACCCAGCGTCCACCGCATTGGTCACCGAGAAGAGGTTCTTCTTCATGCCTGGCACGTGATACACACTCCTTAACGTGAGTGGCCCCTGATCACTACCCAAAGACACGACCCCCTCTTTCTCTACTGCATAAACAGTATTATCAGCAGTGATAATAACTTCATTACCTGAGTAAGCCTGCATGGAGGTGAACTTCGATTTGTCTCCGGTGAGGTGATGACCACACCCGGAGTCCACGATCCACTCGCTGTTGAAGTCCTCAGCAGACAAGGCCCGGACACAAGTGCCCATCATGAAAGCTCCGCCCCATCCCGCTTCTTCACTTCTCGAGCAAGCTTCCTCCTTTCCCGCAACATGCCCAGGCTGCAGTTTGACCTTGCAGTCCCGCTTGAAGTGCCATCGCTGATGACACCGGTAGCACTTCAGGTTCATCTTCCAGTCCTTAGGAGCATTGCTCCTCTCCGACGGATATGAAGTTGAAGTCTCCTTCTCACCAGCGGCCTGCACCTTCTTCTTCTTCCCTTCCCATCCTTTCTTCTTGCATGAGAAGAGAGCTTCGCTGCCTTCCTGATTCAGGTTCACTCCAGCCATCTGCCTTGCTAAGCTCTCCTGCGAGGCAAGCAGATTTTCCAGCTCCAGCAAAGATGTCTGAGTAGCCCACCCTTGAATAGATGTGACAAAGGCCACATACTCCTTCCGCAAGCCGCGGATAATGTGCCTTTTCATCTTCGCCTCAGAGATAGGCTCATCAGGATCCAGTGCCGACAGCTCAGCACACAAGCTCTTCATCTTTAAGAAGTACTTGGAGATGGAAAGGTCTCCCTGAGTTGCCCTGGCCAACTCATTCTCCAGGAACTGAAGCCGCGCCACATTCTTCCTATTGAACAACTCATCAATGGTTGTCCAAATATCAGCAGCCGACTCACACCCAACGATGTGATCAAACAGTTCCGGAGACACGACTCTCTTCAGAATGAACTCCTCCTTAGCATTTGTTCTTCTCCAGAGCCTAACCTGCTCAGCAGTACCGAACGCAGCAGTAACTTCCTGTCTGTCGTCACCACCGACGACTTCCCACAGCTCCTCGCCAAGAAGATAACTCTTCATGCACGACTTCCACTTCTTGAAGTTAGTCGGCGTTAAGAGTTCAATGTCCAGACCTCTTGCAAAGCTCCCTTCCATTGCAACACCTGTTGGCAACCTTTCAGCAGCTCCGAGCAACAACACAGGTTGATCACCACTCAATCACTGAGTAACAACACTGGCTGACTTCTGCTCACGCAACTGAACCTCAGAAACCTGGCTCTGATACCATAATAAATTTTCTCAACGTGGTCAGCAAGATAGCCCAAACGCCAAATTAATATCTTCGGAACTACCCAGTTCGCACGTTGAACCAGCGGAAACCAATGAACAGAGGTAAATCCCAACAAACAATGGAAGCACAAGCAGGTCTATTATCATTCACTTCTTTACAACACGAGGCATACATAGCCAGACATGATTTCACTAGTATAACAGCTGTAAACAGAAAGCACCAAAAACAAGCCGGGCGGAGAGCACCGGAGTCCGCCGAGACCGCGAGGTCGCCGAGGTCGCCGAGTCCGCTGAGATCGCCCGCACTTAGCTGTAGTCCGCCGAATCACCACGGAGTCCGCCGAAGCCGCGAGGCCGTGCGGACACACCGTTATTCGCCTCCTGCTGAACCTGAACCGAGGAACACCCCTACCCGCCTGAAGCCGGCGGACAGGTTATTGAAGCTGGCAAAGATGAAACAGAACTGACAAGCCGCAGAGCGACCTCCTGCTGAGTCCGCAGAGACCGCACACTTCCAAGCACTTGACCGTAGTCACATCCAAACTCCTGGATCCTTGAATCTATCCGCGCGACCTGCACACAGCAAACCGTCAGCCTGAAACAATCCGCGCGGACTGACAAACACAGACCGCAGCTCCTTGCACACCCCAACTTACTGTTCACTCAAGTTAGGTTTCTGTAGATGTGCCAGGGGGGTCCTATTTATAGGCAAGATGAGGAGTGTGGTCACCGCCCAGGAGATAGCGACACCGCCCCAGCCCGCGCGATAGCAAAACTCCATCCGCTGAGTCCGCAAGGACTTAGCCGGATACCAAGGAAAACCGCCAGGAGAAAGGCAACCATTGGCGAACCCTCTCCAGTCCGCCCAAGCGATGCGGACAAGGCATCAGCCCGCAAAGCTCCAACCACTGCAGGACAGCAACCCCCTTCAATGGTAGTCCGCACCAACCCGAGGCAGTCCGCAAGACTCACACCTCAATCCGCCACAAGTTCACGACCAAAGGCAAACAGCAACAGTCCGCCTGGTCACAGCGGACTTGGCGGATACGGCGGACACCATGAACTTGGCACAATGTGTGACCAAGTCCAAACCCATCAAAGGCCAATGCGAGCATGGCGGACACAAACTCCCGTCCGCCAAACACCCTAGCATAGACCGCCATCACTCCGCGAGCAGCTCGCACTCTGTCCAACGCAGCAGCCTCCTCCCGGACTCCAAACACCAGTCCGCCAACCGGTCTCCATAGCAAGACACCTGCTGTAACACCAGAACTTGACAAGGCCTCAGCCAAGCTCTAAGCCCATTCCGCAACAGCTAATACCGCAGACACATCAGTCCGCAAGCTTCCCACGGACATGAGCCAACCCGCCTATTAGCACAAGCTTGCACCCGCGGCCACTGAGCAATGCACCAGTCCGCAAGCCTCCATCCGCTCAGGCCGCTCCTTGGCAAAGCCAATCAGCAAACACCCTATCCGCAGACACCAGGCCGCATAGTCCGCGGACTCCATGCAAGCAAACCGCTCAGAAGACAGCCGGCTTTTCACTAGACCTACCACCAGGCCGCACATCACAGTCCGCCCAGTCCGCCTAGTCCGCCAATGCTGTCCGCCCAGGCCGCCCGGCCTGTACTGTCACCCACTTCCACTTCACAAATTTCAACAGTTGGCACATCTGTTGCAGCTGTTAAGGGGGAGCCTGCTCCTTTATTTCATGAGGAAGATCAACAAGCAAAGATACCAGACACAGAGTTTCATTCAGATGTTCCTACAGATCAGGTTATAGAGAAAGTTCTTGATGATGATGTGGTGGTGGAATAGGAAAACAAAGCTCAGTTTGATGATGAGAAGAGCACCTCTGTGCATGATGGTGTCTCAGGTATGGATATTGACTATTTCTCTGATTAAAAAAATCTTTGTGATGAGATTCCTGAAGAGATTCCAGAAGATTCTCAACCCATGACACAAATTGAGGGGGAGAATATGGTTATGCTCTCTGATGAGGATGAAGTTACCCCAGAACCTGCAGAACCTCCTCTCAGGAATTTAGAATTCTCTCTACCTATCATTCTTGGTGAGGAAGGGTATGTGATGATATCTGCCCAAAGAGGCAAAAGACTAGTTGTTATTGAAGAACTATCAGTCTGGATAGCTCCAGCACTACCACCTCCACTTCCTCCAACTGAAGTCATTCCTAAGGATACCCTTTTGGGTAAGATTGATTCTATGTTGTCAAAGCAGAGAGAGTACTTTTACAAGTCTCTCAAAGATGTAACTGAGAGAGTAACTGCTCTTGAGAAAGAAAAGAGCAGAGGATTTACTGAGATTTAGTGTAATACAGATGAATTCAAAAAAAAAAAAACTGCTCAATATTTGTGGCAAGGATTTGGATCACACTATCACTAGTGTTGGTGAAGTCATGTATCAAGAAATTACTATGGCTAACAATTAGATACTCTTCCTGAAGAAAATTGAAGAACATAACTTCAAAACCTATGAAGAGATCGGGAAATTCAAAGAAGAAGCCATACATGATCTAACCATAGAAGTCAGAAAGGGGAAGGATAAGTTGAAAGAAAATCTAGAACACAAAGTTCAAGAAATGAAGACTTAGTGGGGTAATCAACTGAAAGAGATCAGTACAAATGTAGAAACACGGATTAAGGGTATAAACATTTATACTTATGATACTGCTGTGTGGATGCACAATCAAATTTTTCCAGAGTTTCAAGTTGATCCAAATGAGGCTCCACCTCCTCATCTTAATCAAAATGTCTGTAAGCCTACTTTTTCTCCCAGACCTGAATAACAAGGAATTCCTCCTGAGAATTATTCACAAGTCTGGATTTTTGATCAGTCAGAGATACCTCAGGACCTACCTCCTGAGGTGCCAGTGCCTAAGAAAAGAAAATATAGTGATGGTGCTTCAGCCAACCGATCTATCCAAAGTCAAGAACCTGCCAAAAGGAAAGAAATGGAATTTGCTAAAATTTGGAGTCCAACATCCAAGTATTTAATTCTATACACTCTGAAGTTAGTTGTGGTACTTCATGATAATAAGGATGATCATTACAGTCATAAGGAATGTGAGCTATATGAGAAATCTATGACAAAAGAAGGATTTATGATCGTAAATATGACCTCAATAATCTTAATATTCCTCCTCGTCCTCCAAAATACTATCCCAAGCTCTTCAGCTACCAGAAGAGGCAACAAGAGAAGAAGGAACGACAACACCAGCAACAGTACAAATGATTTATGATTGTCAGTGTTATGGAATTTTGTGGATCTAGACATTTCTTTGGAAAAATTCTATATATATAAAATTTTAAATTTTGATGATCTAATTATCTCTTAACAGGCATTGCATATATTGTTTTATTTGTTAGATTATTCTTGGATTATCCTGATATAATTCACCTTAGTGTAGAGGGTTCTGACTTCTACAAATAGAGGGAGATTGTTGGGTATTGTATCCACAGTAACCTAGATTTGTGTGAAGTCACCCTTGAACTAAGTTGAACTAATTATGTATTTGATGTTATTCTTTAGTTCAGTGCTTGTAGGTCATTATTGATAAGTGTAGATCAATGTCAGTTTAAAATAAGTCACTAAACACAGGACTATGCAATGTAATCCCTATTTGTGTGGCCCATGGTGTTGACTCATGTGTAACCTCTCTATTGGGATGCACTTCATTTTCAAGTACTAAAGCAATGGAAGAAGGAAGGGTTGCTGTTTTTCAATAAAGAAGAATTAGTTTTTTAGAAAAATTTACTAAGTGTATTTCTCGAGAAGATGAAGTATATTTCTCGTGAAGTCTAAGTATAGTTCTTGAGAAAGCAAAGCTGTTCTCGAGAAACCTTAAGACTTCTCGAAAAATTCTCAGAAATAGCCTTTAAGTATTTTCTCGAGAAAGCCCTAAAGAATTCTCGAGAATCCAAGTAAAGTTCTCAAGAAAGTAAAGTAGTTCTAGAGAAGTCAAAATTGTTTCTCGAGTAGCTAAGTATTTTTTCTCGAGACGTCAAGTTCCTTCTCGAGAAATCAGCTCTTCAATTCAAAGAATTTGCGTCAAGTCTTTTCTCAAGAAGGCTATGCCATTTCTCGAGAAAGTATATCCTTCTCGAGAAATCATGTCTTCTCGAGAAATCGGGTTGCAGAAAACTTCTTTTTAAACCGTCTGACAGAATTTCTATATAACCTAAGTTAATCATGATTGGTCTACGTGGATCCTTCCTTAATGATTTCAAATCGTTAGATGAGGTTCTATAAGAAGTCCTTTCAGAGGAATCTCTAACCCTAACAATATTCAGAATCGCAATCACAATTTTAAAATCGGGAGAAGTCGCGTCGTCATCGTCATTCTTCATTGTCGCTCCTCTCTTAATCCAGTGATTCCAAGAAGAAAAGATTCGATAGATCATAGATTCAAGTTCTTCAAACATCTACTTGATCGTGTCGGGCCCTAAGCTTTTCAGATCAAAGTTTTCTCAGGATTTCTTCCTCAACTTCTTCACAGAGATTTTCGGTTTTCAAGAAGCAAGAACCTTGAAGATTTCAGATCTGAAAGCATAAAGTTTTTATTGTTGTTGTAATAATTATTTTAACTTTTGTAGGAGCTTTGTCTCCAAATTTGTAGGATCTTTTTCTCCAAGTTTGTAGGAGTGTGTTATCTCCGAGTTGTAGGAGCGTTGCTCCAAGTTATAGGATTGTTGTAATCCGAGATTTAGTGAAGTAGCTGAGGCTAACCATGGTGTTAGATAGGCGAGGTGGAAAGTGGACGTACCCAAGACTGGGGAACCACTATAACTTTCATGTGTCGTCTCGGTTATGCTTAGTTATTTTTTGTTTTAATTACTCTCAAGTTTTTATTTCGCAAAAGATGCAAAACTCACATATTCACTGCCCTCTAGGTGATTTAGGTAGGCAACTAGATACTTCAGACACCTCTGTCTGAATATGTGCATTCTCAATCAGAACAGGTTCTACAGCAGTCTTGATAGGAATGTTAGAAACCAGGACGGGGTAGACAATAGCACCTTTCGGTCCATGGCCAACTGCAGTCGAATGGCAAAGGCATCCCCAACCAAATCTCCCGGGGTCCCACTTTTCAGGGTAAAGGCCGGGTAGGTTGTTGAGGCTCGGGGCTTGATCACGGGTCCAACTTTATAAGAGGCGCCTAAGCCAACCTCTCATACCCAACTGCAGTGCAGTTGGGTATGAGAGACTGCAGTTGGGTATGAGAGGTTGGCTTAGGCGCCTCTTATAAAGGAGGTCCCGGGATCATGCCCCGGGCCTCAACAACCTACCCGGCCTTTACCCTGAAAAGTGGGACCCCGGGAGATTTGGTTGGGGATGCCTTTGCCATTCGACTGCAATCGGCCATGGACCGGTGGGTGCTGTTGTCATACCAACTGGCCATCTTTTATTAGAAACCGGGCCGGGGTAGACAAGAGCACCCACCAATCCATGGCCGACTGCAGTCGAATGGAAAAGGCATCCCCAACCAAATCTCCCGGGGTCCCACTTTTTAGGGTAAAGGCCGGATAGGTTATTGAGTCCCGAGGCTTGATCCCGGGACCTTCATTATAAGAGGCGCCTAAGCCAACCTCTCATACCCAACTGCACTGCAGTGCAGTTGGTTATGAGAGGTTGGCTTAGGCGCCTCTTATAAAGGAGGTCTCGGGATCAAGCCCCGGGCCTCAATAACCTACCCGGCCTTTACCCTGAAAAGTGGGACCCCGGGAGATTTGGTTGGGTATTCCTTTGCCATTCGACTGCAGTTGGCCATGGATCGATTGGTGCTGTTATCTACCCCAGCCTGGTTTCTAACAAAAGATGGCCATCTTTTGTTAGAAACCAGGCCGGGTAGACAATAGCACCCACCAGTCCATGACCGACTGCATTCGAATGGCAAAGGCATCCGCAGCCAAATCTCCCGGGGTCCCACTTTTCAGGGTAACGGCCGGGTAGGTTCTTGAGGAACGAGCTTGATCTCGGGTCCTCCTTTATAAGAGGCACATAAGCCAACCTCTCATACCCAACTACAGTGTAGTTGGGTATGAGAGGTTGGCTTAGGTGTCTCTTATAAAGGAGGTCCCGGATCAAGCCACCAGCCTCAACAACCTACCCGTTCTTTACCCTGAAAAGTGGGACCCCTGGAGATTTGGTTGGGGATGCCTTTGCCATTCGATTGCAGTCAGCCATAGACCGGTGGGTGTTGTTGTCTACCCCGACCTGGTTTCTAACAAGGATAATGCACCTCAACATCTCCTTCCATATTAGATAGATCAACTAATCCCTCAGGCACCACTAGCATCCTGCCAATTCTCTTTTCCAGGTTGCGGATGAACTAGTAAACCTCAGTGGAAGCAGAGATAAGTGATGCAGTCGCCTCCCCCTCAATAGCTAAGGTAGGAACCACCTCCGGGAGAGGGACAACCAAGTTTTTCAATATCATAATTTCAGTAGCAGAACTAGCAATATCAGCAGCAACAATATTCACAACATCAGTAGCAATTTCAATATCAGCAGCAGAAATCTTGTCAACATCAACTAAACTTTTATCAACAGCAGTCTTCAGGTGTTCAGAAGAATCTTCAATTTCATAGTCCTCAACATTGAGATCATCATTAACAGTAACTTCATCTAAGTGAGCAAAATCCTCTGGGTCAGATGGACCTGGAACCTCTTGGACTAATACAGACTCTAGGGCTGGAAGCACTGTGTCTGATATCTCTATCATTGTCTCTACAGATACACTCAAGGGCACTATGATAGTCGCCACTTGTGTTTCAGTAGACTCCCCCCTCAATTCTTGCACTCAATCTTTCAAGAATTTCACTGGGGTTTGGAGAAGGAATCCTGACCATATGAACATCTCCTTCCTCCTCCACTGGCAATTCTAGGGCTCCCCCTTGCCTAACAATCCCCCTATCCTATTGTAAGCAGATTATGGAGTCTATCTTCTTCAGATGATGGATAGGTACACCTTTGGTCATATCAAATATGTCACCATCTAATTGATTCAGGTACAGGCTGATAATCCTCCTAAAGTTGGGAGTGCGGAGACTGTCCTTAATTTTTTCAAACAGTAGTGCACCCCAATCAATCCTTTTTTTGCACATTATTGCAACTATAGTCTTGACCATCTCAGTTGAAAGGTAGTCGTGAGAACCTGTCTTGCATAAGAGCACCATGCTAATAATGTCAAACAGTAGCTTTCCTTCATCGTTCATTCATTTTCTTTTATGGCCTTTGTACCTATGGGCAAACCACAGAATAACAAAGCCCTTGTGAAGTCCTTCTCTTTGAGGTAATCTGCTTCTTCACAAGCTAGGAGCCTCAAGAGCCTTGTGAGGTGAGAGGCCTTCACCTTAATGGAAGTTCCATAAACTTTACTCTTGATAACAGAATCTTCATGTCTGAGCTTTGCATTCTGGAAAAATTCTAGGACTTCCTTGTCCAACACCTTGCAGGGGTGTTCAAGAACGGAGGAGAGTCCATCTGTCTCCAGCATTAGGATCACATTTTGGAACTCATCTGAGGTAGAAGCAAATCCTGTGTGAACCAACTCTCCTCCCCCTAGCAATCCACGGGTGCGTCTGGGAGCCACTGAAACATGGAGCTGGAATTCTATCGAGCTATTTCTTATCGGAATCTGCGAAATAAGGTTTCGGGAGCACACCGCTGCACGAAATCGGCGGGAAAATCACATTCTACAAATAGCTAGGGCTTGAAAGTCGATCACAACCATAATCGATGAAGTTGGATCCCAAGTCCATGGAAGGAAGACAGTGCAGTGGTCGTGGGATCCGAAGGGTTGGGAGCGGATTCGGCGAGTCGACTGACTGTTTCGTCGAAATGTAATGTGCTGACCCCCCTTTTGTTATATATATATATATATATATATATATATATATATATATATATATATATATATATATATATATATATATATATAATATAATTTGAATATATTCTAGAAGGCGTGTACCGGATTTCGTGGCTCTTCGGATCTAATATAGAAGTTTTGAAATTTACATGAGTTAAATTTGGCGAGATTCACTGGATGCAGAGTCAGATTCGGCGAGTATCGACTGATATCCGATGAATCGGCGAGTGTCATGTCTAATATACGCCGAATTTGACTTGGAGAATTATTTCTGCCTTCCTGAAGTATTCCCGAGAACCTCATGCATGCTTGGTCTTCTTCAGGAGTTGATATTCAGCATGCCTAGTTCTATTTTGAAGAACAAAAACTTGGCCTCGTCCAGCGGCTTCGTGAAAATATCTGCAACCTGCTTGTCTATTGGGACAGAGTTGAGGGCTACGTCCTTGTTCTTCACATGCTCCCGGATGAAGTCAGAGCCCACCTCGATGTGCTTTGTCCGGCTATGGGAGACTGGATTGTTCGCGATAGCTACTGCGCTGGATGAGTCGTAATACATCAGAATCTCTCTAAACTTCAAGTTGTAGTCTTCTAGTTGATTCCTGATCCATAGAAGCTATGCTCAACAACTATCCGCAGAGATGTACTCTAACTCGGCGGTAGAAGTTGCCACATAATTCTGCTTCTTATTGCTCCATGAGATAAGTCGTCTTCCGAGGAATTGATACGTCCCTGAAGTGCTTTTCCTATCATTCCTGCTTCCTGCAAAATCGGCATCTGAAAAACCCATTAGCTTGACATCATTATTTCTCAGTTACCTTAAGGTATCTTAAAATTCGCTTTACAACGACGTAATGAGATTCCTTAGAGTTCACTTGATATCTAGCGCAGACACATGTTGAAAACATTATATCTGGTCTACTGGCAGTGAGGTAGAGCAAGGATCCAACTATACTTCTGTACTTGGTTTCATCAAAAGGTTTCTCTTTCTCATCCTTGTCCAGAGACACAGTTGAACCCATTGGAGTCTTCATAGAGGTTGTGTTCTCCATTTCGAATTTCTTAAGAATCTCCTTGGTGAACTTCGTCTGAGAGATGAAAATTTCATATTTAGATTTCTTCACCTGAAGTCCTAAGAAATACTTCAGCTCTCTCATACTGCTCATTTAAAACTTCCCTTGCATACGTTTAAAATTTTTTTTTGCACAGGTTGTCTTCCGTAGAGCCAAAAATGATGTCGTAGACATAGATTTGCACTAGCAGAATCTTACCTTTTACTTCCTTAAGAAATAATGTCTTGTCTATGTTTTCCCTTGTGAACTTATTCTCAAAAAGAAAGTTAGACAACGTCTCTTACCAAACTCAGGGAGCTTGCTTTAAGCCATATAATGCTTTATTCAAAAAGTAACCGTAATCAGGGAATTTAGAGTTTGCAAAACCTGCGGGTTGCACTACGTATACTTCCTCTTTCAGATTCCCATTGAGCAATGCTGACCTCACGTCCATTTGGTAGACGGTGAAGTCTTTGACGACAGCATATGCAAGAAACAACATGATCGCTTCGAGCTTAGCCATTAGAGTAAAGGTCTGGTCGAAGTCGATCCCTTCTTCTTGTTTATATCCTCGTGCTACAAGTCTGGCCTTATTCTTGATGATTACTCCATGTTCGTCCAGCTTGTTTCTGAATATCCGTTTGGTGTCGATCATGTTTTGTCCCTTTGGCTTAGGTACCAGCTCCCAGAATTTACAACATTCGAACTGATTGACCTCCTCTTGCATTGCCAATATCCAAGAAGCATCCTTGTTTGCCTCTTCGAATTTCTTGGGCTCAACCTACGACAAAAAACTTAGATGCATAATCTCATCAGTTGTACCTCTTCTGGTTCTAACGTCGTCGCCTCACCCTCCAATTATCTGATTAGCTGTGTGGTCTCTTAGGTGTATGAACCCTAGATTCCTTGCTCTCCCTCCAGCAGGATTTGCAGCATCTGGTGCATCCTCTGTAGGTTGTGGAAATTCTTCCTCTAGAGGTTCTTCATCCACCAAGCCTGGATCGACGATCTTAACTAAGCTTGGAGCATCTTCCTTTATAGCCTCATCCAAGCTTAACTCTTTGAACTTGGGACCTGCATTTACACCAATAACACTAGACAAGCTGCTTTGGAGCAAACTTGTCTCATCAAATACAACATTTATTGACTATTCTACCACTAGAGTTTTCTTATTAAAAATCACATATGTCTTACTATGGATACTAAAACCTACGAAAATACCTCAAAAAAGTTTTCACTAAACACGGTGCGGTAATACTTCCCATTATTAAGTACGAAACATTTGCTTCCAAAGATCCTAGAGTAGGACATGATCGGTTTTCTACCTTTCAACTATTCGTAGGGGGTCATATGATAGATTTTGTTGATTTGTGCTCTGCTTTGCACATGACAAGCGATGTTTACTACTTTAGCCCATAAGTACTCCGGAAGTGAAACGTCATTCAACATCATTGTACATGCTTCAATTAGGGTTCTATTCCTTCTCTTTGCAACTCCATTTTGTTGTGGAGTGTGTGGGGAGGAAATCTCATGAAAGATACTTTGACTTCCACATAATTCTGTCATGGCGCCAGACTCAAACTCTGTTTCATGGTCACTTCTAATTTTGACCACCGAGCAATTCAGTTCGTTCTAAATTTGCTGGACAAAATTAATGAAAGACTCGAAGGTATATGACTTGTGTTTCAGAAAGAACACACAAGTAAAACGCGAGTAGTCATCAATAATTACTAACGTATTGACCTTACCTCCTAAGCTGTGAATTGGCATAGGACCGAATAAGTCCATGTGCAGTAGATATAGACTTCGTGAAGAATCCTTTTCAGCAATACCCATGAAGGTTGCCCTTGTCTGCTTACCCAATTGGCATGTGTGACCCAGACTTTCTTTAAGGCACTTAATGTTGGGGGCATCATGCACTAAGTTGTGAGAAAATATCATTTTAATTGTTTTGAAATTACTATGTGCTAGTCTCTTGTGCCATTGGTCACAAAGAGACACACTATCTTTTGCAAGAAAACAAATTGGCGTAGAATTGTTTTAAGCAAAGAAAATTTAAATAGAAAATATTTCTACTACGAGTGCCTGTTAAGACTGTCTCCAAATTTGCAGACGACTTTATCAAACACTTGTCCTTGCAGAACTCAACGATGTAGCCTTTATCACATAGTTGACTTATGCTTATAAGATTATGGTGTAATCCTTCAACATAAGCCACGTCTGTGAAAGAGACTATGTCGTTGGAAATCATACCATAACCGTTTGTAGTTCCCCCGTCTGACCCTCCAAAGATCACTTTTGATCTATCTTTGACTGGGGTAAACTCACGTGGAAGGCTTCTTGTCCCGATCATGTGTCGAGAGCATCCACTGCCCAAATACCAGATTAGATTTTTGGTGGCCTTTGGGCATACTTGCAAAAGAAAATCATTTGACCTTATGAACCCAAATGTATTTGGGTCTTTGGTTCCTGGTCAGTTGAACACCACTAGGAACATTAACCTTGTGAGTGGTCGGTCTCGCATTACTAAATCGTGAGGTTACATAATTAGCAGGGTTATATCAACAATCTGCGCCAAAATGACCAATTTTGCCGCAACACCAATAGTCGAACCGGTTGTACCTTCTTTTGTACTCTTGCTCCACCTTTTGGAGATGAGGTCTAGCAGGGGCAACACTCTTGGAGGTGCAGGCCTCCTGGTTGCAACATACACAGGAGCTCCCCACCTCCTTAGCTTTAGGCTTAATTGATTTGGGTATAAGTGTCTTCTTATTATTATGTCCCTGTACATAAGGACCATAACTCTTCATCTGATTTTCTTCATATGGTGCTTTGAAAACACTAGCACCATAGTCACGGGGACGGGTCCATCCCTGGTATCTATTCTTGGGCTATACATAAGTAGGCCTAGCATAATGACCATAGGATGACTCCAGGTCAACTTGTTTGTTGGGAAGATTACCTTCCTAGACGAGGGTTGACCCATAGGTGCGTTCCTCTTTTCTTTGGCGCTAGCCTTCCTGGCAGCCTTACCCTTTCCAGCTTTGTGGCCAAGACCACTACCCTTCTTTGAAGGTGAAAACTCATTAATGAGAGGGAGAATAGTCTTCGGCTTGGAGTAACTCTCAATGAGTTTTCTCTCCACCGTGAGCTTTTCTTCTAGCTCATCAAGATATTTCTCTTTCAGACTTAATATCTCAGCAAAGCCCTTGAGTTCCTCTTTCAAAGAGTGGACTTTATCTCTGAGAGGAAGTAATTTTGCAATTTCTTCCTTCAGGTTAGTTTCCACTGCCTTGAGGGAGGCAATCACTTTTAGCTGCTTTTGGTCTACCTTACGGCATTTGTCGAAAGCTTTTAATAGGCGCTCATGCTGAGCCATCAATTCAGATTCGTCCTCTTCAAAAGAATAGCTTTCATGACCATTAGTGGACGTTTCAGACTCAGAAAGTATTGTGTGCGAATTTACCTTCCTATGGTACTCAGAGTTGCTCACTTCCTCGTCTGATTGTGCCATAAGCCCGAAGTAGGCTTCCTCATTCTCTGAGCTCGACTCACTCGAGTCACTGTCGCTGAGAGTCTTCAACTTCTTGGCGATGAAACTCTTTTCTTTTTTTTTTCTCTTATCATTGAAGGATATCTTTTCTTCCTTCTTGGAACCAACCTTCTTCTTATAGGGACACTCCACAATCACATGTACTAACTTATTACAACAGTAGCAAACAATGTCAGATGAAAAATGTTTATTCATTTTGCATTTATACATGTACTCCATATTGTAGCTTTTCTTTGAGCAATCTCCACCACGATGAGATTTTCTATAGTCAGAGGAGGACGACTGATTCTTCATCTATCTCCTCTTGCTGAGCAGTTTCTTGAACTGCTTGGAGATAAAAGAAAATTCTCCATCAGATAGCTCGGAGCCTGACGTGCTTGGCTTAGAGTCTTTTGGAGTATTAGGAGCTCGTGTCCTTACGGGTGACACAGCTTTAGACTTCATCTAACCTTCAGCCTTCAGAGCCACTAACTTGTTTCTGCTTGAAGTTCTATTGTTTGCTCCTTCATCTTCCGAAAATTCATCTGGAGTTCGTAGGAGAGCAATTTGCCAAACAGGTTCTGAGGGTCGATTTCCGGCAACTTCCCAAATTCCCTAATGGCAACAACTGTGGTGTCCCACTCCTTAGTCAGGGATCTTAGAAATTTTTCGTTGAGCTCGTCATTAGTGAATGTGCAACCACAATTCCTGAGGTCGTTGACGATCTTGAAAAATTTCTCGAAGCTATCAGCAATAGTATCACTTGATCCTTGCTTGAACGCTTCGTACTCTAAATTCAATAAAGATCTTCGATCGTCTCGAACTTCCTCGATCCCTTCCATCAAAACTACTAAATAATCTCACATTTTCTCTGCAGACTTGTAGTGGAATAAATTTTGGAGCATAGAGTCGTCCACCGTACTTATTATGATGTTCTTCGCTTTCTTATCCAAGGAGACCAAGGCAATTTCATCCTTAGTTAAATCCATCATTTTCGTGGGGATCATAATCACCGGATTCAGAGCTGTGGCTTGAGTAGATATATGTGGTCCTTCATCCACAATTTGAAAAATTCTTGGATCAATAACTTCCATGAAGATGCTGACACTTTCTTTCCACATGGGAAAATTATCTTTAGTGCATACAGGCAGCTTCATAGATGACATGTCCTTGTGTATGTCCATGGCTACTCAGCGGAATCTCTTAATGCTAGATCAGGGATCTTGTTCAAGGTGTTAACCTTATATCGAATAAAATGCCCCTCTAATACCAATTGAAAGTATCCAGCGTCTACCTAAATCACCTAGAGGGGGTGAATAGGTGATGTTTGTGTCCTTTACAGAATAAAAATTAACCTATAAATCAAGCACACAAACACAGGGATTTATACTGGTTCTCCGAGTGTGGTACGTCTACTTTCCTGCCTCGCTTATCTCCCACGAATGGCAGATTCAGCTACTTCACCAAACTCAGATTTCATCAAATCTTACACCTCGGAGCCGCAACTCCTACAACTTGGAGACGACGCTCCTACCACTCGAAGAACAACCACTCCTGCAACTCGATTCACAAACCAGATCTACATCCTCGATCCACAGACGGATCTACCACTCGATCCACAAACGGATCTACAGACTCGATCCACAAATGGATCTACAAACTCGGAGAGAATTCTCCTACAATAAGTATATGAATATTACACTACAATAATGATTACAAGACTTCGCTCTGACGTTCTTCGTAAAAGTAGATCTTGAATATTGTAGAACTCGAAAAGATGAAATCTTGAAGAACTTGAATCATTGAAACTTGAATCTTCGAACGACTTGATCTAGAGGATTATAAATCTGATAGAGGTTATCAATCCAGTCACGTATGTCGAGGAAGATCAATCGTGCACAGCAAGACGCCTGCGGCCGATCGGAAATCGTGAAACTCAGTGTACGGCTGATGGATTTCCTATTTTGGAAATTACTTGTTGATTAAAAAGGTTAGCAATTGCATGATTAGTATGGAAGAAAAATATCCCTAGGTATTTATAGAGATCTTCGTTCCAATGGTAAAAAAAGTTTCCAAAAATGAAACTTAAAAAGTACTGTGCATGGACGACCGAACCGGAGACTGGTATTGAAAATTTTCGAAAAAATGACCTAAGTCAAATTCGTTGAGTATCATAGCATACTCGTTGAATGGTTCTGATATACGAAGAAATTGCCTTAGCAAAATCATCTCAGGTCGGTTGGTCACTCAATGCCATAGTGATGAGTCATACTCGACGAATTCATCGAGTATCACCTAGTATACTCGACGAATTCATCGAGTATAGGTTAACTGACTCAACGCACTCAACGTCGTTACACTCAATGCCTTTTGTTCACTCAACGCCAAGGCAACAATCGGTGAATATAATCGAGTTAACTCAATGCACTCGATGCCGTTACACTCAACACCTTTTGATATTCGACGAATAATATTTGGAAAAATCTAGAGAGGTAGCGCCGACTGGACTCGACAAATTCGGCATGTATCACTTCGCATATTCGACGAATTCGACGAGTATCATTAGATACATTCGACGAATTTGACGAGTATGCATGATGATACCCGGCGAATTTTACTTAATAGATTTTTCAATTCTTCAGCGAATTTACCCTAAGTATATATGAAGAATTCGACGGGAATCGGTAAGTATACATGACGAATTTGGCTTGTATCAACGAGGATACTCGACGAATTCGATTTTTATTCCTAACCATACTTGTCGAATTTTACTTACGTAAAATTCCTATTTTTATGGGTATAAGCCTTGACCATCCTTGAGCCTTCTCTTATACTTGGGATAGAAGTACACCTCAATAGAGAGATTAGACGCGAGTCAACACATTGGCCTACACAATGAGGAATAACATTGTATAGTCATGTGTTTACTGACCCACTGCAACCTGACATTGGTGGGTACTTGACATTGTAGGCCTGCAAGTACATAATTGAAATACGACATCAAATACAAACTCAATTCATCTTAGTTTGACTGGACCCTTCTTTAAATCAGCGTTATTGTAGATGCAATACCCAACATGGATTGTAAACCTCTTTCATTTTCCTTGAGTAAAATTATTGTTCTTTTATTCTCCTGGTAAATTCATGGTTGTATGTTAATAGATCCCTAGAGGTCGTGTATATCTCTCTAAGGCGAAGTTTTATGTAGAAAATGACTTATGTGACCTACCGCCGCACGCTACCAAGCAAGCGCCCTGCGGTAGCATCCAGAACCAGCTTTCCCCTTGGTGAAACTCATTTTAATTTTAAATAAATCTGAAAATCTTATTCACCCCCCTCTAAGGTTGGCCCCCCGATCCAACAAGTGGTATCAGAGGAGGTTACTTCAAAAAGGGGTTAAAATCCCGAAGTAAGATGGCCAACGTTAATCATGCTTTCCCTGAGGTTCATGGTATAAGTAGAACCCTACTGTTTATGGAGAGTGATTACAGCCACTGGAGAACCCGCATGAAGATATTCTTAATGGCACAAAACATAGATGTATTGGCCATGGTAGAAACAAAATACACCGCACCCACAATCACTATAAGTGATAATGTTTTAATCAAACCACAAGATTAATGGGATGACAGTGATAAACTGAAATGTACTAAAAATGCAAAAGCCATGAACTCTTTATTATGTGCATTGGATAAAACTAAATTCAATAGAATTTGCAATTGTGCAACTGCGTATGATATTTGGCGTCTACTTGAACTGACTCATGAAGGTACCTCGTAAGTGAAGGAGTCGAAACTATTCCGACTGGAATCTGAATATGAATAGTTCCAGATGGAGATCGACGAGGAGGTGGATAACATGTACACTCACTTCACCAAGATTTTCAACGCCTCTAGATCTCTCGGGAAGACATACTCAAATGGAGACCTAGTGAGGAAGATCCTGCAATCTTTTCATCCACGATTCAACCCGAAGATGATGACGATTGCTGAATCACACGATATCAGCACCCTGGAGATAGAGAGTCTCATTGGAAACCTGAAGACCCATGAGCTCGAACTAAAGATACAAGCTAAGAAGTATCCTAAGGAAATGAAAAGAATGGGTTGGCACTAAAGGCCACAAAAGAGAGGAAGGTTGCTGAAGAGTCTCAGGACAAAGATGAAGAAAGCATTTATGTTCAAGAATTCAGAAAATTCATGAAGAATCCCAAGAGGCAAGGAAAGTTCAAGAAGTTTCTGAAGAGAGGTGTTGAAGAGAAGAAGAGGTGGAAAAAAACCATCAAAGGAGACAAATAGTGATGATGATAAGTCTCTACCAGAGTGCTACCACTACCATAAGGTTGGGTACATCAAGAGGGAGTGTCCAAGGCTCCAAAAGGAGGAAAAGGAGAAAAAACCGGGACAAGGGAAAGAAAAAAGTGTTGAAGGCATTAACATGAAACGAAGATGGATCTGATGAGTCAAGCATTTTCGACTCAAGTAGTGAAGACAAGGCAAATCTGTGCCTCAGGGTGAAGAATCAGGATGAGTCCGACAATGAATCCAGTAACTAGAGCGACACTGAGGTAACTCCACCTTCTTATAATGAAATTTTTGAAATTTATGAACATCTTTGTGATAAGCTAGATAGCGCAATTCTTGAGAAATAGTCCTTTAAAACCGAAAATAAGAAAATAAAAAAGAACATAGAAAATTTAAATAATGAATTAATTAAATGCCACAAAGAGAAAATCGAGTGTCAAGAGTGCCCTCACTCGGTGGCAACGATCAAAGAGCTAAAAGAAAGTCTCTCTAAGACATCCTTGAAAATGAACATTCTAATTAATGAAAAGAATGTTTTGGATAAAAAGCTTCAGATATCCCTTGCAAAAATAGAAGAAGGTAAACATCAATTCATAAATCAGTGCGTAATGCTAGTCACAAAAAAACACCGCTCTAAAGGCGAGTATCCATGATCTAAACTGTGTTGTCCAGAAATTTAGAATAGGGCAAAAATCTCTGAATATGATTTTGGGAGCACAGTGTCATGAATCTGGAAAGTTTGGACTGGGGTACGTAAGTCCAACTCTACTGCTGAGCGGTAATGCTACCGTCGGCGGTAACCGATTTATAGCTAAGTCTAATAATTTAAATAAAAAATCACAAAATAAAATCAATAATTCTAGAAGGCTGTCCTCATCCTCTAACACGAGCTCTATAAACACGAAAAAAGCGGCATGCACTGCTTATACCCTATGTGCAAACTGTCAAATATTTGGTCACACATCCAGCTCGTGTCTGAGGAAAGGTGCCAAGAAAACAATGCAAATCTAACTACCGAAGTCTTCTACATATCGTATGGGTGGGACATCTTGGGTAACCAGATATTTACCCAAATCTTCCTTTTAAGTATGTTGGCAGGATAAGGACAAGGAGAACGTGTGATACTTAGAATTTGGATGTTCCAAGCACATGACAGGTGATAAAGACAAGTTCCTTAGCCTAAAGAAGAAGAAAGAGGGCATGGTGACATTCTGGGATAGCAGCAAAGTACGTATTCTTGGAATCGACACTATAGGTAACAAAGCATTTTCAATTTCAAATGTATTGTTTGTATATGGCCTTAACCATAATTTAATTTCAATTAGTAAACTCTATGACAAAGGCTTGAACGTATTATTCGAATCCTCTACGAACACCTACAATATTATAGATGCTAAAATGAATAGTGTTTTGCTTACTGCATATAGGACTCATGATGTTTACATTGTTAGTTTTAAAGATATATCTAATTATGATTTGAAATGCTTTGTTACCAAAAATGAGGAATTAGATCTTTGGCATAGGAGACTAGGTCATTCAGGAAGTAAACTAATGGTCAAACTATCAAAACATAAACTAATTCGTGGACTTTCAAAATTAAGCGGTAGTTTGACCTCTTTTTGCACTCTGTGTAAAAAAGGAAAATTTATCAAAACCTCATTCAAAAGAAAAATTGATATCTCCACGTATAGACCACTAGAACTCATACACATGGATCTATTTGGTCATCTTAGTATATATAGTCTATGTGGAAATTGATACACATTTGTTATTATAGATGACTACTCCTGTTTCTGCTGGACAATCTTTCTCGCAAATAAATATGACACATTCATTAAATTCATAAATATATGCACTAGACTACGGTATGAAAAGGAACTGAAGATAACATGCATAAGGTTAGATCATGGGGGAGAGTCTGAGAATGAAAACTTCACGAACTTCTGTAACAATCTAGGAATTAAGCATGAATTCTCTGTCCCATGCACTCCACAACAAAACGGGGTAGTAGAAAGAAAAAATTGTACACTCCAATAACTAGCACGCACAATGCTCGCTGAGTTTGGCTTGCCTCGATATTTTTGGGTTGAAGCAGTCAACACAAGTTATGTGATATACCAGATCATGATCCGCCCTATTCTTAAGTGAATCACGTATGAGCTTTACTTCGATAAGAAGCCCTCAGTATCATATTTTAGTGTCTTTGGTTGCCCATGTTTTATTCTAAACACTAAGGATCACTTAGAAAATTTTGACAAAAAATCAGACTATGGAATCCTCTTAGGATACTCTAGTATGAGTCGTGCATATATGGTCTATAATAAAAGAACCTTGATTGTTGAATAATCGTCTCACGTGCACTTTAATGAAAATACACAAACTGAAGAATCTAGGTTGAATGAAGAGGAAGTTGATGAGATTTGTCGTTGGGGGACAAGGGTAAGGAGAGAGAAGAGGTAGTCGATGTTCCAACTCATGTGGAAGGATATAAGCCTCTAAGCACACTAAATTTTTCAAAACAACATCCACGAGAACTAGTCATAGGAGATCCCTCACATGGGGTTAGAACACGGTCAGCCCTGCATGAATCTTTCTCGAACCTATGTTTTATATCTGAAATTGAACCCAAGAATATTTCAGAAGCTTTAAATAATGAATCTCGGTTCTTGGCTATGAATGAAGAATTAAATAAGTTCAAGAGAAGTAAAGTCTGGGTATTAGTGGAGCATCCAGATAGCCATCCAGTTATTGGTTTGAAATAAGTATATAAAAATAAGCTTGATGGTGAATCTAGGATAACTAGGAATAAGGTACGGCTGGTTGCACAAGTATATTCATAAATAGAAGGTGTGGACTTTGAAGAGTCATTTGCACCGATTGCATGTATTGAATCCATTCGTATATTTTTGGCATTTGCAAGTTATAAGCAATTTAAGTTATATTAAATGGATGTTAAGAGTGCATTTTTAAATGGATATATCAAGGAAGAGCTGTATGTTGGGCAACCACCCGGCTTCAAGAATACTGACTACCCAAATCATGTATACAAATTAGTGAAGGCCTTGCATGAACTGAAACAAGCACCCCATGCTTGGTATGATAGGCTCATGACTTTTATCATAGAGCAGGGTTTTTGGATGGGTAGTGTGGACACTACACTGTTTGTGAAGCATGAAAATCTTGATCTAATTTTATTACAAATTTATGTTGATGATATCATCTTTGGTGCCACAAATGAAAATTTATGCAATGAAATTGTCACCTTAATGCAATTTGAATTTGAAATGAGCCTAGTTGGAGTGTTAACATATTTCTTAGGATTTCAGATTTCTCAATGAAAGGATGAAATTTTTATAAGTCAATCGAAATACATAAAAGTTATGCTTGTGCGATTCGGCTTTGAAAATTTGAAATAAGTAAAAATGCTAATGAACGCATCTCTAAAATTAGGAATGGACGAAAGTAGCATTTCGGTGGACCAAACTTCATTTATAGGAATGATCAGATTGCTTCTTTATCTAAGTGCTTCTAGACCCAATATTACATTCGTGGTGTGCTTTTGTGCTGGAAAGCAAGCTAATCCTAAAGAATCCAATCTTAAAGTTGTGAAGCACATATTTAGGTATCTCATAGGCACCCAAAATCTTGGTCTTTGGTATCCACACACCACTGATTTCACGCTCCATGGATATTACGATTCGGACTATGCTGGATGTTCACTCAATCGTAAGGGCACAAGTGGTACCTATCACTTCCAATGTCCGGCACTAGTTTTATGGTCAAGTAGGAGACAAAACTCATTTGCCCTCTCCACTACTGAAGCAGAGTATATAGCCTTAGGAAGTTGTTGCACACAAGAACTATGGATGTCATAGACATTAGAGGACTTCAGCCTAAAATTCAAGAATGTTGACATTAAGTGTGATAACAAGAGTGCCATAGACTTGACAAATAATCATTTCACCACTCTCGCTCCAAACATATTGACGTTCATCATCATTATATCTGGGACCACATTAAGAAATAGAATTTGAAAGTGAGCTTCATTGGGACTAACGATCAACTTGCTGATATTTTTACCAAACCCCTCCCCGATGCTCACTTTTGTTACTTTGACTCGAACTGGGCATTCTGGATCTCACTACTTAATCATGCTGCATTATCTACTAACATCGGTGCATTTTTCTATTATTTTTTATTTCTGTGAGTTACCGCCACTCGGTTGCCCTGGCACTGGCGGTAAGTTGGTTGCATTTTTTTGGTTGCATTTTTTGGAATTCAGAGACAGGAATTGATGTCACTAATATTGCTGATTCATCAATAATGTTCATGTGAGATTGTCCGAATATTCCAAAAAATTTGATTGTAATGTTTGGAATAAACATTCCTGTCAATTTCTGTCTCTGAATTCCATCCTGCAACTGAATAGAAATGTTGAAATATTCAATTCCTGTAACTGAAAACATTCATGTAACAGAACACAAGAATTGGTTTTGACCCAATTCCAAAACCTCTGCGCCATAGGTTTTCGGCAAAAACCAATTCCTGTTTCCAAAAACCTGCAAAACAAATGCAGTCTAGAGTTTTTGAAATCTTTTTAATCCCCTATAATGCTTTGATTGTTCTATTTATTGTTCTTGTTGCGGTCTAACTCGACGTCCCGGTTGGACCAGAATAACCTGGGCCGCCTTAGCTCTCGGAACTTACCGGCGAGGAGGGATGCCGTCGTCGGAGGTCAGGAGATTGGGCGGCATCCATGCCGGCAGTGGAAAGGGGAAGTTGTCGGTGGTTGGCCGGGGGCGGTCGGCTTTGTCGCCTCCTTGGCCACACGCCGGCGGCCAGAGAGGGGCGACCGGCTAGGCCGCCTCCTTGGACGCACGCTGACGGCCGAAGAGGGGCGTCCAGCTCGACCGCTTCATCATCCATGCGCCAGCGATCGAATAGGGGCAGTAATCTTGACCGCCTCCTCAGCCACGTGCCGGCGGCCGAAGAGGGGTGGCCGGCTCGAACGCTTCCTTGGCTACACGCCAACGACCGAAGAGGGGTGGCCGGCTCGAACGATTCCTCGGTCGTGCGATGGAGGCTTACTCCGACGCTTCTTTGGCCACACGTCGGCGGTCTATAAGAGGTGGCTGGCTCGACTGCTTCCTCGGCTGGGCTCCGGAGGCCAAAGACAGGCGGCTGACTCGACCACTTCCTCGGCCGGGCTCCGGTGGCCGAAGAGAGGCGACTGACTCGGCCACTTCCACGGTCGCACGCAGGCGGCCGAAGAGGGGCGTCCGGCTTGGCCGCTTTCTCGGTCGTGTGACAGCGGCCGAATAGTGGTAGGCGGCCCTACCGCAACCTTTGGCATGGGCCGACGGCCGGGAGAGGGTGGCCTGCAATGATAAGAGGTGGCGGCCGGTAGCTGGAGATGACATCGGCCGCCTGACGCTGGCGTGGCGATGTCCTTGGTGGTTCTGATGTCATGCGTGGTGTGATCAGAGTGTGAGAGGATCGGGTTTTGTGATCATGTGCACAATCTAACCCATGATCCCACTAGTTTAGTAGAGATCATAGGGGGGAGAGAGGCTATGTGCAACCCGATTTATCCATAAAAGGGGCTAATCCCCATCAATTGACCCCCGAAATTCTCGATGTCAGAAACTGGTATGGGTGAAGAATGAGGATTTCTCCCCTTGGGAGCTCTTGGAGAGTGCTACGACGATGGTGAATGGTGAAAGGTCGGAGAAGGAAGATGGCGACGCCTGACAAATTAGGGTAAGGCATTAGATCAAGGTCTCGGTGGGCATGCTCGTTGGGGCGAGTGGTTGGAGGCGGCCTTTGCCACAGGTGTGCGTTTGGGCATGTCCGCACGAATATCTATCTGTGCGACCCTACCTGGGCACGCGGTTTGGTGTTAACGTAGGTAGCCTGGGGTGCACGGTCACCTATCCGCACACGCGAGCCTCGACGCATGATCAGGTGACCATACGGTAACCCATTCGCGCGCGGGTACAAATGCCCGCATTCCTGGGTGCACGCGTGCACCCATGGGTACGAGAAGATTTGCGCATGCACCGGGGTGCGCGCAGACTCGCGTGCGCACCATGGTGCGCGCGCGCCTAGTCGCACGACCAGGTCGCGCGAATTAGGTTGCGCGCGTACCTGGTCACGCGAACTCACACGTGCACCCGGGTCTGTGTGCCCCTAGTCGCGCGACCTAGGTTGCGCGCGTACCTATTCTCGCGGATTCGGGCACGCAGCAGGGTGCGTGCCTACCTTGGCGCATGACTAGGTCGTGCGGCCTAGGTTGCACGCGCACCTGGTCGCGCGGACTCGTGTGCGTAGCCGGGTGCGCATGAATTAATCATGTGTCCTACGGTGTGCGCATACCTGGCCGTGTGGGTACCTGTGCTGGCCGCGGGATGTGCGTGCGTTCATTTTTTTTTCTATGTGAGGCTTGGTTTGAATTACTTGATGCAAACATTCGCTTTTGTTTCAGGCTTCGAAGCGTACTGCGAGACTGATTCGTTTGCGTTCGTCTCTTACCGATGATCAAATTGTGATTTGGAGGAAGAGATACGGTTTACCTGTCGATCTTGAGGTGAGGATACCACGTATCTAGGAGAGGATCCAAAATCCTCTACGGGACTGGCTGATGAGTTGAGAGGTTACTTTGAGTTCAGGCTTCCATCTTCCGCCGTGCGAGGAGGTGATTGACATTCTGAAATTTTATGGCCTCCTAATATCTCAGTTTACCCCGATTTGGATGGTACGTTTGGTAGGGCTGGTCGCGTTCTTCAGGGAGCATGGTTCGAGGTTTTCCTTAGACTGCTTTTGAGATTGGTGCGACGTTTTTGCTGATTGTGGTGTTCGTGTTGAGTTTTTTAGCAACAAAAGCTGGTTTGATTTCGAGACCCGGATGGACCGTCATCACGAGAATACTTTGTTTGGCTATGTTAGAAACTCTGGGGACTTACCGGAGTTGTGTAACGTACTATCAGACCGTTGTCATCGCAAGAGGGGGAAAGAGCAGCAGTTATCTCCAATGCTTGGATTTGCGGAGCCCCACGGGTTGGCCAATCGCCTTTTCTACATCTCCTTGTTTGTGGTGGAAAAGCCTTTGCTGCGTTGCAGGATCTATTTCAGTTTGACACGAAGAGACAATACTTCTGCAGTTCGTGATCGGAAGAGAAAAGTTGTTGCAGTTGTCTGCGGTGATACGGGTGTAGAGCCTTGTATGGCTCCTTTTGGCGAGGCGTTTCCTTCTGGTTGTCAAGCCGCGACTGCTTCGGTTGAGGTTAATGTTCATGTGCTCGGATACTCTGCACCCAGGCCCTTCTTTTAGAGGTTTCTACTTCATGGGTGTCCTCTTCTCTAAAGGTGATGAGCGAAGTGGTAAGTAAGCTCGCTTGTTTTGATTTTCTTTTGTTATTGTTGTGTCGTGCTGACTTCTCTATTTTTTTCTTGTAGATCGAGTCCCAGGATCATTTTGCCATCACTTGGAACGATCATTATGCGAGCTTGAAAGATGGATATCTAGCTCTTTAGGAGGAGGTTCGGGCTTCTGCGAGCTCACTTGCTGCTTTGAGAAATGATCATGATCGGGATACATTTTGATTTCACCAGATCGGGTCGTTGCCAAAGGAAGAATTGGAGGAGGCTCGATCGTCCTCAGAGGTGGAAAAATCCCTAGTGGAGAGAAATACGCCGATGCTAAAGAATGCCCAAGTGGAGATTTCCCGTTTGAAGACAGAGCTTGGGGCATCGGAGGCTCGAGTGGAGACGCTTTCTTCTGAAAGCCACATGTCAGAGTTGAAGGCTGTCTGTCTTGCTGAATACATGGATTCGTTGGATTACATCTGGGACTGTTGCTTGCTCGATGAGGAGATTCGTGAAGAGATCTGGACTAGAAAGGTGGAGCCTCAGATGGAGGATGTTCTTGAACTGGCGCTTAGATGTGGAGTCTCGAAGGCTTTTCGCCTGGTTGGCAGGAGATTAGGGTGTGATGTGTCTGACTTCAGTTTTGATGATATCTCAGATGATGAGTGCCCAAGTCCTGATTCTGGTGTGGATGCAGTTGATGTGTATCAGCATGGTTTCTTTGCGCTTATATGTTTTTGTCTCCTCTAGTTGAGTGTGTTGTATGTTTGTCATTTATTTTTGATGGTCATTGACTCATGTGTTTTAATATGCCGTTATTATAACGGGGTTGTTCTTCTCCCTTTTGCCCAAATGTTGTTCATGTGTTTGACTTGCGGCGTTGCTTTGCACGAGTTGTGGTTGCGTCACAGTTCGTCCGAGGCTGGTTCACGGCTTAATTTGCATGAGGATCGCTTATGGCTTGGTTTGCGTGAGGATCGCTCGTGGCTTAGTCGTGAGGTGGGCAGACCCTGACGATGTCGTGACCTAGAAAGACAGGTTCGGTGAATAGCTTCTATATTCAAACCGCATGCGCAATCTTACCTATTTTGCATGCGGATCACTCACGGCTTAGTCGTGAGGGGGGGGGGGGGAGGCCCTGACGATGTCGTGGCATAGAAAATCAGGTTCGGTGAATACCTTTTGTATTCAAACCGCATGTGTAGTCTTATCTATTTTGCACGAGGATCGCTTGCATCTTAGTCATGAGGGGGGTAGGCCCCGACGATGTCGTGGCGTAGAAAGGTAGGCTTGGTGAATAGCTTTTGTATTCAAACCGCATGCGCAATCTTACCGTTTTTGCATTTTTATATGATACTATTTATAGGAAACAATGTAATATTTAAAGACAGAAGATAACCTTCGCGAATCTGTGTTTACGGTTTTTGCAAATTACAAAGTTCGAATGTGGACTAGAAATTCTTTGACAAACTTGGAAATACTGAATAAATAATCAATAAGGCTAGGTATCACTTGTAGAATCGATGCAGGTTCTGCGCATTCCATGTTCGGGGGTGAATCTTTCCTTTTGTGGTTCTTAGCTTGTATGTTCCCAGCTTGACGATTGCGAAGACGACGAATGGTCCTTCCCATGAAGGTGAGAGTTTATCTCCTTGTGGTCCTTTGTTGGTTGCTTCTATATTTCGTAAAACAAAATTTCCAATGCTGATGGATCTGGGTCTCACTTTTTGATTATAGTGTCGTGCTATGCGTTGCTGATAGGCGACATCATGATGGGTTGTCGTATCTCGTGTTTCCGAGATTAGATCAAGATTTTTGCAAAGAGTTTCATCATTATTTTCTAGGTTAAAATTGGAGACTCAGGGACTGGGAACTCCGATATCAACAAGGATGATTGCCTCCATCCCGTAGCAGAGGTTGTCTAGCATTTCTCTTATAGGGGTCCTCTTTGTGGTTCGGTATGCCCATAATACATTGGGGAGTGCATAAACCCATTGCCCCTTTCCTCCTATTGTAGTGTCTTTAGTCCTTTCAGAATGGTACGATTTGTCATTTCTATCGCCCGTTGGTCTGGGAGTGTGCTACAGGGGTGTGTCGCAGATTGATCTTCAGGTCTTCACACATTTTTGTGAAGGATTTTCCAGTAAATTGGGTCCCATCGTCCGTGATGATGATGGTGGGAATGTAGAATGGACATATAATGTTCTTCCAGACAAACTGTTTGGCATTCTGTTATGTAATCTTGGCTAAAGGCTCTGCCTCGACCCATTTTGTGAAGTAATCAATGGTCATTATGATGAAATTCCTTTGCCGTGACACTTGGGGAAGGGGACCGAGAAGGTCGATCCCCCATTGCCCGAAGGGTCATGCTCCTTGTTATGCAGTCAGAGCGATTGGGGGCTACCGGGGAATTTTTGAGCGCATCTGGCAGCTCTTGCATTTTTGAATGAACTCGGTTGTATCCTTCTTCATGGTGGGACAATAAAAGTCGTGGCGCAGAATCTTTGAGCCAATGACTTGTCGCTTAAATGTTCTCCAAAAACTCCTTCGTGGACTTCCCGTAATGAGTACTCTGCATCCAATTATGACAAATACTTTGAATAGGGCCCAGAGGAGGATCGCTTGTATAATTCTCCGTTGATAAGGGTAAAGGATGAAGCATGCATTCTTAGTCGTCGTGCCTCCTTCGAGTCTTCTAGCAACTGTTGATGCTGCAGGAAGGTGAGTAGTGGATCGATCTAAGATGAGCTAGGTCCATCAATCTCCATGATTTCCCAAGATCCTTGGATACTGAGGATGACGATCTCTTCCACTTGGCATCTTCTTGTCTGATACTGCGAAGGAGTTGCAACTAGCTTGGAAAGTGCATCAGCCCTAGAGTTTTGTTCTCTTGGGATATGCATAATGTTGGGATCTATGTCCACATTAACCCAGATTTGATGAAGTCACCCTGGAACTAAGATGAATTAGGTTGTATTTGATGCTTTGTTTGAGTAATGTGGTTGCAGGATTCCAATGGGAAGTGTAGACCAATGTCAGTCTACAATGGGTCACCAAATACAGGACCATACAATGTAATCCCTCATTGTATGACCCAAGGTGTTGACTCATGTGTAGCCTCTCTATTGGGATACACTTCATTTTCAAGCACTTGGACTATGTGAATAGAGTTGGTTTCTAATTTCACCAAAGAAGAAAGGATTTCTACCTTGAAAATTTTTCTAAGTATTCTACTCGTGTAGGTCATTAACTACTCGAGTGAAATACTTGCTTTACACTCGAGTCCAAAATTCTTATACTCGAGTAAGTATATCTCCCTCTCATGAAGTTAAGTCCACATACTCGAGTAGACTGTCCCTTACTCGAGTAGCTTACTTAACTACTCGAGTAGATAATTCCTCTTTCTCGAGTTGCTCAGATTTCCATCTCCATGTTTTTCTAAGTAAAACACTCAAGCAGGAATATATATACTCGAGTGGTTATAGATTCTGACTCGTGTAACTGTCTTCAATCTCAAGAGTAAATTTTCTATGTACTCAAGTAGTAAAGTTATATACTCGAGTAGTTCATTTACTACTCGAGTAGTTCAAGCTTCATACTCGAGTAAACTAAATTTCTCTTCTCCTATATATTCTAAGTCATTTACTCGAGTAAGTCTTTTCATATACTCGAGTAGACTATATCCACTCGAGTAGTTCAGTCTGACTACTCGAGTAGCTCATTTTCCAGTGTTCAGAAATTTTTCTAAGTCTTATCACTCTAGTAGTTTGTCAAGCCACTCGAGTAGCTTTTCTCACCTACTCGAGTAGTACAACTTGTACTCGAGTAGTTCCACTCCTCTTCCTGTAAAATTTTCTGTATACTCGAGTAGATCTTCTAAGTACTCGAGTAGTTGATTATATGTACTCGAGTCGTTGTCTTCAAACCTACTCGAGTAGTCATGAGTTATATACCCGAGTAACTTTCCTTCACTTACTCGAGTAGTCCTTTACCTACTCGAGTAGTTATATACCCACTAGTGTATATCACTTTCTTTTCTCCGAAATTTCTGCTAAGTCCAGATTTGACAGATTTTCAAATTCCGTGACATGATTGGTCCACGTGTACGTCATTAAGACCAATTATGACTGTTATTAGTATTCTTATATAAGGTCTGTCTAATCGACAAACCCTAACAACAAGAATACAAGCTTTCAAGATAAAACATTATTGGAAAAATTTCTGCAACCGTCTCTCTCTCTAAGCCGTTATTTCCTCTCTCTCACTTCACGGAACGAAAGCCGACACCGCCGCTGTTCTTCTCCGGCAAGGGTTTCGATTTTCAGAGGAAATAGACTGAAGAAGTTTTACAGATCGAGATCGTCTCTCAACTGCTCATCTCTTTTCAATCGTGTAAGACAAAGAAGATTCCAGATCTGTTGTCGAGATTTTCTTCCTCTTTCTGAAAGTGCCTCAAAGCTTACAAGAAGAAGATCCTGGTTGCTTGCTTGCAGATCTGATAGAAAAATATTGTTTGTATTTTCTTAAACAATTTTCATTCTTGTAGGAGAAGTTTTCTCTGAGTGTGGGAGTTTTCAACTCCGAGTTTGTAGGAAGTTTTGCCTTCCGAGTTGTAGATCCAGTTGGTTGGATTGAGATTGTAGGAACTTTGTTCCGAGGGTAGGATTGATTTTCAATCCGAGATAGTGGAGTAGTCGAGTCTAGTATATTGCTAGATCGGTGAGGGAAAGTGGATGTACCCAAGATCGGGGAACCACTATAAATTTTGTCTCGTCTGTGATAATTTGGTAGATAGATATGTGCTGTGTTCTAAGATTTTTTATTCCGCAAAAGACGCACAACTCACCTATTCACCCCCCTCTAGGTGATTTAGGTTGACAACTATTTTCTTTCAATTGGTATCAGAGCCAGGTTGATCATTAAAAGGTTAACACCTTGATCAGTTCCTGCAATAGTTGTCATTTGAGATCTACCTATCATGGACAAGGCAAAGGATTTTGCCAAGCTTCCCCTATGTAACAAGAATAACTTTCCCATGTGGAAAGAAAGGAACAAATTCTTTATGGAAGCTGTGGATTCGAGGATCTTCATGATAGTTGAAGAAGGTCCTTATATCCCTATGACTGTCTCCACTATAGATCCTACCAAGAAGGTTCCAAAGAAGCTGATGGATTTAGATAAGGACGAGATTGCACTTGTCTCACTGTACAAGAAAGCTAAAAACATTATAGCAAGTGCAGTTGATGACTCAATGCTGCAAAACTTAATCCACTGCCAATCTGCAAAGGAGATGTGGCAGTCCTTGGTTACCTTGATGGAAGGAACAGAAGAAGTGAGGGATGATCGGAGATCCCTCCTCAATCAGAAGTATGAAGCCTTCTGACAGGGAAGCAAAGACACCATTGCTGATACATTTGAGAACTTTTTCAAGATAGTGAATGGCCTAAGAGTCTATGGCAGAGTATTCACTAATGGAGAACTGAATGACAAATTCCTGAGATCCCTGACCAAAGAATGTGACAACAAGGTCTGTGTCATCAAGGAGTTTGGGAAGCTGGCTGAGACAGACCCACAAAATCTCTTCGGGAAGCTTATGTCATATGAGCTTCAACTCAACACCAGGAAAGCTGAAGAAGAGAAGAGCAGGTCTGCTCTCAAAGAAAAGTCTGTTGCTCTAAAGGCAGACACCTCTAGAAAGACAAAGGCTGCCTCCCCTGCTCCAGCTCAAGAAATTAGTGAAGAAAAAGAAACTTCTGAGCCTAGTACCTCAGGCTCTGAGCTATCAGAAGGAGAGTTCTCTCTGCTCTCACGTCAGTTCAAGAAAATCTTGAACAAGAAGAAGCAATGGAAATGCAAAGATGCCTCCTATAGAAGATCATGACACGATGGTGATCGGCAAAGAAAAGGCTCAAGCAGCCATGACAGGTATAATACTAAACAGAACAAATATGTTTCGACTGACATCATTTGCTATTGTTGTAATAAGCCAGGTCACGTCATCGCCGACTGCCCTCATAAGAAGAATGAGGGTGGTAGAAGAGAAGAAAAGAAATCTTCATACAACAAGAAGAGGAAAGAGAAGAGCCTGATAGCCAAAAAGAGCAAGACTCTTAGTGACTCCGACTCATCTGAGTCGAGCGAAGAAGAAGAAGCTTATTTTGGGCTTATGGCTCAAACAGATGATGAACAAGAGCCCCAGTTGACTGGTAAGGTAAACTCCCATACCCCTCTTTCAGATTCTGAAGTCTCTGAACATGATTGTCAGGATAGCTCCTCTGACGATGAGTCAAAACTAATGGCCCAGTACAACGAGGTATTCATGGCTTACGACAAATATCGTCGAGTCGTGAAGACTCAGGCTAAAGAGATCAAATCTCTAAAAGCCGAAGAGAGCATCTTGAGAGAGAAAGTTTCAAAGATTGACTCCCTCGAAGAAAACTTCAATAATGCTATTGAAGAATATAACAAGGCTCTTGAGCACCTTGACCTCAAAGAGAAAATCATCAAGGAATTGGCGGGACAACTTGCCGCTGAAAAGAAACTTGTTGAAAGTTTCTCGAAGCCCAAGACAGTTCTTCTATTTGTTGCTGAATTCTCAGCAAAGGCCAAGGGAGCTGGGCTAGGCCATGAAGAAGCTCCTAGTAAATCCTCTAGGAGAAATAAGTCTCAATGGAAGAATAAGGCCGCCAAAAAGGCCGTAGCCAAAGAGAAGGGGAAAGCCCCTCAAGATCAGACTACATTCAAGAAAGTCATCTTTCCATCAAATGAGTTTGATCTTGACTCATCCTACGGGCACTATGCTAGGCCTACTTATGTAGAGCCAAAGTCCTGCTATCAAGGATGGACTCGACCCAGAAACTTTGGCGAAAGTGTCTTTAAGGCACCTTATGAAGAGGTTATTCTTTAGAGCTATGCCCCTTTCAATCATGGGCATAACTTCAAGAAGGCACCAAAGACAAAGCTTGTTGTAGAAAGGCTTCCTAAGGAGAAGAAGACATGTGATTGTCATTATCACGAAGCTTCTTCCTCCAAGAATGCTGCCCCTGCTAGACCACAATTCCAAAAGGTCAAGTAGGAGATCATGAGGCAAAGGTACAACAGATTTGACTATTGGTGATGTGGCAAGGTTGATCACTTCGCCATAGATTGCTGGTTCAGTCCCTGAAATGCTGCAACTCCTCATGTCAGTAAAATGAGAAAGACCGCTCATAATGCTAACACTCGTTGGGGGAGTACTCTAACCCGAGACCAAGGATCCAAACGTGTTTGGGTTCCTAAGGCAAATTGATTATGATTGCAGGTATTACCAAAGACCAACAAAACGCCAATCTGGTATTTAGACAGCAGATGCTCTCGGCATATGACCGGGACTAAAAGCCTTATTCAGAACTTTACTCCAGTTGTGAACGGACCAAAGGTCATCTTTGGAGGTTCAGACTGTGGAATTACTAGAGGCTATGGTATGATCACTAACGACAATGTATCCTTCTCGGATGTGGCTTATGTCGAAGGATTGGAACACAATCTCATAAGCATACGCCAACTCTGTGATAAAGGATACATAGTTGAATTCCATGCTGATAAGTGCTTGATAAAATCCGTTGACAATATGAAAATGATTCTATCTGGCACTCAAAGCAGGAATATTTTCTGTTTAAATTTTATTTGTATAGATTCCTCTACACCAGTGTGCCTTTTAGCAAAAGATAGTGCGTCTCTTGGTGACCAATGGCACAAGAGACTAGCACATATTAATTTCAAAACTATTAACAAATTATTTTCAATGAACTTAGTTCGTGATGCCCCAAAAGTTAAGTACGTCAAAGATAGACCTTGTCATGCATGTGTAAAAGGCAAGCAAACAAGGGCTAACTTTAAAAGCGTTATTGGCAAAGATTTTAATAGATGTCTTCATCTACTGCACATGGACTTGTTTGGTCCACTGCAAATTAGAAGTTTGGGAGGTAAGGATTATACGTTGGTAATTGTAGATGATTACTCGCGCTTTGCGTGAGTGTTTTTTCTGAAACACAAGTCAGATACCTTCAACATCTTTACTAATTTTGTCAGGCAAGTCCAGAATGAGTACAACTGCTCCGTAGTCAAAATTAGAAGTGACAATGGAACATAGTTCAAATCTGGGGCCATGACAGAATTCTATGAAAGCTTAGGTATCTTTCATGAGTTTTCCTCTCCTCGTACTCCACAACAAAATGGAGTGGCTGAGAGAAGGAACAGAACACTCATAGAGGCCTGCAGGACAATGTTGAGTGATGCTTCACTTCCAGAGTACTTCTAGGCTGAAGCCGTCAACACTGCATGCCACGTGTAAAATCGAGCACTCATAAACAAAAACCACGATAAGACACCTTACGAACTTCTAAAGGGCAGGAAGCCAACCATCTCATACTTTAGAATCTTTTGTTGTAAATGCTTCGTACTTAACAATGGTAAGTATCATACCACCAAGTTCAGCGAAAAGAGTTTTGAAGGTATTTTCGTAGGCTATAGTAGTCATAGTAAGGCATATAGAATATTTAATAGAAAAACCCTGGTGGTAGAAGAATCGATTCATGTTGTATTTGATGAGACGTGCTTGCTGCAAAGAAATCCGTCTAGTGTGCTCATTGAAGATGCAGGTGCAAAGCTGAAAGAAACTAGCTTGGATGAACCGTCCGAAGATAAAGGCGAAAAGTTCATCAAGATCACCACTCCAACCCCTATTGGAGAGGCTGATGATCAAGATGAAGAAGTCATCCAAGATGAAGAAATCACTCCAGTGATTGAAGATAATCCAGATGCAAGAACTGTAGAGCTCAGACATTTGAAGGATCATCCCATGGACCAGATCATAGGAGATCCCCGGGACGGTGTCAGAACTCGAAGAGGTACAACTAAAGAGAATTTATATTTGAGTTTTCTCTCACAGGTTGAACCGAAGAAGTTTTAGGAAGCAAACTCAGACACATCGTGGATAATGACAATGGAAGAAGAGCTAAATCAGTTCAAGCGCTGTAATGTATGGAAACTTGTTCCAAGACCCAAAGGAAAGAACGTCATTGGAACAAAATGGGTCTATAGGAACAAGATGGACGAAGATGGGACGATCATAAAGAACAAGGCCATACTTGTCGCTAAAGGCTATCGTCAAGAAGAAGCAATCGACTTCGACCAGACATATGCTCCAGTGGAAAGGTTGGAGGCAATAAGGTTGTTCTTAGCATATGCAGCATTCAAAGGCTTCACCATCTATCAGATGGACGTGAAGTCTGCCTTCCTAAATGGTAACAAAAAGGAGGAAGTGTATGCGGAACAACCTCCAGGTTTCGTTGATCCTAACTTTCCTGATTATGTCTATTTCCTGCACAAGGCACTATATGGTCTGAAATAAGCTCCTCGAGCTTGGTATGAGACGCTGTCTAGCTTTCTACTTGAGAACAAGTTCACAAGGGGAAAGATAGACAAGATATTATTTCTTAGGGAAATTAAAGACACGATTTTGCTAGTGCAAATCTATGTCGACGACATTATTTTTGGCTCTACAGACGACAACCTCTGCAAAAAGTTCTCAAAACTTATGTAAGGGAAGTTTGAAATGAGCATTATGGGCGAGCTGGAGTATTTCTTAGGGCTTCAGGTGAAACAATCTGAAGATGGAATTTTCATCTCGCAGACCAAGTTCACCAAAGAGCTAATTAAGAAATTCGGAATGGAGAACGCAACCTCTATGAGGACTCCAATGAGCTCAACTATGTCTCTGGACAAGGATGAAAAGGGGAAACCTTTTGATGAAACCAAGTACATAAGCATAATTGGATCCTTGCTCTACCTTACTGCCAGTAGACCTGACATAATGTTTTCAACATGTGTCTGTGCTAGATTTCAAGTGAACTCTAAGGAATCTCACTATGCTGCTGCAAAGCGGATTTTGAGATACCTTAAAGGTACACCAAATCTTGGCTTATGGTACCCAAGAAGTAATGACAGCGAACTAATTGGTTTTTCAGATGCAAATTTTGCAGGTAGCAAAGATGACAGGAAAAGCACCTCCAGGACGTGCCAATTCTTTGGAAGACGGCTTATCTCCTGGACTAGCAAGAAGTGGAACTGTGTCGCAATCTCAACGGCTGAGTCAAAGTACATCTCTGCAGGCAGTTGTTGCGTACAGTTACTTTGGATAAAGAATCAGTTCGAAGACTACAACATGAAGTTCAAGAATATCCCTTTGTTTTGCGACTCTTCCAGCGCAATTGCAATACCCAACAATCCAGTCTCGCACAGCCGGACAAAGCATATCGAGCTAAGGTACCATTTCATCCGTGAGCATGTAGAGCATGGGGACATAGATCTCCAATATGACTCCACAGACAGGCAAGTTGTAGATATTTTCACGAAGCCGCTGGATGAGACCAAGTTCTCATTCTTCAAAATTGAACTTGGAATGCTCAACAAAGAAGATTAGAGAAGCTTGGATTTCAAAAAAAAAGGGCAAGGAAAATAAAGGGTTAGTCCATTTGGCATTTCAATTTCTTTATAAACTTGACCTACTCGAGAAATCAAAGGACCTACTCGAGTAGTCTATTTAACTTACTCAAGTAAGGCACTTCATGTACTCGTGTAGTACACTTCATCTACTCGAGTCAATCGATTCTCCTACTCGAGTACTTTCTATAGACCTACTCGAGTAACTCCCCATCTACTCGAGTACCTCTCTTGTTTCTCGTGTATGTGCCGCTTTGGTTTTCGAATTCTCTTATACGCCAACCAAGGTTTATGCCGCCCTTCTTTTTAAGTTATTTCCTTCTTTTTAGGATAATTAGACTTAAACCTAGGGTTTATAAATTCGAAATTCCAAATTCATTCTACACGAGATTATTTCCAATCTCTCGAGTACTCGTCCGCCGCTTCGTCTTCCTTCGAGAAATTGCAGAGCCGCGACTTTTCCCCTTCCCCCCGACAGAGTTTTTCCCAGTTTATGGATCATGGCCGCCGTCTCCAAGATTGGTGTCGGTTCAGAACTTGTTACCGTAGGGATTGTCGAGCTTTCAGATTATTTCCACAACTTGTTGATTCTTCTAAACACCGCAGGGCTCTCCTTCATCCTACAAGAACCCTGCCGGATCCTCTTCCCGGAGGTAGCCGAATTCTTCTCAAATCTGAAGGTCAAGCGACATGGACTAGTTCTGAAATCCAAAGTGAGAGGTATGAAAATCAAACTCACTAAGACCATTGTCTCTCAACTTCTCCGCTTACCGATAGTGAATGAAGAAGATGACCTAGATGACGAAGATTCTGAAGAACAAGCTTATTTTGTGGTATTTCGGCTGACGCTCAGTATATCAAAAGGTCAGACATGAACGCAGAAGGAAAGTTTATGGTTGATGTTATTGGAAAGATTTTGCTGTGCAAGACCAACTCCAAAAGAGACATTCCACTATATTTCTTCGATATAATGCAAGTCATTGTCTGCCACAAGAAATTCCAGTTTGGCATGCTGATTTTGGACAAAATTAAGGACAGCTTAAAATCCCCCAACTTCGCTAGAATAATCTCTCTGCTCCTCCATGAAACAAATCCTCAAGTATTCGACTTCTCCAAAGGGACCCCTCTTCACCACATGAAGAAGGTCTCCATTTCTTCTATTCAGAGATGGGAGCTCAAACTGAAAAATTTTGCCCAAGCTGCTAAGATGTCAGAAGTTCCAACTTTCGAGGACATGACTCCATCTCCCTCTCCTCATCATATGGCCAACTCCTCTAGTGCACCAAGTGAGGGGGATCCTGCTCCTTCTATCTCAGTCAGGAAGCCCTCTCCACCAAAAACTACCTCATCTCCTTAGCCAGCAACTTCTCCCCTACATCATACACCACAAACTCCAGCAACTCCTTCAGATCAGATACCTCTAGATTCTCTTCTCTCAATAGCTGCTGCTATAGATGCAATGATTGCAGAACTCACTGAAGAAGTGCTGCCTATTCCTCCTCCTCCTCTATCTCCTCCAGCTCCATCCTCTGATATTCATAAGGACTAAACTCCTGGACAATATCCAGATAATTCTCCAGCCAGGACTCCAGCACCATCTCCTGCTGCCCTCAAAGACCAGCAAGACACAATTCTCCTTTCTGATGAGCCTTCCCCTGAGCCAGCTGAGGCTCCTCTCAGACACCTAGATTTCTCTATCCCTCATGTTATGGAAGAAGGGGTTGCTCTCATTCATACCACAAGAGCTCACAGCTATATGATCATTGAAGAAATAGCTCCATGGGTAGCTCCTCCTCTTCATTCCGCTCTTCCTTCATCTGCTGCTCCTTCAACTGCTGCTGCTGCTACTGCTTCTGCCTCCCCAGATTTGTTGTCCCAGATCTCTCTCCTGCTGCAAGACCAGAGAAAATACTTTGATGAATCTCTAGCTATCATTACAGCCAAAGTTACTACTCTAGAAGCAGAGATGAGCAGAGGATTTGCTGAAATCCAGCACAATACTGACAAGCACAAGTATTTATTTCAACTTGGTGGAAAAGCCCTCGACCACACTATAACTAGTGTTGGAGAGGTGATGGAACAGGGTGTTACCCTTGCAAATAATGAAATAGAACTGGACAAGCGAAATGAAGCCAACAAAGTGAAAATGTGTGAAGAAGTTGGTCTATTCAAAGACACTGCCATAGCGAAGCTATCTGTCGAAGTCAGCAAGGGGGAGGGATTAGTAAAAGAATATCTAGAAAAATCTACTGCTCTCCAACAGGAACTATGGGAAACTCATGTGTAGGGAATTAAGGCTGATGTGTTAGCCCAGATACAGAGTGTCAAGTTCCACACCTATGACACTGCTGTCTGGATGCATAACTAGATTCTCCCAGAGTTTGCGGCTGACCCCAACATCATTCCACATCATTTAAATCATCTAGATACAGATACCTCTACCCCAGTTGCTCCTCTGCAACCTACATTCTCTCTCAGGCCTGGGGACACAGTTGCTCCTCCAGACACCTATGTTCAAGGCTGGGAAGAAGATCCTGCAGATATATTCTTCAAAGCTCCTCCAGAAATTCAAACCTCCAATAAGAAAAGGAAATATGGTGAAGGCCCTTCTGCTAGCAAGTCTGTTCCTGCTAAAGCTCCTGAACATGCTGAAGTTTGGTCTTCAACCTCCAAATCCCTGATTCTGGAAACTCTCAGATTAGTTATGGAATTCCATGAAAGCAGGAATATTCATTAGAGCTCATATGAATGGGAACTTTATGAAAAATTCATGACCAAAAGGAGAATCTATGACAGAGAATATGGGAGGAACAACCCTGTTGCCCCTCCTAGACCTCCCAAATATTATCCTAAACCCTACTTCTACCAAAGAAGATAGCAAAAGAAATTGGACAGACAACATCATCAAGGCTGATTTGTAAGGATATTTGAGAGTGTGAAATGATTGACTGCAGAATTGATAACTTTGGATATTCTTATTTATATAATTCTAAGTTTTTGTTCTCATTATCTTCTCTCATAGTCGATTGCTTGCTTGCACTAATTTTTCTACTTAGCTTCTTTTTATGTTTTTAATTCACCTTAGTGTAAAGGGTTTTGACTTCAACAAATAGGGGGAGATTGTTGGGATCTATGTCGACATTAACCCAGATTTGGTGAGGTCACCCTGGAACTAAGATGAATTAGGTTGTATTTGATGCTTTGTTTGAGTTATGTGGTTGCAGGATTCCAATAGGAAGTGTAGACCAATGTCAGTCTACAATGGGTCACCAAATACAGGACCATACAATGTAATCCCTCATTGTATGACCCAATGTGTTGACTCATGTGTAGCCTCTTTATTGGGATACACTTCATATTCAAGCACTTGGACTATGTGAATAGAGTTGGTTGCTGATTTCACCAAAGAAGAAAGGATTTCTACCTTGAAAATTTTTCTAAGTATTCTACTCGTGTAGGTCATTAACTACTCGAGTGAAATACTTGCTTTATACTCGAGTCCAAAATTCTTATACTCGAGTAAGTATATCTCCCTCTCGTGAAGTTAAGTCCACATACTCGAGTAGACTGTCCCTTACTCGAGTAGCTTACTTAACTACTCGAGTAGATAATTCCTCTTTCTCGAGTTGCTCAGATTTCCGTCTCCAAGTTTTTCTAAGTAAAACACTCGAGTAAGAATATATATACTCGAGTGGTTATAGATTCTGACTCGTGTAACTGTCTTCAATCTCAAGAGTAAATGTTCTATGTACTCGAGTAGTATAAGTTATATACTCGAGTAGTTCACTTACTACTCGAGTAGTTCAAGCTTCATACTCGAGTAAACTAAATTTCTCTTCTCCTATATATTCTAATTCATTTACTCGAGTAAGTCTTTTCATATACTCGAGTAGGCTATATCCTCTCGAGTAGTTCAGTCTGACTACTCGAGTAGCTCATTTTCCAGTGTTCAGAAATTTTTCTAAGTCTTATCACTCGAGTAGTTCGTCAAGCCACTCGAGTAGCTTTTCTCACCTACTCGAGTAGTACAACTTGTACTCGAGTAGTTCCACTCCTCTTCCCGTGAAATTTTCTGTATACTCGAGTAGATCTTCTAAGTACTCGAATAGTTGATTATATATACTCGAGTCGTTGTCTTCAAACCAACTCGAGTAGTCATGAGTTATATACCCGAGAAACTTTCCTTCACTTACTCGAGTAGTCCTTTACCTACTCGAGTAGTTATATACCCACTCGTGTATATCACTTCCTTTTCTCCAAAATTTCTGCTAAGTCCAGATTTGACAGATTTTCAAATTCCGTGACATGATTGGTCCACGTGTACGTCATTAAGACCAATTATGATCGTTATTAGTATTCTTATATAAGGTCTGTCTAATCGACAAACCCTAACAACAAGAATACAAGATTTCAAGATAAAACATTATTGGAAAAATTTCTGCAGCCGTCTCTCTCTCTAAGCCGCTATTTCCTCTCTCTCTCTTCACGGAACGAAAGCCGTCGCCGCCGCTGTTATTCTCCGGCAAGGGTTTCGATTTTCAGAGGAAATAGACTGAAGAAGTTTTACAGATCGAGATCATCTCTCAACTGCTCATCTCTTTCCGATCGTGTAAGACAAAGAAGATTCCAGATCTGTTGCCGAGATTTTCTTCCTCTTTCTAAAAGTGCCTCAAATCTTACAAGAAGAAGATCCCGGTTGCTTGCTTGCAGATCTGACAGAAAAATATTGTTTGTATTTTCTTAAACAATTTTCATTCTTGTAGGAGAAGTTTTCTCTGAGTGTAGGAGTTTTCAACTCCGAGTTTGTAGGAAGTTTTGCCTTCCGAGTTGTAGATCCAGTTGGTTGGATTGAGATTGTAGGAACTTTGTTCCGAGGGTAGGATTGATTTTCAATCCGAGATAGTGGAGTAGGCGAGTCTAGTATATTGCTAGATCGGTGAGGGAAAGTGGATGTACCCAAGATCGGGGAACCACTATAAATTTTGTCTCGTCTGTGATAATTTGGTAGATAGATCTGTGCTGTGTTCTAAGATTTTTTTATTCCGTAAAAGACGCACAACTCACCTATTCACCCCCCTCTAGGTGATTTAGGTTGACAACTATTATCTTTCACATAATCTAGAATTGTGGCACCCTGAGCAGAAGAGACTTTACTATTGAAAGATATTGGACTAACTGGTCGTTCTTTGCCTCATAATCACTCTCTATCTAGGAGACTACGAGCTGAGAATCTGAGTAGATCGTTATGTTTTTGACTTGGCAGTTGACAGCAAGCTTGAGTCCTGCGATTAAAGTTTCATATTTTATGACATTGTTGGTGGCTGTAAACTTTAATCTGAGTCCGTACATTAGGGTAATCATTTTTGGACTTATTAGAAGCAACCCTGCGCCCGCTCCCTCTATCCTAGAAGCCCCATCAACGTATAGAGTCCACCGAGGGTCAGTAGTGGTTTGTGCGGAAATTGTCTCTTTTGGAATGGTGTTCTCTACAACAAAATCTGCTAATACCTGCGACTTGATACCCCGCAGGTGCTGGAAATGAATGTTGAACTCTCCTAGTTCGACCACCCACTTTACCAATCTGTCGAATGCTTCTGGCTTCTAAAGGATTGTGCAGAGTGGATTTCGGTTAACACCTTTATTGAATGAGCCTGGAAATACGGGAGGAACTTCCTGGATTAGAAGATGAGTGCTAAAGTCGTTTTATCTGCTATGGGATACTGGGTTTCTATATCTGAGAGAACTTTACTGAGATAGTAGATCATGCATTGAACTCCTTCATCTTTGACCAATATCGAGCTCAAGGTAGCTGGTGTTATGACCACGTATAAATAGAGTGTTTCTCCGGGGATCGGCTTCGAGAGGAGGGACAGTGAGACAAGATGTTAATTTAGGGACTTGAAAACGGCTTGACATTCGTCTGTGCACTAAAATCCTGTGCTCTTTGCTCCCCTAAGAACTTTGAAAAAAGGTAGGTATTTGTCTCCAGTTCGTGCCAAGAATTGCGAGAGTGTCATAATTATTTCGTTTAAGCATTGTACTTCTTTCAGGGATCGAGGTGATGACATGTCTTCGATGGATTTGATATTTTCCGGGTTGGCCTTTATCCCACATTGCGTTACCAAAAATCCTAGTAGTTTTCATGACATGACACCAATCACGCATTTGCTTGGGTTAAGCCTCATGTCGTGCGGGTGGTGGAGTTCGAAACATCCTTCTAGGTCTTCTAGATGATCTTCTCAATGGATGTTTTTAACTAGCATGTCGTCTACATATACCTCCATGGTCTTTCCAGTGAGATTTTTGAACACCTTTTTCATCAACCATTGGTAGGTAGCTCCTGCATTCTTGACATTAAAGGGCATTACCTTGTAACAGTAAAATCCCTTATTAGTTTGGAACGCAATATGCTCTTCATCTGAATGATTCATCCTGATTTGATTATAGCCGGAGTATGCATCCATGAAACTAAGGAGTTGATGTCCAACAGTTTAATCGACAAGCTGGTCGATCCTAGTGAGAGGAAAGCTGTCTTTTAGACAAGCTTGGTTAAGATTGGTGTAATCTACACACATCCTCCACTTCCCAGAGGATTTCTTGATCATGACCACATTGGCTAGCCAAAGAGGGTACTCCACTTCTCGAATGAATTGTGCATCAAGGAGCTTTCCAACTTCCTCTTCAATCGCTTGAAGTCATTAAACAAAATTTCTCTTCTTTTTGATAACCAACTTACTTGTTGGGTTGATGTTCAAAGAATGTTGTATGATTTGTGGATCCACATCTGGCATATCTTCGGGTTCCAAACGAAAATATCCTTGTTCATCCGGAGATATGTCGTGAATTCTTCCTTTTCTTGTTGGGGGAGGAGTGACCCTGGCTGGATGGTCCGGGCAGGATTTATCTTGGAAAGTGGAACTTCTACTACCCCTTTAATGGGATCCCCTCGCTGCAGGGTTGCCTCGTCTCGTAGATCAAAATCATCGATGTTTAGGGTTAAGGACTTCGCTGGCTGGGCTTGCCTAAAATAGCAAGTTCGGGCTGCTTCCTGGTTTTGTCGGACAACCCCTACCCCTCATACTATGGGGAACTTTATTCTGAGGAGTAGGATTGATGGGATGGATTTGAAGATAGATTGGACGGGTTTTCGAAAGATCGTATTATAAGCTAAGCTCGAGTCCACAATGACGAACTGGATATCATGTGTGGCTTGTCTTGGAAATTCTCCCATGGTGACTGGCAAGGTTATCATTCCTTGCACTTGAACTGAATGATTGTCAAAACCATAAATGGCTCCTACCACTAGAGTTAGATGTTTATCAGTGAGTTTCATATTCTGAATAGTTGATAATAATAAGACGTCGACTGAGCTCCCATTGTCGACGAGTATTCTTTTGATGTTGTAGCAGGGATTGTTGACCCCTATATTGATCACGAGCGGGTCTTGATGAGGCGTCTGAAGCCCATCAAGGTCTTCATCTCCAAAAGCGATGACAGAGTCTTGCTTAGAATTTTTTGTCTTCATGGATTCTCTCTCGGGAGCTTACCGAGCATATTTGGGTAGAGAGAATTGGAGATTCGATGGTGGTTTAGATGTTTCATTTCATCTGCCTTCCGCCAGCCCCCCCCCCCCCCCCCTTGCGTGGCATTCTGGGGTTCCCCTGCTTTCCTGAGGGGGAGGGGGGAACTTGCTGATCTTGCAGATGTCCTTGTATGAATCTGTCGAGGAGCCCTTGACGGATCAAGCGTTCGATCTCATCTTTCAGTCGCGCACATTCCTCGGTAGTGTGTCTGGTTCCCTTATGTAAATCGCAGTACTTTGACTGGTCATTCCTAAGATTGGGGGCCAGCATTTTGGGTCGGTGTAGCACTGGGTCATTTTGGATGGCATAAAGTACGTTAGTACATATGGTGTTTAATATGGTGTATTCTAGGGGTGGCAGCTCACTTTGATAGACTTATCGTCACTGACTATTTCAACGTTCTTCTTTGTACCTCCCTCCCTGATCATTGGGGGACTTTTCCTGGTCCCTCTTCCACTTTTGACTTCCATCGAACTGCCGACGGTGGGCTTCAATAGCTTCGTCTACCGCAATCTGTGCTTCCACGAGATGCACTAAATCTGGATAGCTAGGGACAGTTTCCCTCATTAAAACTGAATAGAAGGCATTGCGGCGGAGTCCTCCAAGGAACACGCCCCTCAGGAGTTGAAGGTCAGCTCCCGAGATCTGGCGGGCTTCTGCGGTGAACCGGCAAATGAATTCTTTTAAGGTCTCCCGTTCATTTTGGCGAATCCCTGATAAATGTGAGGGGTCTCAAACAAATCTTCGGTTTGCAATAAACTGATCTGCGAATTGTCTTGCAAGTTTGGCAAAATTGTCAACAATACTTTCCCTTAAAGAATGAAACCAAGTGCAAGCTTGCCCTTTAAGGGTGGTTGGGAGCGCTTGACAAAGTAGTTGATCTGGTGTATTATAAATCCTCATGATATTGGTGAAGTGGTTTATATGTTCCAACGGGTCATCTGTCCCGTCAAATGTTTCGATGTTCGGCAGTTTGAGGCCATGCGGGACCGGGTGAGCTAGGACTTGAGGTATGAGTGGGGAGCTTCGGTAGAGTGGATGACGGGCGAGAACGTCTCGTCATCTGACTTGTCTATATTCTTCTGCAATTACTTATTGTATCTCTTCTCGGGTGATCCTTTTGCGTGGTGGTAGTCGGGCTTGTTGAGACTATATTTGTCAGCAGGACACGTGTGTGTGGGACCGCATGTTTGGGCTTTCCCCATCGCGTTCTAGGTCTGGGTGTTGACCCCGGTGGGCCCCCTTGTGTGGCGAAATATCCCCGAGGTCCTGTGGTTGGGATTAGTCCCACATCGCCCGTAGCAGGCGATCATTTGTGTTCATGTACCCCCGTCCCCCCTTCCTACTACCTCGGGGTTTTGGGAAGATGTGTGGTGACGTGTGGTTTCCACATGGTATCAAAGCCAGGTTGTCCTGCTGCGGGGGTGTGTTGAGACTATATTTGCCAGCAGGACACGTGTGTGTGGGACCGCATGTTTGGGCTTTCCCCATCGCGTTCCAGGTCTGGGTGTTGACCCCGGTGGGCCCCTTGTGTGGCGAAATATCCCCGCGGTCCTGTGGTTGGGATTAGTCCCACATCGCCCGTAGCAGGAGATCCTTTGTGTTCATGTACCCCCGTCCCCCCTCCTACTACCTCGGGGTTTTGGGAAGATGTGTGGTGACGGGTGATTTCCACATGTTGAAGTTGGTGACCGGGCGGTCTGGCGGTCTGACTTGGCGGGTTGATGACCGCGTGGTTTTGCAGTTACTCTTCAGTGGTTTGGTTGCTGTGTGTTGCTGTCTGAGGTCCAAGCGGTCTGGCGGTTTGACTCTGGTGAATTGGAGACCGGGCGGTCTAGCGGTCTCCCATGGAAATCTCTCTCTCTGGCAGTAGCCGAGCGGTTAGCCCGTCCGTCTAACCGCACGACTTGTGCGGTTTGTGTCTGTATAGTCCGCTTGTGTCATGTAAATTTTTAGTCCCACATCTCTTATTTGTATTCTCTCTCATCTCCTCCATTCTATATAAGGGAGGTCATACCTTTGTAATAGATACCTTTTTCAGATAATAAAGTTTCTGTTAAAACCACTTCCGGCTTGTTTTTGTTCATTTCTAACATGGTATCAGAGGAAACGATCTTTTCCTCCTGATTCAGCTTCTTCTTCTGTTCGCGCGGGCTACCTTCTAGCCGCTCGACTTCTTTCCCTCCGCTTGATTCTCGTCTTATTTATGCTTCCCGCGACCTGTCTTCGCGGCTTGCCTTCTCTTCTGATCGCTGCCCTGTTCGTGCGGCTTGTTTCTCCTTGCTTCTCTTCTCGCTGCTCCTCTTCGTCGCTGCGACCTGTTTCCTAGTCGCCTCGACCTGTTTCCTTCTACCCGCTCGTGCTAACTGGTTGTTGCGGCCTCTCTTTTGTCGTCCGGCTTGGTTTCTCCTCCTGCGGCTTTCCTAGCCGCGCGGCCTGCTTCTGTCCGGCCGGCTTGTGACTTGTTTTAGCCGCTGCGGCTTGCTCTCGTCGTCTCTCTTCAATGGATTCCACTTCCTCCGTGCCGTCCGCCTCGGTGGTCATCTCTTCTGGTAGTGCCCACACTGTTACTCTCGGACGATGGTTGATCGATTCTGGTGCTACCAATCATATGACGGGCAATCCTCATTGTTTCTCTCATCTAGACACACATGATCGGTTGCCCCATGTCATCGTTGCGGATGGTTCTCCCTCCCCGGTCAATGGGACGGGCATGGTTCAAGTCACTCCGTCTCTCTGCCTTGCAGATACCCTCTATGTGCCCCAATTTCCTTGCAATTTATTATCGGTTACCTCTTTATGCAAGCAACTACAGTGCTCCGTCACATTCACTACTACCTCTTGTTCTTTTCAGGATCCGGCCTCCCGACGGACGATTGCTACTGGGACTGAGAGTGACGGCCTCTACTTCCTCGACAACGTCTCTGCTCTATCTGCCTTCTCCTCCTCCTCTACAGATCTTCTCCAATGGCATCTTCGCCTTGGTCATGCCCCCCCCTCGCCTTCTTCGCCAACTTCACCCCCACCTCCCTTCCCAACCTCCTCCTCTTAATTGTGACGCCTGTCAGCTTGGCAAGCATCACCGCTCTTCCTTTCCTCCAAAGCAAGCTCGTGGATCCACCCGTCCGTTTGATCTTGTTCACTCTGACATCTGGGGTCCTTCTCCTACCCTTACCATTGGGCGGGGTAGTTCTTACTTTGTTACGTTCTTTGATGACTTTTCTCGCTGTACTTGGGTCTATCTCTTATGCGACCGTTCTGAACTTTTTGATATATGGACATCCTTTTATCATTCAATTCAAACTCAGTTTGGCGTTTCCATTAAATTCTTACGCTCGGATAACGCAAAAGAGTATCTTAGTCAAGCCTTTTCCTCCTTTTGTATGCAACATGGGATTATTCATCAAACCAGTTGCGTTTACTCCTCCCAACAAAATGGCGTGGCGGAACGCAAAAACCGTCACCTCCTTGATGCCGCTCGCACTCTGCTTACGCAAATGCATGTCCCTCGCTCCTACTGGGGCTATGCTGTTCTCATCGCTTGCTATCTCATCAATCGCATTCCCTCCACCGTTCTCCATGGTCAAACTCCTTTCTCCATTCTCTATCCGGGCAAAGAACCCTTTCCTCTTCCTCTTCGTATCTTTGGGTGCACCGCATTTATGCATGCTCCCTCTACCACCCGCGACAAACTCTCCCCTCGGTCCACCAAATGTATCTTTCTAGGCTACTCTCCCACTCAGAAAGGTTATTGTTGCTTTGACCCCGTCACCCGCAAATAATTTGTCTCTGCGGATGTTACCTTCTTTGAAAATGCATCTTACTTCTCTTCCGCTTCTTCCTCCACTCCCGCTACTCCTCCTTCTCTCCCCAACCCCACTATTCCCTCCACTCCCGCAACTCCTGCTACTGTTCCACCACCTCCACCATCTCCACTATCTCCACCATCTTACCCTTCTCCTTCTCCTCCACCTTCCTCCTCTTCGCTGTCGTTGCTCTCTTCTCCCGGGCCAGCTTTCTCCACCACGGATGCTCCGGATACTGAGGTACCTGCTGACCTGGACCTTCCCATTGCCCTTCGCAAAGGGGTTCGGACTTGTACCCAGCATCCTCTTGCTACTGTTGTTTCCTATGATCGTCTGACGCCTGCTCGCAGGGACTTTGCTCTGGCTATCTCTTCTACTTCCACCCCTCGTTCCTATCAGGAAGCTCTTACCCTTCCGCATTGGAAAGCTGCCATGGATGACGAAATCGCTACTCTGACTGAACGTGGTACCTGGACTCTTGTTCCTCCTCCTGTTGCCATAGATGTTGTTGGCTGTCGCTGGGTTTTTGTGGTGAAATTCCTCCCCGATGGCCGTGTGGATCGCTACAAAGCCCGCCTGGTGGCTAAAGGATTCAGTCAGACCTATGGTGTTGATTATTTCGATACATTTTCTCCCGTTGCTCGTCTCAACACCATACGGGTCCTTCTCTCTGTGGCTGTCAACAGGGACTGGCCAATTTCACAACTTGATGTTAAGAATGCTTTCCTCTATGGTGATCTACAGGAAGATGTTTATATGGAGCAACCTCCGGGGTATGTTGCTCAGGGGGAGACACGTGTATGTCGACTGAAGAAGGCTATTTAGGGCCTCAAGCAAAGTCCGCGTGCCTGGTTTGACAAATTTAGCGGCATTGTTGCGGCCATTGGTTTTACAAGAAGCTCAGCCGAGCACTCCTTATTTGTTCGAAAAACCGCCTCTAGTATGGTTGTTCTTGCGGTTTATGTCGATGACATTCTTCTTACTGGCGATGACCAGGAGGGGGTAACGTTGACAAAGAAACACCTCCGTCAACACCTGGTCACAAAGGATATGGGATCTCCAAAGTACTTTCTGGGGATTGAAATCTCAAGGAAGCCCAACTCCATGGTTCTTTCCCAAAGGAAGTATGCCCTTGATCTTTTAAAGGAGGCAGGATTGACAGGTGCTAAACCTGCCCGTTGTCCTATGAATACTGGAGAAGACAAAACTTGGACAGTTGACTCGCCTCTTCTATCCGAGAGTTTGAGGTACCGGCGTCTGGTGGGAAAACTCATTTATCTCACGGTAACCAGACCCGACATCTCCTATGCTGTTGGTAAGGTGAGCCAGTTTATGCAAGCTCCTCGGGAGTGTCATCTTCAATCTGCCTTGCGGATCTTGGAATATGTCAAAGCAGCACCTGGGAAAGGATTACTCTTTCAGAAGAATGGTCATCTGAGGGTTGAAGCATACTCAGATGCGAGTTACGCTGATGATAAAAGGGATCGTAAGTCAACCTCGGGTTTCTACACCTTTGTTGGGGGCAATCTGGTGAGCTGGAAGAGCAAGAAGCAGTCGGTTGTTTCCAGGTCCAGTGCTGAAGCAGAATATCGTAGTATGGCATCGACCACTTGTGAGTTAAAGTGGCTACGGGCGCTCCTCCTGGATTTAGGAGAGGTGTACAACCATCCTCTACCTATGTTCTGTGATAACAAGGCTGCCATATACATCTCCAAAAATCCGGTCTTCCATGAAAGAACCAAGCACATTGAGTTCGACTATCATTTCATTCGTGAAGAGATTCTGAAGGGACAAATTTGCACTCCCTTCGTCACTTCTGATAAAGAGCTGGCTGACATCTTCACCAAGCCAGTTTCCGCCTCATTTCTTCATATTTGTGACAAGCTGGGCATGATCGATATATACGCTCCAGCTTGACGGGGAGTGTTGAAGTTGGTGACCGGGCGGTCTAGCGGTCTGACTTGGCGGGTTTGACCGCGTGTTTTGCGCAGTTACTCTTCAGCGGTTTGGTTGCTGTGTGTTGTTGTCTGAGGTCCAAGCGGTCTGGCGGTTTGACTCTGGCGAATTGGAGACCGGGCGGTCTAGCGGTCTCCCATGGCAATCTCTCTCTCTCTGGCAGTAGCCGAGCGGTTAGCCCGTCTGTCTAACCGCACGGCTTGTGCGGTTTGTGTCTATATAGTCCGCTTGTGTCATGTAAATTTTTAGTCCCACATCTCTTATTTGTATTCTCTTCCTCTCCTCCATTCTATATAAGGAGGTCATACGTTGTAATAGATACCTTTTTCAGATAATAAAAGTTTCTGTTAAAACCACTTCCGGCTTGTTTTTGTTCATTTCTAACAGGGCTTCTTCTTTCGGGATGTGATTATGATGGCCCGCTCCAGCTCCCCTATAAATCAGGTGAGTGGAACTAGCGGCATCAGAGAGCTCTTCTGACACTTATTCTCTTTGTGGGGCTTCTTGCGCTAAGCCATGATTTGGCTGAGGCGGGGGAGTGGCTGGTGTTAGTAGCAGAGGAGGTGCGGGAGGTGGTCCCATGTTTCTGAATAGTGCAAGCATCTCAGTTTGTTGTTCCTCCATCCATCGAACTCGTGTTTCCAAAGCAGTTACAAGTTCTAAGATGGTTTCTACTTCGAGGGGCACATCCGCGAGGGAATGAGAGTGGGCTGGCTCAGTGCATCCTCCTAAGACGGATCCTTCAGCTATTCGAGCACTTCTCTTCGCCATTAAAACCGGCCCTGAATATTGTTGGGTTGAGGGTACTATCTTTTGAAATGTGCTGGGAGTTGATTCCCACAGACGGCGCCAAACTATTGCGGTCTAACTCGACATCCCGGTCGAATCGGAATAACCTGAACTGCCTTAACTCTCAGAACGGTTGAGTGCGCACACAGTCAATGAGATAGACCACTCGTACACACGAAGTTTTAACGTAGAAAACCCCTCAACCGGGTAAAAAAACCACATGACCAGGGATGTGCTGGTCAACGTCCACTATTTGCTTGTGGTTACTAAATCGAGGGCGACATACTACTCCTCATTCCAATTTATAGGTGAGGGAATACTTTGTACCCGACGGACGACAAACTGCCTCGCTTGAAATCTTGCACAAATACCACTTGGTGGTCGTAGTCTTCTTTGAGCGTCGCGATGACACTGGTCGCAGGAGTTGATCACTCAGAATGGTGCTGGTAGGGACTTCTAGGAAGTTATGAAATAGGCTTCTGTTGGATCCCTAGTTGATTTGGGCTAGGTTCACTAACTTAGGATGTGACCTATCTTGTATAGCCAGGGTCAAGTTTGTGTCCTAGAGTCTAGGCCAAGTCCTTAGAGACATCTCCAGATGGACCAGCTTTCAACAAGATCATCAAAGACTCCAGCCCAATAAGTTTTCAAGACTAAGTAAAGTGAGTTCGACGTTCGTCAAACTCAGTTTGACGAAAGGAGTTCTGCGCTCGACGATCGTGAGACAATTCTTAGTGCTGAGCTCGACGATCTGTGTTCTCTGTTCGATGAAGACTCAGTTTCTACATCAAGCCAAAGTTAGGGGAACTTCAAATTTTTCTAAGTCCAGCTTCAAGCTTCAGTCGACGAATTATATTCTGAGCTCGACGAACTTGGACCTCAATTTCACAGCTTCTCAGGTTGACGAAGTCGGCTTCTCAGGTTGACGAATGTTATACTCTACTCGACGATTTCTGGACTCAGAGAATTTGTGTCGACACTTAGGGTTTGTGTCGACATCAGCTTTTGTCGACAGCAGAGGATTTGTGTCGACACCAGCATATCTGTCTACACCAGAGGATTTGTGTCGACACCAAGATCAATCTGTCGACACCAATTTATGTCGCTCAACATTCCAGCAGATGTAGAATATTTTGCCTAAGTCCAGAACTTTTCTCAACTCGACGAATTTGATTCTCAACTCGACGAATGAAGACTGTCTGTTTGACGAATGAAGATTGTCTGGTCGACGAACTCTCTCAAGCTCAGCTCGACGAACTCAAGCTCAGCTCGACGAACACAAGTGCAGCTCGAAGAATTGTGTTCTTCGTTCGACGAATCCAGACTAGGTCTTCTTCAAGTTTCCCGTCCCGTTTCTTGGCGCTGATTCCTAAACATTTATTGCCAGATCTTCTCGGAATGTTACCGTTAGAACGCGCATTGACTATGGATTATTCCCTGCCGTTTTTCCATGGGACAGTTAGGAAAGTCATTGATTGCTGATTCTTTCCAAGGCCAACTGCAATTACTACTCAACATTCAAATTTTGAATGTTCCTCAGTCAGACATAGATAGACACAGTAAGAGATAAAAGGATCAAGCAGTGATAGAGTAATAGAATCACAGTACAGCAAGCGACACAGTCAATCAGACAGACACACTCAGATTGCACAGAAGAACAATCATTATCAAATCAAAAGTTCTTGACTGCAATCAGCCTTGACCAGGGAATATTTTCAAGAAGAAGAAGAACAACAATCAAATTCAATCAAGATTCTTCTTTTCTCTATTCTCAGGACAACTTCAAAGGACAATAAAATTCTATCTGTCAAAAGAAGTTCCTGAAGCATTTCTGGTCCAGGCATTCTAGGTCATTGAAGACCTATCACCCTGAAGCAGTGCTCCAGCTTTTCTGACCAATTCAAGATCTCAGGGGGAGCAAGATCTGCTACAATCAATCCATAAGTCTTCTCTCTGACTGTTGACTGAGAAGACACTATCACCTTCTTTCCAATTCCTGTACAGGGTTTTAAATCCCTTCAAAATTATTCTGGTTGCAAGTCTCCTTCTAAAAGACTTGAGGTTTGGTTTTTGAGCACCTTATCAAAAGCTCATTGGTGCCCAGGACACCTGATCAACTCATCCTGCAGTGGATTCCTACCTAGGGTGGTAGAAGATTGGATGTACCCAGATTGATTGGTGAACCACTATAGCTCCTTGTGTCATCTGGTTGCTCTTTTCTTTTGTTTTTTTGGCTGTGCTCTGTGATTGCTCTGTGATTAGATAGTTGCTGTATTTGATTTATTTAATTTGCTTCCCTGTTCGCTTAGGAATACAACAAAAGTTGTAAAAAGTTTTTAGTGAGCACCATACTCTATTCACCCCCCCCCCCCTCTAGAGTATATCAGATCTAACCTGCACTTTCAATTGGTATCAGAGGGAGGTTGGTTAAAATACCACACCTTAGTGATTGCACAGGCTAACACCTGAACCCAAAGATCCCTCTAGTTAGATCTGTTGGTTTTAAGTTTGTTATTAGACTTATTTCTTCACAGAACATGGCCCAAAACAATGATTATGCTAGCACCAGACCTCCAGTGTGCAATCTATCTAAGTTTGCACTTTGTAAGGCAAGGATAAGACTGTACATGAATTCTATTGATGAAGATATCTTTAATTCTGTTTTAACAGTGTGTCCAAGACCCCCAGAAAATACAAGTACAAGTGATGTTCCACCTCCTTCAGGAACAGATGCAGAAATTTAAAAATGGAAAGTTGTACATGCCAAAGCAATGAACATTTTGGCACAAACCATGTCTGATGAAATATTTCAAAAAGTAGCTGAATGCAACTCAGAAAAAGAGATATGGGACAAACTATCTGAAATAGTATCAGGATCTGCAGATGAAAGGAAAGATAGAAGATCCCATCTCATAACTCAGTATGAGAACTTCAAGAAAGGAGAAACCGAGTCAGTTGCTGATATGTATAACATACTCAGTCTTATAGTCAATGAACTGAAAACCTTGGACAAGGAGATCTCATTAACTGAACTCAATGACAAAATCCTAATATGCTTCCCAAACACTTGGGACTCAAGTATCTGGCCAATCAAGGATACCAGAAGCCTAAATGAGATCACCACTGAGGCTCTTTTGGGCAAGCTCAAGTCTTATGAGCTGCTCATCAAGAACAGAGAAGAAGAGCAGAAGGCTGCTTCACCAGCAATCAGAAAAGAGAAATCAATAACATTCAAAGCTATTGAAGATCAGCCTGAAGACAAGGTCACAGGCAATGAAGAGCAGCTAAGCTTACTGGCCAAAAGGTTTTATAAAATGGCCAGGAAGGACTTCAGGAAAAAGTCATTCAGAGAGCATGAAAAGCCAAGGTATGATAAGTCCAATAACAAAGAAATTATTGTTGGGATGCAGGAAACCAGGCACATTGTGTCTGACTATCCAGAAAATCAGAATAAGGACAAGAAGGACAGAAAGAAAGGAGAAGAGACAAAGACTTCAAGAAAAATAGCAATGACAAACCCTCTCCAGCAAGAACAAACATACCAGGAAGGGGTTTGTAGCTGAAACCTGGAGTGAAATAGAAGAAGAAATCTGAAGCTTCATCCAGCTCAAGTGATGATGAAGATGATGCTGAGATAAGGAGTTCTGCATGATGGCTATCAATGCCTCTCAACACAACATGATGCAGACAAGAGCAGAGTCTGAATCAGAAACTAATCGAAAGAGGACAGTAATAGGACTCATTG